>VHKM01000736.1:7500-607500 GCA_007210695.1 Neogobius melanostomus | reverse complement strand
CAAATTAATTAATACATCAAATTAAATGCCCACCGAGAAACGTCCTGACTCTCCCATAGGCAGCACGCCACTGTGCCAGACCATGAAGAGACATTTTACTGTCTATTCTCTGAGCAACAGGAGCCAGAGTAGAGATCTGAGCACTGGACTAATATTGTTGTTTTTTCCTGGTTCAGTCAGGACTCAAGCAGCGGCCTTCTGGTACTGCAGCTGACAGACACAGCTCATTCGAGAGCCCAGTGAGCAGCCCAAACTGTAGTCTCACTTTTGGAGACAAAAGCATGGACCAATGTCTCCAAATCAGGTTTAAACACTAAAACAACCAGAGGGAAATGTTCTCAGGGGGCCTCACCGTGCAACGAAAGAAAAGAAGAAAGGGGCCGCATCAATATGAAGGTCCAATTGCTGATATTAATTTGATGTATTTTTATTATTATTGCCCAAATAGCCTATTGTTAAACATTTATCATTATAGTGAAGGCTTCAATCATAGAAATATTAAGCAATATATCTAATAGAGGTCGAACAATGTGGGTTTTTCTGAGGCCGATGCCGATCCAACAATATTTTTGGCCTTTAATTCTGTGTATGAAGCTTCTAAATGTGTCAGTGTTAAACTGTGACAGCAGGGGGTGCTGTAAACCCGTTTCAAAGACAAAGATCATTAGATTCCAAAACAAAAGGGAACGTCTCTGTCTCTTATGGTTCTGAAATTAAACGCAAAAGTCAACAACATCAAATATATAAAATGATGTTTCTTTTTATCAGTCGATAGCCGATATTGAAAACATTTAGGCAAGGCAAGGCAAGGCAAGTTTATTTGTATGGCACATTTCATGTACATGTACAACTCAATGTGCCTCACAGCAACACCAGACACCCAAACACAATAAAAATGCAATAAAAACACAATAAAATTACATTAAAAACAATTACATTAAAAATTACATTAAAATATGTATATATATATATATATATTAAAATTCATTAAATTACAATGAATTGCCATAAGCAGCAGTAAAAAGTCCTTTCAGCCTGGACTTAAACATAGTCAGGGTCGAGGCCTGTCTCACATCTTCACGGAGGCTGTTCCAGACTTTTGCTGCGTGGAACTGAAATGCAGCCTCACCATGTTTGGTGGTGACTCTGGGAACCACCAGGAGATATCGGCTAATATATCGGTTGGGCTCTAGAAAGAACTAAAACTACTACAACAGGATGGACCCAGGCAGGTGTGGGCTGGCATGAGGAAAATCACAGGCAGGAAGCAGAGAGGTGGAGAACTGTCTGATGGGGACTTAAACAGATTTTTCAACAGACATGACAGCCCCACACACTCTCAGTCCTCCCTGTCCAGCCTTCTGTCCACTCCAAGTCTTCTCTGCTCTCCGTCCAACTCTGACTAATCCTTACCATCAGCTCTGGGCCCAAACATGTCCTCTTCTTCTTCTCCAGCGGGAGCAACACCTATCATCCTCTCTCCAGCCCAGGTCAGGAGAGAGCTGGACCGACTGAAGCCAGGCAAGGCATTAGGACCTGATAAAAATCAGTCAAGCTTTTGAAGATCTGCTCTGCCGAGGTGTGTGGGATTCTCGCACACCTGTTTAACATGAGCTTGCGCCTACAGAAGGTCCCCAAGCTTTGGAAAACATCTTGTTTGGTCCCTCTGCCAAAGAACAGTCATCCACTGACAACAAGGACTTTAGACCTGTATCCCTCACACCTCTCACATAATGAAGGTGTTAGAGAGGCTGATCCTCCCTTACATCAGGACCACTGTTGCACCTCATATGGACACGCTACAGTTCTCATACAAACCGAACATTAGTGTTGACGACGCCCAAATTTACATGCTGCACAGAATCTATTAACATCTGGATACTCCTGATGCCTTGGTGAGGTTAATGTTTTTTGACTTTATGAGTGCATTTAATACTATCCGTCCTGTGCTGCTGGGTGAGAAGATGAGGAGAATGGAGGTGGAATCATCCCTGGTCCGGTGGTGCGTGGACTATCCTTCCTAGGCTGCAGTTTGTGCAGAGCTGCGTTTCGGACACTGAGCAGCACGGGGGCACCACAGGGAACAGTGTTGGCGCCATTCCTCTACACCATCTACACAGCGGCTTTCCAGCACAACACCAACAACTGCTTTCTCCAGAAATTCTCGGATGATTCTGCAGTTGTTGGGGAATAGGGAAACAATCAAGGAGTTTGTGAACTGGAGTGAGCTCAACCATCTCATCCTTAACACCGGGAAAACTAAGGAGATGGAGATGTAGATTTTAGAAGGAGCAGGAGAGCCCAACCAACACCCATTACCATTGCGGTCACCAAAGTGGAACTTGTGACCAACCACAGGTACCTGGGTGTGCAGTTAGATGAGAAGCTGGACTGGAAGAGCCACTCAGAGTCCGTGTACCGCAAGGGGCAACGCTTTATTTTTTAAGAAGGCTATGGGCATTTAACATCAGCCCACCTTTGCTTCTGACGGTGTACCACACAGTAATGACCAGTGCCCTGTTCTTCTCTGTAGTCTGCTGTGGGGAGGGCATTTGTGCGGCAGATAAGAACAGGGTGAACAAACTTATCAAGAAGGCAAGCTTGGTGGTGGGATTGGTTCTCCCAACAGTCCAACAAGTGTCTGAGGGAAGGATTCTCTCAAACTCAAGGCCATCCTGAGCAACTCCTCCCACCCCACTCATGCACTGAAGGTGATCTATTTATCTATCTATCTATCTATCTATCTATCTATCTATCTATCTATCTATCTATTGACAACATGTTCATACCCTGTTTGCCCAGGGTCAGCAGGTTTAGGCTTTGTATAAGACCCATAAAGGTGTAATAGTTAGACGCGTGGCAGCAGAACACCAGAGCTATTAGTCTCTCTGCTGTGTGTTGTATAATAAAGAGCGTTACACAATACTCCAGCGTGGCGTAAATACCCAGTAATGATGCTTCAGCTGTTAGACCGAGGGAAGCCAATTAAAACGGACACGAGAGGAGAAATGTGATATAACGTGGAATAATAGCGCCGTCAAAGGCTAACACGTGACGGATAATAATCTGTCCAGTGACTTAGCAGCAGTTTTGCCCGTCTGCTTTGTTGATCAATAGGAATGATTTCCCCCCGCTCTTTTAAAACAGTGGCTGCATTTTCCATTCAAACTGCATTGAAAATATGTTGTTACTTTCAGAATAGCTTCCTGCTGCCGCTCGATAGCCCTGAAGACCTATAATTACCCAAATGTAATGAGTGCATTATTACTTTTCTGTTTTCAATCTGAACCAGTAGTGGCAGTGGCAGTATTAAACATTTTGCCAACAACAACAACAAGCAGTTATGCCGAAGAATACCGATCCAATACTGATATCAGATATTGGACCCGATATTGAAAAAAGATACAGTATATCCAGGGGTTAAAGTGTCTGACAGAGAATTACCAACACCAAATAAACAAAGAAGAAGAAGAGCGTTTGACAATTATTGTTAATTTGCTAAAGCTGCGCTGGGCAGAAGACCACTCTTCAGAGAGAAACTGGAGAAATAATCATAGGTGGTCATACCGCCTTTGCTATGCCCAATCCCGTCAGACCTTGGAAGCTAAGCAGGGAAGGGCCTGGTTAGTACTTGGATGGGAGACCGTTTAGTAACACCAGGAAGCCTAGCGAATGTAGTGAGTGAGTGAGTGATTGGTGGTGGTGGTCGGAGGGGCCGATGGCGCAGACTGGTTGCCTCGCTTCCGTCAGTCTACCCCAGGGCAGCTGTGGCTACAACAGTAGCTTACCACCACCGAGTATGGAGTGAATGAATAATGACGACAGTGTAGCGCTTTGAGAAACTTGGTAATACAGGCTTATAAAGCGCAATACAAGTGTAAGGCATTATTATTATTATTAAGATCAGCAGCAGCTCAGTCCACTCCCCGGGTTTAATGCGCCTCAATAACAACATTTATCATGAAATCATCAACTTTACGGACATACTGTACACTAATAAATAAACGGAGTCTACTCTTCCCAAGCTTTAGCCCGCTTTTTATTTCATATTAATCAGCCTCATGTTATCGGTTTTAAAGATACATTTAGGATGCATAATGAAGAGAAAAAGCGATAAAACAGTGTACGGTTATGGCGCCCGGTTAGGGCACGATGTCGGCCTTTTTGCACAAAGTATTTCCTCTGATCCGATCCTCTGAATCTGCACGCGGTTTAAAAGTAACAATAAAATGATGAATTCAGGCTAAAGTTTAGTCTTCAGACTCGTCTGGAGCCTGTGTCTCCTCCTCACTGCTCAGCGCGATGAGCAGCTCTCAGACGGAGGAACAGGGGCGGAGCTGACACGGGCAGCAGAGGGGCCCCACAGGGAAACACTTACACAGGATTTTAACAGTACATTAAAACAATAAATAAATAGATTAAATCATAAAAGTAGCCTAATTGCAGCTATAAAAATCAGTGTTGCTTTTTTTTTTTTTTTTTTTTTTTTTTTAGGAAAGTATAATCATAAAGTAGACGGCTCTGATTTTCATCACTGTATAAGGCTAATTTAAACTGCATATTTTTGCCTAAAATACACCAGATTGCACTAAATTGTATCTGATTATTAAAAAAATTCCAGGGTAGGACTGACTGTTGCTCTAACTTTGTAGGAGTATCTCAAACAAGAGCACACATAAAGAAGAGTTATTCTGTGAAATGGTTTAAAACATATTGTTTTTAAATAAATACATTAAAAGTAATATAAAACATCTTCTGTTACATGTAATATACACACAGCCTTTCATATATTGACCTAATGTAGCGTTCGAGATTAGAGTTCCACCACCTCTCAAAATCCACTTTAACCACTGGATAAATATCCGATACTGAACCGATACCTGTTTTGGCTCTCACCGTTTTTAAAAACACAACTTTCAACGACTAAATCTCAGTGAATATGGGCATTTTGAAGTTAGTCTGAGTTAGTTTTAAATGTTTAAATGTTTTGAAACTCGTTTGATCGCCTCGCTAAATGCTGTGGCTAGCAGCAGCATGCTAAGTTGCCAGTGTCAACTAATCAAGGCTGGGGCAGAAACTATGATTGGATCATCTAAAGCAGTGGTTCCCAAAGTGGGGTCCGGGGCCCCCTGGGGGGCCTCAGAGGCACTACAGGGGGGCCCCCAAAGCTTGTCTGCAAAACAAATACAATGAAAATAGTTCATTTTGAAAGGAAAATACATTTATTTGGACAAATGCACCAGTTTAAACCAGTATTTAGCCTACTGTCATAGCTAGATATTACCTTTAATGTCATTTTAGCTGTAACATAACAAATTCCTTTAAATGGAGTAAATTATTATGATTTGGGGGGCCCCGAGAGATTTTCTAATCAATAAGGGGCCACGATGTCCCGGACTTTGGGAATGGCTGATCTAAAGTATAACATCAGCCACTGCTGAAACGGACAAGTGTTTGCATTTTAGTTTATCAAATGCCGTTAAGGAATAACTGATCTAACATATTTGTAATGATCAGATCACTTCATGTGAGTTGTTTGTATTAACCTGAACAGCCTGAGACATAATGGCCAAGGGTTGGCTGTTTAATGTTTTTCCATTAGTTTATTAATATATAGGCTATAATTGATAATTGATCTGTGGGTTGCACTTGAAAGACATTATGCCATGAGAGGAAGAGGTGAGCCGGGACCGAAAGTGATAGAGCCTTTCCGCATTCTGCATTTTTGCATTGAAATAGCGAAGTCAGGGCTTTAAAAACGTCCTAGGCCTCAGGGGAACAGAAACATCGCAATGAAAATTGGTTAGCTTAGTTAGCTAGCTAAGTTTGTTAACGAGAACTTTCACTAAACCTCAGTCAATATGGACATGATGCGTTTCATTTTGGAGAATTCAATCGCTGAGCTAGTTTTAACCTCCGCAATTGTATTTTTGATCGCTAGCGACAGCATGCTGGGACAGAAACTATTGAATCACCTAAAGTAATAAAATAACATTGGCCTATGCTGGAGTGGCCGAGTATTTAGTGTGTTTTTACTGGACTATAGACCAGACATTTGGAAAAATCAACATATCGGTCGAAAATATCAACCGAACATATCAGCATCGGCCAATAAAAAAATGGGCATCGGCATTAAACCCATACTGGTCGACCTCTAATATTTTAAAAGTGGTATTTGGGTTGCGGCTTGTCATCTCAGGGTGATTGTGGGTCCCAGTTGAGAACCACTGCTCTACCATCTTGACAACCTCCGCTCTGACGGTCACTGACTGTCCAAAACATGTCGTTATGCATTTCAATAACCGTTCAGACAAAATATATCTGCAAGTTCTTCTAATTTTCTGATTTATCTAAGGTGGGACAGCACATTTTAATTACCAGCAATCCTTCAAAGGCTTAATGGCTCATTTTCCATCTGTAGCCACACACAACAAAACGCACAAATTGTTAAGAAAAAAGAAAAGCAAAAGGCCCATACATCATTGGTATGAGCACTCAGCAAACAATGAACACACAGCTGAGTAAGCAGTATAAACAGCACAAAAATGTTAACTAAATGTATAAATAAATGCACAGAACTGTTCAGATTTGACTTGTCCTGCGGTTTTACCTAAATGTTACCATTGCTGCTGTGGGGTGGTGCACAACCCTCTCCTGCACATAAGCTCTGCCTCCAAGACAATGCAATCTCACAGCATTTAGCTTGATTATCCTTATTCTTATAAGCTTCACTAGGCTGCAGCAAATAGCCCCTCATGGGCTCGTGTTACATTAAAGCCGTGCAGATGTAAGGTAAGATTTTCCCCGCGGCGGTAATTGTAGAACATGGAAAACAAATAAAACTCGTCTAATTTCTTGTGCAAACCATTTTTCATTTTGAAATTAGTTTGGGGTAGTTATTGCACACTGAGCTGCATTTCAAACCAGCGTGCTGCCTTCAGATAAAGCAGTGTTTTTTTCCGTAACATGATGCTAACTATCAGCATAATTCGAAGGATACATACACATACAATTTACTCGAGATTTACAGCTTGTAAATCTTAAGGTGGACTTGAACATTTCCACATACGTATCTCCTGTCACACATGTGCTGCTAACTTCAAGCTTATAGACACTTTCTGTCTCGTCAACGGAAACTGGTACCCGTCTTGTTATGTTTTAGTCCCCCATCACAGTCACGTCATCGTCATGGCAAGGCAAGGAGAGTTTATTTGTAGAGCACAATGCATACATTCATCGTCATGAAAAAGGGGCCTCAATAATATTGTCATCATATTGTCATTGGCCTAAAGACAAATATGAATAAAGCTAGCTCCAGCAACACTGTCAACCTGTCTGTCAAATTTCAATCAGTCATCAAAAGTAGCCCCCAGAAAGAATGATAGGTAGACTAAGGATGGGCCAATAAACAATATCGTTAATCGTGATAAAAATACGTCAATCGTGATCATCACGCTAGAATATCATCGCTAAATGGAGCAGAAAACCACCACCGGTCCCTCTTAACGTACTGTGAGTTATGGTGTTACACCACAAGAGGGCCCCGACTCCAAGTTTTTGAAAAAAGAGTAAATGAGAAAACATGTGGAAGAAAAGAGTCTGCGCCGAGAGCTAACACTACCAAGTTACATCCATCTGAGAAACAAACACCTGCAATGCATCGTTTATAAAGATACAGACAGACAAACTTAGCGTAACATAACAGGCTGAGTTAAACGTGCTTCAGTCAGAAGCATTCTTGTCTTCTTTTTTTTCTTTCCTTCCGTAACTTTACCAGGCATGTGTTATTTGGTTCTTCTGCATTCATAAAGGGCTGCGTTATAAAACCAGCAAGAAAGACCTTCTCTCGATTGTGGCCATGAAAAGATCAGCTGGTTTTCGTTCTATACTCCGTTCTATACTATAATCTACTGCACTTTTTTTTTTCTTTGATGAGTTTTGAGATGATTTGTTTAAATATACTGTATAAGGTCTCACGCAATATGATTTTTTAGAAGAATGAATGAATGAAGAGGAATATTTCTTTACCCGATTCCCATAATTTCTGTCATTTCTGGAAGCTTCAGTGACATTTCTAAACCATAGGCAAATATTGCGGTAATATCGTTAATCGCAATTACTTTGGCCAAGATAATCGTGATCCAAAATGTCATTATCGTCCCATCCTTAAGTTTACCGTCCAACAGTAGGTACACTTACAACACAAACAACATGCACCATATGCACATGAGGACTACACAGAGATCACTCCTCTTGTTAGTGCGACGCCAGTGACCGGGGCGTCTGTGACGGGGAGATCGAGAGTTTGCGGATGAACTTTGCCTTTGTGCGTGTGCTTCCAGACTCCACCAAGAAGCTGAAGGACGTGCTGCAGGAGTTCCATGGCGACGGAGTGTTGGCCCAATACAACCCTGAGAAGGTATGCAGCGTTTACTCTGGAGCGCACCACGCTCTTAATAAAAAGCCTGACACAGCACAGGGGCCGCGCTCTCACTCATGCTAAACATGCCGCCTCTCCCAGCACAAACACCGTGCGTCATGTCGGCTAACGGTGAGCTAACAGCTGTTGTTTTCTGCTTTTGTTTCCACGCCGCCTCCTCCGTGTCACAGAAGCAGGAGATCCTCAGCCAGGTAAATGTGAACAGTCACAGGAATCAAAGACACAAGTCGGTTCTGGGGCATTTTGAGATTTTCACAGATTATTGAAGTGTAGTCTCCAAGCTTTCCAACGATGTGTAACATATGGAAATCTGATCATATTTGGAGGCGTAGCGGTGATTTGAAGTTAACAATTCCCAAAAGGCCAAAGGGGATTAAACGGCCTCTGAGGTTTTGGGCCATTCTCACCTCTCTGCTGTTGGGAGTGACAATAGGGCTCATTTACATCTCATTGGGATAAGCCACACCCCCTGTCAAACTCCCCCTCAAAGCAGTAAAGCACAGGGAGGGAGCAAAAAGGTTATTGCTTCCACAACAAACCATTGTTTACCAGTTTCATTATGTGTATCTGTTTTATTTTTGGTTTAATTTATTAATCTCACCTCACAGCAGAAGGTTGTTATTGTTCTTTTTAATTTTTTAATATCAATTGATAAACTGTCACTGGCTTGAGAATGTGTTGTGTAACATCTGTAACTTTTATGTTCAAATATTTTTAATGTTCAAATCAAAAACTGTGATATATTATATACAGTATGAATCCAAGTATGAATCAGAATCAGAATAGATTTTATTGCCATTGTCGTTTTTTGCTAATGATAAATAATAAGCAATAAACAATGGAAAATAAAAAGAATATATCAATCAATGGAGCAAATCACTCAAACATTGCGTAGAGAGCGCTTTTCATACCAGAATGATAAGATAAGTTTACAATATAAAAACAAGAGAAGAGATCTTTGGGTATTTTAATGTTATTGCAGTGCTCTGATTCATGAAACCTCACACAGTAGACTGTTTCTACACATCAACCCCCCAAAAATCAGTCTCTAGATGTGCAAACCTTGTAGTCATACTCCAAAAGATTTTCTGCTGTTATTGCAGCAAAAGGGGGTTCCACAAAGTATTAAGTCATGCTGTATGAATACTTGTGCACTCCCCACTTTTCACTTTTCTATTTAAAAAAATAAATAACAGAATCATGTATCATTTTGCTTTCACTTCACAGTTGTCTGTTACTTGTGTGTGAAATAAAATCTTTATGTTTATGGTTGTAAACATGACAAAATGTACAGTGAAATCCTGCGCGCTTCTCCCCAGTCCCTCCCTGTGTCAGCTCCAGCCTCAGGCTGAGAGAGAGCTACAGACTCCGGACATAACTGACGTTATAACTTTAGAAAAGACTCCTGTACTGTTTTAATAATGCACATACATTCTCATACACAAGAGAAAAAGGCCGACATCGCGACGTATCGCCGCGCGTGGTCGTATTGTGTTTGTTTCACTGCACAAATCCAGTAACTGTACCTGGCCATAAAACCAAAAATATGAAGCGGATCTCTCTCAAATAAAAAGTGGCTGAAAGCTAGGGATGTGCTGACTACATTTATGGAGTAGTTTAAGTTTGTAGAGATCTTGATTTTATGTAAATAGCAGGTTAATTCCTCGTGACTACATGACTGTCTCCCATGCTAACACCGGCATGTTAGCTAACAACAGCACAGCACATTGGCACGGCGGCCACCAGCGATAAAACAAAACAAACTTTCACTCACCCGTCTGCAGTAACATGTGCGTGCTTTCTGCTCAGTAAACTTGTGGTAAATCCATTTTAAAGCGTAAGTAGCGCATTTGTTTGCTAAAGCATGTGTCAACAACGCAAACCAAACCAGCTGTGCTTCTCCTCCTCCGCGATGCTGCTCGCCAGTATGTAAATACACACAGACAAAGTCACGCCCCTATAGCATACTCCGAAATCAACCCTAAATAAACTAGTTGTTTTGAACCTAAAAGTTTACGCTTTTAAATATACTAATACTGCCAGCTTAAACATGGAGAGGCTACTTCGTGACTTCAACTGAACGATTCTGCTAAAAAGTGAAAATCACCAATTTTCAAAAAAAAACGTTGTTTGCGTTTTTCTCGAGACACGGGCTGCCGACTTCACAAATGCACTCTTTGGAAATGAAAATAACTGGCTACTACTGACGGGGAAATTGTGGTTTATTGTGTCTTTACTTCTTCTGCTGCTGAAACACTCTGATCTAGAGCTGGACGGTTTTGACACAAACAAAAAACGACAGTAATTGCAATTTTCCTGACAGATTGTGATTTGATTTGCGGCATTTCAGCATCTTGGAGCAACAAGAAACAAATCTGTAAAAGGCAAAGAGGTATTTTATGGAGCTGTCAGAAAAAAACATCTTTAGTTTGAATCTTTTCTAATCTAATCTCTTCTCTCACACTCTTTCTCACTCCCTATTCAGCGACATGAATGCGTTCTCTGAAGCGCACGCTGCAAAACACTTATTGTTTTATGAAAATCCACCTCATTATTATGTCAAAAACTGCAAAGATGTTACAATTAGATGCATGTAAGGCTGTCAGCTTTATTTGACCATCCCGACCCGCTCAGCGATGAAAAGAAAAATCCGTGACACAACCCGACTCCCAGGTAGCAAAACACGAAACACATGTTTGTTACTGGCGATGAGAATAGATACACATGGAGATTGTTTTCCGTCGCTGCAGAGCAGACAAACTTGATTCTTCTG
Organism: Neogobius melanostomus; assembly: GCA_007210695.1. NCBI lineage: Eukaryota > Metazoa > Chordata > Actinopteri > Gobiiformes > Gobiidae > Neogobius > Neogobius melanostomus. Next base: position 596,287 of record VHKM01000736.1, on the reverse strand, counting down.
CCGTGACTTTTGATCAGCCTGCGAACGTGTCTTTCACTCAAAAGGCCGAGGCGCAAGGCAAGAAAAAAAAAAAAAACATAACCTCAAGCCGCTTGAGGTTATGTTACCACAAAACCTCAATTTTGATTCGATAAAGGTTAATTGTGCAGTCCTATTCTTTACTTCCTGGATATTATTGCATTATAGCTGAAGCTCAAAAGTGTCCCCAGCATTTTCAAAGCTCATAGCCCTTCTGGGCAGATCTGTGCTCAAAGTGTGCTCAACACGACGCCATGGAGTTGACAGAACCCAGAAGCTTGTTTTCACTGTCGTTCCCACGGCAGCCTATAGAGGGAGCTCCAGGCAAAATCCTGCACAGATCCTCACAGCCACAAACTCATTTCCTTTGAGCTTTTTCAGGAGTTTTCTGTTTATTCCCATCACTCTCTGTGATCAACAACAATTGAAATCCCCGCTCACTGGACGTGCTTGGAGCAGAAAAGAGGTATTAGCTAAAAACATTTTTTTAACGATGTTCTAATGTCGTTCCCTCGTCAAAGACAGACCTGGAGTAGTATTATTCACGTAGTTTTGAGTGATACTTTTTGGTTGTTTATTTTCAACTTGGATAGTTCCGATCAGCACTTCTTAGGCTCTATTGCACCCAAGAGAAAAAATAAAACTGTGCTCCACGTTCTCAAAGTCCGTTAAACCAAAATTGGATGAGTTCTGAGCAGTTCTGCGCCATGAAGCTGCTAACCGTGCTGTTCACTGAATCTGAAAGTTTTGTTTTCACTAAGTCATTCTCACTGCGGCCTCGAGAGGGAGCTCCAGCCCTGGCCCCCTGCGTCTCAGAGGCTTACTCTTACACAGACATTATTTCAGATTTCTAAAAGGTAAAATATGAATGCTGGGGTACTGAACACATGTTTCTAAGCCTCTTGTATGCTTTATGTGGTGACCGTCTTCTTGTGGCCCGTGCAGGAGATCGACTATGAGGGCTTCCGAGTGTTCATGCAGACGTTTCTGGAGAGCGAGTTGGCGGAGGACTTCTGTCAGCACCTGTTCCTCTCCTTCAGGAACAAAGGCCTCGAGCCCAGCCCCTCCGTGGCCGACAAGTCCCGGGTCTCAGGTGGGCACAGCGGCAGCCTCCACACGGACAAACCACGACCATTATTTCATACACCACCTCTATATAGTTTTAGAGTCACTTTGTTTATTTATTGCTTATTATAGCTTTGTTTTCAGTCATTAAAGAAGCGGCTGTCCAGACTGATATTACAGTGTGATGAACTTTGGCAATGTAATCTCAGCAAAGGTTCCAAAATGTAGCTAAACACAAGGAAATGGAATCTTATTTGCATAGCCGCCCAAAGCGCTTTTTAAGAAACCATTCTTCATTCACTCTATACTCAGTGACAGTAAATGTATGTAGCCACAGCAGCCTTTGAGGCAGACTGACAGAACAGACCCTCCGACACACTCACACACCACTCACCCGTCACCCCGTTTCAGAGCGTGGTGTCCTCCTCCACCTCCTCCTTCCTCTTCCTCCTGCGCAGTCTTCCTTCTTCTCCCTTGGCTCTGACGTATTTCTTCACCTGAGGGTCACCAGCTTGCACTCGCTATTTAGCGCCGGTCCTGATAAATGTGTAAATGAGCAAAGATGGTTGAAAAGTACCATTTGAATTGGCTTCCTCTCTCGCTCCTTGGCCTCTCAGTAAACATGGCATCATTGTTCCCGTGTGCCTCCTGCTCCTGTGGTTGTACCTCATTCATCAGCTTCCTCGCCCTGTGTGTGTGCGACTGTGCCGCTGTTCAGCTTGGAGCCATTGGCGGCTGATGGAGGGATGTTCTGCGCGCTCTGCCAATCGTTCTGGCCGTGGGCGACTGTTTACAATGTTTACACCGAGATTTCTTTCCTTCCTCAATTGCTAGTCCTTTTCCTGACACTATGGATTACGGCCAGGCAGTCTGACGACAGTAGATATTGAGGTCTGGTCCGTAACAGATTTAACGTGCAGATGGCAGACTCCTGAACATAGTCAACAAAACTTATTTAGGATTTTGCTGAATATTTCGCCTATATACTTTGAATATTTGCAACAGGGTGTGAAATAAGAAGAGGTAAGCAATCGATAAGCAACTGTCACCATGCAACTATACTGTACATAAGAACTATGAGCGAGTCCCAGGTCTATCCTATATATGGGATTCTTCCCCCTTCGTATGCTGCTGTTTTACAACATTGAAATTAACATTTTTGCCGGCGTTCAAGGTGTTTTTGAAGCCCTTCAGGCGCAGATGCCTCTGATGGTTATTGGGCTGCAGTCGGCTCCTGCAACGGCCTTAATGTGGGTCGAGGATCCTCAGGCCAATCAGATCCTCCAGCTCAGTGCTGGGGACATTTTTTGGGATCTTCCACTTTACTTTTTTGTTCCATAACCCTCAGGATCTTTTGAGAAATTCAAAATGACTGTGTTACTGCGTCCCACCTCAGCAGTGATGGCGCTCTGTGAGGCTCTGCTTATGCAGCTTAACAACCCAAACATGTTCAAAACTAGAAGGCTTTTTTGCCTTTGTTTTAAAAAGTTATTAGTTATAGCTACCAGCTACTGCGTTAGTAACTGAGATACAGTATAATCAAAGTAACTTGTTTCCGGACAAAGTCATTATAATAATGTCCATTCAGCAAACATAAGCCTGTTTTAGCCACAACAAGCTTCAGACCAGCGTGTACTTTCTCTGACCCAAAGCTCAGCCACAGACAGCAAACTCAGAGGCAACAGCTACAACAACGAACTGCAGTAAAACGACTGATCTGACATCTTTAAGCAGTAGATAACGGGCAAACAACGCATTTGTAAACACACAATGATATCAGGACATATCCAGGCTAATGTCAGCTCGTGTCGCCGTTTATAAACTACGGTAGATGAAGCGCAAAGTAAATAAACATAAATACACCTCTTACCAACATCGCTGAGGACGTCTACAAACTCCACAAACACGCAGCAGCTCCTGCACCTCACGTCTGTCGTCGCCAGCTTTAAATCCATCCAAATAATGAAATATAGCTGTAAAATCCACTCCAAAGTTGTAGGAAAGACCATGCGCTGCTTAAACCAATAAACGTGTCAGACACACGCCCGCCCAGCTCTGATTGGTCCCTTGTGCTGTCATTCACTCTGTCAGCCAATCAACATCACTCTTGCTCTTTCTCACTGCCTGAAAAACCTTAATAAATAATTACCTCTGTTACTTAGGGGCGTTTTCACACATGTTGGAGCGCGTATATTCATTCTTTGTATATTCATTCTTTGTCTGCACAAAAAATTGGTGTGAACGCGGAGTTCGAGTGGAGCCGCTCCCAGAGACTCCTGTTGTTTCAGCCGCACTCGGAGTGGCTGTTTAGACCGGCCTAAAGTTCTGCGGTTGGATTCACACTGACCCAGTGCCGCTCTCAGGTCGAGAGCCCCTTTAGATCGACCTAACTAGAGCCTGTGGGACAACGCCCTTAGACAGAAACAGGAACGCCGTTGTCATGGAGGAAAAACTCAGTAATTCGATTACTCGTTATTGGGAAATCTAGCTTACTAACGCTGTTGTTTATAAATGCCATTATTCCCAACACTGGTGAATACGTGACAGAAAATGACACAGATTTGACCTTTTAAAGGCATGTGGTCCTAAACTTTTGATCAGCTGCGAAAACAGCCTATTTCAGTTTAATTATTCTTTCAAATAAAATCTTTACTCAAAAAGTTTTTTCCCTCACTCCTATCTCTTGTTTCATATTGAAGTTTTAGATCCAACCATGCAAAATGTGAATTTGTCAATTTGACCATGTTTCAACTGGTCTTTAACTCTAGATCTGGCCTGTACCAGATAGTCCTTGGTTTGGGCACGAGATTCAGTATCAGAACAAGTCTCAGTGGAAATTGTCCAGACGCGCCCCTGATATTTGTAAATCCATTAACAGCTGTCTTCCTGGGCTAAAACAGTTCGTCTCTAATTGGGTTTACGGTCAGATATGCGAGTATTGATCGGCGGTAAATGTCAGGTGTGGGCTCAGGTGACCTTTGTGTGCTGTGTCCGTGCAGGGCTGAAGCTGATGAAGGGCAGCTCCACCCCCCTGAGGACACCCGCCCCGCCCCCTCCCGCCCCTCTGCCCCAGGACACGGTGCAGCTGAAGGACATCGTGTGTTACCTGTCTCTGCTGGAGGGCGGCCGGCCCGAGGACAAGCTGGAGTGTGAGTAACCCACACAGACAGGTTCAGTTCATATCGAGTAACAAGCTGTCGTTTTTCAGGAAGTCAGCACAGCATCGTGGCACTCTTTCCCACGCGCATTCATTCACAAATACTTACGCTAAAAAAAGCCATCTTATCTTGGCCTGGAATGTGCTTGAAATAAGACATTTAATGCTGATTTTGAGTAGGTTTGGACTCGTCTTGAAAAAAGAGCCAATTGAACAAGCATTAGTATGCTTAAAATAAGAGAAATTAACTTGAATGCTTAAAATCAGACAGAAAAACTTGAAATGAGACAAAAAAGTCACAGACAAGACAAATCTGTCTAGTTCCATTGGGAATACAATAGTCCAAACCTACTCAAAATCAGAACAATTTCTGGTAATTCAAGCACTTTTAAGTCATTTTTGTCTAAGCTAAGATTTCATTTTTTCCAGTGATTCAACCCTTTTGCATGTTATTGTTTACAGCCTATAGGCCAGTACAATGCCTCATTTGAAAGAACATAAAGGTTGTGGACCTAAACAGTTGCAGTCTTAGCGATTTGCTTTTGTGGCCATACATTATGTCATTTCTTTTTCATTACTGGTGCAGCCCTGGTGACGATTGTTTACAGAGTCAAAACATGTAGGTCAGTTACAAACACTGAACGGGGACGATCAGACACTGGTGACCTATAAAACAATGGAGCTGACTGAACCATCCGCAGGCAGCTCTGAGGCCCAGGCCCCACGAGAGTTTAATGTCACTGTGGGGTTCATCTCAGGCCACGTCCTCGTACGCTGAGTCAGGAACCACGCACTTACTACGGTACATAAAATTACAAGAGAGCAGATCAAATCAGTCCATAAAACATCAACATAAACATTTATTACAGTGAAAAGGAAAAGTGCAGATGCAATACTTTCAGCCTGGATTGGAACTTTGTCAGAGTTTGAGGCCTGTCCCACATCTTCTATGGGAAGTCTGTTAGCTGCAGATGACCCTCAGGTCTATGTGTCACTGATGGCAGGGGAACATGGGCCTGCAGATACACTCTGTCACTGCATCCAACTAAAGTCATACAAAACTGAGTTCATTGTTTTTGGCCCACAGACTCAAAGAGAAAGTGTTATCAGTCACCTTGAGTCTCTCTCTCTAAAACCAAAAAAGGTTCGAAATCTAGGAGTAATCATGGACTCAGACCTGAACTTAAACAGCCACATCAAAGCAATAACATCATCAGCTTTTTACCATCTCAGAATCAGAATCATTTATTTATGGCCACACAACAGAGTTGGTGGAATTTGTTTTCAGTACAGCACATCATGCTCACGTCTCTCCTGTGTCAGTCACACACAGATAGTCAATGCAACATTACAGACAGATATAGGTACAGTTACTATAGGCATTTGTTTAGTGTCCGGATGGCAGTTGGGGAAAAACTGTTTGAGTTGGCTTTCAAAGAGCTGTAGCGCCTCCCTGAGTGTGAACAGGTGGTGAGCAGGGTGTGTGTGGTCTGAGGTGATTTTCAGCACTCGCTGTGTGACGTGTCTTTGATACCGAGTCTCTATGGATGGGAGTGTGTGGCCAGTGATTTTGGATGATTTGTTGATTATACGTTGGAGTTTTGTGCGTGAATGACTCAATGGCCGCTGGCTGCTCTGCTTTATGACCGCAACACTGGAGGCCGCCATTGCTCCGCCATTGCTGTAGTACCTCCATATAGCCGCTGGTCTCCCATTGAAAAGCATTGGACTTTAGACACGTTAAAAACAACTTTAACGCCTGGTTTCTATTTTTTAAACACTTTCTACGGCTACATATTCCTCCTGAGATAACGCTGGGTTAGTCACAAAAAAAGAAACCAGGCTGGTTTTCGAAAGAACATTTTTTGAAATCTCGTACTAATGAGGGTCAGACTGTTAGCATTGGAGCTGCTCGAGCTACACGTCACGCAAGGGCCGAGTCTACAGTGAAGATCCCGCCCTTATGCCCTTATTAGGAACATGCTTCGTCAGAGCTGGGGAGGAGGAGTCTGTAAATCTGCCATGATTTCCCCTCGAACGTGGTCATTATGGTAAACGGGGAGGAGTGAGGAGGAGTTGTCTATTCTTTTTAACAGTCTATGGAATGACTGTCCAAGTTTCCATACCAGACTATTATTGATGATGTGAGGATCCTCTCAATTATGGCTGTGTAAAACTGAAGGAGGATGTTGTGTCTGACTCTGAACGTTTTGAGCTGTTGCAGGAAAAACAGTCTTTTATTGGCTAATAACATTGCTAAGATCAGAGGAATAGTGTCAAAACCAGACTTAGAGAGACTCATCCATGCATTTGTCTCCAGCAGGTTAGACTACTGTAACGGCTGCTCACTGTTAGACAGCTGCAGTACATCCAGAACCAGGAAATACCACCACATTAGTCCAGTGCTCCGGTCTCTGGTCACCTCATAGTCGGGATATCGCTCCTTCAGCTTCTCTGTGCTCACTGGCTTCCTGTCACTCAGAGAATAGAATTTAAAACAGCTCTGCTTGTGTACAAGTCTTTTCATGGTTTAGCACCAAAGTCCATCTCTGACATGTTAGAGCCGTATGAACCATCTGAAAACTTCAGGGGCTAAAGCTAAACTCTAGAACAGTCTTGAAGGGGATGTGAGACAGGCCTCCAACTCAGGCTGAAAACAGTTATTTTTACCCATGAATATGACACTTAAAGAATTCTATCTGCGTCTTGCTTTTTACTGTTATTAATACATTTTTATGTTGATGTTTTATGGATTTATTTTAGCTGCTTTCTTGTAATTTCATGCAACTGTGAAGCACTTTGAATTGTGCTCTACAAATAAACTTGCTTTGTCTGAATCAATGCTGAGGCGCCAACATAAGGTTTTCAAGACTAATTTCAAGCCGCAGCTGAAAACCATACAAAAGTCACGCCCAGAAATAACCCCGCCCCCCGGCTCTTCCACGGCTTGTTTTTCGCGACATAGATTAACAGAAGACGGTGAAGCTAGTGGAAAAAAAGTAATTTCACAGACCTCGAAATACAAACGATAACAACTGAAGTAGAAAAACAATACAATCATTCTTTTCGTAAGCTTGAAAAGTGGGATTAAAAGGAGCTCAGAGCGACAAACTATGGAAGGGAAACGAAATACAAGCAGCTTGTTCAAATAAGTAATGCTCCTCTGTTCATGAATGATTTGAAGATATAAAGTTGTTTTCCAATGATGCTGTGATGATTACTTCCATTAAGATAGTTGAATGAGAGCCTGTCTCAGCCGCATGGCCTGAGGTGCAGGCTCAGTTGGCACACCGTGGTTCTGTTGTGGAGGGCCGTACAGGCCATGGGATTATATAATAATAATCATAATCATAATCATAATAACAATCATAATAATCATAATAATAATCATAATCATAATCATCAAAGCTACTATTGTACTACAGCTGCCTTATATATATAATAGGGCCGTGACTTTTTTCGATTAATTGCGATTAATTAATTACATGAGGTTTAGTGCAATTAAAAATATTAATCGAAATTAATCACACTTTGCTTTCCACACTTCAGTTTCCTTTTTTCCTGCAGACGCACAATTAATGGGAATATTGCACTGGTCTGTTGGACTTGGTTGAACAAAAATAAACAATATTTTGTTGCTTAAGCTTATGTATTCAGTCATTATTCAATGGTATACTAAAATCCTTATGAAAAAACTTTCTTCTCACTGTTCTCAGGTCAAATATTTATATGCGATTAATTTCGATTAATTAATTACAAAGCCTCTAATTAATTAGATTAATTTTTTTAATCGAGTCCCGGCCCTAATATATATATATATCCATCCATCCATCCATCCATTTTCTTCCGCTTTATCCGGGGCCGGGTCGCGCAGTCTCAGCAGAGATGCCCAGACTTCCCGATCCACGCACACCTCCTCCAGCTGTTCTGGGGGGACCCCGAGGCGACACCAGGCCAGCTCGGAGACATAGTCCCACCAGCGTGTCCTGGGCCTTCCACGAGGCCTCCTCCCAATAGGACATGCCTGGAACACCTCCCGAGGGAGGCGACCAGGAGGCATCCGGAACAGATGCCCTAGCCACCTCAGCTGGCTCCTTTCGACGTGAAGGAGTAGCGACTCCACCCCGAGCTCCTCCCGGGTAACTGAGCTCCTCACCCGATCTCGGAGGGTGCGCCCAGCCACCCTGCGAAGGAAACTCATTTCGGCCGCTTGTATTCGCGATCTTGTCCTTTCGGTCATTACCCAGATCTCATGACCATAGGTGAGGGTGGGAACGTAGATCGATCGGTAAATCGAGAGCTTTGCCCCCTGACTCAGCTCTCTCTTCACCACAACAGTCCGATACAGCGACCGCATCACTGCTGACGCTGCACCGATCCGTCTATCGATCTCACGCTCCATCCGTCCCTCACTCGTGAACAAGACCCCGAGATACTTGAACTCCTCCACTTGAGGTAAGGACTCCCCACCGACCTGAAGCGGGGAAGCCACCTTTTTCCGGTGGAGAACCATGGCCTCAGATTTGGAGGTGCTGATCCTCATCCCGGCCGCTTCACACTCGGCTGCAAACCGCCCCAGTGCGCGCTGGAGGTCCTGATTTGATGAAGCCAACAGAACAACATCATCTGCAAACAGCAGAGATGAGATCCTGAGGTTCCCAAACCGGACACCCTCCGGCCCCTGGCTGCGCCTAGAAATTCTGTCCATAAAGGTAATGAACAGAACCGGTGACATAGGGCAGCCCTGGCGGAGACCAACACGCACCGGAAACAAGTCTGACTTACTGCCGGCAATGCGAACCAAGCTCCTGCTGCGGTCATACAGGGAACGGACAGCCCTTAGCAGAGGGCCCCGCACCCCATGCTCCCGGAGCACCCCCCACAGGGCACCACGAGGGACACGGTCGAACGCTTTCTCCAAATCCACAAAACACATGTGGACAGGTTGGGCGAACTCCCACGAACCCTCGAACACCCGATGTAGGGTATAGAGCTGGTCCAGTGTGCCACGACCGGGACGAAAACCGCATTGTTCCTCCTGAATCCGAGGTTCGACTATCGGCCGGATCCTCCTCTCCAGCACCCTGGAATAGACCTTACCGGGGAGGCTGAGAAGTGTGATCCCTCTGTAATTGGAGCACACCCTCCGATCCCCCTTCTTAAAGAGAGGGACCACCACCCCGGTCTGCCAATCCAGAGGCACTGTCCCCGACTGCCACGCGATGTTGCAGAGACGTGTCAACCAAGACAGCCCTACAACATCCAGAGACTTAAGGTACTCGGGACGAATCTCATCCACCCCCGGGGCCTTGCCACCGAGGAGCTTTCTAACCACCTCAGTGACTTCAGCCTGGGTGATGGACGAACCCCCCTCCGAGTCCCCAGCCTCTGCCTCCTCATCGGAAGACGTGACAGTGGGATTGAGGAGATCCTCGAAGTACTCCTTCCACCGCCCGACCACATCCCCAGTCGAGGTCAACAGCTCCCCGCCCGCACTGTAAACAGTGTTGGTGAAGCACTGCTTCCCCCTCCTGAGGCGCCGGATGGTTTGCCAGAATCTCTTCGAGGCCGACCGATAGTCCTCCTCCATGGCTTCTCCGAACTCCTCCCAGACCCGAGTTTTTGCCTCTGTGACAGCACGAGCTGCAGCACGCTTGGCCTGCCGGTACCTCTCAGCTGCCTCCGGAGTCCCACAAGCCAACAAGGCCAGGTAGGACTCTTTCTTCAGCTTGACGGCATCTCTTACTTCCGGGCGCCACCACCGGGTTCGGGGATTGCCGCCGCGACAGGCACCAGAGACCTTACGGCCACAACTGCGAGCAGCCGCATCAACAATGGAGGAGGAGAACATGGTCCACTCGGACTCCATGTCTCCAACCTCCCTCGGAATCTGGGTGAAGCTCTTCCGGAGGTGGGAGTTGAAGACCCTACTGACAGAGGGATCCACCAAACGTTCCCAACAGACCCTCACAACACGTTTGGGCCTGCCAGGTCTGACCAGCTTCCTCCCCCCCTGCCAGCGGATCCAGCTCACCACCAGGTGGTGATCGGTTGACAGCTCAGCCCCTCTCTTCACCCGAGTGTCCGAGACACGCGGCCGGAGATCAGATGACACAACTACAAAGTCGATCATCGACCTCCTGCCTAGGGTATCCTGGTGCCACGTGCACTTATGGACACCCTTGTGCTCGAACATGGTGTTCGTTATGGACAAACTGTAACTAGCACAGAAGTCCAATAACAGAACACCACTCGGGTTCAGATCGGGGAGGCCGTTCTTCCCCATCACCCCCGTCCAGGTCTCACTGTCGTTACCCACGTGGGCGTTGAAGTCCCCCAGTAGAACAATGGAGTCCCCAGTCGGAGCACTATGTAGTACCCCTCCCAGGGACTCCAAGAAGGCCGGGTACTCTGCACCGATGTTGGGCCCGTAGGCCGAGACAACGGTGAGAGACCTGTCCCCAACCCGAAGGCGTAGGGACGCGACCCTCTCGTTCACCGGGGTGAACTCCAACACGTGGCGGCTGAGCTGGGGGGCTATAAGCAAACCCACCCCAGCCCGCCGTCTCTCCCCGCGGGCAACTCCAGAAAAATGGAGAGTCCAGCCTCTCTCCAGGAGTTGGGATCCGGAACCCAGGCTGTGCGTGGAGGTGAGCCCGACTATATCTAGCCGGTATCTCTCAACCTCCCGCACAAGCTCAGGCTCCTTCCCCCCCAGCGAAGTGACGTTCCATGTCCCGAACGCCAGAAGCTGCGCACGCGGACCAGGTCGTCGAGGCACCCGCCTTTGACTGCCACCTAGTCCTCTCTGCACCCGACCCCTACGGATCCCTCTGCGGGTGGTGAGTCCACAGGAGGGCGGGCCCACGTCATCCCTTCGGGCTGTGCCCGGCCGGGCCCCGTGGGCAGAGACCCGACCACCAGGCGCTCGCATTCGAGCCCCAACCCCAGGCCTGGCTCCAGGGTGGGGCCCCGGCTGCGCCATACCGGGCGACGTCACGGTCCTTGCTGTAGTACTATCCATGGGAGTCTTTTATATATATATATACAGTATATATGGCATACTTGCAGAGCGCCTGCCCTGGTGTATTGTGTATTTCCCATGTCTTGATGTTTTTTTTTATGTATGTGCTTTGCCTTAACTTAACCTGATTATATTTTTGCATATCTTCTTTTGTAAGGCACATTGAGATGCCTTGTGTAGGAATTGCACGGTATGAATAAACACGCCTTGCCTTACTTTCTCCGGGGAGTACACCCTACATGTCACAGGCTTAAACATTATGGAGGTCTAGAGAGAGATGTAATGGCACATAGAGAACACATCCAGGAGCATCACACGGGGGCCTTTTCTACCTCTAAAACATGTACAATAGGTAGAGTCAGCGAAGATAATATTGAAACTGCTGTTTGGAAGATATGCAAATTTACAATATGAAGAGTTCATTTGCAAAAACAGATATCTCCGTTTTGAATTCTTCTCTGAATTGTTTTGGATATTTGTTACTGTACTCCACAAACTCTGAAACTAAAGTTGTGTACATTTGATGAACCTCTTAACCCAGTGCATTTTCTCCAGTTCAGCTTTACCCAAATCCATAAGGTCAGCCTATTGGCCAGTGTAACGCCTCAGTTGAAAGCTAAGACCTACAAAACTTTTTTTCCCATCGCTTTCTTTGTGATTTTTGTCACTTTTCTGTTGCTCTTTTTCTTTTTTTCTTTTTTGTGTGTGTTTTTGTCACCTTCTTCATTGCTTTTTTTTCTTACATTTTTGTTGCTCTTTTGTTGCATTTTCATCCTCATTTTCGTCTCCTTCTTGTTGCTATTTTGACACTTTTTTCAAGAAGCTTTTAGATTTGGGTAAAGCCAAACTGGAGAACATGTGCTCAGTTCGGGCGGGGGTTAAGAGGTTAAGAACTAGTGACTTTAAGTTTTCATGGCGCTGAAACAGACCTGGCAATGAAAAACAGTGCTATGTAAAGAGAAACGTTCAAGCATACGTTGACTTTATTCAATGACACACTTCTCTGTTTTTGCAAATGAACTCCTCGTATCAAAAAAAAGAAAGAAAAAAAGGGTTTAAAAAGGAGGGGTATGGTGAAGAAGAAAAACGGGGGAAATGGGTACAAAATAGAGAAAACTTAATTTAAAAGATTAGGTGAAAATTGGAAAAATAAAGCAAACATTGTGACAAATTTGTGGAAAAATGTAGACAAAAATGGGGAACTGGGGAATATTTCTGATGGTTTGCAAAAATATTGCTTCATCATCGTAATCGAGAATATTATATGGACCAGCCCTAAAAAACAAACAAAAACAGGTGACTTTTCCTCTGCATTTCAGCCCCTGCTCAGACATGATTTAGTCGTTCTCCGAGGACATCACCATAACCTAAATTACTGCGATTTGTTAATCACCAGTACTGACATTGCTTCTATGGCCGCCGTCTGTATCCATTACTAATTGACGGAGTGATCCCGTTTAATTGAACTGTAGCTGTCACTCACACTAGTGTCTGAATAATTGACGTCAGTGCGGCTCATTAATCCCACAGGGTCTGAATAATTAAACTCCTTATGTGTGAGCCCCACGAGCTGCTGACGGGGGAGAGACGGCGCCCTCTGCTGCTCCCCTCGTCTCCTACACGCAGAAAGGTTTGCTTTTTGGTATGGAAGAATGCTGTGCAATGTCCCAGTCAAATAAATGGCTTAATAAATAGGGCTGTGGTATTGGTATTAGGAAGAAAAAAGTACCACTGCTATCGAAAATCAAGTGGAATCCAAAACTTGTACCGAAAAATATCTTTCTTTCGATGCCAAGACCTGAGAGAGCACTAAAGAAAGTAACTTGGTTGTCCAGCTCAAATAAATGATAGAAAATGTAAATACATTATCTTTTCTGAATGAATAGCAATATTCATCAGTTTTATGGTTATAGGTGACAAATTATGCACTTAACCTGTTATCTGCCAGTTTAGGGTTAGGGTTAGCAATTGTGCAAATGTCAAAGTGTTTTGGCTTCAGACCTTACTGCCTATATGTGACCAGTCACTAGAATCAAAGACACAAGTCGGTTCTGGGGCATTTTGAGATTTTCACAGATTATTAAAGTGTAGTCTCCAAGCTTTCCAATGGAAATCTGATAATATTTGGAGGCGTAGCGGTGATTTGAAGTTAACAATTCCCAAAAGGCCAAAGGGCTGAAAAACCTCTCCAAAGATTTGGGCCATTCTCACCTCTCTGCTGTTGGGAGTGACAATAGGGCTCATTTACATCTCAAAGTATTAAGTCATGCTGTATGAATACTTGTGAACGCCTCACTTTTCTATTAAAAAAAACAAACAGAATCATGTATCATTTTGCTTTCACTTCACAGTTGTCTGTTACTTGTGTGTGAACTTTAAGTAAAACATTCCAAATAAAATCTTTATGTTTAGGGTTGTTTATTTACTGTCAAAATCCTGCATGCTTCTCCCAAAGCTTCTCCCCAGTCCCTCCCTGTGTCAGCTCCAGCCTCAGGCTGAGAGAGAGTTACAGACTCCGGACGTAACTGACGTTGTAACTTTAGAAAAGACTCCTGTACTGTTTTAGTAATGCACATACATTCTCATACACGAGAGGAAAAGGCCAACATCGCGACGTATCGCCGCACGTGGTCAAATTGTGTTTATGTTTCATTGCACAAATCCAGTAACTGTACCTGGGCATAAAACCAAAAATATGAAGCGGATCTCTCTCAAATAAGAAGTGGCTGAAAGCTAGGGATGCGCTGACTACATTTATGGAGTAGTTTAAGTTTGTAGAGTTCTTGATTTTGTGTAAATAGCAGGTTAATTCCTCGTGACTACATGACCGTATCCCATGCTAACACCATGTTAGCTAACAACAGCACAACGATAGCCTCATCAAACAGCCATTAACACAGCAGCCACCAGCGATAAAAAAACAAACTTTCACTCACCCGTCTGAAGTAACCTTTGCGGCAGCTTCTGAGAGCAACATAGCATTGTGTTGCATAGTCATGAAGCCACACAGACAAAGACACGCCCCTACTGCAAGCTCCGAAACTAGTCGGTTTGAACCTAAAAGTTTACGCTTTTAAATATACCAATACTGGTAGCTTAAACATGGAGAGGCTTCTTCGTGACTTCAACTGAACGATTCTGCAAAACAGTGAAAATCACAAATTTTCAAAAAAATACCGTTGTTCACGTTTTTCTCGAGACACGGGCTGCCGACTTTGGAATCCAGGGCGGGTCACATATGCCAGTGTAATACCTGATTTGAAAGCCAAGACCTTCTAGTTTCTAAAAATATGTATGGGATCTGTGTGAGTGAAACACAACTTGCATCACATTTGTCGTTCCTAACCCTAGCCCCCGATCGGGGCAAGTAAGAGGTTAAGGTATCGGAAAAAAAAGGTTGTGAAGACATAGATATCGTACACCAAGTATCGTTGTATTGCAAGTACTGGTATTGAAAATATCACAGTACCCAGCCCTATGAATGAATAAAAACAAAACCAAGCAAACAAATACAAAATAATGTCAGTCCATGTGACAAGTTTGGCTAAGGGTTCCCAAACTTTATGAGCGAACCACCTCCATATTTCACAGTAGGTATGATGCACTTTTCATCATAGGCCATCATGGACCTTTCGTCATAGGCCATCATGGACCTTTCACCATAGGCCATCATAGACCTTTCATCATAGGCCATCATAGACGTTTCATCATAGGCCATCATAGACCTTTCACCATAGGCCATCATAGACCTTTCATCATAGGCCATCATAGACCTTTCGTCATAGGCCATCATAGACCTTTCATCATAGGCCATCATGGACCTTTCGTCATAGGCCATCATGGACCTTTCACCATAGGCCATCATAGACCTTTCATCATAGGCCATCATAGACGTTTCATCATAGGCCATCATAGACCTTTCATCATAGGCCATCATAGACCTTTCTCATAGGCCATCATAGACTTTCATCATAGGCCATCATAGACCTTTCATCATAGGCCATCATAGACCTTTCATCATAGGCCATCATAGACGTTTCATCATAGGCCATCATAGACCTTTCATCATAGGCCATCATAGACCTTTCATCATAGGCCATCATAGACCTTTCATCATAGGCCATCATAGACCTTTCGTCATAGGCCATCATAGACCTTTCGTCATAGGCCATCATAGACCTTTTATCATAGGCCATCATAGACCTTTCATCATAGGCCATAATTGGCCTTGTTGACAAAAAAAAGTGTACCATACCTAATGTGAAATATGGAGGTGCCACTGGCTCCAGCAGAATAAAGTGAAGGTCCCGTTAGTTCCATCTCAGTCTCCTGACCTCAATATCATTAAACCACTGTGGGGAGAGCTCAAACGTGGTGTTCATGCAAGACAGCCCAGGATATTACAGGAACTGGAGGCTTTTTGCCAAGAAGAATGGGCTGCTTTACCATCAGAAAAAATAAATAACCTTCTCCACAACTACCACAAAAGCTCCAAGCTGTCATTGATGCTAAAGGGGGCATCAGGAACTGGGGTGTGTAAACTTTTCAACAGGGTCATTTTGGTCACATGATCTCATTATAAAAGGTGCTAATTCTTATGCCCTGACGAAGACACGTTGTGTCGAAACGCGTAGGCTGTCCAACTTTCCATTAAAGGACTTTTAATTTTTCATAAAACAGAGTGCCTCAGATTTCTTTTTTGACTTTTCATCACTTGCTCTATACAGCCTTAATCAAGTCAAATTCTTCCTGATCATTGCGATGCTGGCTCAGTCTTGGAAGAGCACCTGTTTATTAGCCTTCTACAAGGCTCAGAAGCACTCACGTTTCCTGTTTTGAAAGGTCATTTTGGTATTTTATTTTGTTATGGTGATTTGAAATGAGTTCACACATTTTTTCCCCCACAATAAATGGCTTCACAACATCACTGACCATGAGTGAAAAAAGAAAGAAAACGTTTTTGTGTTTTCATTCAGAAAAAAACAAACAAACAAAAAATCCACCAGGGTGTGAAAACTTACTCGCACAACTGTATATCAAATGTGACATTAAACACGACATGACCAATATTTATTGAACATGGGACAGTGATAGAGTGAATGCTAACCACTGAACCCTGAGAATGAATGGAGGAAACAAAGCTAATACGGCTAAACAACATGATGTTTCAAAGCAATGAGCTGATCCTGACTGAGATACGAGACTTTGAAGGAATAAAACAATCACTAACAATGAGTGTGTCTCACATTCTGCTGTTAAGCCAATGAAAATGTTGCTCCTGGTTTTGCATTGGTGGCATAGGGGTTAGCCACGGTTGCAACATCAACGAGCATCATGACGATCTAGGGTTGTATTGACTATCTTTGCTGCTCAATGTGTTTTTCCTTTAGCCGTCAGCACCAAACATCACAAATTATGAAGGATCCAGATGTTTCCAGCTGTTGTCAACCATCGACCACATTTAGGTCAAAGCCTCGTTAGAAATCATTAATGAATGGATTAGCGTCTAAACGTGTCCTCTGAGCTAAATACTAAATCAAATTCCGTCAACTTTTTTCTGTCACAAAACTTCATTTTATAAGATGTTACAAATGCCACGAAAAGGACAAAACACACCTCACCGGTTTGGGGATGGAACGTTCAACTTACAAACATTCGACAGCTAACAAAATGTGCGCTTTTGTAGCACCTAGCTCATGGAGTTAAAGGCGTTTCTATGATTTCTACGTGTGACAGTATGAAGGGGGGGAGGGGTCGTTTCCATGGAGACGACCACGAGCAGTAACGAGTAAACTCTTTGTGTGCATCACTGACACGTGCTCTGTGTGTTGTGTGTTGACAGTCATGTTCCGCCTGTACGACACCGACGGGAACGGCTCCCTGGACAGCTCGGTAAATCACACTTCAGACCCGCCACACCACACTCTATCACATTTCACCTGACATATTCCATTGTTTTATTTATTGGATAGGGACAAGATAGGACATAGTAATATGGGTCAAATGGCAGTTGTGGCGGCCATCTTGTGCCTGGCCCTTCTAAACTGTGCAATGTGATCAAATGGAAACACAACTTATTTCCTTCATACTGTTTTGAACATTGTGACTGACCTTATGTCATCTCTGGCAAGAAAATAACTTTTTTGCAGTTTTTCAAACACTGAAACACTGAGGAGGCACCCAGAGCCCCCTCACACCTGCAGCACAGTGGAGGCGTCACAAGAGGAGCTACAGGAAACAAGGAAGGGACAAACGAGGAGGGATCCGGGCAAGACTCACAGCTAAGCCACACATGCCGTCTATCCCTACTATTGTTCTGGCTAATGAACGTTCACTGGAGAATAAAACAGATGAACTGCCACGCTCTTCAGAATACGGTGAAAGACTGTTGTGGAGCGGAGGGAGCTGCGTAGGAGGAAGAGGAAGGATGTGGAGCTGACCAGTGCAGGACACCACGTTCTGAAACAGGGACAAACCTTGGAGGTGCTGCACCGTTTCAGAGGATCAGAGGAGGCTGAAAGCAGTTCTCCAGTTTCCCTGACCTCCAAAAACATGCTGCTCAGGTCGGCCCACAGTGGTGGCACGGCTCAGTCGCAGCGGTTTAGGACTAACACCTGAACACTATTTCGTTGTGCAACTGTACAATGACAAATAGCACTTACCTACTTACATTCAACATGTAACACACTACATCATTGATATCTGGAGGATATCGCACTGGTATTGCACTTACACGCACTTCTCCGCTGTTACGATACGTGATAAACTCCTTCTTGACGGAGCTAGCATACTTTGGCTAAGGGGGCGGGGATTTTGCGAAAGGTCAATTGAGGTCAGTTTTTAAGGCAAGTTGAGGTGACTTTATAATCCATATATAGACCCCTGGGACATTATTTTTAGACTGATCCAGTGTAGCGCTGATATTCATCTGCCTAATCTACAAATGAAAATGTATTCCCTTATAAAACGAGCTGAGTAACGTATACATAGAGCACACTTGCACTTCTTCACCCTGTGAGAACACTAGAGTTAAAGTTTGCCTTTGTTTCCTCAAATGAGCGCGGCCTGGTGCGTGGGCGTGAGCCGCAGAGTAGATTTAGGAGTGCAGGGCTCGAGAGGAGAGCCAGGTGGGCGGGGGTTTACGTAACGCATCCTATTATTTGTAACCTTTCGGCGCCTTGGGAGTGCACGGCGCCCCGGAGCGGCTCTCGTTTTAAAGACCGCAGTGACCTGAAAAGGGAAGGCGCGTGAGTAAATCCAGGCCCCGCCGTAATGACTAAGGCTCCCATCGCTGTGATTCTGGGGTAATTCGCGGGATAATGTCACGGGCCCTGCAAAAACAAACACAGTCATTACGGCGTCAAGCCTTTGTTCTGCACACCCTGCTATTGGAAAAAAAACTGTCCCGAATTCAGCTGCTGCGGCTCCAGTCCAACAAACGGGAGAAGTGAGCACATTTACCCAGACGTTTTGAGGGGCAAGGATGCAAAAGGCCATCAGTAAAATACACCTGTGTTCGTTGTCCATGTCAACAACTTGATCAACTCTATGTGCTGCTCTGCGCGAGGCAAATCGTGGTCAAACCAGATACTGACCTCACCAATAAAGCAAAAGTGAACATTTCAGAGTGTCCTTTTATTGTAGACAGCCTCCGGCACCGGTGCAATGTATGCGTCTAATCAGCAGCGTGATATGCCACACCTGTGAGGGGGAAGGAGAAGTGCTCACTATTTGTGAATAATATTTGGGAGAAATGGGTCTGTTGTGTTTATAAAAAGTTGTATGTGTTTGTGTTCACCCCATGAAAAATAAGAGCAAAAACAAAAGTGTTGTGTTTACATTTTTGTTGAGTGCAGATAGCCCTACTTAGTCGTAAGTCAATAACAATGGGCCTATTAATGAACATCTTCTGAAATAACATATTCAAATCCGTACTTACACAAGGTACTGTCAGGAAACTGTGCCAGGTTCATGACACGTTCTTAAGTCGGGAAGTCATTCGC
This sequence comes from Neogobius melanostomus, assembly GCA_007210695.1. Taxonomy (NCBI): domain Eukaryota; kingdom Metazoa; phylum Chordata; class Actinopteri; order Gobiiformes; family Gobiidae; genus Neogobius; species Neogobius melanostomus. Next base: position 577,020 of record VHKM01000736.1, on the reverse strand, counting down.
ACCTGTGTCCTGAGGTTGGTGAATGCCAACTTGGAAGCACGTGCGTGTGAGGACTAATGCCGCCGCCTCTTTCCCCATATAAGGACAAAAAGGGAGGGATACAAATGGCAAACCTCAAATCCAAAACTCGTAACCAACAAAACCCCAAAAGAAAAAACTCACACTCCACACCCACACACTCAAGGACCCACCTGAACCTTTGGGCATCAGGCCAATGAGCTCTCATTACAAAATGATTAAATACAGTAGATAACTTGTACATCACAAAAGCTTTTTCCTTCTCTTCTTGCCAGTCAGGCCGTAAAATAATGCATTAGTACTTTACTTAATAAGACTGCAAGTATTTCCAACTTATTTTTGAATAAACAGGGTGTCTGTCCCCTCCTGGAACCGCACCTTAACGTGGTGGAGGGGTTTGATCCTGGAGCTCTGTTGTCGGGGGCTTCGTGCCCCTGGTAGGGTCTCCCATGGCAAACAGGTCCTAGCAGGTCCCAGGCAAGACACTTCCTTGCCTCCAGTGTCTGCGTACACTGGTGTATGAATGAGAGAGTGAATGGGCGACTGGTTCACTGTTGTAAAGCGCTTTGGGCCTAATGAAGGTAGAAAAGTTGAGACCATTGAGACCAAGATTTAATATGTACAAATATATGACTCAGAATTGTTAGGTTCGTGCATAAGAGTCCTCCTTACGGTTCCTAGGATTTGTTCTTCCAGAGGAACGTTTTCAGCTAAGAACACATTTTGTGAAAGTCAAAAACCTTCCTAATAAAGGCCTGAAGAACAAATGTGTGCATAAGAACGTGTTGTGAATGAGGCCCATTGTTCTTAAATCTGAAACATAAAGTGCATCTGGTCTGTGCCATGTCATCTTTGTGTCCATATCGAGCTAGGCTGTTCATGTTCCTGTGCTGCTCCCACAGAGGCACAGTGTCCTGGCTCGTCTCGACCTCACACGCTGCTTTCATTTTAAGGCTATTTTCTGGTGCGAAGAACAGTCCCGCTCAAGTTACAGACTGTCCAGACCGTCCAGACTCATTTCCATCCCCCATAATAATGCAGTCCACTCCTGCTGTGCCAGTTTGTACATAAAGCCTAGCAAAATACTACTCTGTGCTCCCGCGGATAGGCTCTATCTGACATGACCCCTGTCATAAAGATATAAATGTATAATAAAGCATGGTCGTCACGGGCTACAGAGCTGACGAAGGACCTCAGTATATACCTAATAAGTTCAACAATAAATACTAGTATCTTTGTATTGACAAGCTTATGAATACATTTTTTCGTGCCTATGTCCTGGAAAATAGTTGCTGTAAATATTGGGGCTCTTCAAATAAAAAACAAAACAAATTCATATTAAAGTCTTAAACGGCCTGGCTCCCATATATATTAAACTCCATACATATATCCCAGAGTGCACATTGAGTAGGCTACTTGTAAATAAGACTAAATAATAAAACTGATGTATATGAATTGGAAAATGAACCTGTAAAGGTGGAAAAATGTCATAAGATGGCTCTTCTTTCTGCTCTATTCCATTCAAGCTACAATGATAAAACGGTTTTGTAATGTATGTCGACTTCTGAATGAAATGAAATGAAATGGTCTGTATCTATCTGAATATTAGGAACACGTTTAGTATCACCGCCATGATGTTTGTTTGACTTTAGAGCTCCCTGTTTGAGCATGTCAGCAGTTTCCTTTGAAATGAAACACTTTACTTCCTGTACTTTCTGGTTCCTGGTCTGATGTCTGCCTGTGCTCTCCCCACAGGAGCTGGAGCACATTATCTCTCAGATGATGCACGTGGCCGAGTATCTGGAGTGGGACGTGACAGAACTCAAACCAGTAAGGCAAACCAACAGAAGAGGTGGTCCGTAACAAAGTACATTTACTTCAGTTACTGCACGGGAGCTTTTGAGGATCTGTGCTTTATACTTTTACTCCATTTAAATTAAGATATATCAATTTGACACTTCTGCTGTAGATTACTGGCATAAATATGAGGGAAAAAATGTATTGCAAGTTTTCCGTCAGTATATGTTTTCTTATAAAATGTCCAATATTTTTGGCGACACAATCTGAATAATAAATGGAGCCAGGTTTAAATGGATGGCTTCAGGAGCTCTACCCACACAACAAAACACACTTGTATGGTCAAAGTAATGCAGGACTGGTTGTAATACCACCTGAACCGACCTGAACCCCCACCTGTCCCATGTATGTTCATTAATGTGCACTGTCCCGACCAAATAAACCAATACATAAAATTTAAAAAATAAACAACAAAACATCAAAATAGCGACAAAAACGAGGATGACAAAGGAATGACAAAACGTGACAAAAAAGAGACGAAAGCACGAGCTTAAAAAACGCTTCAAAGATATGACAAAAACGCGGTGAAAATGTGACAACAAAGTTACGATCACTTTTGTAGGCCTTAGCTTTCAAAAGAGGCATTACACTGTTGCTCTCCAGTCGAGAAGCTTTTAGATTTGGGTAAAGCCGAACTGGAGAAAATGTTCAGGTTCAGGCGGAGGTTAAGAGGTTAAAGAATTTTTTTTATTAGATGAAAAAAAATCCTTCTGAAAATCCTTCAAAATATTGTTCAGTCCCAGGCTGTAAAGTTTGAAGTCTGTAGGTGCTACTTACGTGGAGATACTGTCGCACCAATGAAAGAAAAATGCTCCTGAAATGACAATTTCCCAAATAAATCTATGGAGAAACATTGAATCAGTGCAATAATTATGTTATTGTGAAGATTAGTTTTTTTGGTCTGTTTTCAGGTGAAAGTTTATGTGTTAAGAAACCAAACTGGCCCAAAACCTTGAACCAATTTTAAAAATGGAGTTTTGCCTGTAGTGGAGTAAACACCTGATAATGCACACTCTATGAGCAGTAGGTGGCGCTCTTCAGATGTACTGTCAATGGGCAAAAGGTTGGTCCATGTCGTGCTGTCATACGCAGGGTGAATCCGGGCGCAATTTCCTCTTTTGAAGCTGCTAAGTTATCATTAATAACACTTATTTAAACCGATTTAAACTTTAAACACTTAGGTGTTTTTACAGGCTTTCACTTAGTAATAATGTAAACACTAAGCAACTTTAGCTTTTATTGGTGCAGTACCTGTGCTTTTACTCAAGTAATGAAATTAAGCACAGTACTTTGACCACCTCTGTACTCTAGTATGTTTATTTTTGGGCTCAGGGCTATTTATGGTTTGTTTTTTTGTAGCATACTTACATGGCAATAATAATAATGAAATATGAAGAATGTAATGCATTAGACTGGTAAAAATGTAAATTGCTATAGTATTGTAAAACTCTACAGGAGGCTGTTGCAGTTGTTTCCCTAAAGCTTGTGTTTGGACGTTGTGCAGATCCTCCAGGAGATGATGGAGGAGATCGACTACGACCGCGACGGCGTGGTGTCTCTGGAGGAGTGGATCCAGGGGGGAATGACCACCATCCCGCTGCTGGTGCTGCTGGGCCTGGAGACGGTCAGGCCTTATTGCATGTTTGGCCATGGGTCACAGGGTTGTTTGTAGCTTATATACTGTATGTGCTGAAGAAAACGCCACAGATGGAATGTGCGTCTTTTAACTTACACTGCCTGAATAAAGTCAACACAAAAAAGGTCACACCCTATACATTTTAACAACAACAAATACTACACTAAAAATATGTAAGTGGTATTGCACTGATGAAATAACCAACTACACTTCACCAAAGATAAAAATGTGGAGGCCAAAGATTAAGACATGAGAGGTTGCAAAACAAAATATGCTGCGGGGTTGGCCAAATGTAAAGTGATTGACAGGATAATTAACAAATTGGGAATATTATTTTATTCAATTGTAATAGGCCCTTGACTACTGTCGGCCCCTGAGCTCCATCCCAGGTGAGCCCACTGGATATGCGGCCTTGGTCACACGCTCTAATATTTGGTTGTAGCGCCTTTTTGATCACAGCATCATTAACTGTGGCGTTGTTCCAATAAGCTTCTGCAATGCGGAACCAGAGCAAGATCTTACACTGATGACAGGAGAGTGTGACCACAGCCTTCTATTATTATTCTATTATCTGGTATTGGGTTCTTCCGGTAACATTCACATGAAGTGTTTTTTACTTTATCCTTGGCCAAAAGAAACAACACAAGCTTTTCCTAAACTCATTCTAAAGTAAGTTGATCTGCAGAGAATAGAATCAATGAAGATCCAATCCATGTCTGACTGCATTTCTTCTCATCACCACTAGATGGAACTATTGGACCAGTTTTAGCTGATCACTCACAGGAGGCTTTTTTATGAATGAAGCGTTTCTACTGAGGAACAGCTTTGCGGTTCTCCCCACATTATAAATGGGAAGCTGTTTCTCCACACTGCACAATAATGCACACACAGACCACATTTCTTCATAAGAATGGCGACGGGATATTTGCGGCCGTTCCGATTGTGACTCCTTGTGCGGCGCTACATCCCAGCCTCTCCACCCGCTGACGTTCTAAATGTTTTTCTTTCCTCTCCTGCAGAATGTAAAGGACGACGGGCAGCACGTGTGGAGGCTGAAGCACTTCAACAAGCCGGCCTACTGTAACCTGTGTCTGAACATGCTGATCGGCCTGGGCAAGCAAGGCCTCTGCTGCTCCTGTGAGCCCTTTACACTTCTTCACTGCTATTGATTGTTGTATTTACTGTGCTGCCGCCGCTACACAACTGGTGTGTCAGGAAACAGGAGCCTAACAATAGGAAATAGAATACTAAAGGTGCAATACCATGATAATTATATAGTAACGGTACACACGCACAAATACATAAAGCAAACATGACTCATCGTTAGCCCTGGCCTCACATTTAGGAAACGTTAGTCTGATCTACAAACAGGCAGGAACATGTGCAATTCAAGATGAACAGGATAATGTGCAAACACGTAATAGTAAATAGGGTATAATGAATAATAAAAAATAATTTAAAAAAACATCGCTGAAGCTTATTGAAACAGCACCACAGTGAATGATGCTGTGATCAAAGCTAATGCAGAGTAATATGGAAACAAGGTGAATAAATGCAATATACCGGTTATCTGTTCTCACTATGTCGTCACTGTGCTGTAAAGTAAGTGCAACCCCACTTTTGTTTTATATTCTAGTACAGGGGTTCCCAAAGTCAGGACCTCCCCTTAATAATAGTAAACACTTTTTTTTGAAGAAATTGTACTTTTTAGAGTAGTATCATAAGGTACTTTTTAGTTCTACTTGAGTTAAATTATAATGAAGTATCTGTTTCTTACTTGGGTAAAAATAATTTTTCCACTCTGAGTAAATATTTAAGCTTCATTTTGATCTGTCTTGTTAATTATTTAGGACTTTTTAACTTTTATTTGAGTAATTGTATGGTCACTATTTTTTAACTTTTTCTTGAGTAAAATTATTTCAAAGTAATGTTACTCTTACTTGAGTAAATACCTTGGCTACTCTACTCACCTGCTATTGTAGCCACCCTGTGGTAGACTGACAGAAACCAGGCTGTCGATCCTCGACCACCACCAACCACCCTCACCAGCCTCACATTATTATAAACACAAGTAACCTTCTACAGTGGGGGGGTCCTCAGTTGTTGGTCTGGTGATTTTGTGGGTCGCAGACAGAAAGGTTTGGGAACTGTTCTCACTTCAACCAAATCTTCGCTTTTAGGACTAAGGATAAGGCACATATTAAGGTATTTTAACACATTAAAGTACTTATCTGGAAAATCTTTGCTCAAATACCTTTTCCATCTGTAGTTACCTGCTCCTTTAAGATTCTTGATTAAAATAAACTTATATTATTATATGTGATAACGTTATATGTGATGAATATATACATGTTTTTCCCCCCACAGTCTGCAAGTACACGGTGCACGAGCGCTGCGTGTCCCGCGCTCCTCCGTCCTGCATCAAGACCTACGTCAGGTCCAAGAAGAACACGGAGGTGCGTCGGATTGGAGAGTTTAGCCGCGGGCACGATCAGATTACCATGAGGGGCGCTCTTACTCCGAGGGGAATTAAAGCAACTCAGTCTGGCTCTGAGCGTGGAGAATCACCAGACTGTGTCTGAGAGTTGGGGAGACAAATCAGAATCGTGCCATAGCGGTTAGCCCCCGTCAGCTCAAAGGGATAGAATTTTATAAACTAATGTTACAGACAAAATAAGCCATGTGGCCAGGTATGAGCAACCAAACCCGCCCAAAACTCACGGACATACTGTACACACATCTGCAATCCTGATACACTTTCCTTCATTTGATATCCTCCAATGATCCGGTCCCGTCCCCTTCTCTTGTCTCAAAGAGCAGCTTGGATTGCTTTGGTTTAGATCATTAGTCATTCAAAGTACTGTAAGTGTTTTAGCAAGTATTAGACTAAAAGTAACATTTTTTACATTGAAAACAGACAGAACACTCAAAATTGTGCCCAGTTTCAGGGGCCTGGAAACCCTAACCTGCAAAAGCCACATAGATTTTGCAATGCAGATCAACATGTGCACAGTGATATCAGTTTGGAAAGGCTTGCGCCATCATTTTTTTGAAACAAAGCCTCTAAATGTAGTCATACAGCCATACAGCTTTTTTCTGGGATCATCCGGTTTTTAATAGTAATAATAAGAAAAGTACATTTTATTTATAAAGGGCTTTTCAAGACAGTCAAAGTCACTGCAAAGAGAATGAAAAACATTAGATATAAAACATCTATTTACAAACAATTTCCTCAGTTAATGAGCTATATGCACAATGACCCCACGTGGTTTCCGCCTGGACAGCAAACGAGGCGCTGTCCTTCCTGTCCGCCATCTCTTCCCATTCAAAATGACCAGGGTCACACACAAATGAAGCGATAGCTCAAAATTTGGTAAAGGACAGCGAGTAAAAGTTAGGCTGTGACTGGAGCAGGTAGAAATATTACATGAGACGTAACGATTTCACTGGAGGAAACTTCCCTGTTCATAACGGTGTGTGTTTTTGTTTTGAGGCTAACACAATAAAAATTAAAACTAGCGCAAAGTTTTGAACAAGCCTGCACAAAAAAGAATGGGCCTGTTAGTAGTTTAAATGATATTTAGTTGTTTACATGTTATAATATCATCAACACTAGCCTTTAGCTCAGAAGTACAGCAATGATCTTACTGTCCAGGAAGAAGTCATGTGGGGACATCGTGCATATAGTCCATTAGCATCAATAAAAGTGACTTGTTGTTGGCAAAATTAACCCCCGCCCACTCACGGCCATACTGCTACGCGATTGGCCAAATCACCAGCAGCGCATACTGTGAACGAATCAGCGCATTCATTTTGTGAAAACACAATTTTCTGAAAGCTCTTCAGTGAGCCTGCTTTGACTACACTTCCTCTGATTACGAACACCGCCGTCACCCGGGACGCTTCAATCCAACGGCCTTTCAGTTTGACACCGTTTAGAGTTCGAAAAAGCGAAGAAAAAATAACAATATGGTCCAAAAGGAACCTCACTTGTGGAATAATTAGGGCTGGGTACCATTTTTTCCCCAATTCCAGTACTTTAATGACACTTTGTTTATGATACCGATACCGGAACAATACTCCCTGCTTTTGATACCGGAAGTACCTAAACTTTTTCCCCGATACCAGACACTTATGGTTTAACGGTACCCAGTGTAAGAGCGGGTCAAATGCAGAACATGAACGTCACATGTACAAGTATATGTTACCCTTGGATTCCTAATCTAAAGGGAGCCCACAGTCTTGGAACAAACAGGCCTGGCCTTACCTCAGCTCGGTGCGACATGTCTGATTGGGCTTGTGGTCCCGTTGTTTTGGCGCTGTGCACACATCTTGTTATTCTCCGGCAGGCTTCTTTTCTCACCTCTTCCTCACTGTGCGCTGTGTCCCCGGCTCCGCAGGTGATGCACCATTTCTGGGTGGAAGGGAACTGCCCCACCAAGTGCGACAAGTGCCACAAAACCATTAAGTGTTACCAGGGCCTGACCGGCCTGCACTGCGTGTGGTGTCAAATCACGGTAAGCGCCTCCCGGGGAGAGCCAGCCACCTCTCATACTCCCACTGCTCCGGCTTGTTTAGGGCAGCGCTACCAATTTACACTCACACAACACTTGTTTGTTCTCCCCCAAAATGACGAGCGCAGAACACACGGAGATAAGGAGCTGATGCTGATGAGTAAAGTTAAAGGGAGCGTCCTTATTCGTCCTACCCGACACTGTATCTGGGGTTTCCTGTCAGTCGATCATTGGCATTCACTAACCAGACGCTAATAATGCCATCTCTCTGGTGAGGCAGCAGGGCATGAGGTCATACAGGTGGGGATGTTAGGATTAACTGGTTTTACGATTACCACGATTATAAAAGGACGCGGAAGGTTAAGCGTAAGAATTTTTGACGCCACAATTACCGCTGAGATCTATTGCGTGAGGTACAGGCCGCTGCAGCAGCACATACAGTGGGAAGAAAAAGTATGTACGACGGATGGAATTTGTCACATTTCTGCTTAAATTGGTCATAAAATGTGGTCTGATCTTTATTAAAATCACAGGAATAAGTAAACAGTGTTTGCTCTAACTAATACCACCCAAACATTTACATTTGATCATATTTTTATTGGCCAGGACAGCGTGGAATAAGTAAGTACACCGCCTGAATCTCACTGAACTGCAGCAGTTTTGTAAAGAGGAATGGTCCAAGATTCATCCTGATCGTTGTGAGCGTCATGTTTTGAATGTGTTGAACTTGTGAATTAATTTTTCTATTGATGTTAGCACGTTGTCCGGGCCCCACACCATGATACTCCTGCTCCATACTTCACAGGGAGCATAGGGTTTTGATGTTGATGTGCTGTTCCATTTTTCCTCAGCACATGACGTTGTGTGTTCCTCCCAAACTGTTCAACTTTGGGTCCATCAGTCCACTGAATATGTTTCCATAAGTGCTGTGGAAGTTTCATATTTATAACAGTAATGTTCAGCAAAAGTTTTAAATTGATATCCCTGCATTATTATTTTTTCACTATGCACCTGCAGCGTCTCACCTTAAGTAGTTCGTGTACATGAAATACTTCAACACTTGGTTAACCTCTTAACCCCCGCCTTCACCAAGTGCATTTTCTCTGATCTTTGTATCAGCTTTACCCAAATCTAAAAGGTGTAATTTGAAAACTAAGACCTAAAACAAACTCATCTAAATGGATCTTTTTCCTCACGTTGTTGGCATATTTTGGTCACTTTTTCATCACTTTTTTTTTGCCATTTTTCAGTTGCTCTTTTGTCACAATTTTGTGGCTCCTTAGTTGTGTTTATCAGTTTTTTGACAATTTTTCTGTGGCTCTTTTGTTGCATACCATCCTCGTTTTTGTCGCTATTTTGATGCTTTTTTCAAGAAGCTTTTAGATTTGGGTAAAGCCATAGTGGAGAAAATGTGCTCGGTTCAATACTGTAAACTGACTGACCAGCAGTGTCTGTACTTTAAAGCAGTACTAAGTAACTCTTGCCCCTAGAGGCCATAAGCGCAACTGCAGGTGTCGTAGCATGTTATGATTTTTTAACTTATTAAATGTCTTGGAGAGTAAATACTACGCTGACAGAAAAGGTGAAGGGAGAGAGGGGTGTTGTACATCCAGTTATAAAACGGAAATATTTTTTTTCACCCAAACTTGGCTGTAAATACTGTTTAAAGTGGCGCTAGCCCGCAGTTAGCTTTGCCCGTTAGCCTGTTAGCTTCTTCTTCGTGATTCTATTAGTGTGTATTGGTTGCTCCGCACCGGTGGCAGTCAAGTTGCAAGCATGGTTTTCTGGCCAGAAACACCAGGGGGAGATAAAAGACCCCCCAATCATCCCATTAACACTTGTATTACACGTTAATAAACATGTTACTTAGTACTGCTTTAACTGGAGTACTGAACCCATTTTACCGCCGTGCCCCTCCTCTGGTTGCAGCTCCATAACAAGTGTGCGTCCCACGTGCGTCCCGAGTGCGACTGCGGGCCCCTGAGGGACCACATCCTGCCGCCCAGCTCCATCTGTCCCGTGGTTCTGGTAAGAGCACAGTCCCAATCATCACCCGCCGCTCGCCCAATAACGAGAAGTGGAGTCGAGCGGGGCCTGACTGTGAGCCGCCGTGGGGCCACAGGGGCTCAACAAGCAATTAGGCTTTGGTCAAGGTTTGGACTGGAGACGCTGATATACAGTATGAGGGGACAGACAATGTTCCATTATTGGCTAGACTAGGGGGATAACTTAACCTAAAATATAAATCAGGATCAAAACAAGGCTGAAATGGAACAAAATTGGGGGAAATATTCACTAAAACCGGACTATTATAGATTTTTAAGTTCCCATTTGTTTTTGGTTTAAGCTTCGTTTGTAAAAATTTTGTAAATCTCACTCTGTTATTGACTACTGCAATAACCAAACCTCAAGAGGCTGAGGTTTTCTTTCCATAAAGCAGATTCTAAAGTGTTTAGATAGATAGATGATTTATTATCCTGGACTTATTTTTCAGTCACGTGGCTGTCCCCCAGAGGTACTCTGAATGTCAGGTAAACTCCTCCAGAAGAGGGCGCTGTCCACATAAAAGCTATTATTCTTGGAAAGCAGATTGTGTATTGTTCTAAAGTGGGGCAGTTTGAGGAAGAATATGTTGTTTGACATGACTTCCTTCACTCATCATTTTAGCAGTTAATGCATTTAAAGGTATCAAATATAAAAATCGCAAATTGAATCGCAATATTTTCCAGGCTTATATTGAGCTAACTTGGCTGTGCAGCCCCAGTAGATTGGATGCAAAACATATCTGGACTTAAAGGTGCATTATGGAACGTTTTATGTGGGGAAAAAACCCCACCACTTTTTATGAATGTGTTTTGTCACATTTCAGTGATGATATGGCAAAAAAAAATCTCATCATTGATCATTCTCGATTTTTGATTAGTTTTTTTTATTGTTTCCTCAGTAAAATAACTAACCGATTCATGAACTTAGACATGTCTTGTACACTAGTTACACAAAATTAAACATTTTCTAAACGGATAAAAAGGGGCACTATATTGTAAGGCGTAATAACATAGGAGCACTTCGACGTCCGCGGCACGGTAGCACAGCGGTTAGTGCTTGTGCTTCACAGCTAGAAGGTCCCTGGTTCGATTCCCACCTGGACTTTCTGTGTGGAGTTTGCATGTTCTCCCCGTGTCTGCGTAGGTTTCCTCCGGGTACTCCGGTTTCCCCTACCACTAAAAACATGTACAATAGGCCAGGATGAATGAGAGTGTGTTTGGGAGTGTGAATGGGGGACGACGGATGGAAATTAGCCTAAGGCTACAATCCGGTGTGGCGTGTTTACATGCATGAGACCCATGTATGTTCATTAACATGCACTGTCCCTACCAAATAAACCAATAAATAAATAAAATATCTCACTTTACTGCGCGGAAGTCGAAGTGCTCCTAAGGTGTTATTACGCCTTACAATATAGTGCCCCTTTTTATCCGCTTAGAAAATTGACATGTTTCACTCCAGTTTGGAGCTATACCTTTGCTGGGAGAGGCTAAATGCTAACAATATTTGCGTGACTGAGCGCACGCACAAAGACCAGACAGGTACACATCAACTCGTCTAAGCTAAGGTAAGAAAATATCTCAGTTTGTAAAAACGGTGGCCTGTTCCTTTAATCTCCCATTGTCTCGTCAAAACTCCAAAACTAGGAGCTGTTCCAAAGAAACCACAGAAATGCCTTAAGCTCTGAGCCGAATCCCGGACCCGATTAAAATGGAACATTCTATCCCCATACAAATGAATGGTGAAAACAGCTCAATACTAAACTATGGCGAGGTAGGTTCTGTCCTTTTCATCATTTACATTTAATAGGATGTGTATCTGACCCACAACAAGCAGAAACTGAACTGAATTGGAGTTAGCATTTAGCTCAGAGGAAACTTGTATACGCTAATTTGTATCTAAAGTAAAATCTCCAAAGGTCTGTACATTCATGAATGATTTCTAACAAGGCTTTGACCTAAATGTGGTCAGTGGGTTAACAATAGCAGTTCATCATTTGCGATGTTTGATGGCTAATGCTAACGGCTATAGGAAAATACATTGAGTAGGCTAACGGACGTCAATTACGCACCAATATCGAGTTTATTTTGCTGTATATAAAGTTCCATTACGCATCTTTAAACAGGTAACAACTTGAATCGAAAATGTTTTTAATTTGATTTGGTTTTGGGATACAAGGAAGTATCCCCCAGTGAAGTGGACTAAAGGTCTAAAGCCTCGATCCGACATTTCGTCTCATCCAAGTAAAGAAGATCTTTTTTTTTAGCAGCAGTAAAGAAAGAAAGCCCTATTCAAAGTCACATGTGGCTCGGGTTGTTAACCTATAAACAACGCCTCTGTTTTTGCCTGTAGGAGAGGCAGTCGACGCTGAGGAAGGACTCGCGGTCGAGCCAGTCGAGTCGGGGAAAGATGCAGCGGGCCAACTCGGTCACAGTGGACGGACAAGGCCTGCAGGTGAGCCACACAAACACACTCTGGTCAGGACCTCTGTGGGGAGATTTTACAGGCTCCTTTGGGGGATCTGGATTCACTCATCGATCTAAAACATTCACAATTTAGTCTAATCCTGCAGGTAGAGTCTGGGGTTCTGGCACTGAAGGATGGTTCAAGACATTTGTGGAAAGAATGTCTTTATACGGGTGACAAACCGAGACGGTAGAGCTGCGTGAGGATAGTCATTACTCTGGACCACAATGAACAGTGTAAGATGAGACGCTGCAGTCGAAAACATCCATTGTCTACACGGGGGTTTCTCCCTTAGTGACATTATGTCAGGCCTTTGTTTGTTTTAATGTTGATTAATTTGGCTCACGGCTTGTAAAAAACCCAAATTCAAATTCAGAAAATTAGAATATTGTGAAAAGGGACTATATTGTAGCTCAAAGTGTCACCCTGTCGTTAGCTAATGAATCTAAAACACCTGCAAAGGGTCCCTGAGACTTTAAATGGTCTGTCAGTGGTTCAGTAGAATTCACCATCATGGGGAAGACTGCTGACCTGACAGTTGTGCAGAAAACCATCATTGACAAAAGCCTCAAAAGGTAATAGCAAAAGAAGTTGGATGTTCTCAAAGTGCTGTATCAAAGCAGAAAGTTAAATGGAAGGAAAAAGTGTGGAAGAAAAGGTGCACAAGCCACAGGGATGAGCGCAGTCTGGAGAGGACTGTCAGGAAAAGGCCATTCACAAGTGTGGGGGACCTTCACAAGGAGTGGACTGAGGCTGGAGTCAGTGCATCAAGAGCCTCCACACACAGACGGATCCTGGACATGGGCTTCAGATGTCATATTCCTCTGGTTGAAGCATCCTGGTCTTCCATAACACCTCAGCAGAGCCACAGGCTGAGAGCATCCATGCCACGCAACCGCATTAAGGCAGTCATTCAAGCAAAAGGCCCAAACCAAGTACTAAGTACATATGCATGATGATAGTTTTCAGAGGGCCCATATTTCTCTGCTTACATCATTTTTTTTATTGATTTCATGTAATATTCTAATCTTCTGAGATTTTGAATTTGGGGTTTTTATAAGTTGTAAACCAAAATCATCAAAATTCTAACAAACAAAGGCTTGACATATGTCACTTTGCATGTAATGAGTCTATATCATATATTAGTTTCACATTTTAAGTTGAATTACAGAAATAAATGAACTTTTTCACGATATTCTAATTTTACTGAGTTTCACATGTACTGGTATCATTTAATGGTCCTCAGCTCTATTCATAGTTGGTGAATTTTAAAAAGTCAGGTCCAGGGCCTTTAAAAGCAGACTCCTCTGTCTGTCAGACCTGCCCCGCACGTTTCCACGGAAAGAAATCCTCATATCCCGGCACATTCATCTCTGCCCATCAGCCGCTAACCAGCGTAATATTCAAGATTATTATTTATAATTACAGGAAGTAATGGATCACTCAGGCCGGACAGGGGGTCGTTAATTCACCCCCGGCCTGCTGGGACGGACGTCAGCGCGGGGGGTGGTGTCAGAGCGGGGCAGATTTCCCCAAACGGACGGTCTGCTGTTGAGTAGATTCATCTAGATCAGGGGTTCTCAACTGGTGGGGCAGGAACCATCAGAGGGTCACGGAATTCATTTTAGTGGGTCGCGAGTCCAACATTTCTCTCAATATTCACCCTGCTAATTGTGTGCAATTACAGCTGCAAGTCTGTTGGGGTATGTCTCTATCAGTCCTGCACATCTTGAGACTGGAATTTTTACCCATTCTTCTTCTTCACAGCTCAAGCTCAGTTATATTAGATGGAGAGCGCTTGTGAACCAAAGTTCTCAGATCTTTCCCCAGATTCTCGATTGGATTTAGGTCTGGACTTTGACTTGGCCTTTCTAACACATGGATATTTTTTGTTTTCAACCATTCCATTGTTGCCCTGGCTTTATGTTTAGGGTCGTTGTCTTGCTGGAAGGTGAACCTCAGTTTCAAGTCTTTTGCAGACTCCCACATGTTTTTGTCCAAGATTGCCCTGCATTTGGCCCCATCCATCTTCCCATCAGCTCGAACCATCTTCCCTGTCCCTGCTGGGGAAAAGCATCCCCAGAGCATGATGCTATCACCACCATGTTTGACAGTGGGGATGGTGTTTTCAGGGTGATGTGCAGTGTTACTTTTACGCCAAACATAGCGTTTTGCATTTAGGCCAAAAAGTTCCATTTTTGTCTCATCTGACCAAAGCATCTTCTTCACATGTTTGCTGTATCCCCATGTGGATTCTAGCAAACAGAAAACAGGACTTATGGTTTTCTTTTAAAAATGCCACTCTGCCATAAGGCCAGATTTGTTCAGTGTACGACTAATAGTTGTCCTGTGTACAGTTTCCCCCACCTGAGCTGTAGCTCTCTGCAGTTCATCCAGGGTCATCATAGGCCTCTTGGTAACAGCTCTGGTCAGTGCGGTCCTTGTTCGGTCAGTAAGTTTAGGAGGACGGACGGGTCTTGGTAGGTTTGCAGTGATGCCACACTCTTTCTATTCCTGGATGATGTATTTAACTGTACTTTGAGAGATGTTCAAAGCTTTGGGAATGTTTTTATAACCTAACCCAGCTTTATAATTTCATTTCACTTCACGATTGTGTGTCACTTAGTGTGTGTCTTTAGCGTAAAATTTCAACCAAATATTTATGTTTGTGGTCCATAGCGTGGCAAAATGTTAAAAAGTTAAAGGGGTACAGATATTTTTTCAACCCACTGTATATATAACATTTAAGATGACTGAAAGGTCTATACAATGGAAAAAGGACTATACTGAAATGATGGTACCGTCACAATATTGGTAAGAGTTGTAGAATATCTTTCACATTGTGCTGCCCTTCAGTGCCAGGCCCTGACAGTCGCATCAGAATCTGGGTTACACTGGAGCGGCCGCGTTGCTTTTGTGGAAGTGGAATTCACTGTGAAGCTTCTTCCTGCCGCCGTCTCCAAACACCCACGCTTTTGTTTTGACATCTCTCGTTCAGATCACAACAATAGAGGGCACTCATCCCCTGCTCGTGTTCGTCAACCCGAAGAGCGGGGGCAAGCAGGGGGAGCGGTGAGTACACGCACACGCTAACACACGCACACGCCAGAGGAGAGCGCCGTAAGACAAAAGGTTCCATTTGGAGATAGATCAACTTTAGCTGTAGATGGGTTACTGACATGAATATGAGGAAAAGTGTATTGCAAGTTTTCTGTCAATTCATGATTTCACACAAAAATAA
Source organism: Neogobius melanostomus (assembly GCA_007210695.1). NCBI lineage: Eukaryota > Metazoa > Chordata > Actinopteri > Gobiiformes > Gobiidae > Neogobius > Neogobius melanostomus. Next base: position 561,242 of record VHKM01000736.1, on the reverse strand, counting down.
GAAATTGTGTGGATAAAATTGCCAAAATTGTACATATTTTCTGTGACTAAAACTAAACAATGGAGTGAGAGTTTTATTTTGTAATATATTAGTTATAAAGATTTGTTCAGAGGGATTTTGGATCTTGTTTAGTTCTTGAATAAGCTATTAATTAGCTATATAATATAATACATTTAAATATTGTCTTGTTTTCTGGGAATTAGATATTGAAACATTCTTCAGTCTAAGCCAGGGGTGCCCACACTTTTTCTCGCGAGCTACATTCAAAGTCAGCAAGGCTTTTTTTTCATGGTTCTCATTAAAAACCAAAGCATTTAAATTTAAGAGAGAACATTATTTAACTTAATAAATTATTATGAACAATTACTGTATTTGTGACAAAGCAACACAATGTTATATTCTGCCATCACTTATCTTATATCAATTGAAGCTTATTATCCACCTTAACGTGGTGGAGGGGTTAGAGCCCGAATGATCCTGGGAGCTCTGTTGTTGGGGGCTTCGTGCCCCAGGTAGGGTCTCCCATGGCAAACAGGTCCTAGGTGACGGGTAAGACAAAGAGCGGTTCAGAAGCCCCTTAAGCCCGGTTAGAACCATGAGGCCGTCCTTCTGTGGACCCATCACCTGCAGGAGGAGCCATAGGGGCTGGTGCAGCTCCAACAGATGCCCCCACGACCCGGCAACGGACAAGTGGAAGAAAATGGATGGATGGATGGATGGATTATCTCTTTATTTCTTGCTCTTCAAATGTTATTTGACAGTTTTTATTGACTATCAGGAGCGCCATGGTAACGCTCAGGAGCGGGGCTTCAGACTTGAACAAAGTCAGCTGTTTTGGCTCACGTCTAACCACAAACCTCTCGAAGGACATAAACCAGGATGCATTACATGGGTCTACCTGTTTCCTCCTCTTCATCTCCGCTCACTCTTCCTCCCTCTGTGTGAGTGTGAGTGCTGCAGCAGCTCAGCGTATCGCTCGCCCAGCGCCGGAGTTCTGCCAAAATGTGCACCTTTGTCAAGATATGCCCCCCCCTCACGCAAAACAACTGCCCAGCGCGAGCTACCTACAGGCGGCCAAATTGAAGAAATGCGTCCGAAATGCCGCCAGTGTTTTGCCGATTTTGTTTGTAGATAGTGGGTCCCTTGTGCTTGTGTGCGGTGTGTGCGTTAATCAGGCAGTTTTGGAGAGATAGAGCTCCGCGATTAACCTGGTTTGCGTGGGCGAGCGACTGGTGGCTCGCGATCGACGTAATGGGCACCCCTGGTCTAAGCCAATTGGCGAGGAAAGCGCTTCTCATTGGTCCTCATGGCGGGGAGTGTGACATGACTGCTATACCGCCCTTGGTGGCCAGGGGCGACTCCCAAAGACACTTGGTAAAACAGATTCCAATGGAGACTTTGCACCTCTCAAAACTGCTTCAAAGCCTGGCTCCAAAGAGTTTTATTTGTTCTAAAAATGATCCATGTGACAATGCTGGGCAAGATTTCATCTTTTTAACTACGTGAGTTTTTCTGCTGTAGAATTAAAAAGTTTGTGTGGAGGCTTGTTGCTGCTCAGCCCACCTCAAGGGGGCGGAGTTTTGTCCTTTTTTGGAACATGCTCTGTAGGAGGAGACTGAGCTGCCATCATGGATGATCTCTCAAATGGAGTCATTCATGTAATGAGGAGGGGTGAGCAATGGCAGCTGATAAATAAGTCTATGGTTAAAACCTTCAAAATCTTGTTCAGTCTGAGACATTTGAAGTCTGTAGGAGCAAGGGTATAATAATAAAAACTCACTATAGGCACCATCTTTAGCACTGTCAGAAGAAGCTCCCCCCAGACTTTGGTAGTTGGTGTCTTCCACAAAAGAAGGGACCATGTTTGGATTTACATAAAAAAAAAAATTTAAATATAAAAACATAACATGACAGTGACCTTGCAATACATCTTGCCTCATATTTTTGTCAGTAATATTCATCCAAATTTCAAATCCATATCGCATATATTGTTTGTTATTCCCCCATTCATGTCTCTCCTGAACTCAAACCTTATTTCAGGGTTTTTGTGGCGCGTTCAAAGTCACTAAATGAAGTGTTTTCCTGCAGGTAAAAACGTAGATTTTTTTACACAGTGGTCAATGTTGAGACTTTTAGCTCATTTTCTCCCTTAACATCTTAGTTTTAATGCCAGAGTAAAAAAAAGACCAAACTCTCCCATTTCCGACGCTTATTTTATGACGTTTTGTTCACCAGTGAGCCGGAGATCTCCAGGAAGTAACAACATCACACCACAACGGCCGCTTTCCCACGCTTATTCATTCACAAATATGAACATGGCACACTTTATTTCACAGTACCCTTGATACATTGTACCTAACAAAATTTACTACAATGTAATTGCTCTGTAACAATGTGTAATAACTTGTACCTATGGGTTAGATACACAATGGAATAAGTATTAGTAGTTTGTAGGTACATAATGTAATAAGACATAACCCTAACCTTAAGCCCTAATCCTAAGGGTCTCGTGTCCTATTACATTATGTACCTACATGTGTACAAACTAATAATACATATTATTCCATTGTGTATCTAACCCATACAGTAGGTACAAGTTATTACACCCTAAATTTAGTTAGGTACAATGTATCAAGGTACTGTCAAATAAAGTGATACCTTAGCATGTTTGGTATCCACGTGTAGCACGAAAGGCTGTCACCGAGATAACACTGCAATCCAAATATGGTCATTTCCGTTCTGGGAGCTTGAGGGACAGTTTTCTGAAAATGAGGTTTTCCTTACACTCATGCAACCACATCTCAACTGTAATAGCTCCGACAGACTTATCTCATTCCTGCCTGATTTATTGAGCTTTGAGCCCAAAAACAAGACAATATTTTAATTTTTACAGATTCTGTCACTTTTAATTAGATTATTTAAAAACGAAACAAGATACGAAATAAAAATCTGTGTAACTAATACATCAACAAGATAAAACATAAATATAAACTTTATTCTATCCATTATTTAGATTTTGTTGCTGAAAATAAAGGAAAGTTTTGCCTCACTTTCATTTGTTCGGATACCGGTAGAACCTGAACTTATTTCCGACACCAGACTGGTATGGTTTAACAGGACCCAGCCCTATTGGTGGCATTAAACATGTCTGATTGGGGCATTGAAATGTCATTAAAAAGCCTTCAGTTGGACTTTCTCCGAGGGTGTGATTGATTAAAAAGCTGCTCAGTGGAAGCGTGTGATAAAATGCAGTCTCTCCGTGTTGAATTAGCGCTCGGGCTTGTCTTGTCTGTCTGCTCGCCCTCCTCCCCCTCCTGACCCCCTCAGGCTAATTGGCTTATTACTGAAACATCTCCATTCAGTCCCTATTACCCCCGCCCTCATCTGTTTAAATGATGAGATCAAAATACCACTCGGGCCGGTTGATATAATGGAATTGGAATTAAAATATATTAGTCTTTCTAATGGCTAGTCCCTGAGGGGGAGCTTTACCTCGGGCCGTGTCCACTGCGAGGGTCCGTCCCACACCGGGCGGCTCCGGGGACGGCCAGGGCTTCAGATGTAGGAGCGTCGCCTGATCAGAAAATGGAGAAACATTTACACATTATCAGCAACAAAATCTAATTAATGGATCAAGCCTGGTTTGTTGATATATTACTTACAAAGATTTTTTTCAGCAGAGATTTGGATCTTGTTTAGTTTTTTTTTTACTAGGCTTAAAAACATCAAACAGAGAAAATCCCACACACTGCCAAAACTTGCAAACATATTATTTTAAAAGGACATAAGTCAACGTTTCAGCGCTATGGCCTTCATCAGGCAATAAACATATGTATTTATTTATTTTTTGCCTAATGAAGGCCATAGCGCTGAAACGTTGACTTATGTCCTTTTAAAATAAAATATATTATTGCAAGTTGTGGCAGTGTGTGGGATTTTCCCTGATCTATGTAACCTGGGTTGCTCCCTCGTCTCCTACACACCCGCCCGAAGTGTCTGATGTGCAATAGTCCTCTTCTCTGAAAAAAATCTGTACAAACTCTCATTGTGTCTTGTATTTTCGGGTTCAAAGCTCAAGGGCCTGAACTAGACGTTTAATCCCTTCAAAATGGTGTTCAGTCCCAGACTGTAAAGTGTGGAGTCTGTAGGAGCTAAAGTGGAATGAAGAGAAAACGGACCTACAGTTTTGTAACGTCTGTTTTTGGCGCTACTGTCTTCCAGAACGTCACAGTAGAGCAGCGGTTAGCACTTATGCTTCACAGCAAGAAGGCCCCGGGTTCGATTCCCACCTGGACGGGGTCTTTCTGTGTGGAGTTTGCATGTTCTTTCTGAGTCTGCGTAGGTTTCACCCGGTTTCCCCTACCACTAAAACATGTACAATAGGCCAGGAGAACTGATGTGTGTGTGTGAATGAATGGTGGTGGTCAGATGGCGCAGATGTGAGCAGTCGTGCTTCTGTCAGTCTGCCCCAGGGGAAACTGTAGCTTATACCACCGAGTGTGCAGTGTATGATGAAAACTGTGTGAAGCGCTTTGGGCGACGTGTGTCATGTGAAAAGTGCTAATCAAAGAAAGGAAATGACCATGACTTTGGATTACAGCGTCATCTGGGTCGCCTTTTGTGCTACACGTAGATACCAAACATTTCAGTGCTGTTGTAGTTATTTGCAGACGTACTAGTGGAAAGAATGTCATAAAATAAGCATCTATTTTCTTTAGGTCTATTATTCACTTACTTTACTTCAACACTAGCTAAAGGCCTCAACATGGACCACTGGGTGGAAATCCTGTCTTCACCAGCAGCGCCTTCGCCTCAATCATAAATGCACTTTATTAACTGTATAATCAATTTAATTGTCACTTTATTTTGTTTTTTGTAGGATTTACAGGAAGTTTCAGTATCTGCTCAACCCAAGACAAGTTTACAACCTGGCCAAGAACGGACCTATGCCTGGGTACGTACACAAACACTTATAATGCAATACAAAAGAAATGGTAAGGCTCGTGCGCGGGCTGTTCCAGACAACATTATGCTTTGGAACAAAGGAACTCAAGTAAGACATTACTTTGAAATTATTTTACTAGTAATAAAGTACAAGTAAAAAAGTACTTGTTACTTGAATACTATGAGTACTGAGTAACTGAGCTTAAAAATCTCATTTATGTTTCAGTCGTGACGTAAATTAAAATATCTCTTGCAAGCCCTTCAGCACCTTTTCCCCCTCATTTGACCAAATCAATAATCAGATTGAAGATCATATGTAAGCCTCACATCGTCCGTGAATAAAAGCTGAGCCGACTTTGACGAGCAGCAGTGTTTCTTCAGCAGCATGAGCGCTCCTCACGTCTAAGTAATGCCGCTGTGTTGACAAACATGCTTCTGTCTCCGGCTGAATGCTAAGTGTGTGATATTCCGGAGCGGGGCCCCATGTTCTCGGGCCCCCCTCGCTCCGTATACCCTTTCCACGTTGGCGGACAGTGGCACATGCCCCTCTCTGCGCCGTGATTAAACCCGTGAGTGGATCATTTACATGCAGAGGACTTCTCGCCTCGCCGGGGGATGTCCAGCAATGTTTAAGCACACGGGGCCGAGCGGGGCCGTGCTGCGCCGCTGTTTGGCTTTGATTAGGCCCCAAGTCGCAATCTGTGTGCCTTATAAAAATGAATATCCCGTGGCACATGCAGGACACACAGGACGGGACGCCCAACACAATAAGAGTTGGGGCTGACCTTGCGCCCGGGCCTGAGTTGTTGTGTGAAGTTGTTTTTCTCTGAGCAGAGGCAGGGCGGCTGACTCAAATTAGGATGTTTCCTGCCCATTTGGCTCCAGAACAAAGAACTAAGTTTTTGCGAGGCTTTGGAAAGCTTCAAATGTGTTTCCAGCAGGCTTTACATCAAAAGGTATTTCAGAATATTGACATTCTACTGCAGGCTCTGCTAAAACTTTCTGTGATTTTTTTTTTGGTCCATGTTCCATTAATGTATCATTAAAAGCTTCTAACTTAAACTGACTGAAACAATAATGCACATTTTACAATTCCAGTTCCTTAACTGGATGTGTTGCAGCTGTGGTATTACAAGAGCATTGAAAAGACTTTAATTTGACTCGCTTAAAGGGACAAGAAGTGTCAGACACTAAATATCCTTGGGCTTTGAGGTTACATTAATACAAACAACTCACATGAAGTGATCTGGTCATTATAACTCGTGCATTACAAATATGTTACATCAGTTATCCTTTAACAGCATTTCATAAACTAAAATATAAACACATGGCTGCTCCAGCAGTGGTTAATTTAATTTTATTAGGTTAGTTTAGGTGATCCAATCATAGTTTCTGTCCCAGCCTTGATTAGTTGCTGTTAGCATTAGCATGCTGTTGCTAGCCATGGCGTTTTGCACAGCAATCAAACGTTTGTTTGTTAAGGTTAATAAACTAACTCAATTCTGTCTGAGAGAGTGGAGGTGAGGTACCTATTATGTTTCCCTCTCTCAGATTCGTTATTTGTGAACTAAAGCAGAACTAAGTAACTCATGTCACTGCAGGTGTCGTAGCATGTTGTGTTTTTTTACTCATTAATTGTCCGTGAGAGTAAATACTACGCTGACAGAAAAGACAAAGGGACAGAGGGATATTGTTCATCCAATTACACAATGGAGATTTTGTTTCACTCAACCTTGGCTGTAAATACTGTTTAAAGTGGCGCTAGCCCGCAGTTAGCTTTGCCTGTTAGCCTGTTAGCTTCTTCTTCGTGATTCCATTAGTGTGTATTGGTGACTCCGACCCGGTGGCAGTCAAGTTGCAAGCATGGTTTTCTGGCCAGAGACACCAGGGGTAGATGAAAGACCACCCAATCATCCCATTAACACTTGTATTACCCCCAGAGGGACTACGGAAAGGATTTATTAAGGTAAACACGTTACTTAATTCTTCTTTAAGTTTAATGGACAGATTCCCACACCATGTTGCTATCCCATACCTGATTATAGATTCCAAACACCACGAACTCTCAGTCGCCTTAAAAAATGCAGGCGCTGGCTGATTCTTGAGCAGAGAGAGTCCACGTGTGCAGCCTAATGAAACCGAGGGTCAAAAAACATGTCCAAATAGTTATGACACAACCGGCTCTTAGTCCTGACCCTTAGTTGTAACTGCACTGTGGTCCCCCCCAACCCTTTAGGGACAACAAACCAACTCCTTTGTTTTTGTTACATTCAGAACAAGATGATGCTGGTCACACCACACCAACTATGTGGTTCAGCTCTGGTTTTATAGGCTCCATCTGTATCCTCATCAAGCAGGCTAAGAACGACTGTGTCTAGAGCTGGGCACCGTTAAACGATATCAGTCTGGATTGGGAAAAAAGTTTCGGTACTACCGGTATAGAAAAAAACAGGCACTGAAAAAATATATCTTTTTTTTTTTTCCATTTATTTTTCTTTCCTTTTTTCTTTCATTGCCCAATGTTTGCCCCATTTTCTCCCAAATGTATTCCCCATTTTCGCCCCATTTGTAGTCACAATTTCACCCAACTTTCTCCCAAATTATTCCCCATTTTTCACCCATTTCTTGACATTGCAGATGAACCTGATATTGTAAAAGTGCAGATCTTCCAGTCATTATTGTTCTGTTTTCTGGTCATAGATGACACATATTATAGTATAGGTTTCAGGACAAAGTATCGTTCAGGCGTCGGCATCGAAAACCAAGTAATCAATGGTTTGGGACATGCCCCCTGGCTGACCTCTGCCCTCACCACATCGCCCCATCTTGTCAGAACAGAGCCGCTCCCATTAGCGCTGTTCACTCGGTGACCCTCCGCTCGCACCACTGCTGATGCCATTACCCCAAATGAAGTGCGGGCCTCTTGCTTTTCAAACATGGCCCAAGTTGCCTTTCATGTCGACGGCTGTCTGTTTCTGCACTTAATGCGGTTTGCGGTCCCAGCAGGGCGTAATTGAGTGCGTGATTTAGGCATCCATGCAGGCGGGCGGCGGGGTCCTCATTCGGTTAGGTCGGGCTCTGCTCCACCCAAGTAACGGAAGAAGTGGGCCTGATCGTGGGCCGTAATGATGCGATTAGGCGTCCAACAGACGAGAGTGAAGCAGAAACTGGCCAAATACCTGTTTTGGGACAACTGGGCAATGTGGACTGAGAAATATGCAAAGTGTTGTGCGATTTGTGTGAACTCTGCATTAAAGTGGCATAAACTCCTCTGTTTAGTGATATGAGTTTAATCATTCAATTGAAGGAGGGCGATCAGACAAAACTCGGACAAATCCAGATGTGAACTTGCTCCACAAAAGTCTCGCTTCCTTCTTACAAATCGAAAAGGTTACAGCCTATAGGCCAGTGTAACGCATATACAAAACTCATTTAAACTGATCTTTTTCCTTACGTAGTTGCTGCATCATAGTAATTTTTTGACATTTCTTTTCATTGCTTTTTAGTTTTTTTCTGTTGCTCTTTTGTGGCATTTTTGTCACCATTTCATCACTTTACTGTTATAAAGCACTTTGGGCCAAATGAAGATGGCTATACTGTAAGTTGAGATCATTTTACCATTTGTTTTTGCAGCTGATCAAAAGTTTAAGACCGCATGCCTTTAATATCTATATGGGTCTCTATAGCCTGTCCGTCCATGGGAGTGGATCTCTCCATCTGTGGTTCTCCCCGAGGTTTCTCTTTCTCCCACTGGGTTTTGAGTTTTTCCTTGCCGTGCTGGAGAGTCTAAGGACAGGGGACACCCACGTCGCTCGTGGCCACCTACTGCTGACGCCTATTTGGACATTATGTTTGCCTGGATACTTGATTCACCTGAACTTTACATTGTCTTATTTACTGCTCTGTTTTTATTGCATTAATGTTTGGTGCAGCCCTATGAGGCAACTCCTGTTGTGATATTGGGCTATACAAAACCATTGATTGATTGAATATCAGACTCAGAATACTTTATTAATCCACTGATAGGTAATTCATCAGTTGCTGCTGCTCCAATAAATATAGAAACAAACAAACATTGAAACACAGTAGAAAACAACCATAAAAGCCATAATAAAGTGCCACTGGGACCGTAAATTGAACTGGATCATTCTGAGTGGATGTGTGAATAGTTGAAGGTATCAGAGAGTCTAATAGCTGTTAGAAGGAAAGAGTTCCTGTAGCTCTTAAGTGCATTTGGGCAGGAGCAGTCTGTCGGTGAGCATGCTTCTCACACCAAAGGTCAATTCTGTGCCAAAATGTGGATTCAGTGTCATTTTCTGAGGAGTTATGGAACAAAAAAGTGGAAGACCCAAGGTTTATTCAATTACACGTATTATTTTGTCTTCTTGTTGCATATTGAAGATCTTCTTGGAACCTTGTTAACCTCTTAACCCCCACCTGAACTGAGCACATTTTCCCCAGTTTTGCTTTACCCAAATCGAAAGGCTTCTTGAAATAAAAAAAGTGTCAAAAAAAACAAAACGGCCACAAAACAGCAACAGAAAGGTGACACACAAAAAACGTGGTGAAAAAGTGACAAAAAAGCGGAAAAAGACCGACAAAAGAGTGACCAAAAAAATTCAATGAAACTCTGGCAAAATGTGACAAAAACCCAACAAGAAATGATGACAACGCGGCAACAACGTGAGGAAAAAGCTCAGTTTAGATGAGTTGTGTAGGCCTTAGCTTTCAAAAGGCTGTGGTGACTTTATGGATTTGGGTAAAGCCGAACTGAAGAAAATCTTGGGGAAGGCGGGGTTAAGAGGACAATGCAAAATGTGAGTTTTTGCCGTCTTTCAAACGGTCTCAAACTTTTGATTGGGCCTATATATTTCCAAAAAAGAAAATAATGACAAATGATCATGCTCAATATTACAATTTTGCATCTGTATCACTCATGATATATTGCCACGGCAGAACATTTTCTCTGATGATGTACAGCGGCGTGTAGCTATACTGATTTAATGTTCCTTGGTCAGAAACGCAATTTAAAAGTAATCAACAACAAAAAGCGAGGTCCGTCTGCGCTAAATGAACCACATTGTAGCCTTGTCGACGTTGCAATAAGTGCACGATTATTCCGTTTTCAGCTTCTCAATTTACTCGTTTTTTTTTTCCTCACAGGCTAAACTTCTTCCGAGACGTCCCCGATTTCCGCGTGCTGGCCTGCGGGGGGACGGCACCGTGGGCTGGATACTGGACTTCATAGGTATATATATATATACACAGTACATCCAATCAACGTTTTTATTTGACGTAAAACATTTTTTTTCCAATTACGCGACTCATTGTGCGTCATTTATTCTCCGATGGTGAAAAGTCAATTACATTTGTTTTATTAGTCCCACAGACGTCCACACATGTCGCGTCCATAACGGCGTGTCCATAAATACTTTGCCTATTCGAGGGTGGTCAAACTGAGGATGATTGCCCGAGTGGGAAAAACAACATATTAGTCATCATTTGGAAGAAGCAAAAAAAAAAAAAATGAAATCAAATAAAACTCACCCTTTCTTGTCTATTGGGCCTCGGCAGACGCTCAAAAATTGCCTCCAATTTTTTATCAATCAAAACAAAGAAAGTAATAACGGCGCCTGAAATAGCCCGTACAACTGGGCATTCATATTTGCCACAAGCGTGAAGTGAAAAAGGATTTGGGGACAGGACGGAGTTGGGCGCAGAAGTCTGTGGACGCCGGAGGAGCACGGGGAAATGGAAAAAACACTGAAGACTCTTACGCCAGTGGGTGTCCTGCTGGGTCGGGTTCTCAAAAATACGAAGTTCATACCAAAAATAGCTATTCATTCACTTGAGCAGGTTTCGATACTTTGTTTAATCCTGCCCCTCGTTCAGCTCTAAATAGCTCTTGAATTTGACTAAAATACCAAATAAAGTTCTAACCCCATGAGGTCCATGCTCCCGCCATCTACAACATTTCTGATTTTCGGACATAACTTTGGAACAGAAAGTGATAGACACTTGCGGTCTTTGTGTTGGAAACTAGAGATTTGAAGCTTTCAAACGATCCCTCCCTTTTATTGTTCAGATCTTTTTGTTTCATGAATAGATAATCGTAATATAATATAATAATGATACTCATAATCATAATTAAATATAACGAGGCTGCATGCGTGGTAGATAAACTCACAGAATTATTCTTTTTTTTGACTGCAGCTGGACCATGTACTGTAATTTACAATAATCGGCTATCGGCCGATAAAAAGGCCGATATCAGAGCTTTCAAAAGGAGCTCCCTCTGAAGTACCGAACATTAATGTCATGAATAAATCAGCCCTATGCCCCTCATACAGCGCCCCCTGCTGTCACAGTTCAACACGGACACGTTTAGAAGCTTCATACACAGGATTATAGAGCAGACATTTTTCAATAATTCAACCAAAAATATCCATGGTGCAGATTTACGTCGATCTGCGATTTTTAGAAAACCCCACATTGGTCGACCCCTATTAGATATATTTCTGTGATTGAAACTGTTGCTATGGGGGCAACAGTGGCGCAGTTGGTAGTGCGGGTCATCTTGTGATCGTAAGGTCGGTGGGGAGTGAAACAAATGGGAAATTGGGGGGAAAAGTAGCCTGGTTCCACCTATTCATTTTCTGGTAGGAGCGGTGTGGTTCACGATTGTCCATAGCCGTTTATTGCACATATGCACATAGCCATAGCCAATCGTATCAGATGATGTACCCGCTGTAAACTTTCGAGCTAAAGCTTGATCGAAAGATGCTGCTGTCATGTTGGATCCGTAAATACACTTTGATTTTTTTATCCCTAAACAAACTACAAGCTTCCATTATGTTAAATAGCGCGTCATCATCTTACCGTCCCTCGGTCCCCAAATCCATCCGTCCATTTTCTTCCACTTTATCCGGGGCCGGGTCGCGGGGACAGCAGACTCAGCAGAGATGCCCAGACTTCCCGATCCATGCACACCTCCTCCAGCTGTTCTGGGGGATCCCGAGGCGACACCAGGTCCCCAAATCCATGCGAAGATTTCAGTCATGGTCCCAAGGCTGTCGTGAAGTTCGAAATGATTTGAACGCACACAGTAGCCTGGGTATTCCTAGGCTAGGGAAAAAGTGGGATACATTTGGGGGAAAGAAAATTGACAAATGTTGTAATAAAGGCTAAAAATTGGGGCGCGGGGAGAAACAAAAATTGGAAAAATTGGGGGAAAAAATTGGAAAATTGTGGGGGGGGGGAAAGGGAGGTGGGTTTCACCTCAAATAAATGATACAATTGTAAAAGAAATTCAATGGAAGGAAAAGGAATAATTTCACGTTATCAATCTGTTTTATGGTTCTAAATGACAATTATTTGAATATCTGTATCGGAAAGAGTGTTGTTCAGGAATTGGTATCGAAACCCCCCGAGTAAATAATCAATCAAGTTACTGTAAATATTTGTATTTGGACTGTTGTTGAGGTGGTCCTGTTCTTGTTGATGCATGTGAGGTGCACTGTACAAACCTAGTAGCGTCTTCTGGGGCCCCCTTGATCTCGGGGCTCCGTTTCCTCCCCCCTCATTGCACCGGCCCTGGCGTGTTGCTGGTCTGAGTGACTTTGGCGCTGATCGGCTTGTGTTTTGCGTGCGTTTCAGATAAGGCCAACCTGGAGCGGAACCCCCCCGTGTGCATACTTCCCCTTGGCACGGGCAACGACCTGGCACGCTGTCTGCGCTGGGGAGGAGGTACACCAGCACCACACAGGCGCTCGCACACACACTCGGGTCGGGACAGCCACGATCGGGGCGACTGACCTATTTTTAATTTCAAGTCTTTGGCCAGTAAACAAAACAAGCTGCATGCACAAGAGTAAGGCTTATAACGGTGACAAACAGGAGGACATGGGATCTGTTAAATAATGTTGACTTGTTAGCAGCAAACCACATTTTTACAAACAGTATAACGTGCCTTAGCCTAAATATTAGCTCAGATTTCAAAATGAATGACGGGAGACGCTTCCTGCACATCATGGACAGTTTGTATGATGATATTTCAACACAAATGAAAGAAATAAATTGAGTTTCCTCTTATTTTGTTACAATATTTACCTGAATGTTTCTCAGTGTGTTCATAACTCAGTCGCTTAGTCGATGAAAAAGAGAAAATGAAATGTGATTTTCACAGCTTGGTTTGCGATGGATGTCGTTTGCCTAGCGGTCCTGTCGGTCGGAGACGTCAAAGATATTTACTTATTTGGACTCTTGATAACAGGGCACCTGCTTATTGGATGGACTGCCCTGGATTATCGGACATTTGGAATGACAGCAGTTTGCAATCGGACCACGCTGTTGTCCGTTAAAATTAACAAGCACTTTGGAGCAGGGAGTGACCGAGTGATGGAATTACACCGGAAAGTAACGCACATCGATGAACTATTATGTACGACCTGGCAGCTCGCTGTGGAGACGGACAATAGTTGGACTATATTTTGGGAGGAAAAGGGTTGAACTGTGAAGGGAACTATCTGCTCTGGAGAACTGAACTAATGCTGAGACCAAGAACAAAGCTAATTCATTATAAATGTATGAACTATTGCTGGAATAATTCTCTTCCTCCTGAGAGAGGAGGTTTGAAGCAGCTGGACCTCTTATCTCTCCTACGCCGTCAACACTTCCCTTCAAGGCCAAGCCACGGAGCTAAACCTGATAAGGACTGAGCTCTCTGGGTCATATTTTGCATAACACTGACTTTCAGACTATAAATAACCGCACACACATACCCCCTCCCTAACCACGCCCCCGTCGTTCTGCGTCTGCCTCTACACGTTTCTTCAGCCCCGCCCCCGGTCAATGACCAGTCATCGTGTATTTCCCATGTCTTGATGTTTCTATATATGTGCTTTGCCTTAACTTAACCTGATTGTAATTCAACCTGAAAAGACTCACAGAGACCGGCTGCATTAGAAAGTTTTATTGAACTTTATTGTGATTGGGGCTCAGACCCCGGCGGAAGATGGCTGAACGATATGGAATGCATGGTGGTGTTGATGATGGCCAGAATCTTCCCCCGGAGCCTGGACACTGGTGGTGGTACGATGGGACCTGATGTGGGTCGATGCGACGGGCAGAGCCTGAGGAGAGCCCAGGAGGAGGAGGGGCGGAGGAGGGGCGCTGCACAGCTGGGAAACTCCGAGTGATTGACCGGGGAGCTTAAGAAGGGGATCCTGGACGGTGAATGGCTGAGCGGAGGTGCGTTTGCGATGGGGCCGTGATTGGATGGTTGGTGCAGGCTGCCGTTGAGGCGATGAGTGAAGGCTGCAGGTACGTCCGTAGTACTCCAGGTTAAATTTGTGCTTAAGCTTCATTTTGGCATATCTTCTTTTGTAAGGCGCATTGAGTTGCCTTGTGTACGAAATGCGAGGTATAAATAAAGTTGCCTTGTCTTGCCTTGCTTTCTATTTGTTGAGACAGTACTCAAATGTAGACATGAAGGAAGCCCTTTTGGAGTCATACAGGTTTGTACTGCAACATCTAAACTTTCATCCGGGAAACAAATAAGTTGCAGGATCTTCCAAATAAGGTGTTTCATTAAAGATGTATATGGGAAATGGTAACTTTAAGGGACATTTTCTCTAAATGCAATTGTAATGGCTGCGTACAAAATCAAAACATAAAATGGTGGGACACTAATAACCGTGTAATATCTAGACTAAGTTAGCTAATAGGGAAAAGTGCAGCACAAACCTAACATTTTGCGTGACACCTTGCATGAAATTCCGTGCATTACATGTGAAAACTGTATCTTATCAATATGTATCTGGATGGGAAAGATCCTGGAAAATGAAATATGCGAGATATATTATATTATATCTCACATATTTCTTCAGCAATCACAGTCACCGCACTAGTGCTGTGACGTCCATGACCGAGCGGCTCTTTTGAACGACTCTTTAAGGTGAACACTTCAAACCAGATCTCAATTGTGAAAAGAGCCGGATCTTTTTTTCAGTCAATTTGACCCAGAACTCCCCTGAACAAACACAAGAATCAGCCCGAAAACAGAGCAGGCCACACAGGTGAAAGCTCACAACAACATGTCTGTGTAAGCTCTCAGTCGTACAGGAGTTATCAATCTTCAATGAAGGTACTTGAGTCATCTTCTGTACTCAGTAGTTGAAGTCTCCAAACGTTTCGCCTCTCATCCAAAGGGCTTCGTCAGTGGACGAAATCCCGCTCAGCACGCAGCGTAGATAAAGACCATGAGGAGGAGTTGGGGTTGGCCCGGCTCCTCCCCTCTAATCACAGCTACTCTCACCTGTGGGTAAACAACCTTTAAAGTAGAGCTTATATATAACGACCTGTTAAACCCTAGTATCGGTGGGTTATGCCCTATTCATTGATGATCACTGCCCATTATCTGTCCTATTCATGGCTGATCACTGCTAATTACCTGCCTATTGTTCTGTTGTTGGCTGAGATATCGTCTTTGGACTGGCTGTGCCCTGTCGGTTTTCCCCGAAGGAGATTGGAGTAAAGTGATGAGAGATTAAATCTTAGCCCACCATTCCGGTTCATGGAGGGATTTTCTTTCCTGACAAAATAGCTTCTTTTACTCCTCTTTCAAACCAACGTTCTTCTTTAGCTAACATTTTGACCTCCCCGTCCTCAAAGGAGTGGTTGGAGGCTTTGAGGTGGAGGTGCACCGCCGACTGGGGCCGCTTGTGCTTTCTCTTCGGTGTTGATAAAGTCTCTTTTGTAAAACTTGTTTCGTTTCTCCAATATAATGTTCTTTGCATTCTTCTTCTTTGCATCGAATAGAATAAACCACATTGCTTTGTTTGTGGCTCGGAGTTTTGTCTTTGGGATGAACTAATTTTGGTCTCAGTGTGTTCACCGGTTTGTGGTACACTGGAATCCTGTGCTGCCTAAAAATTCTCTGAAGTTTCTCTGATACCCCGGCTCCATACGGCACTGCAACTCCCTTTCTTTGAAGACTCACAACAACATGTTTTTCAAAGTGTAAATATCAGTCCCATTGTGATTTTCGATGATTTAAATTTTAAAAAGGGCCTTTCATCGATGGCGTCTTTTTCTGGCTGGCGTTATTCAAATGTTATACTAAAAAGACCCAGTCTTTTGAACGGATCCCAAAGACTCGGCTCCCAGTAAAGAGCCGTGAATCCCATCACTACGCACGACCGAAGGAGGAGTGGAAAGTTACCTAACGCAACATCCGGGTTTTCAAAGTAAAAACTAAACGGTAAAATTCACATTAAAACCAACTATCACATTGTTGCAACATAAACTCCACATAAGTGACACCAAATATTCTATTTGCTTACAGTATATTTTTAAACTTAAAAGGGTTTTTTGTATGTTTAATTCCCATCCAGATTTATTACGTTTTGAAACCCTCCAAAAGACAAGCCTACACCTAAACGAGAGCAAAACTGAAATTGTTATGTTGGGCAGTACTGAACAGACTCTTGATCTCGGTGTTCCCTTCAGCTCCCGTGTAAAAAATCTTGGAGTCATGATTGACAGCTCTTTTAAATTTGACAAACAAATCAGCTCGGTGGTTAAAATAAGCTTCTTTCAGCTTCGATTGATTGCTAAAGTAAAAGCATATCTGCCTTCTAATCAGCTGGAAAAGTTAGTCCACATGTTCATCTCTACACATCTGGAATATTGTAATTCTCCATACCACGGGCTTGATGCTGCATCCATTCATCGTTTGCAACTAGTACAGAATGCAGCTGCATCAGGCGCTGTGACCACATCACTCCTGTGCTACAGTCTCTTCATTGGCTGCCCTTCAGGATACAATTTAAAATCCTACTGTTTTTAACTCACTGAATGGCCTGGCTCCAGAGTATCTGTCTGAAATGTTGACTTTATATTCTCCTGTGAGAGCCCTGCGGTCATGCGACCAACAGCTTTTAACCTGTCCCCGCTCTAAGAAAAAACCAGAGGTGACAGGGCGTTTGCAGTCGCTGGACCCAAACTTTGGAACAAGCTCCCTTTGAGCGTTCGATCAGCCTCTTCCATTGAGAGTTTTAAATCACTCTTAAAACATGCCTTTATGCGATGGCTTTCAACACGAGCTGAGCATTCTATGTTGTTACTTTGTACCGTGTATATATCAGTGGTGGAAAGTAACAAAGTAAAAGTACAAGTGCAAGTAAAAAGTACAAATTCTAGGTACTTTTACTTTACTTAAGTACAGTACATTTTATGATGAATACTTTTTACTTCACTACATTTTAGAGCCTGTATCTGTACTTTCTACTCCACTACATTTTTAAATTGTGTTAAAAGTAAAAATATTTTATTTTCAAAGTGACCTCTCTACGATGAACTGGTTTAGTCCCAGTTTAGACTTGGTTTAGTGGTTTACTCCTTTAGACCTTGTTTAGATCTGGTTTAGACCTGACCTAGTTTAGTCTGGGTTTAGACCTGGTTTACTTCCTGTTTTTCAAATCAAATCAAATCAAACTTTATTTATAAAGCGCTTTTCATACAAAATGTAACACAAAGTGCTTTACAGTGCTTAAAAATCATTAAAATAGTCCCACCAGCAAATATACATAAATAACACAACCCCCTACCTCCCCTACCCCACCCGTACACACAGACACATATACATACAGACAGCCCAGCTGTTAAAAGTCTAAAGTAAAAATGGACATAAAGTGGGGTACATAAGGCTGACCTGGTTTAGTAGTTTACTCGTTTTGAAAAATCCTGCACAATAAACTCTTAAATACTGTTACTTTTTACTTATAAAGTACATTTTACAATGCATACTTTTTTACTTTTACTCAAGTAAAATTTTATCAGATACTTTTACCTATGTACATTTTTGGTCCTGTATCTGCACTTTTACTTAAGTAAGAATATCGAGTACTTCTTCCACCACTGATATATGTATTTGTCTCTCACTGAAACATGTACAGCACTTTGGGCAGTGTCAACTGTATTTTAAATGTGCTTTATAAATAAACTTTGACCTTGACAAGATTTACAGATTTATTCAATGAGCTTATTCAATGACTTAACAAGTTGTCAGAATTCCCTCTGAACAAAACGTTTGTATTATGTCAACAGAATAAAACATACATTTAAACCCTCTATTGATTAGTTAGATTGTGTCACAGAAAGTATAGACAATATTTATATATAGACATTTTTAAGCATAAAGCACCTTATATTCATATTCATGTCATGTAATCTACAGATAAAGTCCCACATTATGTCTACATTGAAACTTTTCCCCTGCAGCGTTTCTGCCGTCTAAAGTGTGCGTGTGTGTATTTTCCCTGAGGTTACGAGGGGGAGAGCCTGCTGAAGATCCTGCGGGACGTGGAGAACAGTTCGGAGGTGAGGCTGGACCGCTGGAGGATCGACGTCACTCCTGTCGACAAAGACGAGCACGGAGACCCCGCCCCTACAGCATCATCAACAACTACTTCAGCATCGGAGTGGTACGCCACCGCGCCGCACACACTTCAGCAGCCTAGGGTTGGCAGAATAATCGATTCCTCCATACTAAATCGATAGTAAAAGTGGTATCGAGGCGAGATATTCATTTGAGGCCAAATCCAGTCTGTAAGTAGTTTATGTTGTAGGTTAAATCACCAAGTAGAACATGGTAAATCTAAATAAAGTCATATATTGTTGAATATTCTGTAATGTAGATAATACAGTGCAGATGGGAAGAGACAAAAGGTTTCTTGCAGCAAATATAGTGTGTTTAAAGTGGATCTGTTTTTGCCGTGGTATCGGAATCGGTATCAGAAATCGACTTTTATTTTCAGTATCAAAATCGAGTTTTAAAGTTCAGTATTGTGACAACACTACAGCAGACTCACACACACTTTTTAAATCTGGAGTGTAGAGGTTCCTAGCTTTCAAACGACCTTTCCCTAATCCTAGTTCCTCATAGGGCAGTGGTTCCCAAACACATTTAAACAATTTTGGCTTGTCTGGGAGAAAGGCTATTGAGAATATGTGGGCCGAATTAAATGGCCTACAACACATATTTAAATTGAAACGAGGCTGTTTGTGTGCAGGGGTAAAGAGTAAACAGTGTTTTGGCGGCCTTTCAGTGAACGTTACTTTTGGTCACAACCAAAATATAATGTTTTGTTGTATTTTTTGAATAGTGTTGTCACGATTTCGATACTGAAAATAAAACTCGATTCTCGATACCGATTACGATACCACGACAAAAAAAAGTGAACTTTTAAATAATACTATTTGCTGTAAGAAACTCTTGTCTCTTTACATCTGTGCTGTATTATCTACATTGCATTACCATGTTCTTGAGAAAATCATTGTAATGAAAGCTCTACTTTGTTCTAATGAACTGTTTTGCATTTTCAGCTGTGATATTCATTGTCAAATGCTTATACTGTACTTGGCGATTTAACCTACAATATAAACTATTTAAAGACTGGATTTAGCCCATGACCATCATGTTAAAGGGACTAGATGCAAGTTGGTAATTTTTATACTCACTACTGCCACCTTAGGTCTTATGTGTAACTGCAGTCTCTGTATTAAGCTCGTGCATGATGGCAATTCAGACCCGAATGAACACCTTTTTGAGTGACAGTGCAGGATTTTAGAGGCAGTTGTGGTGAACAGGTCTGGGCTCATTCTACACATTAGGACATGGCTGGAACATGTAGAGGGAGGAAAATACTTAATTTTAACATTTTTAAACTCCGTCTAGTCCCTTTAAACACTGTCTGTTTCTGCCTTCATGGACAAGTCACTGCTGTCACATTTACAGTAGGAGCAGAACAGTGCATTTATTCAAAGCAAAATGTAAATACTGAGCTTTAAAATTCCTTTAAATATATCCATGAGTCAAGTACAGATAGGTAACATGTAACTATACAGTCGACATTGGTATAATTTAATTTTGTTGAGAATTTTAAGCAGAAAAAAAAAAGAAGCTTAATAGCCAATGCTAACTGATACATGTAAACCAATGGACGCCACTAAGCTAACGTTAACACAGTCACAAATTCTAATTTCTATAAAAATGCCTACTCCTTTCGACCTGGTACTGCGCCAGTAATCAGATCCTACACTTCGACAATGGATGCATTTAGTTTTACAATTGTATTCAGGGTTTAAGTATCTAAGTATCTAGCATCTTATTAGCTAACTGTTGTAAAATTAGCCATTTTGTTTACATACTGTACGACTTTATCCAGTCGTACAGTCAAAAGTTTGGAAACACTTTTGTTTTTTATTGTATTGTTTTTTATTTATTTTCAACACTATTTACATTGTGTGATTCTGATTCCAGTCTAAATCAGCCATAGTCTGCACGCACATTTTACTACAGCGGTTTATGAATGAATGAATGAATGAATAGTTTTTTATTATTGTGTGTTGCATACACACTGTATGCCCAGCCCTAATGGGCTTATAAGACACCAATAACACCAACAAAAGGACCAGTTACCAGACAGGAGGCACAATATACTGTACATAAAGTTATTTGAATAAACAATGTATTTATTTAATATGGTCCAGCCCTACTTCTAAATAACACCAGGCCTAGATAAAGGTCAACCAGATGTAAACAGGGCCTAAAATAGATCTAAACTGGACTAAATTATGGACAACCCGGTGTAAACCATATGTATACCTGAAAAATAGCTAAGTTCAAAGCATTAATAAATATTGCAGATGTCTCTAACCAGAGGGACACCACAGTTTTAGAACCATTAATTTAAACCACTCTTCATTGTTGCAAAACCTGCCTGAAGTTCTTACAAAGAAAGCTTTACAGAGAGTTTGAATATTCATTCCCAAATGCAGTAGTTAAAGCCTGAAACAAGGTAACGATCCTCCTACTGTACTGAATAATGAGGGGGAGACAAAGGCAGGGAGCGGGGTAACGACACACCTGCATCTGCCGCCACTGAGGGTTACACCTTCTCCAAACTTCACACCAAACCCACATACTTATTTATGCTAACAACCCGGCGCGCTGCAGCAGGTGTAGTAAACAGCCTCTTCTGGAGCCCTGAAGCCCCTGAAGCCCATCGCTGTACCCGTTACACTCAGCAGTCTGTTTTACTCTCCGCATGACTTTACTGGACTTTATGCAGGGGGATGGGGGAAATAACATTACATGTACATTGCTGATTTAATTATGAGATAAAAATGTGATATGTGATGTGAAGATGATATAAAACTAAACTACACATTTCAAGAAAACTAAATGATTCTGACAAGTGTGGGACATGTTGAGGGTCCTGTTTTTTGTTGTTGTTGCTGCGCAAACCATTAAAGAGTTGCCTGATCTAACGTGAGGTCAGGACCCAAAAAATGAAAGTATCAAAAGCAGGTACAAAAAAACCCATCTTATATGTTTAGATCCAAGTTTTGATATGATACCCCATTTTACCCATAAAAAAAAAAAATCCCTCTTTCCTCAATTTTTCACACAATTTTGTTTGTATTTTTGCCCCAATTTAGTCTTATTATTATTACTGACCTTTATTTAACCAGGAAAGTCCCACTGAGATTAAGAATCTCTTTTTCAGGGGAGTCCTGGCCCCAGAGGGGAACCTATTGTACATGTTTTTAGTGGTAGGGGAAACTGGAGTACCCAGAAGGAAACCTAAGCAGACACAGGGAGAACATGCAAACTCCACACAGAAAGGCCCCGTCCACGTGGGAATCGAACCCGGGACCTTGTAGCTGTAAAGCACGAGCGCTAACCGGTGTGCTACCGTGCCGCCATTTTAAAAAAATTTCCCCTCATTTTTGCTAATTTTTATTACTAATATTTTCCTTATTTACCTCCTTTTTCCCATTTTCCCCCAATTTATTCCTTATTGTTGCCCCAGTTTCCCCCAATTTCCCCCCAAATCAGAATCAGAATAGTTTTTATTGCCATTGTTGAGAACAGGTTCACAAACTAGGAATTTTTCTCGGTGCAAACGTGCGACATAAAACATAACACAGAGTTAAGATAAAATAAGCTAAAAAACGTTAAACTATAAGGCTATGGGGCATGCGTAAAAAATATTTAATAAATAAGATACAATTAAAGTGACATATGGTAAGACAATTTGACATTGAACAACAGTGGGATTGTATTTACAGATGTGTATGAGTATAAAGTGATATTAAGTGATATAAAGTGATAAGTGATAGCAGCGGGTCTAAGTGTGGACACACCAAATTATTCCCCATTTTTCACACATTCATATTTGTTCTATCTATATTGAATTAAATATGGGGTAGGCACATATAGCTTTATTGCTCCAGCCTACTCCATTTTAAGCATCCGTTACCGTATTGTTATGAATTTTGAAAGAAAATGAATGTAAATTGCTCAAACTAACTTTCTTGACATTGGAGATAAACCTGATATTGTAAATCTGCAGATCTTTCACACGTTATTGTTCTGTTGTCTGGTTCTAGACGACACATTTTTAGTTTAGGTAATTATCGTAATTATCGTTCAGGTATCGGTATCGAAAAACTAAGTATCATTAAAGTACTGGTATCGCAAAAAAATCTAACGGTACCCTGCCTCACAGACAGCAAACTTGTTGGGTTCGTCAATGTAAATGACCACCATGTTTGTTACTTACTGTTGGAGTCAGCGATCCGCCACTTATCACTTACGAGAAACTTTTATCGGGGGCTAAAACCTCTCTCTCATGTGCCCCCATCTTACCTAACCACTTACTATTCCCGGTTCCAGTCTATTTCAACTTCCCCAGTCACCCTTCCTCGGAACACTCTCGTTTATTTCCTTAATCTGATTCCTATTATGTGTTCATTGAGACGTCCTCGCACCTCAAGAGACGGCAATCAATAAACAAGGCGCACATAATGACACCGATTGGACGGCGCTCGCGTCGGCCATTACGGACAAATGTCAGGGGGAAATGCTGTAATTGACATTTGCGAGCGGCGCGGGGCTGGAGAGGCTGCCGTCGCGCGGGTACCGGCGAGTCGATCGGTGATGCATGGCGACTCAAATGTTAGCGGAATAACAGCTCCGGGGAGCTCCGCGGAGACGGCCAGGTTAATGTGGACGTTAGGGGCGATTAAGGGAGGGCGCCCGTTAATTACTCCAACATTGTGACAGTCGAGGGCGATCGGAGGCTGCACACAGGAAGGAAACACCGATGTAAGTGTTTGGCCCTTCCAAAGTACCACCAGGCGTAGGTCAAGATCCAGTCAGGACTGAAAGGGTCTTATGGACTAAATCAGGTGTGGGCAAAGGAATGAAATACCGTAAATCCTCTAATATAGGCCGGGGCCTTTATTTACTCAAGCACATCATATTGGAACCAGGCCAAAATTAGAGACAGGCCTTTATTTTTATTTGAGCAAAACGGACGACCAGTAGAATGAAGAAAAACTAGATTTGTGTCCATTTGAACCTAAAATATTAGGTTCATTTATTAATTAACATTGCAAACACTCTCCCAGCGGCTGGAACATTGACACTTTTTATTTTGTAGGAACAGGAAGTGTTTCGCTGCTGTTAGCGGAACATTGACATCAATGTCACGCCAGGTTTCTCTTTCTTTTTTTTTCTTTTTTTACCGCGGACCGGATTATTTGTTGTTATCTGGTGTAAAGGCGAGTTTAGACGGAGCGTTTGTGTTTGTGATCGATCATAAAACAGACCTGAGAGAACACGAGACGCTCGGGCCGATCGGAGGAGTTACTTTGAGGCACATGGAGCCGCTGGATGTGCTTTGAGGACGCGATGGTGACTTTATTAAAACCCTGGAGGGTCACACAACATTTGTTGCTTGCCCTGTTCCCAAAAATAGTCACAGAAGATTTGAAAAGTGGCTAAACCTGTCTCAAAGTTACGCTTGGATCAGCTCCACTCCGCAGCGTTCCCTCTCTCGGCCTGGGTTCCCGTTCGTTTACTTCCTGCACGTGAGTTATCGTTTACACGAGTAGGAGACAAATTCCTAACATGGGAAATATTTCTACCGCTATAGTTTCTAATAATAGCCCCGGCCTGTTTTAGAGACCGGCTTTTATTTGCCTCCACCAGCTACGAGCCCGGCCACTGTTAGAGACCCGGCCGGTATACAATATATACAGTATATGGAATACAGGCCAGTGTTAGAGGATTTACGGTAGTAGCAGTTATGCCTCATCTTTCACGGGCTTGCTCATGATTTGAGGGCCGGATTGAAGGGTTGGGTGGCCTTAGTTTTCCCACAAAGGGACTAAATGATGTCATAACTGGCTTTAAACTAATTACTAATTACTTCGGCATTACTAAAGCCGAAGTTGAAACGCACCAGAAACAACATTTTACGGGAAGACTGAACTACTACTAATAAAACTGTTGGAATCTGATTTATTAATGTGTATTTGAAAAGATGAGGCAGCGGCTCGCGCGTTATTGCACATTGCCTAAATACACGCAGACCTTTGTGATTTTCTGCTTGCGATCTCTCAATCAACTGCGATTTTGACTCAACAGCGGTTCATCTCAGCCAGCTCAATCCGCTCGGAAACTTCTAGCGAGTGACGGGAACAACGGTGCAATCGTTACTGCTGATCTTTGTCTTTCCACGGTGTCATTACAGAAACAATCTGCATAATCTCCCAGCTAATCATAAGCCTGACTTGGCGCGTAACGTTTCATCCCTTCAATGGAAAGACGAAAACAACTAAAACGCCATATCACACTCGGGTCCATAGAGAGCTCAAAGTCCTAATCCGCCCGCAAACAGCTTCATTGTCATCATCACGCCCACTGACTCCTGATCCCCACTGCCATCGTCCTGGGAGGCCGTCGGACTAATGCAATCACAGTTTCTACTTCTCGAGGTAAAGTTTAGTTTAGTAATCATCCTTTTTTGTCATACAGTATGTATCTCGGTTCCTGTCTTGTTCTCCTAATTGTAAAAGTTACATTTCAAAGTCCTTTCCCCTCTGCTTTGAGTCGACCTGTGGAGACGTGTAGAAGCCAGCGTAAATAACGTACAACACTCCGTTATACCCCTGGTCACCGCCGGACTATAAAGCACCGTATGGACGCAATCACTCACCCCAGACGCTGCCGTATTCCGTTGCTGACTTCTGGAAACTTCAAGAAGTCCTTCAGTTTCCAGAGACCGCCCGGTGTTCGTGTGGGAGAGCCCCAGGTGACGCTCTCTTCGTGGGCTGAAAGTACAGGACAAGCCCTAGTTCTGGATAACAACAATGATCCAGGCTCGGGCTTTTCCAAACAGAGTCCAGTTTAACATAAACACCAGTGACAGGGATGGCAGAAATATCCGCAATAAAACACATGTCCTTCATTTTCATTCAGTACACCAAAGTCCAGCCATGCAAGGATAAAAAAGTTTGACCGGATGTTTAGCTTGGCGCTGGCTCTCACTGCGTGATGGATTGACAGCGGGATCGTCCACTGAGATACGTTAACGTCACCTAGAGCCTTCTAGCAGGCCCAGCGGTGACATGTAAACCCAGGCTTCTGATTGGCTGGAGGGTCTGTACATGTTCTGCTGTATTCACCTAATGTTTTACACAGAAGTGAGCCTGAAGGCCAAAGCAGAGTCTTCTGGTAAACGGCAGACTGATAATACAGCGCCAATAAACATTAGCACTGAATCAATCTGGGATCGCTCCGGCTTGAATCGTTCGGGAAAAGTATGCACATTTGGAGCAGCTTTTGCCGCTGTTTGGCTCTAGAACACTGCAAATGCATCCATATTTAGTTAAGTATGGTTAAGTATAGTAAAGGTTATGTCTGTTTGTGTTATGTGTTCCAGGCAGCACCTCGGGTTTTTTGTTGTTGCCGCTTTGTTTTAATCAGTATCTATTTGGCCCAAACCAATTTTGGTTCCGTTCCGAACGGTGAAGGCGGGAGCAATTCAATATGTATTCTCATATGTTTGTAAACTCACAATTACTGCGAGAGGAGGAGTTGTTTATTCTTTTTTACAGTCTATGGGCATTGGCCAAGCTAGGCGACTTGCACAATGTGGAGCATTCAGTATTTATGAAGCCAGCTCCAATATATTACGCATTATTGTCATCATTTTAGCTCACATTAGCTGTGCAGGGAGCCAAAAAGCTCTTTCAGAGGCCACGTGCGCGGGACGTGTCGCCGCTTCAGGCCTTTTCACTGACTGAATACAACTGTGCACCGTGATTCTTGATTCACTTTTGATTGACCCATTATTCTTTATTATATTTTAGGATTCCTAAATAGCGTATTGTGCATTTATCGAGACCAACAATTTTATTGTTCTTCATTTTAAAGATCGAGCGATGAGTCGATAATAAGTAATGATCACGACAGGCCTAAGTATTGTTAACAATGTCAAAAGTGTGCCACTCCTAAATGTTGAAACAGATGCACCAACAGAAAACCAATTGGAACAAGGCAAAAAGCGACAAAACTTCATACAATAAGAATAAGAGAGTAAGTTTCATCCTTTTTTCATTTACTCTGACATTAAAACTAAGATGTTAAGGGAGAGAAAATCTGACCAGTGCGTGAAGAATCGATGTTTTCACCTTCAGCGTCTTGACTTCATTTGCCACTTCAAATAATTGCTCTTCAGACATACAAGTAGAGAAGAGTGCCTTGGTGTTTCTTTTCGTTCACATATAAAAAAAAAAAATGTGCAGTAACTTTCACAAACAAATGTCCCACCATAGGCCCACCTTCCCCCCCTCGTCTCTCTCTTCATGAGGATGTGCCCGCGATGTGAAGCGTAATAATCTCAATCAGGAGCCACGTGTGAGCGACAGGCCCGTAATGCAGAGAGTGGCCCTAATGACCGGCCCCTGTCAGGATCATTACTCTCCAGTGCCGGGGCCCCCATCAGCGCCACGGCCCCCGCGCGTAATTGGACTAAACTTTTGAGCTATGAGACACATATTACACATGTCCCGCATTAATTCGCTGCCAGACATTTACATTGGTAATTATTAGGGAGCGGCGAGAGAGAGAGACGGAGTGAGGGAGTGAGGGAGACGGAGTGGGCCGACACTGTCCCAGGGCGGGCTCACACTGTACGGCCCCCGCTCTAAATAAATGGAAACAGGGTTTAAACATCCAATGGATCCCAATGGCAGGAGGATTAACCTATTGTGCTTTTTTTTTAGTGGTAGGGGAAACCGGAGGCCACTTGCACAGACACGGGCAATGCACGTGTTATGCCATACATGCAAAAGTCTGTAAACTTTGTATCCATTAAGGTTTGCATTAAACAGAGGAATGAATGAACATTTCTACATCCAAGCGTTATTTTTCATCCAATTAAATGCTTTTTGATGCTATTTCAGGTCTCTGACGTCACAGCTTACCCAGGACACTCCCACTTTTGAGTGTTTTGTCCCGTGTTCCCCATTATATGGAATTCTCCAAAATGTATAATATTGTACAGTCCCACAATATTGTGTATTGATTATTGATATAGACATGATGATTGAAAACAGTATATTTGTGTGAAATTCAACCAAATAACAAAATTGAGTTTTTAAATCAACATTATCTAACCAGATTGTATCTATATAATGAATCGCAATCGCGGGGTGGGTGGGGCTTAAGATCCATAGGTCGCCGCCATTTAAATTTCCCAGAACTCTGCGGGCGGCCCCACGTGACCGTCCCACCAGCCACGGGCATTGGCCACAGATAAATATAGACCACAATGCATTGCGGTACCGCCGTCTGAGGAAAACCCAGCGTCACAACAACACGAGTGAATGATCTGACTGCCGTGTGTGTGTGTGTGTGTGTGTGTGTGTGTGTGTGTGTGTGTGTGTGTGTGTGTGTGTGGTGTGTGCACGCATGCAAACAGGGTGATGTGTGTCATCATCACTTACCGCTAAACTGAAGGCTGTAGACGCTCCACACCTGTACAGTTACATCCTCCAAAAACACATTAAATCTGTGTGTCTGTGTTTAGATTTCATTCTCCTGCAGATGACCATGGCTGTGGTTAATTATAGATCCAGTGCACTGGGATTGCAGAGGCTCAGAGCTTTGTCTGGTCTAAGGGTCAGGTCATGAGTAAAAAAGGAGTACGGGTGCATTAAAGACTCCAATAAGACTCTGTTTTGTTTTTCAGTTCGCCAAACTTAGATCCTCAGTTACTCAGTAGTCAATATGAATGATAAAACTCTTAACCCCTTCCTGAACCGAGCACACTTTATCCAGTTCGGCTTTACCCAAATCTAAAAACTTCTAAAAAATGCAACAAAAATGCAATTAAAAAGTGGCAAAATGAGATGAAAAAGAACGTGAAAAAAGTTACGACAACACAGCAACAACGCAAGGAAATATATATGTTATCACCATTTTTGTAAGTCTTAGCTTTCAAATGAGGTGTTATACTGGCCTATAGGTGTGAGCTCCAGTCAAGAAGCTTTTAGATTTGGGTAAAACAGAACCGGAGAAAATGCACTCTATTAAGAGGTTAATAATGATAATTAAATAATGATGCGTTAGTCTTATATAGCGCTTTCCCAGATGCTCAAAGTCGCTTTACAATTTCGTGCATTCTTCATTCACACCAGACTCAGTGATGGTAAGCTGCTGTTGTAGCTACAGCTGCAATGAGGCAGACAGACGGAAGCAAAGCTGTCAGTCTGCGCCATCGGCCCCTCCCACCACCACTCACACCCTTCCTGCTTAGCTTTGAGATCTGACAGGATCGGGCAGAGCAAAGACGGCCTTATTAATCCTGCTCATCTCAACCTCGACACTGTATCAGTCACTCATAACTTTCTTTCTCGCCTGGGTGCAGAAACAGGCATTCAAAAGCATTAAAAGTCATTCAATGAATTATGCCAAAATTAAAGCAAGAAACGTGTTTACCTTAATAAATCCTTTCCGTAGTCCCTGTGGGGTTAATACAAGTGTTAATGGGATGATTGGGGGGTCTTTCATCGCCCCCTGGTGTCTCTGCCCAGAAAATCATGCTTGCAACTTGACTGCCACTGGGGCGGAGCAACCAATACACACTAATAGAATCACGGAGAAGAAGCTAACAGGCTAACAGGCAAAGCTAACTGTGGGCTAGCGCCACTTTAAACAGTATTTACACAAGTTTGAGTGAAAAAAAAAATCCCATTGTATAACTGAATGTACAACACCCCTCTCTCCCTTCACCTTTTCTGTCAGCGTAGTATTTACTCTCCAAGACATTTAATACGTTAAAAAATCGTAACTTGCTAAGACACCTGCTGTTGCGCTTATGGCCTGTAGGGGCAAGAGTTACTTAGTACTGCTTTAAGGTCTTAAAAGTCATTAAAGAGCATTACATTGGATTCAAACTGGCATTCAATCTAAAGTTCTTCGAAAAAATATTTTTTCTTTAGAGATAGAACCCGATCAGTGACATTACTCTACTAGTTTTACTGCGTTAGAAACACACACAAAGAAAAACTAATTTGACGGACATTTTACACAATCTTTTACCCAAAAGTTCCCTGCTGCATCCAATGTGGCTTTGAATATAAACATTCCCCCTCATCCCCCTGTTTGATTGAATGTTCACAAATCTTCCAAAGTCTTATGATTGGCCTTATGCTTGATGAGTTCACAGCAAATGTAAGCCGCAGTCAGCCGCACAATAAAACGACCCAACTGAAAAGTAATCCAAACATGACTCCTCGTTTGGAATCACAGAACAAACCTTTCCACCCGGCCTAACCGGCTCCTGCGGCGCGCCCCTGTCTGTTAGCCTCCCGCCCCCGCTGCTCCACTTGTTCGCGGCTCAGATTCCTCCAGCCAAACCAAAGGGGAGACAACCTCTGCCTGGCCCGCCTCTCTTGTCTGCGCCCATTGTCCTGTTCTAAAAGCTTCACTAAAATCAAGTCCTCCCCCCCCATCTCCGCTTGGGACCTGCCACAAATCTTTTGGTCTTCTCCTTACAGCGCCTTCAAGAGACATCAAGAGCCGTCCGCCATTGATTTTGTTTCCCCCCGCCTTTTTTATTTTATTTTTTTTGGCGCCTTCTAAACGATGTTGCGCAGAGCTAGCAGGGGGTCTTCCCGTTAGCCGCGGCCCTCAAAACAAACGGAGCTGGTCAAAAATAAAAATAAAAAATAAAACAGATTGCTTCAGCGCGCGGGGAGGAGGAGGAGGAGGAGGAGGCGGGGGGGGAAGGTGCCCTAAAAGTTTACTCCATAACTTGTACTCGACGAAGTGCTCTCCCGCTCCTCAAAAAAAAAAAGCTCCTGCCAGCGTCTTGTGATGACACTTAGAAGTCCGAATTAAAGGAATCGCTGGCACTGGAACGCTTTGTTTAGCCCGCCGCGTGAATGGAGGCACCTGTTAGCGCGTTCTTCCGCTTCTTTCATGCCGGCGATTCATCTCGGGGGCTCGTTCTCCAGCAAAAAGTTATTTAAAAGGAGACGTGTCATGCAAAAATCTACTTTTTAATCGTGTTACGATGTTGTTCCCTTGGCAGAAACATTCCTGGGATAGGTACAGACAGGTCAATATGAATATGAATACAAACTTTATTCAAAGTTATTTTCTCCATGATGATTGGGATTTCCTGTGATTTTAATCAGTTTCGTGGGTGAACATTCACAATTGCGCACACTCTCTCCCATTCTAGTGGTGGCACAGCGGTTAACACTCGTGCTTCACAGCTAGAAGGTCCAGGTTCAATTCCCATCTGGGCGGGGCCTTTCTGTGGAGTTTGCATGTTCCGGGTACTCGGGCTTCCCCTGCCACTAAAAACATGCACAATAGGTAAATCCTCCAGCCAGGTCATTCTCACCATGAGCCTGGCTTCACATCGGGAGATGGGTCCCCACTGCTCCTTAAGGGTCGCCCCAGCGGAGTCGAAGGATGGGTCAAATGTGGGCTGGCTTTTTTTTACTCAGTATGGGAGATTACAATTTTAATTGATTTCATTGGAATTTTAACTTTAAAGGTTCTCCTGATCTTTCATATGAGAGTCCAGCTCATTTATATCCATCCATCCATCCATCCATCCATCCATCCATCCATCCATTTTCTTCCACTGTTGCCAGGTCGTAAATCACATTGCACCAGCCCCTATGGCTCCTCCTGCAGGTGGTGGGTCCACAGAAGGATGGCCTCATGGTTCTTACCGGGCCTGTTGGTCTCTCAGCTCATTTATATTTAGATTAAAATATATATAATTATTTAAAATTGTAATTTCTGTTTTAAATATGCCTTATCTGCTCTCAAAAGTAAAACTTCATAATTAGCCATGTAGTTTTCTAAGGCGTTTTACTTTTCCCTCATGCTTCGAGCCCTGCTGTGAATGACAACCGTCTCTATGGAGACTCACAGAGCGGGAAGGGGCGGAGTCACTCTCCGCTCAGAGTGAGAGAAAAGCAGAGGATCAGACCGGGGGAAACCAAACTCTTTTAGCAGAAGAAAACTCCATCGCGCACTCTTAAACCACAACAGTGGCCTTTGTGAAGCAGTACAGGTCGTCAGAAAGTAGTTCCTCTGGTGTCGCTACAGAGCAGTCTAAAATGTTGCTAAATTGGCCGCACGGCGCATGTGAGGGGACATGAAGTGACGGACACCATTTTACAATTTAGCCATTTTCCACATCGTCTGTTTTCAAAGGCATGAATTCATCCAATTAATTTGATTCATCACTGAGCCCTAGGTCAAATGCAAAGGAAAAATAAAGTGCAGCTTTACCTTATTCTGATCCTTTTTCACCACAAAGATTTGTTGTTGTTGTTGGGAGCTTTGTTTTTTTAATCATCTGGATAAAGAATCTGGCACACGCACCGGCACTTTTAAAGAGTAACTAAACACCAAATCAAGTTTTTTTTTACTGATAAACTGTCTCAATGGGTGTCTCATAGTGTTGTCTACTGGTCCCTGACATTATTCTGACATTATAGCGCAAACATGTGTTAAATCATAACTTTGGCCTGAAAACGAATGGGTTGCGCCCCCTTCAGGGTAAACTCTGCTACTAAATTAGAATTTCCTGATTGGCTGGAGAGTGTCCACGGCCTCCACAGAACGTCATAAGCCGCACCAGCTCCACACATCGTCATCAGGTGCTGCCCATTGTCCTGCCCCTGTACCTGTGGTTTATAACCAAGTCCCTCCCACGTAATCTGTCTGCTGTGATTGTGCCAATGCAAAGGCCCACACACTCACCCCCCGCATGTCACCCCCAAACTTCAGAGACCGCCTCTTTCACAGCACCTTTTGACTTTTGTTTGTGGGTGGGGAAAGGCTTTGGCACGCCCGTTTAGTTACTCTTTAACCTGTTTATTTGACTTTAAACCGCATTTTGAAAGACCCACTGCCCTGAAGATAAGAGGGGGTGCTGTGTCTGTGCTACACATTTGTACAAAAATGTGGACTACAGGTTGACACCAGTCTGCTTTTGTGGATGAAATTACAATAGACAAATCTCTGTAGTGCTAATGACGGCTGTGACACGTGCTTTTCTCGTGGCACATCAGGATTGTCAACAGCCTACCACGCAGGCAGGTGGCGTTCAAGGCCTGGTCGTGCATATTGTGTTGTCTTTCATTTTTATTTGCCATATCGTGAGAATATTTTAAGTTGAACATTCACACAGCTACCAGAGACGGCAAGTTGCATGTTCTCTAAGGTCATAAGTCGTCATTTTCAAAGTGGAAAATTACCAGTTGCCTGGAACGCAACGTGTGAACTTTGGAAACAGATATGGAGATAAAGGAGCAGAAACGTTCCTACAGCGATTGAAGCTGGTTCCTGAGCTTTTAAAACTTTGTATCTTGCAGTAGCTCCAGTGGATGTCAGCGCTGGGCCTTTGCACAAACCTCACCCAAATTTCTCACCCCTGTTGTTGAAGCTGTGACAGAGCACCACTGGTTTAAGTGCTTCCTTGGATAGTTTTGGAGAAATGTCCGAAAAAAATACATTGATAAAAATGTTTAGCCCCTTACCCTATCGGTTCAATGGAGTAAAGAAAACAACACTTAAAAAACATGTGAACTTGATTTGAATGATTTTGGTCACAATAGGAATCAGTTGCCTAGTACTATTCATGATTCTGAGGTGCAGATTGTTGAGAAATGTAAATCCTTGGGCGCAGCTCTTTCTCATGACCTGAATTGGAGCTCTAATACTACTAATATTGCTAAGAAAGTGAGACGGCGCCTTTTCTTTTTACGCAAGGTTCAAGAATTTACTTAAAATACAAAGATTACTTTAAACTTTTACTATAGAAATATAAAAGAAGACTGAACAAAGTGGTTCGCTCAGCAGCAGGACCATTGGCTGGACTCTGCCACTCCTGGAGGCCACATATAAAGCTCGACTCGAAGAAAGGAAGGACTTTTATTTGCATAGCACCTTTCACAGACTCGGTCACAAAGAGCTTTACATGGGACAGTTTTACATTCACTCCACCCTTGTTGGTGGTAAGCCACGTATGTAGCTTCAGTTTCCCCTGGGGGAGACTGACTGAAGCACTGTCGTGACTGCACACATCTGACCACCACCATACATTCACACACAGCCATCATTCATCCTGGCCTATTGTACATGTTTTTAGTGGTAGGGGAAACCTGAGTACTCAGAGGAAATCTACGCAGACACGGGGAGAACATGCAAACTCCACACAGAAAGGCCCCGTCTTAAATCGGTCTTCACAACTTGCTAATGACGGCTAGGGCCATTTTTGAGATGCTTCCTTCAGGGAAATGTTATCGCTCAATCAAATCAAAATCTACTGATCGCCTCTAACAGTTCCTTTCCCCAAGCTGTGATCACTTTAAACAAAGCACTTTCATTTTTGTATGGACCTTTTATTGTGCAGTACTTTACTCTTAAATATTGTATGCAGCATTCAGTGTTCCAGTGTCTGCGTACATTGGTGTATGAATGAGAGTGTGGATGGGTGACTGGTTCCTTACTGTAAAGCGCTTTGGGCCTGATAAAGGTAGAAAAGCGCTATATAAGTTGAGTCCATTTTTGTTGTTTTTATGTCGTGTAATGTCCTTATATACGTTGACAGTGCACTTTGAGCTCATTGCACACTTTTTTCCCATGTGGTTTTTATCCTGCAAATGGCTAATAAACTGACCTGACCTGATTTGTCATTACCCGCCCCACTGTGGAGACTAAATATCCAGGAGACTGTAGCGTCTCATGTAAACAGCTATATGAGTATCCTGGTTTGTCTGTGCGCATGTAAACATCATAATCCAGAATATGACTTAAAGAGGGGGTATTATGCTTTTTTCAATCACATAGCACCAGTCTATAGCATACTACAATGATGACGTAACCTTCTGTTGGTCTGTATATGCAGTAAATTAAAATAACTGCCTTGAATAAAATTGCTCTCTCAAAATGGCTGTACTGAACGTCTTGAAATAGGCCTCTGTCTCTTTAAGAAGCTTTCCGACACGCCCCCTTCAGCACACTGCTGTGGCATCTAAACAACACTACTGTGCGGGGAGGGGGCTCTGCTGAGCTGAGGAGCAGTGGTTGGTGGCTTGGCTGGTGACGAAAGGTCCAGAGGCGTCTCCAGGAGGTGGGGGCGTTCCTAGGAGGACTGAGGCATAGCTACACCTAAAATGGCTGCCGTCTAAGTTTTTACTGATTACTCAAAAATATGTGAATGAGCCAAGGCAACACTCCAGGCATGTGTTTAATGAGGGAATGACATAATAACATGATATAAAGCTTGAAAAAGTCCATTTTACATAATACCCCCTCTTTAAACCTGGAAACTCGAGCGCATGTAAACACATTTGTCGATGGACAGATATATACTTGTTCTCGTGATTGTAGATACTTGGACACTTTGCAAAAGTCTCTCCGATCTGCACTGAACGCTTCGAACAAAAGCAACATATAGACGACAGATAATTAGCGTCTTGCGTCTCGCCGCTCACACTTACAGCGAAACATTGCAGTTGTCGGCTGCGACGGTGCTAATGTACCGCACAAGCGCTCACACTCCCGCCTGACGTATTATGGAACATCACACCCAGCCGACGCCGATCTGTGGCTGCTCCTCTGGCCCCGGGTCACAGGGGGAGGGGGCGGGGCATCACAGACGATCTGAGAGGGAATTAATGAGGCTGTGTGCGGAGAGAGGCGTGCTGCGCGTCAGCCCCGGCAGCCACATCCTGTACAGACAGCTTCAGGACCGCGGCACCTGGGACACCAGGGCACAGAGGAAGAGCCGGGTGTAACTGTGGGCTGCAGACGAGCGGGAGGGGACGAGCGCTTAACACAGGCGGCCGTGAGTTTGTAGAGTTGGGAAAACAAAAACTCTACGCCGCTGGTTTGCAGGGATGTTGAGATGAAGCGGTTTTACGATTAACGCGGTTATAAAAGCTTGCAGTAGGTTAATCGGAAGAATTTCAGGACCCTCGGCAAACAGCTGTCACGACTCAGGAGTATTTGTGCCGTCCCACTCACCGGCCAAGCCTTAAATCCAGCCCAAAACACATGAAGCGGCAGGTTCAATGATCCATCTTAGACATTTTCATGATAATTCAATAATGTTGCCGAAGGAAGAGTCCCCAAAGAAGCATGTTCCAAAGGAAGACCCTCAAAGAACCATGTGCCAAAGGAAGAGTCCCAAAGAACCATGTGCCAAAGGAAGAGTCCCAAAGAACCATGTGCCAAAGGAAGAGTCCCAAAAATAATTTGCCAAAGGAAGAGTGTCAAAAGAACCATGAACCATGTGCCAAAGGAAGAGTGGCAAAAGAACCATGAACTATGTGCAGCTCTTATGTTGTGTTTTTTTAAACACTAAATTCAATTATGGACACTACAGATGAAGAGAAAAGGAACAAACTCAAAATTCAATATACCCTTTGAATTTTGATTTAGCAATATTACATTAACTTTACTATCATAATGCATATCCATTGATTTCTGGTTGCAAACACCTCCTCCCTTACACATACTACATACTACATACACACACACGCACACCTGTCAGTGTTACATTTTGTCTTTGGTTATGTATGTGATCTTTTTCTGTGTCATGTTGTAGTCAGTTTTGTTGTTGTTGTCGTTAGTTGTAATAAAGTAATAAAAAAGAAATCAGCTGATGAACCATCTAATCACACATGTACCTATTAGCCTGGCCCAGGCGCTATACAATTCTATAACGGCCTGGCCTTTGTGTTCACCTTGACTACTGCAGGTCTGCAGATCCTCAGATATTGATCCCAGAGTTAGGGCCCCAGCCCTGAATCTTCTGCTCTAATTGACATAGCTCAGCTCAACTTTGTATATGTATAATCCACAACAACAGGTCAGTCTGAAATACGTCCATCGCCGCTTCATTTCCTTGTCAAAAGTCATAAATATGTCATTAACACTTCACAAAGGTGTACTGTAACCCTGCAAAACCAATGAGGCACACAAAGAGTGCAAAGTTTTTCCTCACAAATGCATGAAAAATCACGGCAAATGTATATATGTTTTAAAAGCTGGTTATGAAATGTTATATAATATGATTTAAAATGAGTCTGAAACAGTTGTGTCTCTCTTCCAGGACGCCTCCATCGCTCATCGTTTCCACGTGATGAGGGAGAAACACCCAGAGAAGTTCAGCAGCAGGTGTGTGGGGTTAGGTTTGTCTCTCATCCTGTGTGACTCATCCTGGTTCAAAAGCTGCTAAATCTGTTTATTTCAACTAGTATTTCTCAAACTGTGGAGCGTTGGGCTGCTTCAGGTCACGCTCAGGCTCCTCTGCGGGTCTGTTCTGTTTCATTCTGGTTCCCAAACTGTGGTATGCGGCACTGGATGGCACTTGGGCTTCTTCACAGGGTGCTCAGGGTCTTGTGCAAGTTTAGACTTTGTTCAGTTTGATTAGTAACGCATTAAGTTAGGTGTAGTTCAGTTTAGATATAATGTTGTCCTGTTCATGTGTACCTTAGACCTAGTTTAGTCCTGATTTGGAGTCAAGGCCTGGTGGGACTTGGAAGGTCAAATGTTGGAGAAACACTGGTTGGACAATGAAATAATAATTCACTCTGTGCAATGGAATTTGTTATTATTTTATAGCTACAGTGACATAAAAAGCAACATCTAGCTCTGACGCTAGGGTAAACACTGGTTTAAAGTCATACAGCTCTGCAAATAAATGTATTTTTCACTTCAAAATGTATTTTTTTAAATGATTTTTCAATGTATTTTTTAATTTGCTCTGAGACCCCGAACCTCAGCCAGGATAAGGGTAGGCCTACACTGGAATAAATGTCAATCTTATATTACCTAAATGACTTCAAATATTGCTTGAATAAAGGTTATATATGTTCAATTTCAGTTGATTTGAACTAATCTGAGATAAAATTGCGAATGGAACAAGCAGAAATCCCTCTTGAAATCAGACAATTTCACTTTTACATTTAGAAATATTTCTTTTTCACTCTAAATGATACAGAATAATCTGAATTAAGAAAACATGTACTTGTTCCATTGGCAACAAGAGGTTTTATTTGATCCAAGATCAGACCAAATCTACTCAGACTACATTTGATCTCCTTGTTCACGTAGATATATGACATTTCTTTTTCCAGTGTATATCTGAGATATCGGCCCCACTGCTCAGTATAAGAGAATATCTGGGAACCATAACTCAAGAAAGAACCCAACGGAGGGATAAACAGCACCAAAGAGCACCAGTAAGGGAAAAGGTGTAATTACATCCTAAAAAACACCTATGCTTCGGTTCACAATAGTGGGTCTATTGTGGGTAGGGCTCGGTACCGTTACATTTTTTTTAATACCATTACTTTAAAAGGACTAGATGGAAGTAGTCATTTTTATACTCACTACTGCCACCTCAGGTCTTAGGCGTAACTGCAGTTTCTATATTAAGCTCATGCATGACGGCAATTCAGACCCGAATGAACACCTTTTTGAGTGACAGTGCAGGATTTTAGAGGCAGTTGTGGTGAACAGCTCTGAGCTCATTCGACACATTAGGACATTACTAGAGCATGGGTGGAAAATACATCATACAACATTTTTATACTCTGTCTACTGTCTAGTCCCTTTAATGATACCTGGTTTACTCTACCGACACCTGAATGATAGTTTTGTTGATATCTATACTGAACTATTTGTTATCTAGAACAAGAAAACAAAACAATGATATTCATTTATTTCATAAAAGATGATTTCTGTTAAATTCGTATCATTTATTTGAGCTGAAACAACCCAGTCACTTCCTTTAATGCTGCCCCCGGAACACCAGCATTAAAACTTGGTCTCTACAGATATATGTTCTTTGGTACCTGCTGGGGGCGACGGCGGCACAGTTGGTAGAGCAGGTCATCTCATGATCAAAAGGTTGGGGGTCCGAATCCCAGCTCCTGCAAAATGCCCACTGCCGTTGTGTCCTTGGGCAAGACACTTCACCCTACTTGCCTCCAGTGTCTGTGTACTCTGGTGTATGACTGATAGAGTGAATGGGTGACTGGTTCCTTACTGTAAAGCGCTTTGGGCCTGATAAAGGTAGAAAAGCGCTATATAAGTTGAGCCCATTTACCATGTGTCATATTTAAGATGGTGATTATTTCCAGTGCAGAATATTGCATTATACCTAATTTAGTCAGGTTAATGCAGCATTTGTTGTTTTCTTGTCACTGGCCTTTGTCTCACTATTGTAATCTCCCATACAATAAACTCTTATTGTACTTTGCCTCCATATACGGGCGCGGCGTGACAAACGTGGCGTGGTTGTACTTATAGAGCGCGTGATTACCTGCAGGAGATGTGTTCACCTTTGGAAAATGAGCGGCTGTGGCATCTTAGCGTGTGTTCGCGTTCGCTGGAAGCGCTAATACGTCTCCACTAGCGTCGGGGAGTAATTGGGGCCCTGATTGAATTTGCTTGGCTGCTGTGACATCCGGGATCAGTCAGCCTGATGACACCCAGCCCCCTAATAATCCCATTTGTACTCATTATAATATGTTACTGCCGTCTTAGTACAACATTTAGCCAGCAGTCTCTCAGCAGCTCACGGCTTTGGAGAAGGGGGATCGAGTCTGACCTGAACTTTACCCTGTATTCAGAACAGGACCGCCACTGAACAAGTGACAGCGTGTGAGATACAAAGATATGAATGTATCTTGTAGATTACTTACACTGCAATACGTAATGTAGAAATAACAAAAACACTTTTTGTTGAAATAAGCACATTCTCCCTGGTTTGGAGTAGGTAACTAAAGTGGAAGTATTTGTGTACTTAAAGGGATACTTCGGGATTTTTGACATTGGGCCTCATTTCCTAGTTATCCAGAGTGTTGTTGATGTCTGGAGATATTTTTTTCTTAAATTCATGCAGTTCTTATATTTGAAGAGTCTAGTGGCGCTAGGCTAGGGCAAGGCTAAAGCATTTCTATGGTATCAGTTAGCCTGCATTAAAAACAGTCTGACCCACTCCACAGTGCACCTGAGGTAAATCACTTATAACACCAGACTAACCATATACATGTCTGTGTTAATAGAATCATTTTTGAAATATAACTGACCTTGTAACACATGAATTACCGCATTTTGAGGGACTATTTTCTCACAGATCACTCCGCCGCTGCGTTAGCTTACAGCCATGAAGCTGATGCTGCTCAAATATAAGTTATTTTAAATGCAAAATGGTTAAAATGATTCTATTAACATACAGACATTTATATGGTTAGTCTGGTGTTATAAGTGATTTACCTCAGGTGCACTGTGGAGTGGGTCAGACTGTTTTTAATGCAGGCTAACTGATACCATAGAAATGCTTTAGCCTAGTGCCACTAGACTCTTCAAATATAAGAACTGCATGAATTTAAGAAAAACATATCTCCAGACATCAACAACACTCTGGATAACTAGGAAATGAGGCCCAATGTCAAAAAATCCTGAAATATCCCTTTAAGGCGAGACGCCGCAAGTGAATAGGGAAATTGATATCTCTACATAATAAATGTAGAGATATTAATTTTAAACTGTTGAACATTACTGATATAAATATGAGAAAAAAAATGTATTGCAAGTTTTGTGTCATTTTATGTTTTCACATAAGAATAAGACCATTTGTGCATAAAAATTGGCAAAATTGCCGGTAGCAACGAAATCTAAATAATGGATAGACCCAGATTTAAATGTATGGTTTTATTTTGTGACATAATTGTAGGTTTTTTCAGAGGGGAATTTGAATCTTGTTTAGTGTGTGAATAAGCTAATCATAAGTGAAAAACTTACATTTCGCCTTTTTTTTTGGGGGGGGGGGGTTCAAAGCTGAATAAATCAGGCTGTGAATTAGATATTGAAAAATCCCTCTGAAAAGAAAAAAGTAAAACTCTTGTTAAGCCCAGGACTGGAGAGTTTGGTACTCTATAGAAGCTACTAAAGTGGTTATCCTGTTGGAACAAAAAGCTTACTTTAAGAAAAGCAGCCCTAAACTTTTGTACCAAGTCTACATCGCATTTCTCCGCTCTTCCGTAGCGGGCGTCTCGCAGAAAGAAAGATACCATATTTGGATTAGGGTCAGGGTAAGTGTTGTCTTTTTTGTACTCTGACATGAAAACTAAGATGTTAAGGGACAAAACTAAAACTAAAAATCTCCACATTGACCACTGCGTGAAAATCTATACTTCTACCTGCCTCGTCTCGCCTGAAATGAAGAAAAACATCTCGTTAGATAAGATTTTTTTTTTTTTACTTGAAATAATAAGATGTTTGGCGGCACGGTAGCACAGCTAGAAGGTCCCGGGTTCGATTCCCACCTGGACCAGGCCATGTTTCTGAAAACATGTATAATAGGGCAGAATGAATGTAGTGAGTGAGAGGTTGGTGGTGGTCGGAAGGGGTCGATGGCACAGACTGGTTGCCTCGGTTTCGTGAGTCTACCCCAGGGCAGCTGTGGCTATAACAGTAGCTTATCACCACTGAGTATTTTTCCCGTCGAAATCTGAATAATGGACAGAGCCAGGTTTAAATGTATGGCAGTGGTAAGCAATGTCAGGCCCGCGGGCCAAATCTGGCCCTCCAGTGAATACCATTTGGTCCTTCAGATTATTTTGAGAAATAGGATTGCACACATCAGAGATCTAAACACATGTTTAAAGGTGCACTATGCAACTTTTTAGGTAAAAAATTAAAAAAAGTTGATATTAATGACCGTTCAGTGACCCAGTGGCTGTGTGGGTGGTTAACATGGTGAGTTTACTTTTCATCCCGGTGGCCCCTAAGACGCTCCATGATCAGTTGTTTTTCGATTATCTTTTATGTTTTCACTGCTGATTGCACTATCTCCATGGTTACGTATACATTCCATTCCCAAAATCTACCATAAACCATAAAAATCTGAAATTAAATTGATCCTGCTGCTTCATGGGGGCCACCAAAATGACTGAAAATAGATAGTGAATTACATTAAAATGTGTTGAGAGAGGACCTTCAGACGCCTGTTTAATGAAAGAGGAACAAAACTACTATTTATACTCATAAATAACCTACACTTAACAGATCCATAAAGGAAATGATGCTGCCACAGCCAAGTAACCAACACACTAGTTATACATTTAATGAATGAAATAATCTGTAGGATAGATTCTGAACCAAAATAAGATTTGTTTAGAATTACACATGTATATGGGTGATTGACATGACGTGCATATTTTTGTGTCCGAGTGTTATATTTATTTTAAAAATAATTTGACCTTTTCATTAAATGTATCACTTTATTCTACAAAACCTATTTAGTTTAAACACATTTTCATTATATTTCAATAATAAATATTTGTTTATGTGTTCACACCTCAAACCCCTAAAATGTCTGGTGGTGCAACCGTCCGAGCAAATGATTAGACTAATGAAGCTTCTGAAAATTGTATTTTCAGGGTAACAATTAAAAAATAAAACATCATGGCATAATTGTATGTTAAATATCTTTCAAATAAGCCTCATTTGTGAATATTAATAGTTTTAAAGCTTTTGAGATCACTAAAAACTTTTGTCTGACAATTTGTAATCTTAAAATATCAGGGTGGGACAACCGTAAGAACAGGGCTGGTATTTTGAAATAAAGAATAGTACCAGCAAACAGGATATGACATCAGCCAGAAGAACAATTAGTCTTTATGGCTGAGTGAAAAGTTTTGAAAATCTCTTTCAAGAATTCAGAAAAAATAGCTTTTTTCCGACTCATAGGTAAACTGTCACACTTTTGGTGTCAGGTTGTACAACCGATGTAAATATTGGTAAATATTATTTTATTATAAAAGTCTTAATTTGTTTTAAAAGTAAATGTTTACCCATGCTTACACATGCTAAAGCTAATGTAAGAGTCCACATAAAAGACAATTTAATTTGAAATTAGTTGCTAATGTCAGGTGGTGCAACCAGACAGTCAAGTGGTGCAACTGCAAAAAATGTCAAATTACCATCTAAAAATTATAGATTTGCACTGATCCAATACTGGTATTTTTATTACCAGTTTTATTACC
The DNA here is from genome assembly GCA_007210695.1 of Neogobius melanostomus. NCBI lineage: Eukaryota > Metazoa > Chordata > Actinopteri > Gobiiformes > Gobiidae > Neogobius > Neogobius melanostomus. The sequence continues at coordinate 518,837 of VHKM01000736.1, read as the reverse complement.
AGTTATCAGAGTCAATACTAGAAAAAAAATCAGATATTGGTTTAAAATATCCGATACTGAACCGATAACTGTTTTGGGCTGACACCGAGCACTCCGTCCATGGTCCTCTGGTTTTATTGCTGATTACAGCATCAGTCAGTTACAAATTACAGATGAAATGTTCAGAGGAGAAAGACTGTCTAAGATATACTTGGCAAAGATTTGACTTTGTACACATTTTTGGAACTATTTAAATTTTAGAAAAAACTTGACCTGACACTTTTTTATACAGAGAAACTACAAATACATCGAAAAATACATTTAAATAATTTTAAATGTTATTTAACAAACATAACTTGATTAAACACAACATTATTGACTCAAAATATGCATGCCATCAGTTTTGAAAAAACTTTTTGAAAATATGTTTTTAGACCCCTTATACGTCATTGACACATATACTGTCAGTCATTAAAAAGATAAGTGACAATGGAGGGGTGCAGTGCAGTATAATAGTGGAGTGTTGACAAGAATAACAGTGTTATCTATCACAGAGCAATGGGGTGTTGTACAGCTGTGTAGAGCAGTGATTCTCAACTGGTGGGTCGGGCCTATTCCAGGGACCATGCATGGAAACACGGGGTCTGCTGAAATGAATGTTATTGTGTGGTTTAGATCATAATTTCAGGCGTACCTACGGCTTATTTAATCAAAACGTGTGTGTAAAATGCTATATATATTTGATATGATGACAAATTACATTTTTATTTGGGTCGCAGCCTGTCAACCGAGGGTAATAGTGGGTCCCGAAGCAGTACCACTTGAGACACACTAGGGAGTATGGCATCAATGTCTCCTATAACGGTCACTGAGAGAGAGCTCCCCTCTACAGGTTTACAGATCAGTGTGCTCTAGAATGTGACGGCGCTCTCGAGAAAAGGGATGAAAATAGGAACGAAAGGCTACAAACTCAAACAAAAATCTAATTAAAGCCGCAAGCGGCGATGGAGGCCCTCGCCCCTGGCGCAGCCCCCTTGCGACCGCCCCCCTTGCTACCGCCCCCGCTCTCGCCCAAACCTGCTCTCCCTTCGGCTTCACACACAACCTGTGTGCTCTCTGCTAACTCTTGCTCCGGCCCACTCTCGTCTTGCCTTCGTCACACCTTGCTCTTGCCCCAGGTATCTATGATGCCAGCCCACTCTTGCTTCAGCCTCAGCGCCCCGGCCTCACGTTCACCACAGCGGTGCTTTTCACTCGTTCTATAGTTGAAATACCTTCTATGACCAGTGAACTGCAATACTCGGGAAAAGCCAGCAGGCAAAACAGCATCTGGACAGAGGTGCACTCTTGCATTTGCAGAAAAAAGAGCAGTGATCTGCACGAGTAAAGAGGAAAATGGCAGTGAAAGGTAGAAAAGTGGCTAAATACATAATTGTGTCTACATAACTTGGTGCTCATTCTGGAGTTGTATCTGGCTCAGAGCTTTAGTGGCCCATGTGAAAAGAGAAAGCATTATAAAAGTGTCAATACCATGTTTGAACTGGCAACCTCCTGCATCAAAGACAAGGACATTATTACTGAGCTATAACATGACCCCAAGGTTAACCTGATACGGGCTACTTTTTTCTAAATCCCCGGGTGTGAAAGTATGTCCAAGCAAGGCATTTGGGAAGAGAGGTCATTTCAGGTCATTTCAGGTAATTTTTGCCCCTCCATTTTGTCCATTGTTTTCGACATTTCCCCCCAGTTGTTCCTCTATTGTTTTCCTACTGTCCCCCCATGTCTTTCTGTGTAGTTGTGCATATTTCTGAACTGTTCTTTCTTCGTTTTTAATAAGGTTGGGACCATAGGCGCCGATTTATGTTCTTCCCAGTAGATGCCCAGTCCAAACCAAAAAAAGAAAAAAAAATATTGTTGAGTTTGAACCAGCAACCTCCTGCACCAAAGACCAGTGCATTATCTCTGAGATATAGCTCCGTGAAATGGTATGCCTAATGTGGGCTACTACTATTCTCTAAATGACCAGGGCGAAATTAGATCCCACCATGCCACTGGAGGAGAGAGGTAATTTCAGGTCATTTTCCCCCACCCCCCTCCATTTCTTGATTGTTTTCGACACCCTCCCCAGTTTTGCCTCAAGTGTTTCCCTAGTGTCCCCACATTTCTTTCTGTGTAGTTCCACATATTTTGAAACTGTTCTTTCCTCGTTATTAATGAGGATTTAATAAAATATTCATAAAAAAAAAGAAAAAAAAAGTCATGGTTGGGTTTGAACTGGCAATCTAATGGTTGCAAACCCTGCACTCTATAAACGGAGCTAGACAAGCACAGACACTTTTACAACCGAACTGACAAATATCTTATGAAACGCCTTGCGCTCATGTAGTCTAGGCTTGGGCAATGTGTGGGTCATTTCCCCGTTTTTAGTGAGGGTGGGGCCATAGGCGCCGATTCAGGTTCTTCCCAGTAGGTACTGAGTCACAAATAAAAGAAAAAAAAAAGAAGTCACTGTGGGGTTTGAACCGGCAATCTAATGGATGGGAACCCGGCACTGTACTAACGGAGCTATACAAGCTTAAGCAACAACACTGCGGATTTTATATTAATCTTATGAAACAGTTACACTCGCGTGTTCACAGAAAACGGAATTACAGTTCAGGCAATATTTATTGAAACATTTTGTAATTAGGGCTAATTCCCTGGGCGCCCAAAGATCTGAGAAGGTGCTCCAGCCCCACAAAAGTCTCGATAGATGACGGAATATTTTGGTGAGACCAAAATAGTACGAGGAATAAACGGAGAGACGGACAGGAAACAGCCTATCTGAACTTCCTGTGATTGTACTTTCCAAAAAACCTGATTTTGGAGGCAAAAACGTTCAAATTACAGCTTCTTTCTGTAACAGAGGGGTAGTAAAACTATGTATGAGTCTAAAAGTGTGGCTGTTGTGAATAAAGGGGGAATTTGGGAAAAATGGCGATTTTCAGGAGAAACTCTGACAGAGGCCATCATGCTGCCAGAAGAAGAACTCTGGCTATTTTCACGGAGGATGGGCGGGCCACTTACAAGCCACTTAAAAGCCATCTTAAGCCAGCAGGTGGCGCTGTTCGGCCACTTTGCTGAGGCATAATAAGTGGAGTGGTTAACTTGACCCCCACATGTTATACATTTTCGGAAAGCTCCGACTGAGGCGCATGTGACTGTCAGGGTCATTGGTCACTGTCGAGTATGCAGTGACCAACATGTGTAGATGAGGTAGGCCTGGGAGCAGCCTATATGTTAATGGCTGCGTTCTGTTCAGTTTCGGGTGGTGCATTAGTGACTTGAATATGAGCTCTGTTGGCCAATGCCTGTGAGCGTGAGCTGTCTTCGAAAATACACGAAATGTAAGCATTCTTCGCCGTGGCGTTATGAGGGGACTGTTGAAATGTTTTACAAACCGTGCCTGATTCTTGAAGTTCAACATGTCTAGATGCACTGTGCCAAGTATGATTTTATTTGGATGAAAAACCAGGGACTAGTTCGTTAAAACATAAGTTGAGTCCAGCCAGTTTTTCAATTGAAAGTCAAAACGGCCGACTCCCTGTGCATCCGGGCGTGGCGCTCCAATTGCGTTTTTGGTTTGTCCTGATGTCCCCTTTCACTGTACCCAAGGGTTTGGGCCTACGGCCAAAAACGCGTGTTTTCATTTGTATGGGGGTCAACTTTGAGGGGGCGCTGTGGAGCCATTTTGTTTTGGGCGTGGCCAATTCGTCTATTTACATAAATTTTCACGCCATCCGAATGACTCCGCCAAATTTGGTGAGTTTTCGGCAACGTTGAGCGGGTCAAAAGTACGATCGTTTCCGGAGAAAAATATAATAATAAGAAACCACACAGAATCAATAGTCCCTTGCCGGGACTGCGTCCGGCTCGGGCCTAATGAACGGCATGAGGAAAAGGTCTTCATCTAAATGTTTCGATCAATGCATTTTTGTATCAAGTACATGGTTAATTTGTGTCGTTTGGAGCTGATATGGTGTTTGCAAAAATAAAGCCAGTTCCCTTTGGGCGCCGCCTAACGGGACCCATAGACGGCAACTGTTGTTTCTCGCCCTTTTTAGGTCGGTGTGAAAAATGATTGAGATATTTTAAGAAAATGATTCCCTCTGTTATTTGAGCCCCATGCATTATTCAGCAGGCAGAATGGGTTTAGGATCTCTCTATTACACACTATCCTTGCCGGCTCAATAATGCATGATTATAGTTTTTCAAGGTAGCACAGATTTGGTTGGATTTGTCCGAGGGGCCTGTGTCCATTGAAAAGTATATTGCAGTCATTTCAGAGCTGCTCAGGGCCCTTCGTCAGGAAGCACGGCTGACACTCGGAGAGAGACCTGTCGGGAATATGAATCTTTCATCAGTGCTCGCATCCAAAATTACTTAGGACATATTTGATCTGCTGTTTTGCATTAAAGCCGACGTATCACACTAAACCACTTTTTGAGCTTTTAACAATGTTGTCATTGTCTGCATTGGTATGTAACATTACTGATATGTATGTAAGACAGTAAAGTGAGGGACTGGACTGGTCAGGATTTCAAATTGCCCTGGAGTGCACTCTGCAGGCAGCAGTGGGAATGACATGGGATACAACAAGCTTTCACCTTGAGCTAATGTTACCACCTAATTTTTTTTAATAAATATTTGTACAGCACCTATGTTAATTCACTGCTATTGTATTATTGGAAGCAGTGGCCCACGCTAACAGGGGAGTGCTAATTGGATACATTGGTTCTTTCAAAAGATGTCCATTTGGTGCTCTTCATTGCAGGGATCAGCAAATCATTTTAGATACAAAACTGAGGTATTCAAAGAAAATAAATGTAAAAAGGCTTTTATTGTCTGGCCACAAGTTTCGGCCCTTGTGGGCTTTCGTCAGGACAAGCTCAAGAGCTCTATCAGATGCACTTTTTAAAAAGCAACAGCTGACTGAGTTTCAGCCCGATGGAGCATGTGACCATCTATTACTGTTTAAAAGCTACATCCTGATAGAGCTCTCGAGCTGACCCTGGTGAAGGCCCTCAAGGGCCAAAACACATAGGCAATGTTTTCATCAAATGGCAATGCAATAATACATGCACTTAATGTGCATTTAATCTGTATAGATGAATCCAAAACAATATTCTAAAACATAATTCACAGGAGACCTATAAGACCTTAACACCTTTTTTCTGAGCCCAAATAAATGGTTGGACTCTTCCTGGTCATTGGAGGGCAACACTAACAGCATGAGCGCTCAGAACAGGTCAATTACATAACGAAATCCAGGAAGTACAGAACGAAGCATTTCCGCCGTAGAAGAAGAAGAAACTACCAAAGTGACTAGGGCCCCATCCGAAAGCAGTAAATTGTTATAAAGTCTTAAGCCAAACCGGATGTGCGTCAGCGTCCGCCATGATAAGAAGCGTCCGAATTGGTCTTTCAGTTAGGAAGGAGTTAGGGAAAGTGACTTGTTTGCTAACTATCATAGCCACTTTAGCATAGGGACCTCTGATGCTAACTCACTGGCGATTAGGAGCTATGTACCATCCCATAAGCCACTGCGCCTCATGCCCGCCCCCCTCACCCCCACCCTCGAGTGATTCATGCGCAACCACTGTTGATTGACAGGTGCACATTTAATAATGAAAATAAAAAAGATTCTGCACAAGCCAAACTTTATAAAAGTGACAAAATACATGTTAGAGTCACCACAGCTCAGTCACATGTCAGTGTTTTAAAGAGCTGCCTCAGTAAATGGCCTAAATGAAGGACGTTTGTGCTTTTGCATACTGTAGCTTTATGAAACAGCTGTTGAGATAAAATAATGCTAAATGGAAATGTGATGGCTCATTTGGAGTTTTCTTTTTTTTTCTCTTTATTTGGAGACTATGTTGTTGCATACACAGTACAGTAGGTGGCGGCATGCACTTTCGTTTTGGCCTGCAGTCCGCCAATCTTCTTAAAGAAGAAGAAAAACAGCTGTTGGTGATGTCACTTCCCCTTCCATGAAAGGTTAAGGATTAGTTGCTAGCAGAGGTGGGAGTAAGTCACTAAATGCAAGTCCCAAGCAAGTCCAAGTCGATTGGTCATGGGGTCAAGTCAAGTCAAGTCTTTCTTTAACCGGCAAGTCACCTCAAGTCGCAAACGACTGCTTAAATTTGATTCCGCACAGCCTTCAGTCCCACTGTCACTGGGCTCTGTGTGGCTGTGGAAAATCGCCTCTAAATGCTGTAACTTTCGTGAGAACGCCTTAAAACACCGAAAACCCCCCAAGATATCTGTCATTGATCCAGCTCTTACGCATCGTCGTTCTGGAGGCTGCAGGAGCTTCAGTCATTGTTTCGAACGTTTTCCTGTCCTTAATAAATGTCTATGAATCTTCACCTCGCTCACTGTAGAAAACTTTTAATGCATCGAAAGAAACACGCATTTCCTCCTGCCTTTTCGCGCTGTCTTGATTAGACGCGCTCCGTCGGGAAGCCGCAAAAGCATGTGGCTAATTACCATATGTAAAGATAGATGCGCCGCTTTTATGCAATGAATCCTGATCTTTCAACAGTTTCACTCAAATAAATAATAACTATAAAGTCACAGCAAGTCACAGAGAGTCATTGGCCTCAAGTCCAAGTTAAGTCTCAAGTCACAAACAGCAAGTTCCAAGTCAAGTCAAGTCTTTGGTCAAGTAAGTCTCAAGTCCCAAAAATTGCCCGAAAAGTCTTTTGACTCGTGTCTCCCACCTCTGGTTGCTAGTGTTAGTACTTAGAGGCTATCATTTGATGGTTTCGGACGCAGCCTAGGATTCCTCAAAAACTGCTCCATGTATGAAGTGAAATCCTACTCCAGGCCTGCTTACGATGAGGGAACATGACAACAACCTCCAAAAGGTCAATCTTCTCTCTGTTAACTCCCATATTCTACATTTTAAATTGCCCATAGGTTAATTATTATGAAATGCGCACCTCATTCCGCAATCCTACACACCAAACGATCAGTAACTATATGCTAATTACCGCATAATGACTTCATTTCACTGACGCCTTTGTCCTCGTCCAAGGTCATCACAAATACGTATAATTAGTTCACAAGTTGAGAAATGCCAGTCTTTGACATATGAGCTTTCTAATGCACCGTCCGCATTCCCCCATATGCTCCGTACCGTTCACGTGTCCCTGCGCTGACCTGACGAGTGTTAATTATTAATCCTCGCCTAATCACCGCGGAACAACAGCGTACGTGGAGTTAATTACCAAAAAACAAAGGGATTAGTTGATCAGAAGTGGGGGTCAGGGCGTCCCGTGCGTGTGCGCCTCAGGGTGATTACGCGGAGGCGGGCGGTGGAGGTGTGAAGACCCGGCGCACTGCATCTACATTCATTTATTGCCACCGCCGGACCCGGAGGTGATAATGAGGTCGCGGATTAAAAGCAGGCAATCGCTCGCCTTTTCTTATGATGTCTCGCTTACGACTTACAACGCGGCGCTTTTCTGCTGAGCTCTTTGTAAATGTGTAAGCTCTGCGCGACTCCGAGGGGAAGATTCACCGACTTTCACCACACTTACTCGCTCGTCCTGGATTATTTTGGATGTTTAATGGTATTTCTGAAACATTTCCATCAAATTCTGGCATTTTGAGATCATCGATTTCACACATTATTTAACTTCTTAACCCCCACCTTAACTGAGTGCATTTTCTCCAGTTCAGTTTTACCCAAATCTAAAAGCTTCTTGACTGGAGCTTACAGCAGAGCCTCATTTAAAAGCTCAGACCAACAAAACGGATCTAAACTGATCTTTTTCCTACTTTGTTGCCATGGGGGGTTAAGAGGTTATCACCTGAAAGCAGCACTGACCGAAAACGACTTCAAAATAGAGAGGGAGTCTTTTATTTCCATTCCAAAGTGGAATGAACTCAGCTCTGTCCAAAAGCAAACGTCACTCACCGAAACACAGCATCAATGTCTCCCAAACCATCAAAAAAAACTATCCAACAACCAGTCGCCATAACTGTGAAACAGGAAGGAAACATATGATGGTGAATAAAGCGATGCCCTGTTTCATGAGGAGAGTTTTGTAGTGATGGTGTTGTTTCTGAGACATGTAACGTTAGTGTCACAGTCAGGCTTAGCGTATTTATATTATGAGACGTAGTTACTGGAGCTTCGAGCCTCACAATGTACATGATGTTTCCCAAATGTAACCATTTCATCGTAGTTTTACTTACCGTTACTGGCTCTGGGGGAGAAGCATCATCTTATATCTTGGCACTGCACCTGCACAAAACTGTAAATGTTTCCGCTGTCCAATAAGAAGATGAAGAAGAACTTTATTTATATAGCGCCTTTCACCTCCATGCATTCACACATCATTCATCCTGGCCTATTGTACATGTTTTTAGTGGTAGTTTTTAGTTAATAAGAGCATTCTGGTCCAAAGGACGGTCGCTCAGTCACCACAGACAAACTCTGACTGATCTCGCCACAGTACAGGGGCCTGGAAACTTCAAAATGGGGCTTCTTTTAGACGTCCAAAGAAACATTTTCTTTGTGGAGACATTGTAATAATCCAGAAATGAAAATGAGCTGGTAAACATTTGGACTGCAGCAAAAAAGTATTTCATCAGCTCTGACTGCATTTTTTTCTTGAGTGAGCAGGTCTGCGCTCTTACAGAACTGCACAGTTTTCTTACAGAACTCCAAGTTACTAACCATACAGGAAAACCTTGATGGAAGCGATTAAACAATGCCTCCTTAAATTAGCCATTGACGACTTGATAAAGAACCTGTTTCATCACCTCCATGAAGAAGTGCTCGCTCAAATTAGCCATTGATTTTCCCCCAGGTGTCACTTTGGTGAAATGCTGCATACCAGCTCCAGCCTGACTAGGTTGAATAGAACAAATACTACAAATCCGTTCTGACCCGCGCAGTCAGGTTGGTTTATTCGTCTTGCGTTGTTCTCGAGCACTGTCACTCGATAACGATCCATGGCTGGTGCGGGAGAGAAGAGTTTGTTCCAGTCGGTGGTAAATTCAGTTTGAAATGACCGAAAACACATCGCCAGTCGCTGAGTTTTGGGACCACAACCCAGTTTAAGTTTGAGCTCTCATTCACACGTGGGACTCGGTTCGATTGGGGACCAAAGTTGCAACATTGCAACGACTGCGAAGGCTCCGGGCAGAGACATCGAAAACTACTTATGACGACTGTCCGAGGGAAAGAGACGTGGAGCAAGGTAGTTAAAGTGATCTGATCAGGGCTTTGCTCTCTGGCCTCTGGCGCTACTTATATCAAAGGTGTCTGCCTCGTATTTACGAGTCGTGGCTTTTGGTGTAAATATTGGTATATTGGTCTGCACATGCGTTTTCATTTACATTCCGTAATGAATGTCGTGATCGTCTCCGCGCTGTTCTGTCTTTGCATAACTCGTTTGTTTTGGTTGTAACAGACGCACAATGTCCTGCAACTTTGTCTTCCTGGTTTTGTTCCGCTCTCTGGCTCAGTTGCTTTCATAAACCAAATGATCCGCTTCAGAGTTTGTTTGAACCGGGCCGAGACCCACGTTTTCACCCGGGCCAGGGTTCGCTTCTTTGGCCCGGATCAGAGTCCTCAAACGAACCAGACTATCTGAGCAAACGGACCCGGATTCGGATCAAGAGGGGAATGTGAATGTGACCTGAGCATGGAACCGCTCATAACACTGCAACGGCAACAACACACGTCTGCCTTTTGCTGATTGGTTTACTCCGCCCCCCTGTTTCTGTTTGGGGCGATGGTGGCACAGTCGTCTCATGATCAGAAGGTCGGGGTTTGAATCCCAGCTCCTGAAGGTGCCCACTGTCGTTGTGTCCTTGGGCAAGACACTTCACCCTCCTTGCCTCTAGTGTCTGAGTACAATACATTGGTGTGTGAATGGGGGACTTGCTCCTTGCTGTAAAGCGCTTTGAGCCTGATGATATAAGTTGAGACCATTTATATTTCTTGCATTTGCGGGTTACGCACTACTAAGTGGAGTGTAACTGCCATCACTGCATATGACTCCTCTCTAACGCCTCTGGGACGCCCTCTCCAAATTATGGCTAGAATGTTGGAAAAAATCTGGGAAAAAGAAGAGCAGCTCACAGAAATCACACCCACAACCTTTTGCTGTATTTACGTCACTCACCCAGGACTGTCTGACACTCATTTCTGTGTTCATCTTTCGGGTCAGAATTGTGTGGATTGGCTTTTGCCATTATTAGTGTGAGGCGGCGTACTCCCGTCTGAAGTGTTTGGTGATCGCTGGTCGTAAAGCACTAATGAGCGAGCTCCTGTTGGTTTATAACACACGTCAATGTTACATCTGACTGACAACACGCCATCGCGCTCTGGAGCGAGGTGTTAATATCTCGGTTCGGCATATGGATCCTCCCCACCGTCGCGCTCTAAACTCCCGCCTGAGGCCGCGGCGTTTTCTTTATATAGTCACTGGTTTGTCTGATGTAAATGTTTTTGGGTGAAAGAAAACTCTTTACATAAATGACCAGAGCTGACCAGTAGTAGTAGAAGTATAGCAGACTTAGTAGAAGACTAACGGGGACTCCTCCTGCGGACAGCTGTGTGGGACTGACGTATACAGTATAACATACATAACATATACAGGTGGTCGTCATATAATTAGAATATCATGAAAAAGTTCATTTATTTTTGTAATTCAACTTAAAATGTGAGACTAATATATGGTACAGACTCATTACATGCAAAGTGACATATGTTATTTATTTGTTTTACATTTTCAAAATATTCTAATCTTATGAGATTTTTAATTTGGGGTTTTTACAAGCTGAGCCATAATAATCAAAATGATAACAAATAAAGGCTATACATATCTCAGTTTGCATGTAATGAGTCTATCATATATTAGTTTCACAGTTTAAGTTGTATAACAGAAGTGAATGCACTATTTCTTGATATTCTAATTACATGACGAGCACCTGTATAACGATATAACCTGGTCTAAAGCTGAAAAAATAGTTGATATTTCATAATATGTCTCCTTTACCCGAATAATAATAATTAATGATAGAATAATACATTGTTCTTAAAGTTCCCTTGCTCTGTAACACATCTGCGATTTAAATAAAGATACACGTCTGGATGCATCAGCTGTTTGCCGACCATTCACTAAAACATCCTGTGAAAACTATGGAAGAAAAGAACAGTGATCGCTCCCTTTGAACTGCAAATACATTTATACAAGCCAATGTGCATTTTGGCACCCCCTCCAGTAAATGGTGCCCTAAGGCCTAGGCAACTCCCCAGGTCGCCTATGCTCTGAGCCAGCCTCGTGTCTTCCCTTCACCTTTTTATTTCTTGCCAAAGTACAGGATCAAAAGTTTAAGACCTGTTGAACAATGTCAAAAATTCACATGTTGCATGGTTGGATCTTAACAAGGTTCAAAGTAGAACTTCAAAATGGAAGAAGAAATTGGAGTTAGACAAAAAAATAATAATTGAGGAAGCGTTTTATTGAAAACAACAAATAAACTGTGTTGATGAGAACAACCCAAACCAAAATTATTTTTTGCCGTTGCCAAAATCATGACAGTGTGAATACCTGACAGAAAATGACACTGAATCTACATTTTTGCACAGATTTGTCCTAAACTTTTGATCAGCTGCAAAATCAGACTATTTCAGTCTATTTACTGTTTTCAATAAACGCTTTACTCAATTTTGTCTCACTTTCTTCCTGTTGCATATTGAAGTTCTACTTTGAACCTTGTTAAGATCCAACTATGCAAAATGTGAATTTTGGCCATTTTTCAAGCGGTCTTTAACTTTTGATCGGGACTGTACAAAACCATATACATTTTATTTCCAATCATTTATTACAACGAGCAAATGTGTAAACTACAATGTTTACCCTGTTTTGATAATAAACGTGCTTAATTAGTGAGCGCTGGTGCTAATTGCGTGTAGAGTTGCGTCGACAGCTGTATCTGACAGATATTAATATGACGCTAATGTGTCTTTGGGGAGTGTGGCTGCGGGATGGGCCTCATTTACATCCCCTCACCTGCCACGTTTGTTTACTCCCGCGCGTCCCCCCTGATATTTGCGCTGCATACCCATCTCCATTTTGGGCGGCAGACTTCTGAGGGGCGCTGCGCCTGTGCCCCCCGTGCCCCGCGTGCCCACCGCTCCCTCGCTGCGCTGCGTGCCCACCCTGAGCTAACCTTTCCTGGAGGCGCAGGGGAAGCCGCGCCGCTGCACTCTTTCGGCATAATGAGTTTGTTCTTCAAAAGCCCGGTGTGTGTGTGTTTTTTTTCCGATGGGCAGATCTCCCCTCGTTATTCCGTGTGGGTGAGAGCGCCCTCCACCCCGCCGAGCTGCGAGCGGGACCGCAGCTGATCCGAAACACACGCCGCGGACCTCATTTACGGGAGAAACGGTCCACGCGACCACAGCGTCGTCTATAATAGATGAGCTCAGGCGTGTCGTTCGGAGAGGCCTCACCTGTGGCACCGCTCCCAGCTCAGTGGGAACGCACAGCGGGACTCGACAGGACCACACCAAATACTGACTGCAACCATTTGGGGCTGGCTCCTAAAGGATATGAGAGAATTTAACATGTTAATGTGAGACACGGCAGGGGAATGGGGAAATCAATTTGAAACTTACTAATGTAGATACAGTGTGAGGAAAAAAATGCATTACAGGTTTTCAGTCATTTATAATTTCATATTAAAGTTGGATATTTTATGCATAAAAATGGACAAAATCGTCTTACAGCATCATCTTGGTCGGTCGTTTTTCGCAGCACACAAATATATGTCAGTATTTGTGAATGATGACACGTGGGAAGCCGGTGTTCCGGTTCTCGCCGTGACCATGTGACAATGTGATGTTTACATTTTGCGCGAGCTCGGCACATGGATATTTCATAAAATATCGTAGCTAGCTGTGCGCCAGGCATTAAAACTAAGATGTTAAAGGCGCATTATGCAACTTTTTAAGTGGAAAAAATTGATATATCTGTGTATTTTACCTCGTAGTGACCCATACATGACATGTCCTGTATGTAACAATTGTGTCCCCAAAGTTCAATAACAATTTTTTTGAAACGCATCCATTTTTTTCAAAATGTTTTTGAGCTGCCCATCTGAGATTATCTATGTATATCTATGAAGTACATAGTACTATAAAGAATTATGAGGTGCACGCATTTTTGATTCATAAATGTATTTTATTGCCGCTTGAAGTAAGGTGTGATGCATTGAACAGTGTAGTGTGGAGTGAGCCCAATAAGAATCCCCAACGCCATACCTTTGAGACCAATAAGACGAGCTCTCATGTGAACCGGCCTAACAAGTCAATATGGGTGGTTCTTGATTGTTTACTTTGGAAATGTCTCTCTCCTCATTTTGCAAACTATACAGACTGTCACTTTTAGGTAAGACTCTTACCTGGCCATCCGTCCATGTCTGCTTTTTGCTTCTTTACAAAAGGGGACTGCTAACAGCCAATCAAATATCCAAAAGTTTTACAGCTATCCAATCACGACAGGAACCAATTTAACTGCTAATAAAATATGTTTGCACTTAAGAATGTATCTGCTTCATTTCCTCTAGGATTTTCTTCTTCGTTGCTGCGTATCAAACGTTTTTCTGGCTGTTGTGCATTCGTAAAACCACTAACTGATCCCAGATATACGTCTTTGTAGAGAAGAGGAAAAGTAAGCAGTAAGGAAGCACAAATTTCTCTTGTATAAACTTTCACTGGCAAAAAACAAACATATTATATATATATTATTATATAATAATAATGCAGATAAAAGTCGTAGTAAAATACAGGTCAACATGGGCACATTTGATTTGTCGCGGGCGCAACCTTCTGCTGATGAAGGTCATAGAAGATATTATTTTACTTTTCCAGTTTTTCTGACACATCATTTCTCCCGTTCCACTCGGTGAACTCATTGAAAGTTTGCCAATCTTTTTGGAAACAACTTTGCTCTGTGAAGTCAGAATCACTTCACTCCTGAACTATTTGCATAAGGTGTCGCATATTTGACGATGAAAGTGCAGAGCCTTCGGGGGGACAGCTGCGAGTCTATGCGAACCGCGGCAAATAAAAGGGAGGAGACCGCGCTCTTTCATTAATGAAGCTGAAACAGACAATAACAGTATTTTTTCGGGCTGACGTGCTGCGGGGAGTGCCAGACAACAGATAAACACCTCCATCCCTGTAAACATTATCAATTCATTAATTAGCGCCGCCGCACAATGTGGAGTTAACCTCAGACGTGTTTGGTGAAGTCGAGATGCACTTAAAGATGTTTCTTACTGAGTAAATGGTAATATTTCATTAGCAGTGGGGCACCGTGTGGTTTCAGGCTGGGCCTTAAATGAACTCGAACACATATACATTGATCGACAATAGATAAAAACAGTTTTTCATAGATAAAACAGCTGTTTTATGTGGCATTTGTTCGCCAAATCCTCCAAAGCAGCAGTGACACCTTTCTCCTGTCCAAGACCAAACCCTTCTCCTGTCCGAGACCAAACCCTTCTCCTGTCCAAGACCAAACCCTTCTCCTGTCCAAGACCAAACCCTTCTCCTGTCCAAGACCAAACCCTTCTCCTATCCAAGACCAAACCCTTCTCCTGTCCAAGACCAAACCCTTCTCCTATCCGGGGCGAAACCCTTCTCCTATCCAAGACCAAACCCTTCTCACGTCCGAGGCCAAACCCTTCTCCTGTCCAAGACCAAACCCTTCTCCTGCAGATATGAGATACAAATTGTCACTAATGTTGCAAATTGTCACTAAAAACTGGAAGTGCATGGTCTTATTCGCTCTTTCCTTTACCATATCACTGGTATCTCTATGTGTCCCCTGTTCCCTTTGTCTGCTCAGACGACGTATATAAATGCACTTCTCTCCTGTTTTGACTGTCCATACATCCTCACACCTCCTCCGCACCTGCAGACTGATGCGTCTTTACGTCTCTGCCAGATGCCAGTCATGCGCTATACGTGCTATACTCCGTCAAAGTGAGAGGAAGTAACACGAAAATGCAAAACAACGACAGGCAGGTTGGTGTTTCTCGCTCAACAGAAACACACAGGTAGACTATAGTATACACTGTATAGTAGGGGTGTGTATCGCCTAGTCTCAGGCAATACGATACGTATCCTGATACAAGGGTCACGATACGATACGATACGATATATCCCGATATTGAAGAATTAGACGATTATTGCGATTATTTTTTTACTACTTTGGAAACAACTTCAGTAAACTAGTCCACCTTCATTAGATTTGTATCAAATACATTTGATCTATCTTATGATATAAATGCTTTTCACTAATGTGCTTGTGACTGTGGTGTTTATGGTGATTATGTACCTTTGAACGGAAAACAGATTTCTTGGAAACCTAGTAATGAAACCAATTACTGGGGATGCACGTTTTCTAGTATTTCTATAGTTGGGAGTCCTTGGCGATCAGTAACTATTATGGGTTTCATCCATTTAAAATATACAATAACTCAGACGGGGCATTTAAAATTGTGTCTACTCCACAACGGGTGTCACTCGTAGATCAGGGACATAATGACACGGGCATCACGCGCAGCAGTAGCACACAACTGATGCAGAGGGGAAACTACATACAGCAGGCTCTTTTTAAACTTGTGTCGTAGTACTGCAGTGGCGAGACACAGGTTTAACATGAGCCTGTATTTAGTTTCCCCTCGGCTTCGTTTAATTCCGTAATAAAATGCTACGAAGATAAATCCATGCTACGAAGATAAATCCTCTCCAAACGCAGCGGCGACGCACTCAGCAATATGCACAAAGCTGTGGCTCTCGTAATAATCCAGGTCTCTGTCTTTGCTGTAAAAGCCAAAGCCAAATGTAGAGTTTTAAAAGAGCCCCGTAGCGTCTCATAACTCATTCTTTTCCATGCTAAACTCTTCCTGTGTTTCTCTAACTCTCACTAAATTCTAGTGTTACTCAAGCGGGCTGCGCGGTGCGCTGCCATCTGGCGGGCGGGAGTAAAAGTGCAGGACCAAAGAGAGATGCTGCAATGAATATTTCCCAAAAATAGATGTTTAAATATCGATACGGGCGCTTTTTGTATCGATACGAGAATCGCGCGACGTAATATCGCGATATATCGGCGAATCGATATTTTTCAACACCCCTACTGTATAGTATACAATAAAGGAGGCTTTTTATGCTTCATTACGGCTTTGGGAACCTTAGGCCCACGTAGCAGGGCATTTATAAATCCACCCTCCATCTAGAAGAAAACTTGAGTCCACACAGCCTTGGTTTATAGAATAATGCCATCTACACTTAACTGCATTTTTGTGTTGTCAAGTACATGAATTGTTCAAATCGCTTCACAAGTTTCTGCAGTTTCACCGTTAGAGCTTTCCAGACCTGTCTAACAATTGTGAGACAACATATACCTGACAAACAAAATGCACTTGCCATTCTTTGTAATCTTCCATCAGATAAATAGAACAGTGTGCGAGCAGCTTTCTTGTCCAGACTGACCGGTGATCACATGACAGTGCTCGTAATAACTCCGATGGCAGCAGTGAGGACCGTGACATTCGTCTCGCTGGTTCCGCCGGGAGGACGACTTCATCTCAAAGTTCTCCAGCAGAAGTGCATCCTGGTCTGACCCAAGACCGCTGTTGGCGTCTTTGGCGAACATGCTGGATGTGGGATGGTTATTTGCCGTTAAATAACCGACTGTAAAGCGCTCCTTCACCTGCACGCTTCGACGTAAAGCAGAACTCGAGCAAATGTTTTGAGGCTTTCTGCTGTTTCTGATGTACACCATAGATGAACACACATGTGACATCAGTGCAGACAGTGACGTTCGGCCTAAAACTCTGCTTATCTATGTCCACACTCAAACACATCACCAGAGTACTCCTAAAGCTTTGGCTGGAGGTTTCAGAGACCTTTGTTTTTAGGGACAGACATCTGCGGTTTGGTGGATGAGACCCAATCGTAGGAAAGTATCTTTGTTTTGTGAAAAACCCTGCTACATGTGGACACAACTTAAAACGGCTCAATTCTTGGCAGACACCACGAGTGAAAGGTCTTTGCATAAAAATCTGACCTGTTTAAGTTGTTGTAGCCTCTTTTCTTAAATATGGCATAAAGTTTTATTTACATGACACACATTTCAACAGTTAAAGTGCTGTGAGCATTAGTCATTTTTATCAGTTTCAGGTTTAGTTTATTTGCCATTTGCAGTATAAAAAAACACATCGGAAAAGAGGTGCAAGGCGCTCAAAGTGCTGTCTTTTACATTTACAGAAAAGATGGCCGTAAAAACAATAGCCACACAGTTAAATAAGTAAAATGAAGTTAGGATGAAAAAGTGGGCGCTCCCGGATGCTTTTCTCTCATCTGAAAGTAGAGCTCTTTGATGAAATTACAGAGAAACTAATTCCTTTATCTCTTTGATTTTGATGCATGCCTTGTGTCCCGTGCGACGCAAACCTAAAGAAGCACACTGCAGCACGAGCGGCTGCGAAGGCGACACAATGCGGCTCATCCCTCAACCTGCCAGAGCGCGGCGTCACGTTCAGCCAAACACGTGCCCGCGTCAATGCCGTATTTATCACCGCTGATCAAGGAGGAATTAGAGGGAAGATCAGGCCATAGATCACCGCGGCGTAGATGAGGCGCCGGGGCGTAGTAAAAAAAAATCAATGCAACGGCGGCGCGTTAGGAGTGTCCCGCGGCCCCAAGGCGACCCTCGCCCTCGCTGCACTGTGGCACCGAGAGGACGACCCGCCGCACAAACAGGGATCTCTATTCAAATGATGGTTTAAGGTGAGATGATGCACGTATAGGTAAAATGATAGAGAATGTAGAGATATCACTTTGATACACATCGAGTTGTCTTGTGTACGAAATGCGCGGTATAAATAAAGTTGCCTTGTCTTTTGCTTCAGATTGCTGCAGTAATTCTTCTAAAAAAATCAGTTTTCTACACCACAACAAAATGATATCTTCATGAGTTATTATCACTAGAAAATGATCATATTTGACTTTTGTTTGACTCATTTTGACTTGCCAAGTGAAAATTTGACAGTGAAAATGACGCAAAATTGGCGTAAAAATAGCCAGACTTCAAAATATGAAATTAGCAGTAATAAACATTGTATTGATTGGTTTTTTGACATTCTTTTTTTCCCTTCAGACGGCATTTTGAATATCCTATAGTCTTTGAATGTAGCATTTCTTTACTGGGGTAAAAGTGTTTTTTGCCCTTTTTTTGAGGCTCGAACAATATGTATGGCTTTATTTGGTTGACTATGAAATACAAAGATTTCCTAGGACTTTCCCGGGGCCTCCTCCCAATGGGACGAGCCTGGAACACCTCGCCAGGGACGTGAAGGAGCAGCGGCTCAACTTCGAGTTCCTCTTGGGTGACCATGCTCCTCACTCCCATGCACCCCGCGGAGGAAACTCACTCTCACCGCTTGTGGTCATGACCATTCTAGGGCTGGGCACTGTTCATTTTTTTTCCCCATACCGGTACTTTAACAATAGTTGGTTTATGATACCGATACCTGAAGGATACTTGCTGAGCTCTACGAATAAGCTTCCATTCTCCAAGACACTTGAACACACTCACCTTTGGACTCTAACCCTTTGGAACAGTTGAGCCATTCCTGCCCCACGCCCTTTTAACCAGATAACCCTATGACTGTGAATACTCCTTCCTCTGATGTATCCCTAAGGCCGTGCGGTCATCATTTGTGTGGCCGATCTGTCGCAGTTGTGTTTCATGATTTGTGTTTTTTGCAAATGTCCGACTCTATCTGCAGAAACCCGAGCTGCTGTTTTCCTTTGTGTTGCTCTCAGGGCACACCGCTAAAGCTCGTGTCATCAGAGCAGAGTTTGCATCGATACAGCGGCGCTGGAATAACATTGAAACCCGAGGCTGCTTCATTTGTAAACCACTCTTTCAGTGACCGCACTGACTTTACACTTTGCTTTGGTCCGATCTGACTGTGCAGGAAACAAACGCCTTCCATTGGATTCAAACTGGCTTTTTAAAAATATCTTGGAAAGTAATGACATCGCTCAACTATTTTTACTGCATAAGTCTGTTTAAAGTACAAAAACAATAGTCCAAATCTTATCCGGCTGCAGTTTTGGGTGAAATTGCACATTTTCTTTTTTGCCCCAAAGTCTCTGTCATAACTGGGGCTGTCCACGTGAAACAAAAGAGCACCCTATACAAACTGCTGAAGTACATTAGGACAGCTGCAGCAGGGGTGCACCAATCCAGCTTTTTTTCATGCCGATACTGTGGGTTTGAATATCTACCGATACCCGATATCAACCGATACCTCGAGACTTCTTAAAAGCAGCTTTCAGTGTGTGTATTACTTAGATTATTGACATCAGTAAAGTCTTATCTTGCCAACGACCAACGAGATGTTGCACTTCCAGAAATCATATTATAAAATGAATAATAAAAATAAATCAATTATATTTATCTTTCTAGTTTTAAAAATATGTTGCTCTATATGTATTTTGCCTCACACAGATTAAATGTGCAAATTGGGTCCAAATGTAGAGCGATAAGAAAGTAAATATGGCCTACGCTATATTGCCTATATATATAGTAGCCTCTCTCTCTCTCTCTCTCTCTATGTATATATAGGCTATATAACTTTTTTTTTGCCTTTTAAAGTACTAATAAGAGTACCGCTAAAGAACCGGATCGATAAGGAGTATCGATGAATCCTTAAAGGTACTAGATGGAAGTTGTCTTTTTTTTTTTTACTCGCGACTGCCCCCTCAGGTCTTATGTGTAACTGCAGTCTCTATGTGAAGCTCGTGCATGACACGCACATTGTAGTAGTACACACATGGCTAAACAGAAACAACAGCATTTGCATCCTGTTTTGCACAGATTTACAGACATGACTTCAACTGAGGTAAGAAAAGTTTATTTGTGTGTTATGTCCAAATAGACAAATTATAAATCTTAAACGTACAGTAGGCTTAACAGGTGTAATCGCCACGATACACTACCGGCTATGCAAAATAAGCAACAAGCAAAACAATCACTCAAACAGTGACTGAGCGAACATTCACTGAAGAACAACTTGCTCTGAAAAGGAACTGCAGGCTAAAGGCAGTGCTACATTGATAGCTTTTACATTTATTAGCATTAGATTTTATTTTTCACACAAACTTGTAATTATGTCTTACTTTTGGAGTAAAAAGAAAGCCAACGGTGGGTCTTTTTTCATACTGAGAGCATCTCTTAGCGATGGCCATTGTTGAAAAGCTGCTCCAACATTTACTCAAGTCTTTGGCCTGCGCCGCTCTGACTCCAGTTTACATCGTTTAGTTGCGCCGAAAGTTGTTTCTTGTATTTTCTTGGGGTCTGTGATGGAGTTTCAGCTGTGCTCGAGGTCTCTTCTTGGTTTCCGCAGAATCAATCCTCTGTGGTCAAAAGTTACCTCTCGTTTTTTGTTTTTTTCGGCTTTGTGACACCGGGAACTATGGAAGCCCGTTTACGCCATGTTAAAAAAATAAAATAAAAGTCAAAATTTCGACATTTAAACTTGGAATTTCGAGTTTTTAAGGTCCGTGATCATAGACGTTGGCCCTATTTTAGTTTGAAAAGCCTGATGTTGTTGCCGTTCTCTTTCCTGTGTGGTGCGGTCTGACTCTGAACTGTGGAGGTTGATCGGGCCAGCGCTGACGGAGCTGAAAATAAAGCGTAGCCGTATCTCGGAATCGTATCTTGCCCTGAAAAACAGCTGCTATTTTGGAGCAAACTAGTCCCTCTTTGCCACTGCCATGTCCTATAGATCTTTAACTATACCCCCACGGTCTATGTCTGAAAAAAGGGCGATGCCAGTGGACAATAGCCAGTCTAGGTTAGCCCGGTTAGCATGTGCAATCGCTTGTTGATAAAAAGTCTACATTGAACCACAAATATGTCAATCCTGTCCCAGTGTGTGATGGCTTTATGTAGTTACTGGCTTTATTGACGTTATTAGTGCATAATTACTTGTTTCCAGAAGATCCATTATTGACGCTAGCTGCTAGAGCTTCACCTGAATCCATAAGGTCACAGCTTATAGGCCAGTGTAGCGCCTCATTTGAAAGCAAAGACCTACAAAACTCATCTAAATGCATTTTTTTCATCGCGTTGTCATCACTTTAAAAAAAAAAAAAAATCCCATTGCTTTTTCTTTGGGTTTTCATCACATTTTTGCCACATTTTCATCATTTTTTTTGTTGCTCTTTTGTGGCTTTTTCGTCACTTTTTCGTCACATTTTTGGTCACTTTTCTGTTGCCCTTTTTTTTAATAGCTTTTTTGTTTTCTTCACACGTTTTTGTCACTCTTTCGTTGTGTTTTCATCCTTGTTTTCGCCTCATTTGTGTTGCTATTATAACACTTTTTTCAAGATGTTTTTAGATATGGGTAAAGCTGAACTGGAGAAAATGTGCTTGGTTAAGGTGGGGTTTAAGAGTTTAAATGGCTGCTTTATGTAGAATGTAGATGGTGGTTTTATTGGACTTTATTCATGCATTTTTCTCATTTTCACATGATTATCGTAACTTTAGCTCATAGCATTAGCTTTGGGAATGCTCGTGCATCATCAAGGCCTAAACACATTCCTATCGTGGATACAGCCACTGGAATACGTTTTCTTGTCGCCGCTTTTAATCCTGGGTGAGATAAAATAAACACTTCTGTGTGTCTTTGTAAAAGTCCCAGCGCTGCTGTAGCTCCGGTTCACAACATCATGAAGCTAATCCTCCATGACTCTGACTGTTTACGTCAATGGCCGCTGGCTGCTCTGCTTTATGACCACAACACTGGAGGCCGCCATTGCTGTAGTACTTCCATATATCCGCTAGTCTCCCATTGAAAAACGTTGGACTTTAGACACGGTAAAAACAACTTTAACGCCTGGTTTCTATTTTTTTAACACTTTCTATGGCTACATATTCCTCCTGAGATAACGCTGGGTTAGTCACAAAAAAAGAAACCAGGCTGGTTTTCGAAAGAAAAAATGTTGAAATCTCGTACTAATGAGGGTCTGACTGTTAGCATTGGAGCTGCACGAGCTACACGTGGTCATTATGGTAAACGGGGAGGAGTGAGGAGGAGTTGTCTATTCTTTTTAACGGTCTATGGTTTACGTCTGCGCCGGTGGTTCCACTGCCCCCCTGTACCGACGTCCATGATCACGTCCATGATCTGAGTTTTAAAAGTCGTAATTCCGACTTCCTGATGGGCTTTTATTTTTTAACATGGCAGAAACGGGCTTCCATAGGGAACAGGTCTGTGTATATATATACATTATGTATATATATATAAAAATAAATAAAAAAAACTCTTCCTCACCCTCCGCGGGCGGTCTCTTTTTCCTCCAAGCTCCCAGGCCTCTACAAGAGGCCTGGGAGCTTGAGGGTTCTGCGCAGTATCTTTGCTGTTCCTAGAACTGCACTTTTCTGGACCGAGATGTCTGATGTATTTCCTGGAATCTGCTGGAGCCACTCCTCCAGTTTGGGGGTCACTGCCCCGAGTGCCCCAACGACCACGGGCACCACTGATGCCTTCACTCTCCAAGCCTTCTCTAGCTCTTCTCTGAGCCCCTGGTATTTCTCTAGTTTCTCGTGTTCCTTTTTCCTGATGTTGAAGTCGCTTGGTATTGCTATGTCAACCACCACGGCTTTCCTCTGCTCTTTGTCCACCACCACAATGTCCGGTTGGTTCATTACCATTCTGTCCGTCTGTATCTGGAAGTCCCACAGGATCTTGGCTCGGTCATTCTCTACCACCTTTGGAGGTGTTTCCCACTTTGACCTTGGGGTTTCCAGCCCATACTCTGCACAGATGTTCCTGTACACTATGCCAGCCACTTGGTTATGGCACTCCATGTAAGCTTTCCCTGCCAGCATCTTACACCCTGCAGTTATGTGCTGGATTGTCTCATTGGCCTCTTTGCACAGTCTACACCTGGGGTCTTGTCTGGTGTGATAGATCTGGGCCTCTATTGCTCTGGTGCTCAAGGCCTGCTCCTGTGCAGCCATGATGAGCCTCTGTGCTGTCCTTCAGGCCAGCTCTGTCTAGCCATTGGTAGGATTTCTTGATATCCGCCACTTCAGTTATGTTTCGGTGGTACATCCCGTGTAGGGGCTTGTCCTCCCATGACGGGACCTCCAGCGCCTCATCTTCTGTTCCCCATTGTCTGAGACATTCACTGAGCACGTCATCTGTTGGAGCCTTGTCCTTGATGTACTTGTGGATCTTGGATGTTTCATCCTGGATAGTGGCTCTCACGCTCACTAGTCCTCGGCCTCCTTCCTTACGGCTAGTGTACAGTCTCCGAGTGCTGGATTTGGTATATATATATATATATATATATATATATATATATATATATATATATATACACACACACACATTCTGTATTATTAACTGTAATGTTGTCTGTTACCTATGTTATGGTTAGTGGTGTTATTAATCAGAATAGCTCAGTAATGGCAGCACTATGCCGAGAACATCCAGACTGTCTATGGTCTGTTGTTTTTTTGTTTTTTCCGCATGTCTGTCTTTCTTTTCTTTTTCCTGTTATTAGCATATACCGGGGCAGTGGTTGCTGTACACATCTGACCGAGTGTATGCAGGAACTAGTATGAGTGTGAAGGTGAATGGAGTATGTAGGTATGCGTGTAGGTACAAAAGAGTGGATTATTTTTCTTTAATATATACCTAAAACCATTGTAAACTCAACTGGGCAGCACGGTAGTACAGCGGTTAGCGCTCGTGCTTCATAGCTTGAAGGTCCAGGTTTGATTCCCACCTGGACGGGGCCTTTCTGTGTGGAGTTTGCATGTTCTCCCCGTGTCTGCGTAGGTTTCCTCCGGGTACTCCGGTTTCCCCTACCACTAAAACATGTACAATAGGCCAGGATGAATGAGAGTGTGTTTGAGAGTGCGCATGGGGGACGACGGATGCAAATTAGCCCAAGGCTACAATCCGGTGTGGCTTGTTTACATGCATGAGACCCATGTGTGTTCATTAACATGCACTGTCCTGACCAAATAAATAAAAACTTAATAAAAATAATTGAAATAAAAAAGTTACCTCTCGTTTGACATCTGTCCTGTTTATAGTGGAGAAACAGATACCTACGTCTGCTGCTTGGGCACGCGCATGACGTCACGCGTACCAACTTTCTGAGTGACAGTGCAGGATTTTAGAGGCAGTAGTGGTGAACAGGTCTGGGCTCATTAAGACATCGCTGGAGCAAGTAGGGGGTGGAAAATACATCATTTTAACATTCATGAACTCCATCTAGTCCCTTTTTCGCTAGTCCTGTGTCTAAGAAATTTAGATTTAATGCCAGTTTGAATCCAATTGAATGCTTTGAATTGACTTAGAAGGCCTTCATTTTGGCAATTTTAGTGCTTTTTAATACCCCTTTAATACATCTGTCGTTTTTTCAGTTATGTGTCACTTTTGCTCGTACATGGAAGCGTCGCCCACAGCTACTACATACCATTTCTTAAGGTATGCACCCGTATGCACCCGTATTCTTAAGGTATGCACCAGTAGTCACACTACTGCTTTGCACCCGCACCTGCCGCAGGTGCAGGGTGCACACCAGTTAGGTGTGTACGAACCTTAATGGAAATAATGGATGAGTGAGACCAGACAAAGCCACGTGCTGTTGCCAAACAATGCTGGGTTGAAGAGTGCTACATGGAAACGCGGCAGAAGAATATTTGTACATTTATTAACAATATGAGCAGAAATGGTTCTATGGTTATATTGTTGGTTGTTTTAACCTGTGAGCCCCCACGTTAACCAAGCGCATGTTCTCCAGTTCAGCTTTACCCAGTTCCATAATGTCACAGTGAAATGCCTCATTTGAAAGCTAAGACCAACAAAACTCATCTAAATGGATCTTCTTCCTTGTGTTGTCAGAGTTTTTTTCTGTCACTTTTCTGTTTTTCACTCATTTTTGTCACTTTTTTATATCTTTTTTGTCACGTTTTTGTCGCTCTTTCGTTGCTATTTTGACACTTTTTTTTCAAGAAGCTTTAGATTATTTTTAAAACTCATCTAAATGGATGTTTGCTCACTTTTTCTTCACATTTTTGTCACTTTTTCGTCACATTTTATTTTATTTTCATCCTTGTTTTAGTCTCGTTTCAAGAAGGTAAAGCTGAACTGGAGAAAATGTGCTTGTTTAGGGCTTAAGATGTTAGTAGATTTAAAATCAGCTGGTTTTAGGCCTGTTCCCGCAATCTGTGATTTTGTATCTTTAATCGCTCAACCCCCGCCTTAACCGAGCACATTTTCTCCAGTTTGGCTTTACCCAAATCTAAAGCTTCTTGACTGGAGCTCACAGTATAGGCCAGTGTAACGCCTGATTTTGAAAGCTAAGACCTTCAAAACTCATCATAGGCCGTTTTCACACATGTTGGAGCCTTGTAGCCCTAGTTCCAACTGCATTTACTCCAAAGTTAGTTCAGTCCGTGTTCACACGCGCTCACACCAAACGTCGCACCATCAGCCACATAGTAACGATCAGCTGTTCAACAAACTTATTCCCATGACAACGAGCATCGACCAGTCAATGTGCCGACACCGATACGCGCGCACGTACAGGCACACTTCCCCAGTGTGACGTCCTCATGCAGCGCATACTCATTCTTTCTTCAGGCGAAAAGGAGGCGTCAAAGTGAGAGTAATCCAGCTCGAGGTCCGACACATTCACACGAGTGGAGCCGCTCCAGGAGACTCCTGTTCCAGCCGCACTCGGAGCGGCTGTTTAGACCGACGTAAAGTGCTGCGGGTGGATTCATACTGAACCAAAAGTGCCGCTCTCAGGTCGAAAGTCCCTTCAGGTTGACCTGACTACACCACGTTCCAAATTATTATGCAAATTGTATTTCAGTGTCATAAAGGTAAAATAAAATAAAAACGTTTTTCAGTGAAACTCATGGATGGTATTGTGTCTCAGTGCTCTTTGAATCACTGACATCAATAGATGGGAGCAACATCCAGGAACTTATACTGGGCAACGCCCCCTTTTGGGGGAATCGAGAGTTAAAAATTGCATTAGTGTGTATGTGAAACAGGGACTATTTCTCGTTCGGAGGATAAAATATTCCAAACCAGTGATCAGAACTACAGGACAATATCTGTTCTTGATTACAGACACATCAAGTCACTGTCAGAAGACGATTGGAAGATTTTTTATTTTTTGTGAACACTTATATGAGTGAGTTTATCGATCACTAGCATCTGTTATGTCCATGTCAGAGCTCATTACTGAGGAAACAGCTCCACATTGTGGCCGTGTATTATGCACTTTGTGTAACGTCTTTAATAGATAATTATTCACAACTCATTAAACCTGTTCAGCATTAGGCCTAATTAATGATTATCTCGGTTTTAAAACGCACATTAACGTTAGCATTAGCAGCTAGTAGGTTAGCTGCTGAACAAACCATATAATTTACTCTCATAAGCTATAAAACTACATCGTAGGCTGTATGATTTTAATTTAATGATAATATAAAAGCAACAGACTAAAAGCTGAAGCTGTAGTGACATTATAAAGCATCCAGGGAAAAAGTTCCACAGGCAAATGTCACAGAGAAGTCATGATCACAGTGGGTTTAGCAGCTCAGTTTGAAAACGTTAACCGTCTTCTTTGTGAATTATCTGAAACAACAGGTCACTTCCATGGCTTCCTTTTCACGTTTGATAATTAAATAAAACAAAGAAATCAGACGATCTTTCCTCATTCATTCCAATGTACGGAGCTTCTGTTTTCCCCCGAAAAGGGGCGTTAACCTTTTGGCGCCACTGATGTGACGTAGACGTTGCTCCCATCTATCTCAGATGCCTGGGATGATTAGTTGTTAAGCCCAGTTAAGGGAAAAAATACTGAAAAAGGACGTTCCACATTATTAAACAGACCACCATTTTCAAGAAATAAGGGAAAGAAAAAGGATCTCTCTGTTGATGAAAAGCGTGAAATAGTTGAATGCCTTGGACTAGGTATGAAAACCTTAGATATGTCATGAAAGATGAAGCGTAATCATCGTACTGTTAAGAGATTTGTGGCTGATTCAGAGCACACACGGGTTTGTGCAGATAAAGGCACAATGAGGACCTGACATTTTGAGAATCTCTGACCAGCAGTCGTCCCAGTGATTTGGAAACATAGCTGTTTCTCCCGGACCGCTCTGTACATCTGTTTGTGATTGATGACCGACCTTTTAAAGCCCAAAACTACAAATCCAACATGTCTCTTTGCTCCCTGGGACTGCTTAAGAGGCCTGTTTTAAAGGAGCTGTGAGACGCTCCCGTGATGAGACTCCCTGTCAGTCTGTCAGATAACTAACGACGCTCCCATCACCGCGACGGGGAGCTCTAATTACCTAATGAACAGGACACGGCTGATTTGTTGCCATGGTGAGCTTGTTAGGTTAAGTGGGGGAAATCGACAGGACAATCAGACCGGCCTGCTGCTGTAGCTGCACACGACCCAGCATTGGCCACGGTGGAAGTTACTGCCGTGATATCACGTCCTCATTCGAACGGGAACAGTTTGAACAGATCTCTTTCTTTTACGTTTTACACAGATGTGACGAACACATCAGATCATGATAGCCCATAGGAGATATATTTGATTTGTTTACCTACTGTGAGTAGCATTTCAAAATATACCAAATGGTAAACGTTTATGCCCAGGTTTGAGTGAGCCACAGGGTGTATGCTTGATGGTTATTTAGTTTTTTGGACATTCACATTTTAGTCATTTCTAAATGTGATAGTTTTTGTCTAGTTTTACAGTTTATACAGGTAGAAGCAAGTACTAATACTATATTGTAATGCCACAAACACAGAACAATATCGGCACATATTTAATTTGTTTCCATTTTGTTTTAGACTTGCGAACCTTTAAGAGGGGCGTCACCAAAATGATTTCGTTGTAGTCTTCGTTGACGAAAAAAACACTGATTTAGTTGTGCTGTAAAAGAGTAAGGACACAACCATAGACTGTTAAAAAGAATAGACAACTCCTCCTCACTCCTCCCCGTTTACCATACTGACCACGTTCGAGGGGGAATTCATGGTGGATTTACAGGCTCCTCCTCCCCAGCTCTGACGAAGCATGTTCCTAATAAGGGCATAAGGGCGGGATCTTCACTGTAGACTCGGCCTTGGGTGACGTGTAGCTCGCGCAGCTCCAATGCCAACAGTCCGACCTCCGTTAAGTAGGAGTTAAAAAAAAAATTCTTTCGAAAACCAGCCTGGTTTCTTTTTTTGTGACTAACCCAGCGTTATCTCAGGAGGAATATGTAGCCATATTAAGTGTTTAAAAAATAGAAACCAGGCATTAAAGTTGTTTTTAACGTGTCTAAAGTCCAATGCTTTTCAATGGGGGCCTAGCGATGATATGGAGGTACTACAGCAATGGCGGAGCAATGGCGGCCTCCAGTGTTGCGGTCATAAAGCAGAGCAGCCAGCGGCCATTGGACACAACAAGCAAAGCAGTCTTGGTTAGATCAGGAAAAACGTCCAAATGAGTGAAAGCCACTCAAAACGAGATCAATATTCTCAATTCAAGTCATTTAAACCCATTCACTTTTTGTAGTTTTTTGTGGTTGACAGTTTGGAGCTGGTTTGGTCCTGCTATGATCCAGGTCTGGTGGTACTGGTTTATGAATTACTGCCCCACAGGTAGGCAGTTCAAAGTGCTTTCCAATTGTAAAACAAAACATCAGAAGTCAAAGTCATAGCAATAAAAAGAAAAGAAAAGGACGATTAAAACCATCAGCAAGAGAATGAGATGACAGGTGTAACATAAACAAATGAAATTAATTAAAAGCCAAGTAATGAAAACGTGTTTTTAATTTAGTTTTTTTCCATATGCCTCAATCTTGTGTTCGACAAGGGTGGGGCATAAATTGTGAAGGCAGCATCCAGATTGTTTTATCCCAATTTCAACATTTTTTGTCTTGTTTTTTGGAATTTCAAGTAGCATCAGAAGATCGCAGTGCTCTCGGCGAGTTGTATTCTTTTATCATATCAGTTGTAAGGGGGGTTTTGCTAAAAACAGATTAAAAGCAATAAATGGGAGTTGTGCCGATTAAAGAAATATGTACTGATTAAAGAGAGCAGAATGGTAATGACAACTGATGAAAATGTGACCACATTTTATTACAAATTATGTTAAAATACTATTAACAGTTCAAGAAATACTAAAACTAATTCAAATTGGGCACGCTGAAGAGGAGGTCTGAATTCTTCTGCTAGGAGTCACTGGTAGGAGGCAGAGCGGCAGCGCTTTCCCAGCTCGGTGCTCAGGGTCCAGGCCGAGTCCCGGTCCGACGTAGTCTGAGACAGAGAGCACAATCACAGACACACGAGCGCAGACACACACTGGTGCCCAGTGTCTGATTTACAGACTCCATAGGCAGATCACTCCACCATCTTGCTTCGTCTTCTTTGTCTGGTCGGGTTTTTGGTGGTGAACACTGATTGTTTTGCAGCGGAGGTCTACGGGTTGACGGACCTTGCTTCATAGTAACGGTTGCTGGGATGTATGATTGGTCAATTACCATTTTGGGGCGGGGTTTTGCGAAAGGTCAATTAGAAGTATTTTAAAATCAATTCTAAAAACCAACAGGGATCCAGTGCAATGACGTGAGCACAGGGCGATGTGGGCTCTTTTACCCGTGTGAGTTTGCAGAGCTGTGCCTGAAGATTGTTTCTGAACTAAACCAAAGCAAAGGGTGAACTGAGGGAAATCCCACACACCTGCAGGGACCGGGCACGCACCTGACATGCCCAGATCAGTGGCAGCCGCTGGTTTTGAATATGCATTTTAAAGAAGCCACCTTCATTTGTTTGTTTGCAAACTGCCCTGACCTGAGCTGCTGTTGTTGTGTCGCTTTAGGGCACAATTCATCTGTCACTGCACTGAAGCAAGTTCAAAATGCTAACACACTTTAGTTCTGATTACTTACTATTAATCCGTCCAAACGTCATTCTTATTACATTTTCAAGCCTACCGATTTAGACCTGTAGCATAATAGTTTGAACGGGTTCACACCTCCACAGGACAACGCTATCTTAATCTACTGCGAACTACCCCTAAACCTAACCTTAAAGGGACTATACGGAGTTTAAAACTGTTAAAATGGTGTATTTTCCTCCCTCTACATGTTCCTGCCATGTTCTAATGTGTAGAATGAGCCCAGAGCTGTTCACCACAACTGCCTCTAAAATCCTGCACTGTCACTCAAAAAGGTGCTCATTCGGGTCCGAAGTGCCGTCATGCACGAGCTTAATATAGAAGCTGCAGTTATGTGTAAGACCTGAGGTGGCAGCAGTGAGTATAAAATGACCAACTTTCATCTACGAAAGGCGTCTTATTGAGATTCATTGAAACAAATGTCGCTGGAAAAAAGTGGGGCGGCGTCATTTCTTGTGGAGGTGTGGAGCTCCACGTGACTCTCCATCAGCTGCAGTCAGACCCTCTTGAATGATAATAGCTTTTTATATTTTCCTGCAGAAAATTGTGGATGAAACAAACCTATTAAACTGAAATCATGGTCAAAATAACTTATTTCTGTAGGGCGGTAAAAGTCATTAGATTAAATTAAGGCCTTAAAATGGCATTTAAACATTAAATAGGATTCAAACTGCATTAAATCTACATTTCTAAAATGTCATGTGCGTCAAAAATACAGAAATGTTGTACACTATGTATTGCTCCAAAGTCACCAGTTGTGTCCAATGTGCTTTGGAATATTGAGATTTCCGAGCACATTTTCTCCAGTTTAACTCCACCCAAATCTAAAAGCTCTAAAAACATCAAAATAGCGCCAACAATGAGACATGAAAAGGATAAAAATGCAGCCAAAAGAGCATCAAAAAGGGACAACAACGCAACAAAACAGGCGACACTGTTACTCTGGCCTATAGGCTGTAAGTTCCAGTCGAAAAGCTTTTAAATTTGGATAAAGCCGAACTGGAGAAAATGTGCTTGGTTAAAGTGGGGGTTAGGAGATTAAAAATGTAGTATTTGGGCATTATCTAAGGAAAGCTCACATCGCGGCCCAATGAAAATGGCCCAGCGACCCACCAGTTGAGAACCACAGCTTTAGAATGTGTCTCACTTGTGTCTGACAGTGTTCAGAGCTTCACCTGTTGATTCGTGTCCTGTTTGATTTGTTGGTGTCTGTCTATTGTTCCCAAAGGCTGGCGTATCGGTGGATAAGCTCTCCGTGTCCTCCCTAAAGCCCTAAAGGGTGTGCTCTTCACGGTCACCGACTGCGCTCGGCCTGAGTCTGTGGCATTTGGTTTGGAGGCAGAGCAGCTCATTTGCATCAACAGTGGAACGAGCACAAATCGCGTTTTAAATGCACTGTGTTTAGACTAAAAGACGACTAAATAAATCCCGGGGCACAGGCGGCGTCAGGCCCATGCGCCAGGAGAGAAACTAGACAGATGTAAACACTGTTTTAAAATTCAAAGATCTATTGTCAACTCCCTTTAAAATGTCCCTGTCTATGCAGAGAAAAACACAACGTTTAACTTTTAACATTGCCCCGCCGCTTGATCAGGGCAAAAAAACGTCCAACGACCGTTTACTCGAGGCTATACCTTGTTAAATTCACTCCTGTGCATCGTATGCATCGCACTTGACTTTTGTTTAATGCAATCTAGACTGGAGATACAATCTTATTATTATTAGACATGAGCTTTACAAACACAAAATAGTTAATGCTAGTGTAACACAGCTATGAGGTAAAAGCACAACATTCAGCTCATGTTTCTTTGGATCAAATTGTTTCTTTGGTTTATTATTATTTTTGCTTCATAGTCATTGTCATTTAAATAACTAAATGTTGTTTGAGCATTACAACAGTACATCGTTGTATGTTGTATGTTGAAAGTGCATAAATAAATAAATAAATGAATAAATAATACTGCATCGGTTTTATATAGCACTTTTCTGGACACTCAAAGACGCTTTACACTGCGTTATTCATTCACTCCATACGTGGTGGTAGCAAGCTACTATTAGCCACAGCTGCCCTGGGGTAGACTGACGGAAGTGAAGCTGTCAATCTGCACCATCAGCCCCTCCCACTCACTCACACGCTCACTACATTCACCCAGGCTTCGTGGTGTTTCCAAATGGTCTCTCATACCAGCCAGGCCTCCTTCCTGCTTAGTGTTTGAGGTCTGACAGGATCAGGCAGAGCAAAGGCAGGACGGCCTCCACAAATGGTGTAGATCCCATTGTGTAACATGGCAAAATATAATAATAATGCATCGGTTTTATATAGCGCTTTTCTGGACACTCAGACGCTTTACATTGCATTATTCATACTTGGTGGTAGTAAGCTACTATTGTAGCCACAGCTGCGCTGGGGTAGACTGATGGAAGCGAGGCAACCAGTCTGCGGTCACTCTGACCACCACTTACTCACTCACTCACTACATTGGCTAGGCTTCCTGGTGTTACTAAACGGTCTCCCATCCAAGTACCGACCAGGCCCTTCCTGCTTAGCTTCCGAGGTCTGACGGGATGGGGCAGAGCAAAGGCGGGATGGCCACATAGGGGTTGCATTAGAGTGCCGCTGCACTAAAACAGTAATATTCAGCAGCACCAATCAAGTGAACAAATCATGCTTGTTGGAGCTCCTAGCTGCCGTGTCTGTGCACTGTAAATATGTATTTGTGGAAGACCTCATGTTTTTACTGCGTCCCCATGTTTTTACGTGTTTTTGTTGTTGCCTAGGTTAACCCTAATCCTACATTAAAATACATTAAATAGGATTCAAACTGTCAGAAGAAGTACATCTCTTGGTAAAATTACTACATTATTCAACTATTGTTACTGGTGTTATGGTCCATTTGGCTGAAATGGTACACCTTTTTTGCTCAGAAATGGCCTTTTATGGCCTTTATTGAATACCATAAATGCCACTCATTCCTTTCTGAGATGGATGTTTTGTGTGTTTGTAGCAGTATATGGGCATTAAAAAGGAGCCGGGATGGATTTTTGTAACTTTGCGATCTCTTTGAAGTTTACCGTTGTATGTTGTACTCCCACCACAGCATCGCAGCTTTGTCTCACCAAAGTCCTGTCTCCTGTCCCCATTCTGAGCTGGAGGCCCTTCAGGCTTCACGGCCCCGGCCCCTTCTCTCTGTCGCTGCTCTTATTGACCATGTTGCACATTATAAATCAACCCGGGCCATACCTTGCAAGTGCCCTAATGAAAGCTCATTCATAACATGGCTAAATGGTCCTGACAAAAGTCCTAATGAGGAAATCAATAATGCAGTGATTGTTACTCTGCTTATACTAATACGCCGCTGTTGTGAGCCATTATTTACGGCGGTGACTCTCGCGTGTCAGCACTCCTCTGGCCTCCACCTCCGAGATGAATGGGTCGAGCTGCTGTTTCGGAGCTGGGGAAAAGGATCCCGTAACCCTGGAGTTTGGAGCTCGGGGGGTTAGCGCGGTGATGGTGAAATAGTGGCACCGCAGCACTTTCCCCCAGCGGCCAAAGACTAATGGAAACAAATCAGCTCCGGCATTGATTACTGCGATACTGACACGTTTCTGATGAACTGTGAGGAAGTCCTGGATTAATGAGGATATGGTCGGACAAACAAAATATCATGTATAAATAAAGTTGACTGTCCTTTCTGCAGTCTCATGATGTTTTAAAGGCCGGTGTTATGCTAAAACGACTTTTAAAAGCTTTTTACCATGTTACAATGTTGTTCTCTAGTCAAAAACATACTTGGAGCTGTGTTTCGCGCATCTTTGAGTAATCTCTGAGTCTTCCCTATAGTAGCAGCGCGTCGACAGCTCCCAATAAGCTCTTCTTGGGTCCTACGTTTCCTGGAAAACACAAGTTCCTGTTGTGCTGAAATGTTTGCGGATGGGCACTCGTGCACTTGACAATAATACGATATTTCTACTGTTTGTTCTTCCTTTTAGAAAACACTTAACCCTAGCTTAACCCGTTGCACTGTACATAGTTTCTACAGGAGGCAGCAAGGCAAATTTAATGCTTTTCAAAACCATTTTTATGCCTGAATACTACATTTTGAATGCCACAAATGCAAAAGAATCGTGGCATATTTGTAATTTCCTGAGATGTGTAAATGGGGGACTAAGGGGACATTTTGATATTCAAAGCTAAACTGGACACAAAGGAAAACTTTGGAGCAAAAGAGATTTAAATGAGAACTGAAGCTGAGTTTATTTTAGACCAGTGTATCCCGAACAGGGGTATGGAGACCCCTGGAGGTACTCGAGGACCGAGCAGGGGGTACTTGGAACTATTTCAAATTGGAAAAAAGTTAAGCGGAAAAAAAACAAACAAACAAACTGGACATTATTTTGTTTGAAAAAGCTATATTTTGCAGGAAAATGTGTAGTTTGGGGAGAATTTTAGGTATGTTTTTATAGAACAGAACCATTGTCTTTTACTGATAGATAGTTTTAAGTGCTTGTTTATTTTAGGAGAGACGGTGGCGCAGTTGGTAGAGCGGGTCGTCTCGTGATCAGAAGGTCGTGAGTTTCAAATCCCAGCTCCTGCAAATGCACACTGTCGTTGTGTCCTTGGGCAAGACACTTCACCGTCCTTGCCTCCAGTGTCTGCGTACACTGGTGTATGAATGAGAGCGTGAATGGGTGACTGGTTCCTTACTGTAAAGCGCTTTGGGCCTGATAAAGGTAGAAAAGCGCTTTATAAGTTGAGTCCATTTACCATTTACCATTTATTCATTGGTTTATTTGGTAGGGACAGTGCATGTTAATGAACACACCTCACCGGATTGTAGCCTTGGGCTAATTTCCATCAGTCATCCTCTATTCACACTCTCAAACACACTCTCATTCATCCTGGCCTATTGTACATGTTTTTAGTGATGGGGAAACCGGAGTAGCCGGTGGAAACCTACGCAGACACGGGGAGAACATGCAAACCCGTCCAGGTGGGAATGTAACCCGGGACCTTCTTGCTGTGAAGCACGAGCGCTAACCGCTGCACCACTATGCCGATTGGGATACACTGCTTTCTTAAAGTTGAGTGAGGTCATTCCTTAGGTCTGTCTCTAAAGAAAAATACATTTAGATTTAATGCCAGTTTGAGTCTGAGTTAATGCTTTTTAATGATTTTAAAGGCCTTCATTTTGGCATAATTCATTTCTCCAGTGGCTGTTCTTAGCAGCACTTATGGTGAAATGGCTTGGACAGTCAGGAAGTGAAACTACTGGATATTGTTACGGCTTTTTTCGATCAATGTTGCCTTTTCTCACCAATAAAGTGTAAGATAGTGATAAAGTGTTTGACATTATTATCAAATACCTGCAAAAAGCATAATATGAATGACTGGCAGAGTTTTTCATGGGCCAGTTTTAGGTTTCTCGGGCATTTGTCCATGGAGCAGTGCAGGGCAGAGCAGTTTGAGGGTGTTTCCACAATCGGAACTAACCTGTTCCGTACCCAGAAGGAGGTCCGACCCGCTCCAAAGTGAGGCCAGCCTGTGATGGCATCTGGAGCGGTGTGATATGTGCAGTTACGCTCTGATCAGCTGAGGGAGAATGCACATTTATTATTATTGTTTGTTTAGAAAACCTTTAAACCCAGCTAAACCCATTGCACTGCATGATGAGTTAAGATGTACTACAGAGTTGCAGACAGCAAACGTACCAATAAAGAGGAAGTACAGTAGCTTCCTTGAACTGTACAGATTTCCACTTGAGGTTTTCCATGACTTAACCATGAGCCTCAACCACGTTTCCATGACCCTGATGCCGCCAATTATTAGCCACATTTATTATTTAAGCTATATATGTGACCCGCTGTGGATTCCAAAGACACAAGTCGGCAGCCCGTGTCTCGAGAAAAACGTAAACAAAGGTATTTTTTTGAAAATTGGTGATTTTCACTTTTTGCAGAATCGTTCAGTTGAAGTCACGAAGAAGCCTCTCCATGTTTAAGCTACCAGTATTGGTATATTTAAAAGCGTAAACTTTTAGGTTCAAACCGACTAGTTTCGGAGCTTGCAGTAGGGGCGTGACTTCAGAGAAATAGCGCACGCCGTGGGGGCGTGTGCATGTGCGGCTCACATGACTATGCAATTCCCCTGTGTGGCTCTCAAAAGCTGCCACTACTTACGCTGGAAAATGGATTTACTACGAGTTTGCTGAGCAAAATGCACGCAAAGATTACTTCAGACGGGTGAGCACATTGCTGGTGGCCGCCGTGCCAATGTGCTGTGCTGTTGTTAGCTAACGTGGTGCGTTAGCTAACAGTCATCTAGTCACGAGGAATTAACCTGCTATTTACACAAAATCAAGAACTCTACAAACTTAAACTACTCCATAAATGTAGTCAGCGCATCCCTAGCTTTCAGCCACTTCTTATTTGAGAGAGATCCGCTTCATATTTTCGGTTTTATGCCCAGGTACAGTTACTGGATTTGTGCAGTGAAACATAAACACAATTTGACCACGTGCGGCGATACGTCGCGATGTCGGCCTTTTCCTCTCGTGTATGAGAATGTATGTGCATTACTAAAACAGCACAGGAGTCTTTCTAAAGTTATAACTTCAGTTATGTCCGGAGTCGGTAACTCTCTCTCAGCCTGAGGCTGGAGCTGACACAGGGAGGGACTGGGGCTTTTGACTGTAAATAAAAGAGTCAACCTTCGCACATTTTGTCATGTTTACAACCCTAAACATAAAGATTTTATTTTGAATTTTTACTGAAAGTTCACACACAAGTAACAGACAACTGTGAAGTGAAAACAAAATAATACATGATTCTGTTATTTTACAAAAAAGAAAACTGAAAAGTGGGGCGTGCACAAGTATTCATACAGCATGACTTAATACTTTGTGGAACCCCCTTTTGCTGCAATAACAGCAGCATGTCTTTGGGGTTAGACTCTACAAGATTTGCACATCTAGAGACTGACATTTTAGCCCATTCCTCTTTACAAAACAACTCAAGCTCTGTCAAATTAGAAGGAGAGCGTTTGTGAACAGCAGTTTTCAGGTCTTTCCACAGATTTTCAATAGGATTTAGGTCAGGACTTTGACTGGACCATTCTAACACATTAATATGTTTGTTTTTAAACCATTCCATTGTAGATTTAGCTTTGTGTTTAGGGTCATTGTCCTGCTGGAAGGTGAATCTCCGTCCCAGCCTCAATTCTCTTGCTGACTCCAGCAAATCAAAATAAATCTTTACGTTGTTGTAAGTTGTAAACGAGTTGTAAACATGACAAAATGTGCAAAAGTTCAAGGTGTATTAGTACCTTCGCAAGGCACTATATATATATATATATATATATATATATATATATATATATATATATATATATACTGTGTATATATATATATATATATATAGTATAGTAGCATTAGTTCTTCTGAGAATATTTTTCATATCCAAGTAAACTTGTGATATCCTAAACTGAATCAATCAAATTACCCCCGTCATAACCCCGATTCAATTTGATTGAATCGTGGGTATCACACTATGACCCTAGAGTCCGTTAGCCTCCTCAATGTATTTTTCCTATAGGCGTTAGCATTCGCCATCAAACATTGCAAATTATGAACGATCCAGATGTTTTTAGCTGTTGTCAACCATCGACCACATTTAGGTCAAAGCATCGTTACAAATCATTAATGAATGT
The DNA here is from genome assembly GCA_007210695.1 of Neogobius melanostomus. NCBI lineage: Eukaryota > Metazoa > Chordata > Actinopteri > Gobiiformes > Gobiidae > Neogobius > Neogobius melanostomus. The sequence goes on along the minus strand of VHKM01000736.1, from coordinate 481,065 downwards.
ACAGACCTTTGAGATTTTACTTTAGATACACATTAGGGTCTAAAAGTGTCCTCTGAGCTCATTAAACCACAAAATGATATAAATTCCATGAAAAGCACAAAACATACCTCGCCCATACTTAAGTATTGGCCCTGGCTTTCCCATTCATTTGTATGGGGATGGAACATTCATTTTAAACGGGTCTGGTCATTGTTGGCTAACAACATGTACACATTTGCAGGTTCTCTTTCGAATTATAAATCGAAAGAGAACCTTCGATATTGCAAACTGAGTGGCAAAACTACTCAATTTGCTGCTGTTGTCGTGACAAAATGCTAACTGCCAGGCTATGGCTATGTTAAGACATCACACACATAACCTCTCTTGTTGTGTTCAGCTCGGACTGTCTGAACTCAGACCACTCTGATCACTTACTGCATTCCTATTATCGGAGGTCAGAAATGTGCCAAATACCAGTTACCTGGAACGCCACATCAACCCCGACAAAGCCATATATCCACCGGTCCCTCCCACAGTCATCTGGACCTCTTTATTCTAAAGCACACTTCATTATTACAGTAGCAAAGGCCTCACTTATCTGTTAGCGCGTCTTGCTAGGAGCCCTATTGTTTTCACACGCACATTGGCGATCAGGGGAAGACCGGCCCCTGTTCAGATAAAGGTTCAAACACATTCAGAGTGAGTAAATGTTACTCCAAACTAGCATAGCTCTGTCAGTGTTTCTAAACAGCTCCATTAGGCCTCAGTCAGTGTTCATTATTTCATTAAACACCTCGGTCGCGGAGCTGTAAATTGAGATTTCAGACATAAAACGCTGCTCGTGATCGTGGCGACGCGCTAATCTTCATTGCTGTTAGCACTATTTTTTACTTGAGGTGTATGTGTGGGGGATTGACAGGTGTAAATAAGGTAATGGTGATTAATGAGACACATCACAGGCGATGCTCTTCCACAGGCGACTGTTCTTTTTCACTCGGCTCCACTGAGTAAGACGTGGAGTTTGACAAAGTTTCTACTAAACAGTAAAATGTTCCTGCGTATAATGGGGTATCTTTGTTGGTGGTAACAGTAAGACAGATCTTGTGTTGAATTTTGAGTTATTTGCCAGAGAATAATGTTTTGTGCTGGTAATCTTTTTTAAAGGGACTAGACGAGAGAGTTTAAAAATGTTAAAATTAAGTATTTTCCTCCTCCTACATGTTCCAGCCATGTCCTAATGTGTAGAATGAGCCTGTTCACCACAACTGCCTCTAAAATCCTGCACTGTCACTCAAAAAGGTGTTAATTCGGGTCCGAAGTGCCGTCATGCACGAGCTTAATATAGAAGCTGCAGTTACACGTTAGACCTGAGGTGGCAGTAGCGAGTTTAAAATGACAACTTCCATCTAGTCCCTTTAAGTCATATATTTATGGAGCTGGGATCTTCACGTTTCCTCAGTGTTGTTATTGACTTTAGGTTAAGGGCTCATGATGTGGATTTTGGATATGTTTAGCTCTTTCAGGATGTGATGATCGTAACAGCAGCAGGACCTTCAAGTCGGTGTTAAAAATGTGTTGAATTTTATATTATTCATTGTTGTCTATATGTTATCAGCTTTATCTCCACTACGTGCCCAGAGCAAAATTCCCCTAGTAGGACAATAAAGTTTAATTCATTCATACCAATTTTTGACTCGTTCTACCAATGGCCATAGTTTTCCATTTTATTGAATGTTCTGTGTGACGTTCTGAGGAACAAAGTGACAGCAGGACAGTTATGTTCTGTAACATTGTATAAGAACAGCACTGGGTTACAAAAAATACTTTTTGTATGTAACTATATTTTACCTCTTAACCCCCACCTGAACCACGCGCCCAAATCTGAAAGCTTTTTGAAAATAGTGACAAAATACACCGAACTCTTGGCATGGCTTGGCTCTCTTACTGCTGGAGCTGCAGTGTGTCAACCTTTTGTTCTTTGACAAACTGCAAACTGCATTTGTGGTTTCTGTGTTCCACATTATTGTAGAGAGTCTATAATGGTCCTGAAGAAAGCAGCTTTTTAAAAGTAAACAAAAAGCTAGCTTAGCAGCTAAACCCGTTTGAGACCTACACATTTCTTCTTCTGAGACACTGAAGCGGCACCAAGATCCCCCTCACACCTGCAGCACAGTGGAGGCGTCACAAGAGCATCTACAGGAAACAAAACAGGGACAAACGAGGAGGTATCCGTGCGATAGAAATGTGCGGGTCAGCTTTTTTTCTGACCCGCTCCAACCCGACCCGCTGTAAATCAAACCCGAACCGACCGATCCGCAGAAAAGTGTCTCAGTTTGCGAACCCGACCCGAACCCGCACACATTAAAAAACAGCGTCATGAGTCAGGCTGCAGCAGGCTGTCACTCAAACGGGAGCGCATCACGTGACCGCGAGTTTACAGCGGAGAATTAGCACTTGATGCTTTGTTTTGCTCCTGCGCTGCTGAGGAACCTTTGAAATCGCTTATGGACTCATCAGGAAACAAGGAGCAGAAAATATCATGAGGCTTTACTTCTACCACGTCATGGACAACTCTTTCTGTCAAACTAAACAGAGTTTGGATTAAAGTGGAGCAGCCTTAACCTGACGCTACAAGAAGTCGCTCTCCTCAGGTTAGTAAGATGCTGTGTCTTTGTTATTTTAGTTTTATCTTGCTTCTTGCTGATGCATTATTTTCACCACATGTGTGTGTTGCATATGTGCTTGGGCACTGCTGTTGTATTTGTAGCGGGGAGTAAAGTCATACAGAAGCAATAGGCCAGGTGACATATATAAACAAAACATGCTAATGATACATTTACCCCATAAAACTAAACATTCAACAAAACACAGCCGACTATGTGGCATGTATGGATAAGAATGCACTGTATGTTGTAAGCCAACAATGTAAGGACAAAAAAAAAGAAAAAAAAGTGTGCTTTGTAGTAACCCGACCCACCCGCACCCGAAGTTTGCCGTATTTTTGAGGTACCCGAACCGATCGAATCGACGGGTTGACCCGACACCCGCATCACTACCATGTGAGACTCACAGCTAAGCCACACAGGCCTTCTATTGTTCTGGTTAATGGACGTTCACTGGAGAATAAAACAGATTAACTGCTAAGCTCTTCGCAGAAGATGGTGAAAGAGTGTTGTGGAGCGGAAGGAGCTGTGCAGGAGGAAGAGGAAGGAGGAGGTGGAGCTGACCAGTGCAGGACACCACGCTCTGAAACAGGGACAAACCCAGGAGGCGCTGCACCGTTTCAGAGGATCAGAGGAGTAAAGACAGCCAGCCAGGTTTCTTCCAAGTGCTACAGTTTCCTCTGCCTCCGGGTCAGGTTGGCCCACAGTGGCAGCGCGGCTCAGGACTAACACCTGAACACTATTTCGTTGTGCGCTTATACAATAACAATAAAGCACTTACTTACTCACTTAAAAACAAGAAGAAAACAAGAATGAAAACGCAACTAAAAAGGGACAAAAACAATGAAAAAGAACGTGAAAAAGGTTATGACAAGACGGCAACAACACAAGGAAAAATCTATTTATATCACTTTTGCAGGTCTTAGCTTTCAAATGAGGCATTACACTGACCTATAGGCTGTAAGATCCAGTAAAGAAGCGTTTAGATTTGATGATATTCATATTTCCATATCAGGTATCAGGTCCTTTGCCGATGTCAAGGCTAAACATCTTTATGGCCTTCAGCTGCTGAAGTTTATCTGAAATAGTTCAGGCCACAGAAGCACAATACTCCTCAGGCCCATTTTCTAAGTATCAGCACCTTACTGTGGCTTTTACAAGCTGCTGTAACAAGTGCATTCCTCCAGTCTAAGATGAACAAAGTCATATTTAATCTTATCTTGATGCGATTCCAGATTTCACAACACGCTAATGTGTAAATGAATGTCTTGCATGTGGATATACTGTACATGGTAACATTGCAATCTCAGCAAATATTGTTGAATTCAGCGATTATTACATTAATGTCCTCAAATATCTTAAAGCTGAATCTAAATCCGTGCTGAACGATCCTCCAGTGCATGATTTTTGTCGGAGCCGCGTGCACTGCGCCTCCTGCCTGGGCCGCCTCCTCACTGTATGCAAACATGCTGGATGGCGTTAATTAGGAGGATATAATGAAGCGCAGTGGTGTGTCCAGATGGTGACTGGCCCACGAGAGGTCATTGATCATCAGCTCGAGCCATGGGGAGAGAGGGTTAGGGGAGCCAGGGGAACTGCACCCCGGCCTGGGCTAATTGAGGGCCACTGAGATTATATCCCCCTCCACACACACACACACACACACACACACACACACACACACTCTCACACACTCTCACACACGCACACACACACACGCACACACACACACACACACACGCACACACGCACACACACACACACACACACACACTCACACACACACACACACACTCTCACACACACACACACACACACACACACACACACACACACACACACACACACACACACACACACTCTCACACACACACACACACACACGCACACACACACACACGCACACACACACACACACACACACACACACACACACACACACACACACACACACACACCCCTGACTGGGCCGTTACGTTCAGGCAGAGAGACCCCTGTGACTCCCCCTTCGACTGCCCCCCCCAGGAGTGATATTAGCTTCAGACGGGGATTACTGGGACACTTCGGTTAGGAATTCACCACAGTCAGTGACAGTGTTGACTCCTCACTTCTGAAATACGTGCTAGTCAATGTTGAGGTGAGCTGCGCACTCACAGAAACGGGAGAGAGTATAAATGTGCAAGAACTGTACAAATATTCGGGGAATCACTGCCGAAAAGCATCGGAAATAGAATTGAAAAAGCTAGTCGAAGAAGTGGAAAAGAGAAACGTTGAGCTGTAGCCTGAGGAACACTCCCAACAAAGCGGAGATGAAATAGCTAATGCCTGTTTGTTGGTTAGCATGATGCTTGGTCACTCATTTAAACCAATATTCATCATATCGGTTCATGCTGTACAGTCATACCATCTCTTTAGTACAGCCATAACATTTGCTCCATGATAAATATATAGGCTAATTAAAATGACAGTATTTAGGCATTACAATGACATTAAAAAGAATGAAACCCAATGTCTGCAAACAGAACAGGACTCCCCTGAAACACGCTCCACAGTTTGAGAACCACAGCATTCAATAAACGTCTCATACCAACTCGCTCATTTGTGTGAAGTAAGTCTCTACTGCATTTAGGATAAAAGACTTAACAACTTTCCCCCCGTAAAACAGAAAGGCTGTGCTTCTGTTGTTCATGACGTGTGCATTAAAGCCAACTGAAAGAGCTCTCTGCCTGCTTTATCTGGATGTGCGTCTGAAGCCTCTCCTGTTGTGTGTGTCTCTGCAGAACAAAGAACAAGCTGTGGTACTTTGAGTTCGGCACTTCCGAGACCTTTTCGGCCACGTGTAAGAAGCTCCATGACTTTGTGGAGGTGGAGGTGAGTGGGCACTTGGTCTTCACATGCTTTAAAAGTGTTTAGTTTTTTTACCATAAGCTATAGAAGTACGTGTGATACTGTTTGTTTTGTAGGTAAGTGCTTTTATGTAAGGTTTAAACAACGAGGAGTCGTGCATTAGACACGATTCTCGCTTGTTATGTGTGAACCAGTTTAACTCTTTAACTGCCTGTCATTTAGACAATAATTTGCTGGACTTGGTTTACCAGTACACCTGCCCCAGTTCCAGCTACAACCAAACAGACCTTCAGATGTCTCTGATGATGAGATGTGGTGCACTTGGGGCTGGGGGAAACCCATACTAGCACTGGCTCAGCGGCGAGGCACATGCTGCAGATGCCGAGAAAAACACTTGTGGGCCTCTGGACTCCGCGCTAGTATAGAGATATTTGGGAATTTTACAATATCGGCTATCTAGCGCTGATATTTCCGGGATCGAAAATAATAGAGAGGAAAGTCAGGGCTTTAAAACGAGTCCTCCCACAACATCGCAATGACATCGCAACTCCCCAAAACTTCAAGTTTGTTAAACCCAAGTTTCACTAAACCTCCGTCAATATGGACATGCTGCATATGATTTTGAAGTGCAGAATCTGGAGAATTCTGAGTTAGTTTTAACCTCCACTATTGTATTTTTGATCGCCGTGCAAAATGCCACGCCTACTAACAATATGCTAATGCTAACGACAACTAATCAAAGCTGGGACAGAAACTATGATTAAGTCACCTAAAGTAATAAAATAAAATTGGCCTGTGCTGGAGCGGCCAAGGGATTATAGACCAGACATTTGGAAAAATCGGTATAAAATATCGGTCAAAAAAATCGGTAAAAAATATCGGTAAAAAATATTGGCCGAGCATATCGGCATCGGCCAATTAAAATCCCAAATATCGGCATCGGCCTTAGAAAAACCCATATCGGTCAGCCTCTACGCTCTACACAGCACGGGGGAAAAACGCGACTCCTCCAAAGAAATACAGGAAGAACCAAAACATACACGTCCCAGCAGCTTGCCCCGGAGCAGACCCCAAACAAAGACTTGATGAGACAGAATCAGAGTCAGATCAGATTAAGGACATGGGTTTACTACGTGGAGATTTGTGACCCGGACGGTAGTGAAACACTGGTATGTTTCTAAAAGGGGCTGAGAAACAGACACGCTACAACTGTCAGCGATGTGCGTCCCATTTTGAGCTGGGACGATACACTTTTGTTACGATCCAATATGTATCACGATACTGAGGGCCCGATACAATACATACTGCGATATAGTATATTTCAATGCACCGATAATTCAATTAATAAGAATTTTTGTTATTTTAACGGTGATATTTTTGCATAGCATGTAGATTAGTACAACATTTTTTGTGGGACAGTGGACAACATTAGCCTGGCCTTTGCCATCTGTAAACTCTGGTCAATTATCTTTTCCCTACATGTACGTCTGGGTCTGATCTCAGAGGCTGTGTTTCATTGGTTGAATTTCAACCTACCATTCAGCGAGCGGGGGAGGCGGGTGTTGTAGGTGACGTCAAGTATTTGCATCGCATTTGCTGGTTGTACTTTGAAAACAGATCCAATCGTTTCAAAGGAGTTCATCCCTCCCACCTGAAAACGGAGCTCAATTGACACTCACTGACACGTTAAGAAGCCTCACACACAGGATTGTAGACGATAAATATTTGGCCAAAAATATCGTATCGCAGAGTCACAGCAACACAGGCCGGGCATGAGCGGGTCCGACTCTGCGTTTACTTTCTCAGCACTTTTCCGTGAAAATAAACACCGCTAGCATGTGGCGCTCGCCTCAGCTAAACACTCGCCTTCTGAAGCCTGAAACTGCTATGATAAAACTTTGGTCGTAGCTACGATTGTCTCTTAGTTTGAACAAGCGCACAGCGGAGACGAGAGCAGCTCACGATGTTACCATCCCCACGTCTGTAATGTGACTAATGTATCTAAAAATCTTATAAAACAAACAAAATCACACAGTGACACCAGGCATAAGGAAGAACCCGTGTGAACTAGTGACAAAAGTGTATAAAGTGTGTGGTGAGGGGTTTTACAGCCTTAAAACATACATAATAATTGTAAAAAATAAAGCTGACTACTGCTGATTTCATCTATTACGGGTTATTTTTAGAACGTAACCCCCGCGATAAACGAGGGACCACTGTATATCGGCTATCAGCCAACCCCCTTCATATCGGTATCGGGCCCTAATTTTAATACAAATGGCAAATAAACACTTCATCCCTATGTTGTATTTAGATTCCATGAGATATTGTTGTGACAAAATGTCTCATGGAGTGAAAAGTGACATCCCTATAGCCCAGACCACTCTGCAACAAGTCAGATATTCCATTTATTTCCAGTAAAACCAATACTGTTAACCCGGTTGTTCCACAAATAGTGCTCTTTGTAGTGTTCTCCGACTGCTGAAGTGTGACTCATGAGCGTAGAGCGCGCTCCCCCCTCACACCGCCGCTCGCTAACACACAGGTAATTAGCCCGAATGACCCCGCTGTGTGCGATATTGAGTGATAATGAAGATGGCGTCTGTACAATTCATCTTCCCCTGGTTAGAGCCTTTCATTAACCGCAGCCCAGTGACAGGGGCCGGTGTGGGGCCAGGATCACGCCGCCTCTGGGTCGGCACCGGGGCGCACCAAGGCAGGACTTGACAACGCACTTTATTAGGTTTAAAGGGGAGGTATTAAAATCGCAGCTCAAGCTTGGTTTTAATGAGACAGGTGAAAATGTTTAACTTAGAGATATCACGACAAGCTTCTGTTGTAGATTATTGACCTAAATATGAAGGAAAATGTATTGCATGTTTTATTTTATGAAATGTATTCATATAAAAATAAAGAATTTTATTAGTAAATTTGTAAAAATGTCCAACAGTGAATAATGGATCAAGTTAGAAGAAGAAAGACTCGCTGTCGAAACACGTCAGCATGTCCATTTAAAATAAAGGACTTTTAACTGTAAGTCAGAGCGTCTCAGAGCCTCTTTCTCTCTGTGTTTAATGGATAAAGTTAGATTTAAGTTTATGGTTTGTTCAAATATTCTAAGAAACGACTTTTTTTCTCTTTCTGGATTTTGGTTTTCTTTAGAGGTCGACTGATATGGGTTTTTCTAAAGCCGATGCCTTTTTTCGAGGCTTTTGTCGATTGTCCAATGCATATATGCACCGCCGATATGTATTGGTCGATATTTCTTGGCCGATATTTTTGGCCGATTTAAAAAATGTCTTGTCTATAATCCTGTGTATGATGCTTCAAAACTATAACATGTGTCAGTGTTTTCTTTTGAAAGAACTTACAGTTATGTTTTGTATTTCTTGAGTTTATCTGAAATGCATGTAAGTAATTACTTTGAATGGGGGGTAGGCATTTATAAGCTTTTTCTTCGGCCTACTCCTTTTGAGCTTTATTTTACTGCAATGATGTAACCATGCAATTTATGTTTTATAAAGTGCTCAAATAAACAAGCTAAACTAAAAACTGTGGCAGCAGGGGGCGTTGTATGAGGGGCATAGAGCTGTGTGGAAACAAACATCAGCAGATTCCAAAATTAAAAACAGTAAGTCTCCATCTCTTATGGTTCCAAAATTAAGCAAAGTCTGGAGCAGAATATATACTGCAAAGAACGGGAAGTTACTAGCCAGTATTGTAAAGTACATGACATAAAATGGTAAATAGTCACATTTCTATAGCGCTTTCCATTAAGCAACCATTCACCCATTCATTCATACACCGACGTCAGACACTGGAGGCAAGGTGGGTGGAGTGTCTTGCCCAAGGACACAACAACAGTGTGCACCTTCTGGAATTGAACCGCCGACCCTCTGGTCACAAGACAACCAGCTCTACTGTCTGTGCCACTGTCGCCCCATTATATCGATTATCTTGTTTAGTTTTTGAATAAGCTATGGCTAATTACGTAAAAACGCTGAAATATTTCCATTTTCACCTTGACCTTTTGGTTTCACAGCTCAATAAATCAGGCAGGATATTGAGCAAACCTGCAGCTCATCTAGATATTGAAAATCATTCGGGAAAAGCTTTCAAAATCAAAACTTGAACATTTCTATAGTGCAGATGCTATTTTTGTCTTGAATAATTCAAATATTGGTCTGCCACTGATAGTTTGAGGAGCAAACTGGCCCAAAAATCAGAAAAAAAAGCTGCGTATTGAGGACACAGTATTTAACAATAACTTTTGAGAGTGCAAACAAGAAAGTATCCAGACCTCTGAAACGAAGGACAAACTGGAAAGAGCCAACGGAAGCGAGCGGAGATCCAAACTTTGTCAGGGTGCTCTGGCTGTGCTCTCATCCCGCTGCCGCGCCTCAGAGAAGACAGACGCTGGTCAGTCTGACAGACACTCCAAAGAAACTTCCCAAAGCTCCGGCCCCCTCGCCTTGGAAGTCAGCTCCTCCAAAGCCACTTCCTTCTCCATCCGAGTGCCCAGATACTCAGGCTTCAGAGTGGAGAGGTTCTTAGCTGACATCTGTACACAGCTGATCAGCGTCTTTGTTCTCTTTCCGACAGTGCGACGGCGTGACCCTGGACCTGAGCAGCATCTCCCTGGAGGGCATCGCCGTCCTGAACATTCCCAGCATGCACGGCGGCTCCAACCTGTGGGGCGAGAGCAAGAAGAGGAGGGGCCACCGCAAAGGGGCCAAGAAGAGCCAGGACAAGAGGGCCCCCGTGCTGGACCCCAAAGAGCTCATGTTCGCAGTTCAAGGTACAGTATACGCACCCAGCACACTTTTCCCTCAGGACACAGACAGGCTTCACGTTACGTTTTTACGTGACATTTGTCCTGATACCAGTACTTTAATGATTCTTCTTCCGATACCTATACTCAAATATTTGTCGTCTAGATAACAGCACATTAATGTGCACTTTTACAATATCGGGTTCATCGCCAATGTGTGAAATGTGTGAAAATGGGGAATAATTTTTGGGGAAAATGGGAGAAATTGTGGCAAAAATAAGGAAGAATTGTGTGGAAAAAAATTGGGGCAAAATTAGGGAAAATCTGTGGAATCAAATGGGGGGGGAAGAGGGGAGGGGGGATCCTTTAGCCTATTTGAGGTGAAACTAGTAAGTCACTTCCTTTAATTCTGTCCCTGGACCAATAGCATCAAATACTTTTCGATACCGGTAGTACCTAAACCTTTTTTCCATAATATGATATTTTATATCATATTATATTACATTTTGAGTAACTGCATTCCAGTACAGTTACTCTGTCATTTCAGAGTATTTAGATTACAGTTACTTTCCTAAAATCAAAGGAAAGATGAGATCAAAATGATCTGGGGAAGTTAAGCTCTGCTTTACTTTCAATAATGCCTGTCCTCCCAAAATACAAAAAAGATTTAAAACTCCTTACGCCACGGTTCATGCAAACAGCACACTCCTGGTGCATTTGCAAAGTGTGATTTTGCATTGCTAACAGGTTCATAACAGGCTGTGACGTGTTTTTAATCATACACCACATTTATACCTAAAAATATTGCACAGAAATAAAGTATTCAGAATACAATCCTCAAAGTAAAAGAATATATTACAAAATACACTTTAAGGCCAGTATTCAGTAGCTTCTCCCTACACTACTGGCATAACAAATCAAAGAATCAACCTGTCACAGCAGCTCTGTCTGGGAACATCAGGTGATAAATGACACGTCACCACAGTCGTCTTTTGTGTAGAGAAAAGAAAGCCACAAATAAATATTGTTTATTTAGAAGAAGAAGAAAAAAATAACTTTATCAATGTGGCCATTTCTGTGAAGCACTTTGGTACACCCCTGCTGTTGTTTCTAAACGTTGTGTAGAAAAAGTGCTTGGCTTTGCTAAGCACTCACAACAGGAAGGTCCCGGGTCCGATCCTGGACCAGATGTACTCTCAATGTCTGCTTAGATTTCCTCTAAATGCTCCGGTTTCTCTTACCTCCAAACAGTGGTATCCTCTTATCATGTCAGGGTTGTACCGGGGTTAGTCTTTAGGGCTTGAAGGACAGTCTGAGTGGAGAACTGAATGTGTAAACTAGATGTTTTGACGGCATATTTGCTATCGTTTGTTGATAGATTATGATAAAAATGATCGAATAACGGAGGTGGTACTGGAAAAGAAATACAATATCGGGTATCGATACCAGATAGCTGATACTTGTTTTGGCTCTCACTGTTTTAACCCCTTAACCCCCACCTTAACCAAGCACACTTTCTCTAGTTTTACCCAAATCTAAAAGCTTCTCGACTAGAGCTTACGGCCTATAGGCCAGTGAAACGCCTACAAAACTCATCTAAGCCTCTTCCTTGTTTGTGTTATCATGTTTTAGTCATTTTTGTTGCGTTTGTATCATGTTTTCATTGCTATTTTTGTCACGTTATTGTCATGTTTTTATCACATTTTTGGTGGGGTAAGAGGTTAAAAACAGTTTGACCAACTAAATGGAAGTAAACATAGACCTGCTGCGCCTCATTTTGAAGCTCTAAACCTGGAGAATCCAATCGCTGAGTTTTAACCTACGGAAACCGACTTCTGATCGCCGCCCAAAGTGCTGCAGCTAGTAGCACCGTGCTAATGTTAATGTCAACTAATCAAAGCTGGGACAGAAATTATAACTGGGTCACCTAAAGTAATGACGTCATAATTGGCCTCTGTTGAAGGTGTCAGTGTTTGTCATTTCGGATATGAAACACTGGTAAAGAATAACTGTCATGTAGCCAAGGATATTTAGTATAGAAAAGTCCAGTCATCCCTGTTTAATTACAGTTTCTTAAAGGGGGGGTATTATGTAAAATCGACTGCTTTATATCATGTTATTATGTCATTCCCTCATTAAACACATGCCTGGAGAGTTGCCTTGGCTCATTCACATATTTTTGAGTAATCAGTAAAAACTTAGACGGCAGCCATTTTAGGTGTAGCTATGCCTCAGTCCTCCTAGGAACGCCCCCACCTCCTGGAGACGCCTCTGGACCTTTTGTCACCAGCCAAGCCACCAACCACTGCTCCTCAGCTCAGCAGAGCCCCCTCCCCGCACAGTAGTGTTGTTTAGATGCCACAGCAGTGTGCTGAAGGGGGCGTGTCGGAAAGCTTCTTAAAGAGACAGAGGCCTATTTCAAGACGTTTAGTACAGCCATTTTGAGAGAGCAATTTTATTCAAGGCAGTTATTTTAATTTACTGCATATACAGACCAACAGAAGGTTACGTCATCATTGTAGTATGCTATAGACTGGTGCCATGTAATTGAAAAAAGCATAATACCCCCTCTTTAATAGACAGAATGCATGATTGATATGCAGCTAATCAGATTTAAGGGGTGGCTCGTGCCCCCCTGGCCACCCCATAGACATGCCCCCGAGCGACAGCGCCAGTTTTCTCTTCTCTGTCAGAATCCTCCCCGCGAACGTCTTGTTTGTATCTCATTCAGCTCCTCGTTTCGCCGCCTGCCGCAGACCTCTCTCCGCAGTCCCGCCTCCGCTTGTCCTTGTTGGATCCAGATGTAACTTTGTCTGGAACTTTCCCCGCGCGCATGAATATTTCAGCGGTGACAAGGTGAATCAGGGGCTTTTGTTTGCCGAGTGGAGCAGAGATGTCGGTGCGCGGCCTGTCAGGGCCCGGTTAGCGCCGAGTGCAGTGTTAATGGGAGCCGACCGGGGTCTACCCTCGGCACATTTACGTCAGGAGGAAGAAGAAAGGCCGTCAGGGAGAGGAGAGCATGAATGAAGTCGTGAATCGGCAGCCGCTCGCTCACGGACAGATTACAAAGGAGGGGTTTTTGTCATTGTTGAAGAGGCAGAGTTGGCAAGCTGTGTTACTCGGGCTTCTTCTGTTACTTAAGACCATTTTGGAGAGTTTTAGTTCAGTCCCTGCTTCGACAGATTCTTTCGTACTTCAAAAATCAATGGTGCCATAATAATCTCACAGAACTGCTCAGAAGAGGATTTATGGACTTAGAAATTCTAAATAGTATGTGTTTGTCAAGGGAACAACAGCATTTCTCTCTTCTTTCACTCACTGCTGTAAGCACCGGCTCCAGAGAACACTACAGGCTGCTAACTTTCTGTTGGAGCATCTGAACTTATGGTTGCTCATGATTGTTTCACATTTGCCTGTTGAATGAAGGAGGAGACTCTATTCTCGGCTCATTTTCTTAGCCTGCTGTTCTACCCCATCGTTCTCATTGAATACAAGTCTGTATTTTGTCGACTGCATTACTAAAACAATGTACACAAATACATGCAATGACCTAAATGTGGCGCCCCTCGACCCACAGTGCGTTATAAGTGTATAGTACATTATGCAGCGCCATGGGTAGGCCTACAATCATGGGCAACCATAAATTCAGATGCTCCAACAGAAAGTTAGCAGCATTCAGTGTTCAATGGTTCAATGGTCATTCAGTGGTCAATGCCTCTACCAGGACAGCTGCACGACCTGCACCTTTGTCAGCAGGACCTATCGCGCTCATCTGACTGTCCCTGTGCAGAGTGTTGCTCCCTGCTCCAAAACGGTGTCTTCTTATCATCCCCACAGCGCTGTTTGTGCACTGCACCGGTGCGAAGCAGAATCCAGTTGGTGATGATTGGTTAATAGTTGAAAACTTACTTTGAGCCCAAACACACAGATATAGGCTACCGGCAGAAGTTTAGACTTTGTGTGAGGAAACGTATCTTTCCCCCCTTTCTCTCTCTCTCTTTCTCTCTGAGCCTTCCTTCTTTCTCTCTCCACTGTGACCGGGCTGCTAACTTTCTGTCGGGGCATCTAAAGTAAGTAAGATGGGTGTGTCTCTATTTCAGAGCGTGGTGTCCTGCACTGGTCAACTCCACCTCCTCCTTCCTCTTCCTCCTCCTTCCACCATCTTCTGGGAAGAGCGTAGCAGACAAATATAATGCATCTTATTCTCCAGTGAACGAAGATTAGCCAGAACAATAGTAGGGACAGGAGGCTTGTAATAATAATAATAATAATAATAATAATAATAATGCATTGGTTTTATATAGCGCTTTTCTGGACACTCAAAGACGCTTTACATTGCATTATTCATTCACTCCATACTCGGTGGTGGTAAGCTACTATTGTCTGCCCTATACTATGGGTTATGTTGAATGCGGAGTACGTAGATATGTGCATGATTTACTTCTAAGAATTTAGTTCCTTTATATTACCATCAGCATCAATAGCAGTACTGCTGTCTGAATTGATTGAGTTTGATTCTAGAATAATCCACAGATTGTTAAGTATTAATCCTAGACTGTTACATTTAAAGTTTAAAGTTAAAATAGTGATGATAACAACACAACAGCAATAGCAATAACAATGGCAATAACAACTGCAATAGTATAATAGTAACAACCACAATATACTTCATTATTAGTTAGATCTGACCTTTAAAGTATACAGCTCTTTGTGACACCCATTAACAATCAAGTACCCATTTCCTCCTTCTGGTACTTTGACCATACCATTTTTTTATATCTTGATTTGAAATGATGAATATTTGGACATTGTTTAAATTCTGCCCCCAATTTGTTCCAGAGTTTAACTCCACATACAGACACACACATACTTTTCCTAGTGGAAGACACTGCTTGAACCTTAAAGTTATCACACCCCCTCAGGTTATATCCCCCTTCTGTGCGTGCAAAAAGCATTTGTATCCTTGCAGGTAGCACATTTTTGTTGGCTTTAAACAGAAGTTGGGCAGTAGAGAAATCAACTAAATCATGCATTTTTAACAGTTTAGACTGCAGAAATAATATATTAGTGTGATCATAATATCCTACTTTATGTATAATTCTTACAGCCCGTTTTTGGAGTATAACAAGGGGGTGTAATGAACCTTTATAGTTATTGCCCCAAACTTCTACACAGTAGTTTAGATATGGCAAAACTAATGAACTATATAACAAAAATAATGCATTGTAATTTAAGAAAAACTTTGCTTTGTTAATGATTGAGATACTTTTGGAGACTTTACCTTGTATGTGTCTTATGTGTGGTTTCCAGCTTAATTTACTGTCAATGGTGACTCCTAAGAATTTAATTTCTGATACTGTATCTAAAATTACACCGTCTATATTTACTGAGTCTGGTTTTCCATTATAATTACCGAAAAACATTACTTTTGTTTTATTTAGGTTGAGGGAAAATTTATTAATGTCCATCCATGTTTTTAATTTCCTTAGTTCACAGTTTATGTTAGTTACTAAAGTACTATAATTGTCATTGGAATAGAAGACGTTTGTGTCATCTGCGAAAATCACTAATTTTAATAATTTAGACACATTAAAAATGTCATTAATATATAAATTAAACAACTTTGGGCCTAAGACAGATCCCTGTGGGACCCCACAACCAATGTCCAAATAACCTGATGTAAACTCCCCCATCTTCACATACTGTTGTCTCCCAGTTAAATAGCTTTGAATCCAGCTCAAAGCCACTCCCCTTATGCCATATCTGTCTAATTTTTTTAATAATATAGAATGATTTAGTGTATCAAATGCTTTTTTCAAGTCAATGAATATTCCAGCTGCATGTTTCTTTCCCTCTAAGCTATTAGTAATCTCTTCTATTGCATCAATGATGGCCATTGAAGTTGACCTTGCTGCTCGAAACCCGTACTGACTTTCATTAATTAGTTTATGCTTATCTATGAAATTATCCATTCTACTGTTATAAAGTTTCTCTAAGATTATGGAAAACTGGGGGAGCAGAGAGACAGGTCTGTAGTTAGTGAAGATGTGTTTGTTCCCATTTTTATGTATAGGTATAACTTTTGCAATTTTCATTTTATTTGGAAATGTTCCTGTTTGAAACGATAAGTTGCATATGTAGGTTAATGGTTTCACGATACTATATATAATTTGTTTAACCAGTGTCATATCTATATCAAAACAGTCTGTAGACGATTTGTTCTTACACCCGTTAATGACATCTATTATTTCTGTTTCAGTTACTCCAGACAAAAACATCGTTTTTGAATTAATGTCTATCAATGACTCCATTTCGTTGTTACTACACTCCGGAATCTCTGCTGCCAGATCCGGTCCAACATTTACAAAAAAACTATTGAGAATGAGGAGTTGACGTCACGGCACAGAGCCCCCCCTCCCCATCCCCCCTCGCAACCATATTGGCTGCGCTCCGGCGGCAATACACATTGTTTACGTGTGTTGTTAACGCGGTAGTAGTGGAGGTTCTTGCTATTCCGCACTGTTTTACCGCCTGGAAGTCACTGCTGCGTTAAAAACTGCTCCAATACCTCACACGATAGACATGGAAAACGTAGGAACAATGGGATACAGTTTTTTATCTTACAGAAATGGACACAGCATCAAGGAGCGCAAGTCTCTGACCTGTCAAAACATGTTGGAAGCGTTTGTGTACATTGAACCTCTCGTAACAATGTAGTGTTTACGAAACACGCACTTTATTACTTTGTCATTTTGGTCAAGAAGTGTCCGCTAAATGCAATGTAATGACAACACACTAAAACGCATGTGAAGAAAGTTACTTTTGCCAGTACAACGCTGTTTTCACCAGCGGGAGGCTTGTAGAGCCAAGTCCTGCACCCAGCCACAGCAGAAAGTCTCGTAACTTTCAAAAGACTTGTGGCTTTTAAACTCCAGCATCGTGTAGTAACTTACACCAAATACAATGTAGTTTACTATGTCCATGTATGTGCACGGAGGTAAATGGTCCAGGTCTCCGCTGCAGGGAGCTCGTGTGTTGATGTTTTGAATGTCCGCAAGCTTCTCCAAATACCGCTGTTTTGCGCTTGGTATGAGCTTGTCCCTGTAAGGTCCCTTTTCTTTGGCCTTATCTCTTTGCATTGCTTTACTTTCTGTCTTTCCGTTGTCGTATTCGTAGATCCGTCTCTGTCTCGCCGAAAACGTAAATGCGCAAAATTTAAAGTGCTCTGGAATATGAGGAATGCGTGAAATTCTGGGAGCGTGCCCCCAATCCGCAGCCAATATGTCCGACAGGCTCAGAGCCCCCCCCAAATCACCCCAACTCGGCACGTGACTCCTCATTCTCAATTAAAACTTTCCACAATATCATTCATATTATGGTTGTCATTGTTCCCATCAGTGAAATAGTTTGGATATGAATTATTTTTTGCATTACCCTTGATTATAGTGTTTAGTATTCCCCATACCCCTTTCATGTTGTTCTTGTTTGTATATAATAGATTGGTATAATATAGTTTCTTAGCCTTCCTTAATATATTGGTCAGTTTATTTTTATATGTTTTATATCTACTTTCAGAATCCTCTGTTCTTAGTCTAATGAATTGTCTATATAGAGTGTTTTTCTTCTTACAAGCATTTTGTAAACCCTTGGTTAGCCACGGACATTTTGTCGTTTTTCTGTTTTTACTGATTTGCTGAATTGGACAGTTTTTATTGTATGCTATACTAAAAATTTCCATGAAAGTATCGTAAGTTTTGGACACATTTTACGTATTTTATGCTTTAAGCAATTTTGCAATCTACTGAGTTAATCTACCGGCTTTACGAGATGTCTTATATCTATGTCGTGCGCGGCAGTATCAGTGTACTGTCTTGTGTTGCCAGGGCTTCGCCATCAGGTGTAAATATTCCCGTCAGTGCGTGGAACATGACAGCGAGAGTCTGCAGACGCGGCCGCCTCTCCCTCGCCGCACTTCACACGGCAGCGCTAACTAAACATCTCTGTGAAGCCTCCCCTGGACCCCGCTTGTACCTGCGCTCGCTCCCTCGCTCACCCGCTGGAATACCCACAATCATGTAAAGAGACCGTGTTTGTCGGTATTGCCTCACAGGGCCAGGCGCTTTTCAGATGCTGCTGCTGTTGTTTACCGCAATGACATTGACCGGGATTTAGATCAAATGGACTGGGCTTTTTGTTCCTGGAGCCGTACAGTGGAAAGGTCTGTAATACCATGTGTTTCATTAAGCGTTTGGGCCAGATAAACAATGTAAAAATCACTCATGAGGGATTTGTTAACTCGCCGTCTCAGGCGCGTTTATCCGGGAAAGCTGCGAAGCCAAAAACACTATATCAAAAATCTGACGTTTTACCAGTACAAGCAAATGATAAAAAATGTTGTTCTTTCCAAAATGTAGCCAAAAGATTAAAGAATGAAACGTTACGATAGAAGAAAATGTGTTGAAGTTTATCTGTCAGCACCAGCAGCATAGGAAGTGTTCTGTAGTCTAGAACATGTTGGAACATTTGCAAAATTTCTATGAGATTTGACCAATACAAAAACACAAACTCCACAAAGTCAAACATCAGTGCAAATGAGCCAGAACTGTAGAAACATTTGGGGAATCACAGTATTAAAGCATCGTAAAGTAGAACTGGAAAACAAAGTCGAAGCAGCGGAAACGAGAAATGTAACTCTCCCACAAAGCGGAGAAGAAAAAGCTAAGGCACAACTTGACTAAACATCGACCGAGCATGTATTTTGGAAGTGAGGAATTTCAGAGGCGTAGAGTATGTGTATAAAGTCATGAAACCAGAACTCCCTGTTACTCCCATATTAACTGGATTTTTGGGGTCTGATAACGAAATGAAGGAGGTTGGCCGATAGCCGATACGTAGGCCGATATTTTAAGTAATTTTATTTGATATAATTTGTATTTATCTGTCAAATAGCCTATAGTTAAACATTTATTATTATAGTAAAGGAAACAATCGAGGTCGACCGATGTGGTTTTTCTAAGGCCAATGCCAATTATTGGGGATTTTGATTAGTCGATGCCGATCTGCACCGCCGTTATTTTTGGCCACATTTTTAAAACTGTCTCGACTATAACACTGTGTATGTGTCAGCGTTGAACTGTGACAGCAGGGGGCGCTGTATGAGGGGCATAGGGCTGATGTATTAAGAACATTCATGTGGGGAGCTTGTTTGCCATCCATCCATCCATCCATTTTCTTCCACTTGTCCGTTGCCGGGTCGTGGGGGCAGCTGTTGGAGCTGCACCAGCCCCTATGGCTCCTCCTGCAGGTGGTGGGTCCACAGAAGGACGGCCTCATGGTTCTAACCGGGCCTGTTGGTCTCTCATAAGGGGCTTCTGAACCGCTCTTTGTCTGACCCGTCACCTAGGACCTGTTTGCCATGGGAAACCCTACCAGGGGCATGAAGCCCCCGACAACAGAGCTCCAGGATCATTCAGGCTCAAACCCCTCCAACACGTTAAGGTGGCGGTTCCAGGAGTGGGGGAGCTTGTTTGAAATGATGAAATTATAAGCAATAGTCTCCAAAATAAAATATATAAAATAGATTTTCACTGCAATGTTTCTCAATGTTTTTTCAGTTGTGGGAGGGCCCATTTTAAGGCTCTGACTGAACTCTTTCTAATGCAAAAAAGTATATCACTTTCTGCCTTTTTATCGGCAGATATTGTAAAATACCCAAATATTGGCCCGATATATCGTCATGCCCTTAGTGCATAACTGTCTCTCAGAACAGACGCCTGAGGTTCTCTGGGTCATTACAGTCATTTTCATACCGCCTTTACCGTTCTTGGTGCCGTTTCAGTACCAGCCTCCTGTTTCTCTATCGGACATGGGAGAACTGAGGCAGGGCCGCTTTTAGAGGGACTGTTTCAGCTCCTGTTCCGGGGGCAGTACTTTTACAGTCAGACCAGGAACACTTTGGTGATGTGGTGAAATAGCAAGAAACGTTTGAAAATCATATTTAGATACAGTATTTATTCAAACCGCACAATCCAGCTGCGATTTTAAAGCCCGTTTGCAAGACTCCGCCATGTCCAGTTCTGATTTGTGGAGCTCATCTTTGTTTTGTGCATCTCGAACGGAGTCGATCAAACTCTGTGAATCCACGGACGTCCAAAGTCTGCTGATTGCACGCTCAATTATGAATGTTCTGCTGTACTGTAGCGCCCCCGCTGTTTTCGACGGGGTGCTACAGTTTCGGTGGCGCGAATGGAGAGCGAATAGGTGAGTAGACGGGGGATGGAGTGGGCTGACAAAGATAGATATGTGAAGAAAAATCATACCAAGAAAGTTAGCAGTGAATGAACGTGGACGAAGTCTGCTATCGTCTCTAAGCGTTTCCACTACTTCTCTGGACAGTTATGGCAGTAATTCTTCGGATGAGCTGCGTTTGACCGGGGGAGAGCAGGGTTCACGTGGGACAAGAAGGAATGGAATCAATTCTGAGCACAACCTGGTCCCAGTGAACACTCCATTACTCTCTGACTCAAAATCAATGCGGCCGGTGTTAGCGCAGGGCCGGAGCGATCGCGTCGGGACCGCGGAGGCCACTTAGTCTGAGTGCAGGGCAGATTTGTTCGCCGTTATCTGGTTTCACCCTGCTGCAATCTTATCAAGCAACCAGGCCGAGTTCACTCACCGGGGGAACTTTGGCGCTAGGACCTCGGCGGGAAGAGGCGGTGGAGGGACAGATAGACAGCACCAGTTTGAGCTGGGAAAGGATGGAGAAGGGGAAGGAGTAAATAAATGTGTTGAGATAGGAGCAAGCTTTGAAAGGCTGAAAAGAAGAAAATAAACAGTTGACTAAAACAGCTGTTTTTAAGCTTTGATTTATCTTGTCTTTTAAGACAGTTACCTTTTATCCTGTTACCTACCACTTTAGGGTTAGGATGAACAATTCTGCATATCCAAATCTCAAAGCGTATTGACTGGAGAGCTTACAGCCTTTATGCCACTATGATAACTTATTTGAAAGCCAAGACCTTCTAGCTTCTTAAACTATGTGTGAGATCTGTGTGAGTGAAACACAACTTATATCACATTTGCTGTTCCTAACCCTAATCATAACCCTAATGCCTGACCCTAAACCTAACCCTAACACCCTGTTCGGGTGTAACAGGACACATATTGTGAAAAAATTGCATGTTTTATACTATGGCATTGTTCCTGGAGTACAGTTATAGTTCATTCTCATGGTTTTGTGAAATTATTTTTCAATTGGTTTCTTTTCTGGAGCCCAGCCTCCGACTTCTCACTCTCTTGTCTTTACTTAGACATTATTAGAACATTTAGAACACAAAGGGCCTGATTTACTAGTCATTTGCAAAGTCGATAGTGTTGAAGAGGTGGTAAAAGCTAACGTGGCCAGAGCCAGATTAATATTCCAGTGCCAGATATCAGTCTAGGGATGGCTCAGGCTTAAATCGTTTTTGGGAGAGGACAAACCTTTGCTGCTGATTGGATCAAGTGTGTTTTAGCCAATCACAGCAGGTGTAAAAACAATAAACTACAAATCCATTCAATATTTAGTTTTAAAATATTTGTTTGTGTGTTTGTAAATACTACATGTAGCATCCCGTTATTTCTCTGTTATATCGATAAAAGTGTTGGCAAAAGTTACACCTGCCGTCTCATGGCAATAATACCACGTGATTGGCCCATAAGACTGGTTCAGATTCAAACAGATCAGCACGAGCAGACAGATTCTTGCATGTTTAGCCACAGTTCCACATAACATGCTTCGCTTCGGTCTATGTACTGGCCTTGTCACGTATCGACTCTACCCAGTACAGGTGAGGGTTTCCCCTAGATACAAGACCCACAGTTGTTGGGGCGACGCTCCCACAGCACACTGTACTGAAGCAACAACAGAACGGTCTGAAAAGTTTGGTGAGCCGCGATGAGAACAATGTGGAAGGTATGCTTCTAGCTAATGTTATGCCAACACAAGCTAACGTTGTGCTAACAGCGGCTAAAGGTTATCCCCTTTTAGAACAGCGGTATGATGTTGTGAAATATTAAATCCGTATGACCTGCCTGTTAATAGTGAGGGCTGTCCTCTCTTTCGTTGGCCAATCAGAGGCCAGGTCTGTTCACGTCAAGTTAGTCTCGGTTCAACGCTTTGGCCACAGACCGGTTTGGCCCTGGCCTTGGCAGTGGAGACGCTCGCCCAACAGGGTTGACCAGGCACTGGGCTGTAGGGCCTGCCAGTGGAAACACCCCGTTTGTGAACACACAAATACTGTGAGAATTCAGCTTGGTTAGCCAAAAGTAGGGGCAGTTGAGATTTTTGTCTCATAAACAATAAAAGCCTGAAATGTGCTTTTTTTCTTTTGTTTTTTTCACTAGCACTTGCAATAAAGCATGTGGCTTATTAGTAAATGTCAAGACTGAGGCACCAAAGAATGTTTTCTAAAACATTAAACTTAGTTCTGTGAGAGCCAATAATAAGTGAGCTTTTGATCAATTATGATTATTTTTCTGATATTTATCTATTGGTGAAATATCTACTATATCTAGTCTGAGGGGGCTCATAGTTTTACCGCTGCGGGGGAAATAGCCCTGAACTTCTTTAGCCAACACTGCGAGTAGACTTTTCATCAGACATTAGCTCTGAATATTTGAACTTCCACGCGGAAAACCCTGCTGAACAGAGACAACAGCTGTTTGTGCGTCCTTGCTGAAGGTTGCGGCGACGGCGTCGGGATCGGGAGGTAAACAGCGGCGGGCATTAGCCCAGCGCCTCTGTCACGTGAGCCCTCTCCTCTAGCCTAACCCGGTGTGTCTGTTTGCTCTGGGGGCGGATGAGGCGTGGATCTGCGTGGCATGGGGATTGAAAGAAGGGGGAGAGAGAAAAAAAAAAAAGAAAAAGCTTGTGACCTTTCGGGAGCTGTTAAATCGTCCCACTGGTGACGCCAGGAGACAAGCCCCTCAGGTGGAAGGGAATGGCTGCACGGTGAATTATTAGAATGGGACGGTTCAGTGAGGGGAGGGAGGCAGGGGCGCATGGGTGAGGGGCGGCCCAAACTGTACAGTAGACTCACTCTGGTGGTGTTTTCACTTTTTTTTATATTAATATAGAGCTGGACAAGATAGCAGAGAGATTAATCACAATTTACCATATCAAACAAATACTACAATTCATGAACATAAGACAAGACAGATCTTTGACCACATTGTTATTTTTCTTCACATTTTCAAACTCCAAACTGTAGAAGAATAAATGGTTGTTGGATTGAAGCGTTTCAAGTGATGGCCGAGTGTGTAATGAGAGCAAGCGTGCTCAAAACAGGTCCCCACTTAAAGGAATAGGCCACGTTTTTTACATACTGAGATATGTTCTTACCTTAGCTTAGACGAGTTCATCTGTACCTGTCTGGTCTCCACGTGTGCCTTCCATAACGTAAACACAGCACAGACGGCGTTAGCATTTAGCCTCTCTCTTCTCCTCTATAGCTCCAAACCAGGTGAAGCTAGAAGCTACCAAACTCTAAAGTAAAGTGAAGATATCACTGCGCGGATGCCGAATTACTCCTGGTATTATTACGCCTTACAATATAGTTCCTGTTTTATCCGCTTAGAAAATCCACATTGTTTAATTTTGTGTAATTATACTTTATAGTGTAACACTTCATGTAACCATATTTAAATAGGGAAAACGTGGAAGAGTTTGGTAGCTTCTATCTTCACTTCGTTTGGAGCTATAGAGGAGAAGAGAGAGGCTAAATGCTAACGCCGTCTGTGCTGTGTTTACGTTACTGAAGGCACACGTGAAGACCAGACAGGTACAAATGAACTCGTCTAAGCTAAGGTAAGAACATATCTCAGTATGTAAAAACGGTGGCCTATTCCTTTAAATCATTCCAATCCTGACCTAATCTTTTTTTCTCTGAGGGCCAAAATGAAAATGTGCTTGTGGCCAAACACAGCGATTTCAAGAGTGAAACACATACTGCAAACTGCAAATAATAATAGTTACTTTAATTATTTTAGGTATACATGTGCAATTAACATGCTACATTAAAACAAACATTGACTGTGGCAAAAGTCTATCTTAGTAGAACATAAACAACAAATGCAGCCACAAAATTGCAGCAATATACTGCAAAATGTAAACAACAACAATCCTTGCATCTTCAACAGTCCAAACTGCTTATACTAGTGAGAGACACATTATTAGCCTATTATAATGTTATTGTTATGTCATCAAGGTGTGAGTCAGTCAGTGACCTCTGAGTCTGGACTGTTCAGGGTCATGACACTGAAAGTCTGCTCACAGATGTAAGTGCTCCCAAACAGTGAAAGCATCACCTGTGCATGCTTCTTAATCTGTGGGTACCTTTCTGTGTATAACAATCCTTCACATTCAGAGACATTATGTTTGAGCTCAGTATCACACTGAAACTCAATGAGCTCCATCTGAATGTGGTCTGGGACAGAGTCAGGAGTAACATTGAAGAGTTGGGAGAATCACCAGCATTCTTTCATATTCAGGCAGCCTCTCCTCCACCAGGTTTACTTCTCTCAGCTGGGAAGTGAGCCCACAATCATCAGTACATTCACTAACTAAGTAACTCAAAATCACGACAGCAACCAGAGTGACTCGCATCTGCGCTAACCACGCAAAGCTCCACGGAGAGCGCGTACAGACAGAAGCCGCGCGTAGGTAAATCGAGGACATTTAAAAGCGAGTGTGTAGTGTACATTTGTATGCCGTACCTGCAGAAAGATGATAATGTAATAATCTGCTCTTTGCCTTGAAGCTGTAGATTCAATGTGTTGAGCAGGTTCGTGATGTCCACCATGAAACCAACGCCTCACTCCTCTCCCACTGCGCCGCCTGTTGTACGCTCATTACGCATGTGCTTCGGCCATCATCAAACGCTCTGACCGAGGCCACTGTGAGGGAATGGGGTGGACAGTATTTGCATCGCTGGTTTATTAATTCAGTTGACAAAAATAATGAGAACGAGGAGAAAGAGGATTAAAAGAAACATGTGCCAACGAGGCCAGCGATCAGGGCAGACTTCAGGCACAGGCATCGTGCATGAAGTCAGTCAATCAATGGTTTTGTATAGCCCAATATCACAACAGGAGTTGCCTCATAGGGCTGCACCGAACATTAAGGCAATAAAACAGAGCAGTAAATAAGACAATGTAAAGTTCAGGTGAATCAAGTATCCAGGCAAACATAATGTCCAAATAAGCGTCAGCAGTAGGTGGTGACGAGCGGCGCGGGTGTCCCCTGTCCTTAGACTCTCCAGCACGGCAAGGAAAAACTCAGAAACCCGGTGGGAGAAACGAGAAACCTTGGGGAGAACCACAGAAGAAGAGATCCACTCCCATGGACGGACAGGCTATAGAGACCCAGCACTGATGGAGTCCCTTCAGCAGACGGGCCAGGATCGAGACCATCCAGTCCTTGTTGTCAATCCAGTATAGGCAGGGTTCCTCTGTTCAGCCGGGTTCCTCCGTTCAGCTGGGTTCCTCCACTCGATCTAGACAGACACTCCCAAGGGGGAGTGGGACAGGAGACACCATGTGAATAGTAATGAACAGACTACAGATAAATAGATATTGTATCATAATAAGACAAAGTCTGCAGTAAGAAGAAGAAGAGGATAGCGCTCAGTGTACCGTACTTCCCACAGCAGTGTTTCTTCTAAGGCAGCTTTACATCAGGCTGTGGGTTAGAGCTTTACCTAACTGACCTGATCATAAGCTCATTCTCAGAGGTACGTTTTAGTCTAGTCTTAAATGTAGGGACTGTGTCTGCTTCTTTAACGTGAGCTGGGAGTTTATTCCATAAAACCAGAGCTTGTAGCTAAAGGCTCTTCCTCCTATAGTGATTTTGGAGACATGAAGTCTCTCCGTTCATTCATCAGGCACAACCTGAAACAATATACAGCAGATATAAGTTCAGATGCCCTAACAGAAAGTTTGCAGGCTGTAGTGTTCTCTGGAGCCGGTCACAGCGGAGAGAGAAAGAAGGGAGGCGCACAGAGAGAGAGGGGAAAGACACGGGTTAAAAATAAGTTTACAACTATTGATCAATGATCATCAAGTGGATTCTGCTCTACACCGTCGCAAACAGCGCTGTGGGGATGACAAGTTGGGGACATGAGGAACGGACATAGTTTTGGAGCAGAGTGCTCGATGCATCGCATTGTCTCAGCACAGACACAGCCAGATGTGCGCGGTAGGTCCTGCAGCTGTCTGTCCTGGGGGAGGCAGTGAACACTGAATGATGTGGACCGTCGGCTGGGCCAGGGCTAAAAGTGGCCTACCTGTGGAGCCGCGTATGATGTACAGTAATAACTTGACCAGACTAAAACCAAGTCAAACATTGTTAATGACCTATAAAACTTTGGCTAAAATCTGAAGTATGTTGGTAAGCTTCAGTGAAAATAAAGAAGTGAAAACATGTGTGACACGGTTTGAAAGATTCCCATGTCATTTAAATTCACTGCCCAAGATGATGCTTATTGTTACACAACAGTTGGATAACAGGCTCAGTGCTCCCCTCAGTCAGTCGGTCTGTCCACACGTGTCAACGCTGGACGTCCGACAGCTCCTCTGACAGTGACACCAACACCTCAGACACTGCTCCGGGCCGGCCCCCGACAGCACACAGAGCCCCATCAGGGACGGGGGGGACGGGCGGGCGGTCGAGGGAATGCAGGAGACGGCCTGAAGCGACTGATGGAGCTTTTCATTGAAATCCCCTCTCAACACTGAAGTACATTTAGATTTTTAGTTTGCATTATATCATGCTCGGGTTTTCGTGTCATAGATGGTGAAGTTTGTTGTTGTTGTTTACATTAGCGTGACAGGTATTTTCTTCCTGAAAGTTGTGAAATGTGCTCATAAGCTCATCCGTGTGTAAAAATAGGAAGTAGGATAGAAAGTTGTGAATGAGTTTGGATTTCGACTAATAATTAAAATTTTGTTCATTGTTTGTTAACAAAATATTTCATTATATGGTCTTGAAGGTATAAAAACAATTATTCGTGAAATGCACACTTTAACCTCTTAACCGAGCGCAGATTCTCCACTTTGGCTTTACCCAAATCTAAAAGCTTCTTGAACAAAGCGTCAACGCAGCGACGAAAACAAGGATGAAAAGACAACAACAAAAAAGCGACAAAAGAAGTGAAAAAGTGAACAAAAGCAACAATATGAGCCACAAAAAAGTCACAAAGAAGAAACATAAACGTGCCAGAAAAAGCAACAATAACATAACTAAAAAGTAGGGATGGGTCTCGTTAAGGATTTATCGATACTCCTTATCGATCTGGTACTTTAACGGTACTCTTATTGGTACTTTTTAAAGGAAAAACAATAGTTAGATAGAGGCTAATATAGTAGCCTCTATCTAACTAGCCTAGGCCTATATATATATTTTTTCCACATTTATGCTACATTTGGACCTAATTTATTTTCAATTAGCACATACACTTAATATATGGGAGTTAAAATACAAATATAGACCAAAATGTATTATTATTATTATTATTATTATTCTTTAGTAAATGAAGGATTAAGGCTCATACGTGTCTTGTTAATCAGGCTGTTGGTTAGCTTTGACTGTAGCTCTGGGACTGAGCCTAAATGGAAACTAGAACTGAACTAGAGCCTCTCAGCTTGTGTCCAGTGGGTGGACACCGGTTCGCGCTGACGTGCATGTGGGAGTGCGCATGCGTGTGCACGTACACGCTGCCCTGTGTCGTTTGTGGAAAAACAGACTCCACCTGAAACTCTTCAGTTTGTGTATTTGTGAATGAGGAAAAGCGTGCGTGGCTCGTCTGTTTGTTCAATAGGAAGTTGTTATGTTTGGCTTTTTACCTCAGGTTAGCGGCAGCAGCTCGGGGGGTTTCTGAGAGAATAAGCACGTTTCCCACGCGCACCTGTCCGCCGTGGTCGCGCACACGGCTGCATGGGAGGCACAGCACAGGGATGATCCGACCGACACCGTGGACTCTCGTGCGGGTAGCGGGGATGAACGGATCCGACGCAGCGAATGCAACCATTAGAGCAGAGAGAGCATTTTAGTGCTTATTTGAGCGCCATTATTTATTTGGGAACCACTATGTTACAAAATACAAGTATTCAATATTCTATGACTAAACACAAGTTTGTCTAGTCAACAAGTCTTAACTGTGGTTTTAAACAAAGTGCCATATTTCTGCCCTTAAATTCTTAAGACTGTTTTAAATGGTCAGGCAGAGTGACCAATCAGAAGTGAATGGCCCGTTGCAGATCAAAACAAACATGGCGTCTTGGTGGCGAGTATGAAAAAAGGCTTGGACTTCACACATAGGCCTGAGAAGATTTGGCTTTGAATGCACAGCTCATATTTTCTTGGCCTTGACACACAGATCCAGGTGATCCACGTCTTTTGTTTTGTTCAGCCAGTGTGACCTTTAACCAAGAGCATTTTCTCCAGGTCAGCTTTACCTGAATCTTAAACGCTTCCAGACTGGAGCTGACAGCCTATAGGCGCACGTGGTTAATGCGTCATCGCAGCGGCCCCGTTAAGAAGACCCCGGGGCCATCATGACACCGGGGTTTGGTACCCATCCCTACTAAAAAGTGACAAAAATGTGACGAAAACACGACAAAAAAAGTCAAGTCAGGGAAAAAAGAGATGAAGAAAACAACAAAAAATACAAAAACAAGACGAAAACCAGACAAAAAGATTTCAAAAATGTGACATTGTGGCAATCAGTGTTAATTTCGTCGACTAAAATGTTTAGTCTTAATTTAATATCACTTTAAAGTGATATTTTGACGACTAAAATTGGACTAAAACTAAATTAAAAGTTTTTCATGAGACTAAAACTATGACTAAAATGTCCAGATATTTTAGTCGACTAAAATAAGACTAAATAAAAATGAAAAGGAGAGACTAAAATCATCCAGACTTCTATTGACCGTCTGAAAGAGCCTCAGATCATGTACATTCACTGCCAAAGGAGCAGCTCTGAGCTTTGTTCATGTGGGAGCAGCTCCATGAAGCAGAGGAGCTGATTAAATATGATAATGAATATTATAAATGCAAAGTCTTAAATTTAAAATTAAATTTAGTCGACTAAATTTACTTGAAATTTTAGTCGACTAAAACTAGACTAAAACTGAAGATATTTTTTTTGACTAAATCTCGACTAAAATTGAATTACATTTTCGTCAAAAGACTAAGACTAAAACTGAATTAAAATATGTTGTCAACATTAACACTGGTGGCAACAAAAAAAGTAATTATCGGTTTTGTGGGCTTAGCTTTCAAATGAGGTGTTACTCTGTAGGCTGTAAGCTCAAGTCGAGAAGCTTTTTAGATTTGGGTAAAGCTGAACTGGAGAAAGTGTGCTCGGTTATAACAGAGGTTAAGAGGTTGAATTCAGCTTCTGATTTTAAAACCTCAATTCCAAATCTAATCACATTTGCACTACTTGTCTGAAAATGAAAATAAAAATAAAAAATCGCAATAAGATACACTGCCTAACAAAATCAAATTGTCCTTTACCTGAATGTCAGTGTTCTGATCTGGGGCTGCTCCACTGCCATGTCTTATAGAATAAAGGTGAAGCCTGTGTCTTCCAGTGACCAGGAAGTGACTTAAGGCCCTCGCTTTCGTTGGATAAACCTCCTGTGTGTCATGTCCATCCCGTCTCTGGACACATGTGGGGGATTCCAGCGGCTCGGCGTGGATGGAGCTGTCCCTCATGGGCACATGTCCCCCCGCGGGCCGTGTGAGAGCAGGGGTCAACCGGCTGTGTGTGTACAAACATGCCCCCGCCGACCCCGGGGAAGGGGCCACGCTCACATCGCGTTCAGACGGCTGTCCATCACCATGACGACGGGAGGAGCACATCACACATCAGCCCATCACCATGACGACAGGGGCAGCAACACCTCCAGGACCTCCGCGGAGCAGGAGATGGTTCACACGCTGAGAAACGCACTATCCGAGCTCATTTCAGAATATGAGGCAGGGTTTAAGAAGTCTGTGCATTTACTTAACCTCTTAACCCCCACCTACACTGAGCACAATTTCTCCAGTTTGGCTTTACCCAAATCTAAAAGCTTCTTGAAAAACGTGTCAAAATAGCAACACAAATGGGACAATAACGAGGATGAAAATGCAACAAAAGAGCGACAAAAAGGCAATGAAAAAGTGACAAAAATGTGTGACGAAAAATTTCCAAAATGAAGGAAAAAGGACAAAAAGCGACGAAAATGTGGCAAAAATTGACAAAAACCCAACAAAAAAGCGATGGAATAATGTATAAAAAGACGACAACACATCAACAACGCGAGGTATAAGATTCATTTAGATGAGTTTTGTAGGTCTTAGCTTTCAAATGAGGCTCTATACTGGCCTATAGTGACAGCCTATAGGCCAGTATAGAGCTCCAGTCTGGAAGCGTTTAAGATTCAGGTAAAGCTGACCTGGAGAAAATGCTCTTGGTTAAAGGTCACACTGGCTGAACAAAACAAAAGACGTGGATCACCTGGATCTGTGTGTCAGGGCCAAGAAAATATGAGCTGTGCATTCAAAGCCAAATCTTCTCAGGCCTATGTGTGAAGTCCAAGCCTTTTTTCATACTCGCCACCAAGACGCCATGTTTGTTTTGATCTGCAACGGGCCATTCACTTGTGATTGGTCACTCTGCCTGACCATTTAAAACAGTCTTAAGAATTTAAGGGCAGTTTGTTTAAAACCATAACACAGTTAAGACTTGTTGACTAGACGAAGTTGTGTTTAGTCATAGAATATTGAATACTTGCCCCAAAATGTATTTTGTAACATAGTGGTTCCCAAATAAATAAATAAATACATATATACTTTGAAGGGAAATGTATATCTATCGCTCTGGACTTTATGAATGGCTGTTGTAACATATTCTGTTACTTTGTAAATAGTAAATAAGTGCTTTATTTATCATTGTACAAGTGTACAATGAAATAGTGTTCAGGTGTTAGTCCTGAGCAGCTGCGACTGAGCAGCGCTGCCATTGTGGGTTGACCTGACCATGGTGTTTTGGAGGTCGGGTAACCGTAGCAAGTAGTAGTAAGAAACCTGGCTGCCTTCAGTCTCCTCTGAAACGGTGCAGCGCCTCCTGGGTTGTCCCTGTTTCAGAGCGTGGTGTCCTGCACTGGTCAGCTCCTCCTCCTCCTTCCTCTTCCTCCTGTGCAGCTCCCTCTGCTCAACAACAGTCTTTCACCATCCTCTGGGAAGAGCTTAGCAGTTAATCTGTTTTATTCTCCAGTGAACGTCCATTAGCCAGAACAACAGAAGGCATGTGTGGCTTCACTGTGAGTCTTGCCTGGATACCTCCTCGTTTCTCCATTTTTTGTTTCCTGTAGCTCCTCTTGTGACGCCTTCACTGTGCTGCAGGTGTGGGGCTCTTGATGCCTCTTCAGTGTCTCAGAAGAAGACATTTGTAGGTCTCAAATGGGTTTAGCTGAAAAGCTGCTGTTTACTTTTAAAAGCTGCTTTCTTCAGGACCATTTTTGACTCTTCACAGTAAAGATTCCACCAAACCTCACAAAAACACGGCAAAGATGTACAAAAGTATCCAGCAAAACTATCAGTTTGTCCAATCAGAGTACCGTATTCGGAATACTTTGAACTACCACAGTGATGTGCATTATATTTATGTGTAAATGGGGCATACAAACATGTAGCTACGCTAGTTACAGTGTCAGTTCTGAACTTATTTGCCCCAATTCCATCCATCCATCTTCTTCCACTTGTCCGTTGCCGGGTCGTGGGGGCAGCTGTTGGAGCTGCACCAGCCCCTATGGCTCCTCCTGCAGGTGGTGGGTCCACAGAAGGACGGCCTCATGGTTCTAACCGGGCCTGTTGGTCTCTCATAAGGGGCTTCTGAACCGCTCTTTGTCTGACCCGTCACCTAGGACCTGTTTGCCATGGGAGACCCTACCAGGGGCACGAAGCCCCCGACAACAGAGCTCCAGGATCATTCAGGCTCAAACTCCTCCACCACGTTAAGGTGGCGGTTCCAGGAGGGGTATTTGCCCCAATTAGGAAGACAAAAACACACTGGGCAAATGCACACCAGGATCAGATCACATGACCCACGGCATGAACTGAACTGTGGAGTAACTGTGGAGACCAGACAGATCATTGAGTATTGAAAATGAAGCACTAATGCAAAATCGTTTTGATCTTTTCTTCATACCTTTTGTGTCACAGTGTAACCCTGTAAATGTAATCTCTGGAATGACCTGAACAGTTACTCAAAATGAGCATTCTAAATATATTTAAGTATTTGTTACTCCCCAACACTGACCTAGACAGAACATGAGATCTTCCCCTGAGGTTCTGTCTGTGTTCTGAGTAGTTCTGACATGTTTTTTTCTAACACTGATGCAGATATGCACCGCCAATATAAATCAGCAGGGGGAGTTTTATTAGGGGCATAGGGCTAATATATTTGCAAGCATATATATCGGCTCGACCTCTATTTAGGTGTGAAGTTTTGACCACTCACAGAACAAAATGAAACTGGGTAATAATTATGTTTTTGCTCATAAAAGCCTCAACAATGCTATAAAAAAGTTGAAACAGTGTACAGAAGGGGTCCAGAAGCAAGAATATGTGAATACAAATGATAAATGTAAGACAGAACACAATTCTAATCGGACGGAATATTGAAACTAGTCAGAAATATTATGAATAAGTCAAAACAAAATGACACATAAAGGTCCTGTGTGGGGGTTAATCCTTCCTTATATTCTGCACCAAATCCTTGATGTTTTATGACCTAAAACAAAGTAGGCGGTTTCAATAATGCTAAAAACATCTGCACTGCTTACAGAAGGAAACAATCAGAACGGGTCCAGTGAAGGCCTCTGTGCTTTAAGTAACATCATGACATCAGCAGGTGGATGAATGAGATTACGAATGACTCCAGAAGTGTTTTTCATCCGAGAACACGCTCAGAACACCTTTTCAAACACACAGCGCGGCTCCTGTCGAGGTTGTTATTCCAGATCCGTCTCCAATGATCGGGATTGGTATTGTTGCGCTGTATAAATGGCTCTTACTTTCAATTAGTGCGCGGAGCTCCCAGCCGAGCGAGCGGGGCCGCGTCGATGAGGAGAGGCCCCGCGCAGACAGATGGGCCCTGCGTGACACTGGGGCGTCCTGCGGAGCCAAAATCAATGCTCCACTGCAAACACCACAGAAATTAATAATTATCCCATCACAGGGTTGCTTTGCATTGCCTGTGCAATCTAATTAATAGCTGTTTTGTTTGTGGCTCGTGGGCTGCGTGTCAGCGACTGGGGAAGGGTCGGGGGACGGTGCAAACTCTCACCTTTGTGGGATCATATCCTCCAACTGCAATGGGGTCGATTTGACTTCTTGTATTCATGGAAAAAACATTACAGTCAGTGAAGCAGCGCTGTTACACTTTTGGGCTAGTGTTTGAGTTCATGCAGAGAGCCTGAAATGACGCGTTATGCCAGTGATTTAACCTCTTACTCCCCACCATAACCCAGCACAGTTTGGCTTTACCCAAATCTAAAAGTAGGGCTGCAACTAACAATTATTTTGTAATCGATTAATCTATCGATTATTTTTACGATTAATCGATTAATCGCTTGGCCGTGAATGGTGTAGGAAAATTGTATTTTTTACATTTTTTCATCATATAAAGCAAAAGTGGGGCTGCTTGAGGACGTGTTGCTGGAGTAAACTTAAAGTAAATGTTTGTTGGAGGCTCTTAGCGCTAATTCTGCTTTCTGATTGGATGAGACACAGACGGATATTCATGAAATTTACAATGTACAAAACACTACAGACCCTAACTATAAAAATACTACATTTTCATGTCATTTTTGCTCTATTTGAATCTGTGTGAACCAGAAAACAATTAATCGATTACTAAAATAGTTGTCGACTATTTCAATAATCGATTAGTCGTCGATTCATCGATTAGTTGTTTCAGCCCTATCTAAAAGCTTAAAAAAGCATCAAAATATTGGCAAAAACATGGATGAGAAAGCGACAAAAACGTGGCCAAAACATGACAAAAAAAGGTAGAGAAAACGTGGCGTAAACATGACAAAAAGCAATGAAAAAAAGCCATACAAAATTGACAAAAAAGTGACACAAAAATGTTGAGAAGCTTTCAGATTTGGGTAATGCCAAACTGGAAAAAATGTGCTCGGTTCATTTGTAAGAGGTTAAGGCCATGCTTCTCGACTGGTGGGTCGGGACTATACCAGAGGTGGGCAATATATTTGCATATTTCCGATGGTTTGCAGAGATATGGCTTCATCATCGTTATCAGGAAAGTAACGATTCATTCATCAACAGCTTATAGTTAAGTGTCATAATTGGCTCGAACTTGGGTGTTGGTTTGAAAATGAGTTGTCAACGTCATTAATAGTGACTACTAAACCAGGAGTTCTCAAACCCTCTTGGGCCTGGAACCTCTTACCGAACAGAACCTCCACCACTCGTGTTTAAAGCTGCTGTATATTTGTCCTGTAGTTGAGTAAGTTCCTTCTTTTGCATGAAGGATTTCATCTGCACGTAGCTTTGTGGACCCTAACGTCCTGTTTGGTTGCAGATGTGTCTGACGGGCTGCTGGAGGTGGTGGGGCTGGAGGGCGCCATGGAGATGGGGCAGATCTACACTGGGCTGAAGAGTGCGGGGAGACGCCTGGCCCAGTGCTCCGCTGTCACCATCAGGTCAGTGTTCACCAAGCCCAGACCACAGCCCGGACCGCAGCGGAACATACTAAAGTATAACGTGTTCCTCTTGTAGAACCACCAAGGCCCTCCCCATGCAGATCGACGGGGAGCCGTGGATGCAGACGCCCTGCACTGTGAGTATTTCAGTTCAGAGCTGACCATTAGGGTAAATAGACCTCACTGGACGAGTAAATCAGCCATCCAAACGTTAACTCCAGGGCAGGTCCAGATGATGGATGCTGCTCCTCACAGTTTCACACTCACAGTAAACATTGCAGCGTCCCCTCTTTCCCTTGATGCTTAGTCTGGGGTTTCTCAATATTCCGTCTCTCAAATTAAGGCGAGACTCCCCACAAAAGACGTCATGGAACAAACTTAGGACCTTATAGCTCAGAGTGGAGAGGGCTAACCACTCTACCATCACGTCACACAGTTTTCATTTGTCTCAAGTGACACATGGGCTGTACGATCCTCTTAGGGAGACGGGCAAATGGAAAAAATACTATTTCATTCAAATCCTCATAATAACTGGATATTTTGTACCCAATAGGTTGTGTTCATGTGACATCACAACATTCTAAAGAGCCTATAGTTCAAAATTGAGGTGGAGGTCAACTGAAATTTTCCTTGGCCGTAACCATAGTAACGCTCAAAATGGAGATTTATAGTCTTAAATCATTGCTAATTTCTCTGTATTTACTGGGCCAATTCACATGAAACAAAAGCTGTCACAAAGTTCAAAGTCATATCTTCCAGCACATATGAACATATGTCTAATTATTTCCTCACAAAGGCGTCCAAAAGTGGAGACAATATTCAAAAACATGTGCTTGATGTTGGCCAGTAGAAAGGACTTTCAGCCATAAAATTCACGTCAGGTTTGTGAATCCAGTCACTGTCACATGATGATCAAAGAAAACATTTGGACATTTTCTTTTTGGAAACTTCTTTCAAAAACTGTTTCTCTCCCATAGAGTTGTATTGGCACCTGCCCTCCAACTGAAACAGAATTCTATTACGTGAACGCAACCTATTCCATAATCCTATCACTAAGGACTGATTAAGTCCTTTGAAGAACATTTTTGGGACCAAACACAATGAGATAAAACAAAAGGTACCAAGTTGGTCCTCGATCCAATGATAGAAAATAACAGTTTCCATCACTGATGAAAGCAACATCTTTTGCAGAGTCTCCGCCTCGTGCTCAGCATTAGGTCTAACGATCCTTTGTCTTTGAATATTTCACAAATAAATACGCTTTATTTTTTTATTTTTATTTTTCAGATGTAAATGAGAAGTTCTCAGACGATCTTTGCCCGTTCATTTAAAATGATGAGAGCTTTTGTTTCAACCTTTGATGCTCCCATCTACTAGCCTGGCTAACGCCAGACTAAAATCACAAGTGATATTTAGTCTGGGGACCACCAATTCATTTTCTCGTAGGAGAGGTGTGGTTTACGATTGTCCATAGCCGTTTATTGGGCGCTACGAATGTCTCTCATGCGTCTGCATGTAGCCATAGCCAATCGTATCATGGTATCAGATGACGTATGACGTACCTGCTGTAAACTTTTGAGCTAAACTATTTAGAACACGTTCTAAAGCTTGATCGAAAGATGGCATCGCGTCTGCTGCTGTCATGTTGGATCCGTAAATATTTTTTATTTTTTTTATCCCTAAACAAACTACAAGCTTTATGTCAAATAGCGCGTCATCGTCTTACCGTCCCTCCTCGTTCTGTGATTGGTGCCCAAATCCATGGAAAAATGTCGGCCATGGTCCCCAGGCTGTTGTGAAGTTCGAAAAGATTCGAGCGCACACAGCAGTCTGGCGTTAGCCAGGCTACCCATCTACAGTATTTGTCTGACACTTTCCCTATTTACGGGTATCGTGGAAAACCCTCTTGCAAAAGTGATATTGTATTGTCTTTTGAGCGCCCAACAAGAGAAGTATCAAAGGAACATTTACAAAGTACCACATGTGGCGTGCTCAAAAACAGCCTTAACCTCTTACCCGCTCCAGAACCTGGCTTTACCCTAATCCAAAAGCTTCTTGAAAACGCTTTAAAATAGCGACTTAAACTAAAAGAAAATGAGGGTGTAAAAACACTTACAAAAAAGTGGCAAAACAGACAAAAGAGCAACAAAAAACTCACAAAAGGTAGATGAAAAAGAACATTTAAAAAAAGTGACAACAACAAGGCAACAACACGAGGGTAAAGATCTATTAACACCAGTTTTCTAGGTCTTAGCTTTCAAACGAGGTGTTAACCTGGCCTATAGTCTGTAAGCTTTTAGATTTGGGTAAAGCTGAACTGGAGTAAACGGGAGTTCAGAGCTTCGATATGACTTTGATGTGAGTCTTTTGACCTGTGTGGTAAATGGAAATCCCTCATCAAGAGACCTGTCAGATTGCATTGTTGTTCCGCCGCACTCCAGCCGTCCCCCTTCGCGCTCAGGAGTGCCTGCACCTGCTCCAAATATTTTTATGAACTCCTGTCTGTTGATTATGGTTGCGCGGCGTTGTAATTACCACCCTGCAGACTGAAGCGCCGCCGTCATTTCCATATAGATCGCAGCAGCCGCAAATCTGGAGCGGCGCCGACCAAAAACAAGTGCCTGGCGAAGTGCTCTCGTGCAAAACTCCGCCGGGCGAAACTCGGCTCCTGACAATCCGCAATTGTGCCGCCGCGATCTCCATGGCGACTTCAGTCATATACTGTAACGCGTGTCAGATATGAAAACACCGACGCTCGAGCGGGGGATGTTTTTGCGGCGCGGTAATTATTAACAACAACAAGTATGCAAATGAAACGAGAGCTCCGCCGCGTCAATAACATATTTAACACCGGGGTCTATTTGCATTCGGAGGCAAAGCACAGGGCGTGACGCTGTCACAACAGGGTCTGCCGTCAGTAACCGGGACATTTTAGATCATTGTGGATCATTGCACGCTGTGGTTACGCTAGTTCCTCTGACCTGAAGCGCCAGCACTTCCTGTCCGTACTCGTTTCCTGCGGAGGTTAGCTCATATGTTCTAAAGGTTACGTGGCGGACAGTGAGTTCAGTGAGTAGATAATCACATACTGCGTGTGAAAAACTTCATGTAGGATGTAAATAGTTCAAAGGAGGCGCCTATGTTTATGAAGATCGGATAGTTTGTCTTGAAGCTAAAGGCTAACATGCAATCAAATATTTAACAAGAAATATTTATTTATGCAGATTAGTTTACATTTGCGTCAATATTTTGCACCATGTTACAGGGCTCTAGTTTGCAACTAGTCTTTATTTGCCCCCTTTATAAAACAAAATAACTGCAAACTGTAAATATATTTTAAAAATATATGTATTGTATTTAATTAAAGTGCATCAACATAAACAAAATTGCAAAGGCAAACCCTTTCTCTAACTGAAAAGTCACTGGCTGAACGATTTTGCCAAATATTGATATTGTGATTTTTTTCAATCATTATTGCGATTTCGATTTTATTTCGATTTTTCTTCCCCCATTTACCATTAATAACTTTTTGTTGCATATAACTTTAATTATAGCCTAAACTGAGACAATGTTATTGCTCATGAAATATTTACAACTGACTAAGTTCTCATCCAAAACCTCCTCTTAGGTTCTAAAAAGTCCCAACTGAGCTGCAAACAACTCTTTCCAAGCAGCACAGGCTCAGCTTCATCTCCGTGGAGACAGAGACAGTCTCTGTGAGGGAGTTTCTGTGATGAGTGCATCAGACCGTGGGGCGGCGCAGCCCGGGACTCTGAATAGAGTGATTAGCGCTGCAGCTAATGCAATGCTAAAGTAGAAAAAAGCAATAGTCCTTCGCGTGGCTGTATCAAAACGCTGATATTTTCACAGTACATCCACGATCTACCGCGCACCTTCACTAGACTGAGAAGTAAACAAAAGCACGCTGTGGAGTGGACGTCGCCGCCGTCTGTCGCCGCTACATTCACTTCTGTGGGCCGCGGCCATCAGCTGCATGGGCCACTTTCTGTCAGTTTATTCCCCACAGAAGTATCTATTTTTCACTTTTATGTTGGCCTTTTGCGGCGGTACCGCAGCAGCCGGGCGCTCGAGCGCAGGACAGGGAGAAGCACGTGCACGTGAGGAGCCACTGTTTTATTTTAGCATCTGCATCATTGTCCTTGTAACAAACTAACTGTTGTTTCAGTAAGAGAACTTGACATTACACATTATTTTCTATGATTCGTTACATCCCTCGACAGGATTGTTTTTTTTAAATGAATATTTGAAGGTAATGCAGACATGCAGTAATTCCTACATAACCCGGTCCCCCTGAAAAGGTCCCTCAGCGCTGATACTGAAACAGCACCAAGAACGAGAAATAACCCATCTATGTCACATCCTCCTTCCTCTTCTTCCGTGCTACAAACATCAGCCCACACTCGTCACACAAAGATTTCCATAAGGCTCCTCCTTGTTTCCAGACACTTTGACCAAACTTGTCCCAATCCTGTCCGTGGTCAAACCGTATTCTTTACGCAGGTAGAAAACCATTTCCAGAGTTGAATCTTTGCTCTGCTGTCCCCCCTCTGCTTTCATCAAATTGCAAACTGCCAAAATGATCCCCCCAAAAACGGTACACAATTGCCTATTGTCTCCATTTTTGTCTCCAGATGCCGTGTCTGTGTCTGAGCGAATTATAAATCTTGTGTGGAATATTTAGCTGCCAGTCGTTGCCATATACTCTGGTAATTGCTCCTCAGTCAAAGTCCACGACGTCGCCCGTAAATGACAGCCCTGATCTGGAGCCAACGTGGCGCGGCCTGTGTACGGCAGATGGGAGCGTTTCCTGTCTCCATTACGGAGCTGGGACGTAATGTCAAGCCACATGTTTGGTATTTGTTATTTCGCTGTTATCACCCATCAACAGAATTAATAGAATATTTGGGAAACAAAATATTTGGATTGAGACGTATTAGCACACTCTGGAAAGTCACGAGAATCCCATATAACGTGACAATAAGCCGAAGATCTGCGGGGGATTAGAAGCACATCCCGTTATCAAAGCCTGAGGAGTTTCACAGACAAACAGCTGTTGGAAGAAAAGATTCTGAATAGCTGTTTGTTTTACAGTAAAACAAGGCCCTGGAGGCAACCAGGAAAATCCACTCTTTCAAACTTCCTCAGCTTTGATTTACTTCAGTCATTTGCTGCAGATTATCTCAGACTCAGTAAAATGTCTTGATACAAGTAAAAAATAAGCACCATATTTTTCGGACTATAAGTCGCTCCGGAGTATAAGACGCACTAGTCAAACATTGCCTAATGAAGAAAAAATAGGCTGAATAGGCGTACAGTATGCTAACGTAATACATTAATGGTTACATGAAGCATAAACAATGAACTAAATAAGTGTCTGGTATGTTAACATCACATAAACAGTTCAGATAACAATAGCATAAAGAACATACCAAACTCTCCATCTCACTCCAAATCAATCGCCTTGGCAACGACCTGGGCACGGAGATGTAACTGCACTGTTGACAAGCCTCTCCTAACAGCATGTTTTCAAGCTCTCATCTGCGAACTCATTCCTCTAGCTGTGGCCATCTAGCTTTTAGCCCGTGATTAGCTTGTTTTGTTTACTTCATTGCAGTAACCTCCGCTCTCTCACTCACTCCAAACTTTCTATCTGCTGCTCGATTAGCCTGCAGTGCCCTCTAGCGGCATGTGAAAGTATATTTGAATCAAAAAAAAGAAAAAAATATCACATATTAGTCGCTCCAGAGTATAAGACAAACTATGACAAAAAGTGCGACTTATAGTCCGGAAAATACGGTAATGTGTAATAACACTATTCCAGTGTGGTGCGGTCAGTGAGGTCGTCATAAGGGCCTCTGCACTGACCTCGGCTCTCATTCTGTGCCCTTTTTACAAAACATTTATAAATGTATGACCCAACATACATTTATAAATGTTTTGTTCTTGGGAGCTTTGGTTTTCTATCATCTGGATAAAGAATCTGCCACAGGCGCAATATGTTTAATCTGTTCATTTGACTTTAAAGCGCGGTTTGATAGACCCAATGTGAGGCCTGCCTCTCCTGCACTGCCCCCTGAGGAGGAAAGGCCAGCACTGTGTCTGTGCTGCACATTTCTACACAAAATATGAATAGCTTAAAACCACTCTGATATATTTATCTGCACGATTCAGATTCAGACTCAGAAGACTTTATTTCTCCCCGAGGGGCAATTCATCAGCAGCTTCCCAGCCAAACATTTGTCCATCTCATAAATACAGTACATAGAAGAACAGGCCTAACACATACAAATAAAATATGTCAGTAAGATAGCACAAACCTGGAGCCATAATCGATCTAAAGATGTCACATTAATGATCCATCCATCCATCTTCTTCCACTTGTCCGTTGCCGGGTCGTGGGGGCAGCTGTTGGAGCTGCACCAGCCCCTATGGCTCCTCCTGCAGGTGGTGGGTCCACAGAAGGACGGCCTCATGGTTCTAACCGGGCCTGTTGGTCTCTCATAAGGGGCTTCTGAACCGCTCTTTGTCTGACCCGTCACCTAGAACCTGTTTGCCATGGGAGACCCTACCAGGGGCACCAAGCCCCCGACAACAGAGCTCCAGGATCATTCGGGCGCTCAAACCCCTCCACCACGTTAAGGTGGAGGCTCCAGCAGGGGACATTAATGATTAAAATGAGATTCATCCTTGTTGAGCAGATTAATAGCTGAAGGTATGAAAGACAACAGATAAGGATTCTTCTTCGTTCGCGAAGTTCAGTAACTCGCTTCCTCCAGAGTGAACTTAAGTCAATCAAATAATTGTAAAAGTTACATAAAATTGTGTCACAGACATTGAAAGAACAGGAGCTTCCTTTAGCTGAGAGTCAAATATAGTGCCGATAAGAGTCAACAATGTCCACAGGAGATTGTCCATAGGAGAGGCATTTTAAACCTAAAGGAATTATTCAAAGTGAGAACTTTATTGGCTAGACTTTTTTACTCTATTCAAAGGAATTTGTTATTATTTTACAGCTAACATTACATGAAAAGCAATATCTAGCTATGCCTGTGGGCTAAATACTGTTTTAAAATTGTACATTTTGGCAAATAGATGTATTGTTTCTTTCAAAATAAGTTTTTTTTTAATGTACTTGTTTTATAGACCACCTTTGGGGCCCCCTGTGGTGGGTATTTTTCTTTATATTGGAGTCCATACAGCATGTGCCTCTCCAGCCACATGTCACTAGAATATTCTGATTTCAATATTCCATGTGATGTTCTGCCAAAGTGAGAGATTAATATCATCAGATCATGACATCATGACATCTTTTCAGTTTATAGACAGTATGTTTAAACTCAGACAGGGTCATTCACATGGCTTATTTGAATTCAGCTCCTTTGAGCCTTCGTCAGGGTGCG
This sequence comes from Neogobius melanostomus, assembly GCA_007210695.1. NCBI lineage: Eukaryota > Metazoa > Chordata > Actinopteri > Gobiiformes > Gobiidae > Neogobius > Neogobius melanostomus. The sequence continues at coordinate 438,625 of VHKM01000736.1, read as the reverse complement.
TGCTGACCCACTCCTCCTGTTGGTCAGTCCCTGTCTGTCAGAAGAGGCAGAGACCTGATGATCAGGTATGAAACTATTGAAGGGGGTCAAGCGTTTGCTCAAGTGCATAGTGAGTAGCATGTGAAAAAGGAGCAGCAGTGGAGTCATTTGCACATGCAGCCTTCTATCTTTACACAGCAGAATGTGGCCCTATAGTTCTACAATCACAGAACTATTTTTCTACATTACAGTTACATGAACGTAAAGAAATATGAAGGAATGTGATGTACCTGAATTGAGCTCTGAAGTGAACTTTGGAACGTTTCAGATCGAGGTGGTCCACAAGAACCAGGCCCCCATGCTGATAGGCCCCAGCCACAGCCGCAGCTTCCTCTCCTCCATCCTGCGCCGCACTCGCAGTGAGAGCAAGGACTGAGCCAGCCCAGCCGCGGAGACGCCTTTACCCCTGAGGAGGGGCCTCACTGCCCCGACTACACCCCGCTGAGAGGGGGCGTCGTGTGGGTCGTCCCGCCGGAGGAGCGGCCCGCCCCTGGAGCCGTACGGGGGCCACTCAGTGTTGTTTACCTGCTTTTCCTGGACTACACTTTCTGAAGCTTGTGATTTGTGCTGGACGGATCCACCGCAGCGAAAAGGCAATGTCTGCATGAGTTAAAGTCACACCAAGACAAAATCAGAATTCCAGACGTCATTTTTACAAAACGTAGATAAAGATTTGAGCAATATAAGTGATTTACTTAATAGTGGAGCAGATCAAGGCCATTATTGTGATACAAGTGGCAAATGTGGCATGAATAATGCCTTGGACCTTCTGTTTGAGAAAAGCTCCATATTCAAACATCATTTTACAATGAGAGTTTCCCACAATGCCCTCCTGTAAATAGGGCTGGGACGATACACTTTTGCTGCGAAACAATACGTATCCCGATACAGAAAGCCCGATACAGAGAGCCCGATACGATATGTATTGCGATACATTATACAGTAACAAACAGCAATTCTTTACCCTGGATGAATAAGAAAGCACAAGTTCAGATTCCAAAGGTTCTATTAAATATAAATCACTCAGACGTTGAGTAACACAGTTTGAAAGTATCCTTTTTAGTTCAAACCAATCAGCACCAAACAGGTATTAACCCGATCAACTTTAAGTCAAAAACATTTGTATCATTTTTTTTTTCTAGTTATCTTCCGGAAAAAAAAAATCTTATCTATAGAGCCACGTTTTAAAGAAGTGACTAGGCTATTTCAGCTCAAATAAACGATTTTTGAAAAAAAAAATCTCTATTTTTCTAAAAAATATATTTTTTTTGCCCATTGTCTACTCCATTTTTCTTCTTTCTTATTTTTGCCCAAATGTTTTCCATCATTTTTGCTCATTTTGTATCACTAATGTTTCCCTTATTTCCCACCATTTTTTACACAATTTAATTTTTTTACACAATTTCTCCAAGTTTTCCTCCAAATTCCCCAATTTCCACACATTTGTTGACATTGGAGATGAACCCGATATAGACAACAAATACTTTCGTACAGGTATCTGAAAAAGTATCGTTCAGGTATCGGTATCGAAAACCAAGTACCGTTAAAGCACTGGTATGGAATAAAATGTAACGGCACCCTGCCCTACACGTTGTGAGTCACATCTGCACAGCGCCACCTGCTGCTCTGGAGTGTGCATTTTAAGGCTTTTAAAATGAATGAAACACATGGACAAATTTCCACTTTTGGAGCCTTTATAGAAATATAGTGGAGTAGAAAGTAAGTAGTAGTAGTTTCTCAGTATGTTTCTCTTTCAAAGGAAGTGGACTAAAAGTAACAAGTTCCCCGCCAAAATAATACTGCTCAAGTGAAGCGCAGATCCTCAAAAACCCGACTTAAGGACCACAGTGCCGCTCGAATCCCGAAGAAAGAAGAGCCTTCGGGCCTGACTTTAACTCATGTGGACGCTCCCGTTTCGCGGTGACAGCTTGAATGTGTTTTTGTGAAATCATACTTCTATTTATTATTTATTTACGCCTATTTATTATGATTATTGTTGATATTTTTTTCACTGCTACTGAAGGTTATGAGACTTTTTATTTGTTTTCCCTCTCGTTTGGTTTCTGCATTAGCATAGCCCTGATGCATGATGGACAGTAGAAGCCTTTTTTTTTTTTTTCGCTTTTCAAAAATGGTAAATGTTCCCCCCGGTATTTTTAAACGGCTCCGTGTCATGTTTGGAGTTTGTTTTTTCTGAGTGCCGTCAGTCTAAAAACAGAAGCATGGCCGTGTTGTGAGACCTAACGCTTTGTGATGCATGACTGACAAAGAGATGTGTCGCGGTGGCGGAGCTCGCTAAACTTCTTCTCCTTCTCCTTCGCCGCAGCAGCAGCTACAAAAGAACAAAAAAAAAGTCATATCGTTTAAGAGCTTGAGCGCAAGTTTTTTTGGATTCTATATTGATTTGGCTCAAAACCTGTTTTTCCCCCCGAAAAGTGCCCCCCTCCCCCCCCAAAAAAATATTAAAACATTTTATTCATCTATTTATTTCCAGACGGTTGGAAAACTAAGCCACTTCAGGGCCTTTGGATAAAGTATATTTTTATTGTTTCATTTTGGAAAACGCACTCGTATTTGTCCTCATTCTTCGTCCTCTCAGCACAAGTTTCCGATTCAGAAACGCTTTTTATACGGCATCCAAAAACGGGCGAACCTGAACTTTTTCTAGCGTTAAAGCGTTAAAAAGCCCTTCATTACCAGTTTATTGTGAGCTGATCTTTTGTAATAACGGTCTTAGACATACAGTACAGTGACGCCTACTCATGTGGAAGTCGTTTTTAATAAGAGCGTAAGCTGAATCTAGCCATTAACCTCTTAACCCCCACCTTAACTGAGTGCATTTTCTCCAGTTCATTTACCAAATCTAAAAGGTTAGAGCCTATAGGCCAGTGTGACGCGACATTTTGGATTCTACTGTTTCAAACACTGAACATGTCCTGAAGTCCAGCTCCACGCGGAAATGGCTATTTCTGTTTCTGCTAACTTTAGTCACATCTACATGGAGACGTCCCGCTCCCAGTGAAGTTACCGTCAGGTCTTAGCACAGCAAACACACACGTTAGTTTGGTCAGTTTTTAGGCCATTTCTAATGATAAAAATATAATATAATAAAACAAATGCTGGTATTCCATTCTATTGGGTGAAATGTTACATGGTGTGGCTTTAAAGGTAGATTAAGTGAACAAAATAATAATAATTGAGGTTAAAGTGACTGTATGTGAGGTTAGATCACTCTTTTCACCTGGAGATGAAGCTGAAAATGGGGGCAGCTTTTCTTGGATTGACGCTTTTTTGTTCATTACTTTCACGTCCTTATCAGGAATGGTGTTGTTCTGATATCATTGATACAGAGTACCAGCCCGATACCACGGCGTGTGAAGGAAGACAATAGAAAAGCCTCTAAAAGGATGCAAAGCCCCAGAGCTCATGACTCATTAGAAACGATAAACCCAGCCCATTCAACTGCCGGCCCGGGGGCCAGATCCGGCCCTCCAAACAGTCTGGTCTGGCCCGCTGCCAATTTCTCATCAGTAAATAATATTAGGCTTATTGAGACAGATCTGAACGTCCACAGCAGCGTATACTGTATACTGTATACTCCCACGTCAAAACATCATTATTACAATCAATATACGAAAAATAAACAATATTTAACACACCAGCATAAACATACGTCATTATTGTGTGAACTTTTCATCTTCAAATCCACCCGTATCTAAAGCTGAGAAGAAACCGTGTGAACACTGCCCTGCTCCTCCTCCTGCATGGTCTGGTTTCTGACAGTAACGTGGTCCTGACTGTTTGAGAATCTGAAGTGCCAACACTGGAGCCGACTGATCTCTTGTATTTTTGTATCGATGTCGATTCTTTGACGTTATCCTGCTTCTCTTTGGAAAGTCGCGCTGAAAACTGTGTTCAGCCTGTACAGTGAACTGCCTGCCGTGTGCCACAGGAACCCGACTGATGGACAAAAAACAAAAACAAAAAAATACTTTGGTTGTTTGAGCAAGAGTTTTGTGATTGTTTTGATACTTCCTGTGTAAACCGATGTCATGTCTGTGGGGCAGCACACAGGGGCCCGGGCTTTGGTCAGTAGAGGCTCACAGTGTGTGTGCATGTTTTTACAGTACTTGTAATAAATGTATTGACTTGCAGCGGAGTACATTTCTTTGTTTGTTTGTTTACTTTATTGTCCCCAAAGGGAAATTTGTTCTCTGCATTTAACCCATCCTTCGATGCCACTGAGGCAACCCGTGAGGAGCCACTTCAGAGCTACATCCTAAACACACCATTTATGAAAGAAAAACAGACCAGAGTGAGCTGTTGACTAAATGCAGCTCATTTATACCGATCACAAATCAGGGCTGGGTATTGCCAACTTCACGATATGATACACATCCAGATACAGAGTTATGGACAAGATACATATCGTGATTCAAGTGTATCGCAATGGAGAGTCCATAATAAGATACTGTATATTCCCAATTTTAAGAAAAATATATCTTATACTGTAGGTGCAGTTTTTATGATGCTGAATAAACTCAGTATTGAAGCCTTTTATTGGAGTAGTTAGAGTGCATGTTGTGCTTTGTTCTGAACAAAGACTATGGTTAGACAAACAGATGCCGATATGATACATGTTTATATTGCCTATACCATAAATGAAGCACAGCCCCGTCACAAATGCAGAAGTATAGGGGTGGGAATTAATGCACTGTTGTCGATATCAGTAGCATTGATCATTTCTCTTATCGATCCAGTTCTTTATCAGTTCTCTTATTGATTCCAAATAAATAAAAATAGGCTGTATATAATGTGCATGCTTCTTGTAGTTTTTATGTAAACAGGGCTAGTACATTTCTTAGTAACTTCCAATCATACAAAGCATTTAAAAAAGCTATTGTCAAATGGTTATCGAAATAAGACGGAAACTGTAAAGCTGTGCCACCGTGCGGTTAGTGCTCTCGCTTCACAGGTAAAAGGTCACGGGTTCGATTCCCACCTGGACGGGGCCTTTCTGTGTGGAGTTTGCATGTTCTCCCCGTGTCTGCGTAGGTTTCCTCCGGGTACTCCGGTTTCCCCTACCACTAAAAACATGTACAATAGGCCAGGATGAATGTGAGTGTGTTTGAGAGTGCGCATCGGGGACGACGGATGGAAATTAGCCCAAGGCTACAATCTGGTGTGGCTTGTTTACATGCATGAGACCCATGTATGTTCATTAACATGCACTGTCCCGACCAAATAAACCAATAAATAAATAAATAAATGTTATCCGAGGAGGAGGAGCCACTTGTTTCTCTAAACGCTCATTTGACTCATTCACCTTGTGACAGTCAGTGTTGACAATGTGGCACAGAGGAGGAGCTGAACACAAACAGGTTGGTTGTGATTTTCTTACCTATAGTTCTCCCTTCCTCTGTTTTCATGAACGAAGGATATCCCTGTCAGCTGTTCAACACCGTAGCTTCTGAAGATGACACGTGCAGAAGCACATTGTTCAGCCTGTGCGCATTGTTTTGATTCTTAAGTACATAGCGTTTATAGAGAGAACAGATTCAGACGGACCCGACGTGCAGCGAGGATTCTAAAACAGCCCAGACGTTAGTTTGTGATGAAGTGTAAGCAATGGCCGCTGGCTGCTCTGCTTTATGACCGCAACACTGGAGGCCGCCATTGCTGTAGTACCTCCATATCATCGCTAGGCCCCCATTGAAAAGCATTGGACTTTAGACACGTTAAAAACAACTTTAACGCCTGGTTTCAATTTTTTAACGCTTTCTATGGCTACATATTCCTCCTGACATAACGCTGGGTTAGTCACAATTAAAGAAACCAGGCTGGTTTTCCAAATATTTTTTTTTTAATCTCCTACTTAACGGAGGTCGGACTGTTGGCATTGGAGCTGCGCGAGCTACACGTCACGCAAGGGCCGAGTCTACAGTGAAGATCCCGCCCTTATGCCCTTATTAGGAACATGCTTTGTCAGAGCTGGGGAGGAGGAGTCTGTAAATCCACCATGAATTCCCCCTCGAACGTGGTCATTGTGGTAAACGGGGAGCAGTGAGGAGGAGTTGTCTATTCTTTTTAACGGTCTATGAGTGTAAGTGGTGCGTGGATCTGCAGTCTTGGATCTGCAGCGGCTCTGCGCCTGCAGGTTTATACTATAAAGAGGCAAAGGGGCATCAATAAGAGGCATCGTTAGTCAAGGAGACGTACAGTTCCGATGGATTGCTCAATCAGATCCCTATGCAGAAGTCAGAATGCACTTTCTCAGTCCGAGCCCCAACATTGTAAGCGTGCGTTTAAGACAAGACACTGCAGGTAAAAATAATACATTTAATGCGTGAATGCAAAGATGATATTATGTATTTGTGTGCCTTTTGGGGTTTCCTGCTTGTACAACTGTGAAAATGAATTTCCCTTCAAGCTCAGTAAACGAACTACATTTTCTACAACACAGTCTAAAAAATGGACATAGCCAGGCTTAAATGTATGGTTTTATTTTGTCAGAATCAGAATTGGTTTTATTACTATGAACAGGTTCACAACTAGGAATGTTTTCAGTCGATCGTGCAACATGAAACATAAAATATATAACTTTAGATGAATAATAAACTATAAAGACTTTAAACTACAAGGCTATAAGACTATAAGGGCATGCGTGAGAAGATTACATTTAAACTATGATAAAGACAACAATTTGACATAGAACAACAGCGTGAGTGTATTTTCAGATGTGCAGGTGCATTGAGTGTTAGCAGCAAATATGAGTGTGGACATACCACATACAGGCGGGGCAAAAAGTATTTAGTCAGCCAACAATTGTGCAAGTTCTCCCACTTAAAAAGATGAGAGAGGCCTGTAATTTTCATCATAGGTAAACCTCAACTATGAGAGACAAAATGAGAAAAGAAAATCCAGAAAATCACATTGTCTGATTTTTAATTAATTTATTTGCAAATGATGGTGGAAAATAAGTATTTGGTCAATAACAAAAGTTCATCTCAATACTTTGTTATATACCCTTTGTTGGCAATGACAGAGGTCAAACGTTTTCTGTAAGTCTTCACGAGGTTTTCACACACTGTTGCTGGTATATTGGCCCATTCCTCCATGCAGATCTCCTCTAGAGCAGTGATGTTTTGGGGCAGGCGCTGGGCAACACAGACTTTCCACTCCCTCCAAAGATTTTCTATGGGGTTGAGATCTGGAGACTGGCTAGGCCACTCCAGGACCTTGAAATGCTTCTTATGAAGCCACTCCTTCGTTGCCCGGGCGGTGTGTTTGGGATCATTGTCATGCTGAAAGACCCAGCCACGTTTCATTTTCAATGCCCTTGCTGACGGAAGGAGGTTTTCACTCAAAATCTCACGATACATGGTCCCATTCATTCTTTCCTTTACACGGATCAGTCATCCTAGTCCCTTTGCAGAAAAACAGCCCCAAAGCCTGATGTTTCCACCCCCATGCTTCACAGTAGGTATGGTGTTCTTTCTTTCTCCTCCAAACACGACCAGTTGAGTTTTGACCAAAAAGTTCCATTTTGGTTTGATCTGACCATATGACATTGTCCCAGTCCTCTTCTGGATCATCCAGATGCTCTCTAGCAAACTTCAGACGGGCCAGGACATGTCTTGGCTTAAGCAGGGGGACACGTCTGGCACTGCAGGAATTGAGTCCCTGGCTGTGTAGTGTGTTACTGACGGTAGCCTTTGTTACTTTGGTCCCAGCTCTCTGCAGGTCATTCACTAGGTCCCCCCGTGTGGTTCTGGGATTTTTGCTCACCGTTCTTGTGATCATTTTGACCCCACGGGGTGAGATCTTGTGTGGAGCCCCAGATCGAGGGAGATTATCAGTGGTCTTGTATGTCTTCCATTTTCTAATAATTGCTTCCACAGTTGATTTCTTCACACCAAGCTGCTTACCAATTGCAGATTCAGTCCTCCCAGCCTGGTGCAGGTCTACAGTTTAGTTTCTGGTGTCTTTGGACAGCTCTTTGGTCTTAACCATAGTGGAGTTTGGAGTGTGACTGTTTGAGGTTGTGGACAGGTGTCTTTTATACTGATAACAAGTTCAAACAGGGGCCATTAATACAGGTAACGAGTGGAGGACAGAGGAGCCTCTTAAAGAAGAAAATGTTATGAAAAAAATGAAAATTGAGAACGATCAATATGAGAAAAAAAAATCATGAGTCTTTTTGTGTGTGTATTTTTACTTTATTGTCCCCGTAGGGAAATTTGTTCTGCATTTAACCCATCCTTTGATGCCGCTGGGGCAACTGTAAAGAACAGTGTTCGACAGCAGTGCCGCGCCCGGGGACCCATCTTCATGATGTGGAGCCAGGCTGATGGTCAGAATCACCTGGGTGGAGGATTTACCTATTGCACATGTTTTTAGTGGTAGGGGAAACCGGAGTACCTGGAGGAAACCTACACAGACACGGGGAGAACATGCAAACTACAGAAAGGCCCCATCCTGAGGGGATTCGAACCCGGGACCTTCTAGCTGTGAAGCGGAGGTGCTACCCGCTGCGCTACCGTCCTGCCCGATGTTTTACTTTGACATTAATAGTAAGATGTTCAAGTAGCAAACTAGCCAAAGATCTCTAAATTGCCAAGCTTGAAAAATCCATGTTTCGACCTACAGTGTCATGTGGGATGTGCGAGGCGGGCTGCAGGAGCTAGAAACGCTTTCAGTCTGCAGCTTAGAGATTTGACTGTCACAGTTTGAAAACGTAATAACTCAGGTCGGGCAGCTCGAAATTTATCAGTCGCGCGTCCAGAGGACATGCAAGCTCCACAGGACCTTCACCACCAGCTGAACCTAACATGCATTTCCAGTGACCCTTGTTGTGGTGACGTCTTGTTCCTCGGTCGTGGGCGGCTGTTTGTCTCACACGTCACGCGTCAGGAAAGCTTCACTTGACCTGGGCCCGACTCCTGAAGTGTAGGCGCTCACCCTGACAAAGCCTTCACTTCACATCCTTCAGCGCAGGCAGAATCGGTGGGGGTGGGGGCGGAGGTCGGAGCGGCTCACGACATCCCTGTATCCTCAAGCTGCTCTCTAATGGGGCTGAGCTGTTGGTCCTGGGCCGCCCTAATGTCAGGACTAATGTAAACATCACTTAAAAATGTTCAGCTGGAAAAGTCCCGCAGGAAACACACAGGAAGTGGCCTCTTCTTCTCGGGACGCGTGTCGGCAGATGGAAGGGGAAACGTGCCGTCTTCTCCGCGCATTGGACAGGTGTCTATGAGACTATAGAGCTGCAACCTTTTGACATCCGTGAGCTGCGGAGCATCTTAAAGGGGATGTACCCATTTGTTCTTGTACCGAGTGTTGGCAGACATTTGTGGAACAACAGGGACCGTCGCACATCGTATTAGAACCTACTTTCAGGGTTAGATCTCAAACCCGGAAGTGGCCCTGATCCATGACTTGCGGGCTCATTGTTGTTAGCCACAGCCACAGCTCCGCTTTATTTCCTGAAAGTACTTGAATGTACTTGAAACTCAAATTGTAATGTTCGGTTGTTTGATCACTATGGACCCTTTAAACGTAAGAGCCACAGTTTGATCATGGGAAAAGACACTTGAGTAACTATGGATCTTAAACCTGATTCATTCATTCTTTCACACACAAATATGTACATGTTTTGTGTCCACGTGTAGCACAAAAGATGACGCTGTATTCCAAATATGGTCATTTCCTTACTATGAGGTAGCCTGGCAAAATACACGCGCGTGCACAGACATTACACAACTTTAGTTTACGTTTTCTCAAAAAAGGCAAGGCACATTTATTTATACAGCACATTTCATGCACAAGCCAACTCAATGTGGACCACCAAAAACACACAATAAACAAATCAACTGATATAACTCATAAACATATATAAAAATGCATACATGCAATTTGTATGTATTAAAATGATATATTAAACCTAGTTAAAATACAATGAATTAAGCAGCAGTAATAAGCATGTTTTCAGCCTGGATTTGAACATTGTCAGAGTTGAGGCCTGTCTCACATCCTCATGAAGACTGTTCCAGATTTTAGCTGCATGAAACTGAAACGCAGCCTCACCGTGTTTATTATTGACTCTGGGAACCACCAGGAGACCCCTCCCTGAAGTTCTCAGGGCCCGAGATGGTTCATACGGCTCTAACATGTCAGATATGTACTTTGGTGCTAACCATGAAAAGACTTGTACACAAGCAGAGCTGTTTTAAATTCTATTCTCTGAGTGACAGGAAGCCAGTGCAGAGACCGGAGCACTGGACTAATGTGGTCGTATTTCCTGGTTTTTGTCAGGACTCGAGCAGCAGCATTTTGAATACACTGCAGTTGTCTAACGGCTCGTTTGGAGAGGCCAGTGAACAGGCCGTTACAGTAGTCTAACCTGCTGGAGACAAACACATGAATTAATCTCTCCAAATCTGGTTTAGACACTGTGTGTTTTATTTTAGCAATGTTTTTAGATGGTAAAATGCCACTGATGTAATGGACTTAATATGACTGTTAAAATTCAGGTCTGAGTCCATGGTTACTCTGAGATTTCTAACTTGATTTTTCGGTTCTACTGAAAGAGTTTCAAGATGACCAATGAAAACCTCTCTGTGTTTTGTGGGCCAAAGACAATGGTTGCAACAACATATCCACTTACTCTTACAGAATTCAAATTTTCCAGGCTTGTACTGAAGCCTTTTTCTTTTTCTTTGGCAGAGGTCGACTGATTCTGATATTTTTGATATACTTTTTTTTCTTGTCTATAATCCTGATTTATTACCGGCTGAGTTATTCAGGACATTCATGTTTTGTAGACACTTCAGAGGAAGCTAATAAGAAGAGACAAAATCTGCAGGTTCCAAAAGAAAAAAAACGGTAAGTCTCTATCTCTTATGCCTCTAAAATTAAACTGCAACATAGAATGAAATACAAACTTCGATTTTGAGGGAGGGCTCATTTTAAGGCTCTTTCCAGTGCAAATGGGACGTCTGTATCACCTGCAGTTCAGGAGATATCGGCTTTTAATCGGCCGATAGCCAATTTAGGAAAATACCCATATATCTGCATTGGGCAGCCTCTAATAATTTGTGTTTTATGATTTATTTATTTTTTGTTCCAGTATCTAATTCCTTCCTGATTTATTCAAGTTTGAACCTCAAAACTGATCTTTGTAAGTAAAATATCAACAAAATAAAACCAGAAACTCAAACCTGGCTCGATCCATTATTTAGAGTTTGTCTCTGAAATATTGACTATTTTTATGCAGAAATGTTATGACAGAAAAGGCTCATAGTTATGTCAGTAATCTCCAGCAAAAGTTCCAACGTGATATCTCGAAGTGTATTTTAGTTCGTATTCACCTGCAGTGTCTCGCCTCAATGTGATCTCTGACAATATCACCTTAGGAGCCAGAGGTTCTGTGCCTCAGGGCCAGATTTTGCCCCGGGCCTGACGTTGCCTACGCCTGTACTTCACTATTGGCTCCACTCAGAACAGTTCCGAGTGTGTGAAGAGTGAGGAGAGGCTGTTTTTTGTGGCTCATCCCAAAACAGCGGCGTCTCCATGACCACAGCACAGAGAGGGTAGACTGTGTTTATTGGTTTATTTGTTAGGGACAGTGCAAGTTAATGAACAAGCCACACCAGATTGTAGCCTTGGGCTAATTTCCATCCGTCGTCCCCCATGTGCACTCTCAAACACACTCTCATTCATCCTGGCCTGTTGTACATGTTTTTAGTGGTAGGGGAAACCGGAGTACCCAGAGGAAACCTACGCAGACACGGGGAGAACATGCAAACTCCACACAGAAAGGCCCCGTCCTTGGTGGGAATCGAACCCCGACCTTCTAGCTGTGAAGCACAAGCACTAACCGCTGTACTACCGTGCCGCCAGTGAGTGTACCGTCTGTGACGCCGTGAGAGCAAACAAAGCTGTGTGTGTGTGTGAGCAGGTACGACGTTAGATTAGAACTACACAAAACATGCAACAGAACCTGTGCTGCCTGCGCCAAGTCAACCGTGGGACGCAGAGAGCGGCCAATAGGGGGCAGCGAGAACAGCAGCAACAAGGTTAGCTATTAGCTCAACTCTGGCGTCATTTAACCATCTTTAACCTCTTAACCCCCACCAACACAAGCACATTTACTCCAGTAAATATTGTAAGACGTAATAATACCAGGAGTAATTCGGCATCCACGCAGTGATATCTTCACTTTACCGGATGCCGAATTACTCCTGGTATTATTACGCCTTACAATATAGTTCCCATTTTTATCCGCTTAGAAAATCCACATTGTTTAATTTTGTGTAATTATACTTTGTAGTGTAACACTTCACGTAACCATATTTAAATAGGGAAAACGTGGAAGAGTTTGGTAGCTTCTATCTTCACCTCGTTTGGAGCTATAGAGGAGAAGAGAGAGGCTAAATGCTAACGCCGTCTGTGCTGTGTTTACGTTACTGAAGGCACACGTGAAGACCAGACAGGTACAAATGAACTCGTCTAAGCTAAGGTAAGAACATATCTCAGTATGTAAAACGGTGGCCTATTCCTTTAAAGCCTTTTCTATTGGAATTTACATCTGTTTACATTAGCAACCCGTGTTATTTCGACGAACAGTGACAGTTGCACCATAGCTCTGTTAAACCTGATTAGCGTACTTCTTTTCACTCTTCCACTGACACCGCTTGCTTGTCCAGACGTCTCTCACCGCGATGGCTCTTTGTGTTCAGGAGCCGCATGAGTGGACAGCCTGCTCAGAGAGGCCGGCAAATGACAAAGGGAAGAAAATTCATTAAGCCCCCCTCCCGCCCTGGCGTTGGACACTCGAGGTAAAGCAGCGAAGGAGTTCATTTCACGGATCCTAAACATTTAGCAAAATTCAATTGGTTTGGCGTCCACCTGCGCGGTTAACTACAGAATCTCAATTAGAGCCTCCCGCACAAATTGACTTGTTATTAGGCCCACACGGGTTCGCTAATGTATCAAGCACAGAGGCGTGAACCAGTGAGGCGGGGCCCGGGGCAAAGGTTTTAAAGGATCTGTATCATGCTATTTAGCCATTCCAAAGTAAGTATAGGCATTTATATGATATATTGTACCTCTATCACTATGGAGTACTCATTTTTGAGAGAAATATAAGTATTTTGGGGGTATTTTCAAACCCGGAAGACAAGACGCTTCGATTCAGTTAACTCCGCCCCTCTCTCCGCTCATTCCACATTTGCAGTATTATAAATATAAATATTGCTGCAAAAAGTGAAGTTACTTCACATAATGCAGTTATAAGGAGTTGACATGTGCAACAGTTTCATAAATGGCTAACACATATGCTAACACGCGTTTTGATTGACTCACCGCTCAGCCTGGCCTCCCCATCGGGTTATGGGATCGCGTTGGTTATAAAGTGAATCCACTTTGATTCTGGCCAAGGTTCACCAAGCATCCATCAGGTTGGTTGATATAGTAGCTGAATCCCGGAAAGAAATTCCAACTTTTGGCGAGTGCACTCTTCTTTAGGAAGGTCGAATAGTCCTGTTCCTCTCGTAGCCAAACGCGAACCCGTGACATTATCGTTGGGTAAGAAAAAAGAACAGGCGTGTCCAGAAAGAGCTCCGTCTTCAAAACAAGACTTCTGCTCGGATCCTTCAGCCGGGGGTGCGTTTGTCTACTCTCCCGGGAGAGCACAGATGTGTCGGAGAGTTCCTTTTTTTTTTCTTTTTCTTTTTTTTTCTCTCTTACAACAAAAAAATGAAAAAGCTGTTTTATAAATTAAAACCAGGCCGTAAGGCATTACATTACAGACGTAGAGCACTTTCGTTCCTTTGTGACGACACAACTGAACAGCTCAGTGGTTTACCAGGAGAGGGCGGAGCAGCTGCTCAGAGAGCAGGATTCAGGAGGATTACTTAGAACTGTGTGAATGAAGCCAGCACTTCTGCAAAACACACAAACAGCGGAAACAAAGGAACACGAGTAGAAAAAGGCCAAGCTAGTGTTACCAAAACTAACTAAGAGACTGTAATATCAGAAAACAACCAGGCGCCAACCAACCTGAACTTTTGAGCCAGATTGGAAACAGTAAGGAGTGAGTCCTCTGAGCTGACTACAGCTCTTGTTATGAGGCAACATGACAAGTTTGGTAAATGGTCACATTTACAGCACCTTTCTACCTGCTTTAGGCACTCATAGCGCTTTACATCAAGGAACCACTCACCCATTCATTCATACACCAGTGTACGCAGACACTGGAGGCAAGGTAGCTGAAGTGTCTTGCCCAAGGACACAACAACAGTGTGCACCTGCAGGATTCAAACCACCGACCCTCTGATCACCCGCTCTACTCTCTGCGCCACTGTCACCCTGGTTTGGGGCTATGCTGGTAAGATTCCAGATGGGTTACAAATGGGTCGAAGCCGTGCTTGAACCTGGGACCTTCTGCACCAGAGACCAGCGCACTATGACTGAGCTATAAGCCACAGCAAAGTCAGAGTTTGCAGGCACATTTATACATTGCCCTGAGCGATTCATCCATATTTTAGCTTATAAACCGGTGGTTGTATGTGTTCACTGAACAAAGATTATGAAAATAAAGCACAACATGTCCATATAAAACATTAATTTGAACAGATATTAGTCCTGAAGCCGTTTAGAATTCTCCACTTTCTGCTGACGAAAAAACGAATGTCCGCCAAGGGACACATTTTGTTTTACTCGTTTTGAGTAGGCCTAAACTGTTCGCCAAAGGCCATCGTCTCCTCTGGCCCCAGCTTGATAAAAACAAAAGTAGGCTCTGGTTTAGCCTAGTGAAACACCTCTGAAGGTAGAGCAGAGCTACAGCACACTTAACCTGCCACCTTGTGGCGATAAGTTGTAATATACTTCCACACGCTGCGTGAATCATGGCAAGCGCGAATGAAACGACAAACCTAAGTGGGAACCACTGTACACTTCTGGATCTCGGACTAGAAGTTCTGCTGGACACAGAACGGGCTTGGGACCTTTCACCAGCAGAGCAGGATATCACACACTGAGTATCTGAAAAAGGTGGAAAAGAAAGACAGAAATTGCATTGACAGACTGCTGACAAAGCACTACAAAATGAGCTCGTACTCTAAATCAGTAGCCTTAGCAGAAGTGCACACATTATCAAACAGATTTCCATTCTCTCGAGCAAACTGGGCGTAACAATGGCTCAGAAGAATGTTTGCCTGTAGGCTTCAGGAACCAATTGGTAACAATTCAAAAATGCAGTTACTCACGTCAAAAGGTGCTGAAGACTGCAGGTGGAAGACAGATCAGACCCAACACCGGAGCAAGGGCTGTTCAACAAGTGGGTCTGAGACTCCTGAGCCTTATGGCTGTCTCAGCCTCAGTCTCAAGCCTTCTGATTTAAATCTCAAGCTGAATCTTGCACACTCTCTCCCGTGTTCGAGAGTTAGTCCGCCAATCTTCATTCACAAGCACACTCTCACACACACTAGGCTCCATAGACAAGACCAAGGGACTACCACGTTCCACCACCCGGTCTGAGACCACAGATGCCATTTTAGAACTAATTACAACTGAGATGGGATAGTGTAAACGATCCCGGACAAGCCCCCAATTTGTTACAACCCAGCTCTGCCAGGGTGAAGGGGAAGTAACAAAAGCAAGATGTAAAATGGTAAAACTAAAGTTATAATTTATTTTAAAAGGAATGCAATGGTAAATTGAACAAAGATTGCAAAAAGGTTCAAACACACAACAGATTGAAACACAAAC
Organism: Neogobius melanostomus; assembly: GCA_007210695.1. Classification (NCBI taxonomy): domain Eukaryota; kingdom Metazoa; phylum Chordata; class Actinopteri; order Gobiiformes; family Gobiidae; genus Neogobius; species Neogobius melanostomus. The sequence continues at coordinate 422,815 of VHKM01000736.1, read as the reverse complement.
CCAACTAATATCTAAACTACAAAAACAAACCAGTCTCTAACTACAACGAATGTCTCTGCAAAAGTCACTAATCAACAAAGTGACAAAACACACACAGAGCTAAGATGGCATGCTGTTCAAGGGAAATCCCAGCAGCCCTGAATGGCGGCTAACGGATGGCAGGTCCCTTAAAGGTGTGGCAGCTCAGGTGGAATTCCAGGCTCGGCCAGATTCTGGGGCGCCGCATCTATCATAGGAGATGGAAGCAGTAGGACCATCCACCAATCAGAAGCCAGGCTCAGAGACAGTCCACCAATGGCTAAAGAGGACTTCCACAGCCAGATTTAAGTACAAACAAGGGTTCAGTACACAAGATGACACCACACAGGGATATGGCCAAAATGGAGGAGCTGGAGGTCTGGGGCCGTAACATTAAGTCATTTAAAGGAACAGGCCGCCGTTTTTCCATACTGAGATATGTTCTTATCTGAGCTTAGACGAGTTGATACGTACCTGTCTGGTCTCTGTGCCCGTGGAAGAGCGTGGTCGCTTCCAACTTCACCCCCGTTTGGAGCTATAGGAATATGCTGGGAGAGGCAACACATCTTTGGTCTTTTTGCGTGACTGAGGGTACACACAAAGACCAGACAGGTACGCATCAACTCGTGTTAAGAACATATCTCAGTATGGAAAAACGGTGGCCTGTTCCTTTAACATTGTAAAAAAACATATTTCTTTCTGACGTAATGTGTGCAACAAGTCACGTTTTCAGCATGAGGACAAACCTTGTGTAATACATAAGACCTCATGACATGAACACAAACAACTATAGAGGAGAAAGATGGAAATGTGTCATTGTTACCCTGTTAGTGCCGTCCCCCCGATCAGGGCTAGGGTTAGGGTCAGGGTCAGGGATAAGTGTTTTGAACAGCAAATATTGTGTTTCACTCACGTGGATCTCACACATATTTATTTAGAAACTAGAAGATCTTGGCTTTCAAATGAGGTATCACACTGGCATGTAGGCTCTCCAGTCAATATGCTTTGAGATTTGGATATTGCAGAATTGCTAACCCTAACCCTAACCCTAACCCTAAAGTGGCAGGTAACAGGTTAAAATGTGAATATGGGCGAAACCGGCGGTCATTTATACTTTGAGGCAGTGGAGCTGAATGTAACTAATAAAGTAACTTGTAATCTAATTTGGTTACTTCAAGTAATCAATAAAGTGACCAAGTTACTAAGGGAGAAATCAGTTATCAGATTTTTCAAGGTAACTGGAGCAACGCTGCCGGTGGATCTGCCAATCATAAGGCAGTATTTCTGTGTATAGGCCGGTGTAACATTTACATCAGGAAGCACTTTTATCAATACTAATTCACAGAGCGGTTACAGACTTACAAACACTAACAACATTTTTCAAAACTAAACATTTGCTACTCTTACTCATTGCTTCTGGTCCTGCAGAAAAGTATAGAATTTTTGGCATATTGTAAAATGTGAACCCACTGACCATGTTGCTCAGAGTAACAGATGTCACTGTCACTGGATAATATGGGAGGCAACTTCACAGGATACTCACATTCTGAGCAAGGAAATGTATTCTTCTCAAACAGATTACAGGTTAAGCACCTTGCAAATGTCAATGGCATCATGCAGTACTTGAGTATGTGTCCTTGGATGATGTGTTTCACAAAATGTGGACCCTTGCTGTACATTGGTATGTACAATTCATCTATACTTGATAGAGGCATAATGTGAACTCGTATGCTATTGTAATTGTATGACACTGACTCTGAGCAAAAGAAGAAAAACTGGTAAATATTTAATGGATTTGTGTTTTGTTGATTTGAGACTTGGCTAAAACAAGGTGCGCTTGATCCAATCAGCAGCAAATAGTTCATTTAGATCTAAACCCTCCCAGACTAATATTAGTGCTAATGTTAATGATAATGTGCTGTCATTTCAAACTGTGCGTGACTTATTTCTTTTTTTATGTGAGCAGGCACTGCCAGCAACTACCCACTTTCCCTGTCAGCCTCCTCTTTAGCATCTCTCATAATATCTCCCATACTAAAAATATCTCCACGCTCTCTGCCAAACGAGGCCTTCCCCGCGACTTCTGACCTCCCTCTGATCCGGCGGCCATGACGCGCGCTCTTTTCCCTGTGAAGCTTCTCCCGGAGCTTTTTTAAACCTCCCTCTCCTTCTCTCTCTCTCTCTGCTCTCCCTCCAGATCCCTCTCCAGACTCAACTATAGGACCTGCACAAGTCAGCCTGGCAGTGCAGGTGGAGGCTTTTGAAATCTCGGGGAAAAACAGAAGCGGCGCACGGTGCAGCTCCTTGCCTCATAGGCTGCGCGCGGCGGTCCAATTAGAAGCCCGCGCGTGGATGAGTGCATACATTACAGAGTGTGGGGGGTCTGGAGAAGGCTCTACCCTCCGAGTGTCAGCGCGCATTACCAGGAGAGGCTCCGAGCGGCGCCTCCTCCCCCTCCTCTCCCTCCTCCTCTCTCTCTCTCTCTTTCTTTCTCTCTCTCTCTCTCTCTCTCTCTCGCTCTCTCTCTCTCTCTCTCTCTTCCGCGCACCATCAGTCACTCGCCGCTCCTCCCTCTCCGCGCACACCTCTCCGCGCTCCAGCCGCACCACGCAGCTCTCTGTTTCAAGTCAAAAAAATAATAATCAGGAAGCATGGATCTATCCTTTTACCTTTTTCTCTAACTTTCAAATAAGAAGTCATTTATTTATTTTTTATTATTATCATTCTTTCTTTTTCTTTTTTTTTCTTCCCCGAAGCAGCTCCTGAACTTTCCGACTTGTTTTTTTTTGTGGCTGATGGCCAGAGTTGCAGGTCGCGGTCTCCGTCAGACGTGATGCTTCAGGACTTAAGTGCAAGTGTGCTCTTCCCGGCGTGTCTGCAGCACCGAACTTTCGGTCAGTGATCTTTCTCTCCTTTAATCTTCCACAATGAGTTCAGCTTACCTGCATTAGTTTGTTCAGTTTAACCAATTCATCTGTGCTGTTCTTGGTCAGTCATAATGAGTCAAAATGGCCCTGATTCTTATAATGTCACAGTCTTTTAGAGAAAGCCCTTTGAGCATACATTTGTTCAAAAGGGTTCATACATTTTACTTGATTTTATTAGTTTTATAAACGCAATTTTGAGGCCTGCACTGCAAACATGATATCTTGATAAGTTAAAATGACTGGAGGTAATCATATTTAACCTTAGTTTGAGTGACTCTGACTGGACCTGCTAATGGAATAAGATTTTTGTCCATATTTCAAGTCAAATCATACATATTGTTCATGTATTTTTTAAGTACAAATCAATATTATAATCTTGTTATAGCTATATTCATTTCTTATTTTGATTGCATACAGACTTAATCCAGATAAAGTTAGTGATCTACTCAAATCAAGATCAAATATTCGTATTTCAGCAAAATGTCACTTATTTTCAGATCAGTTTTTACAGTGTATGAGACCAGTCAACAGGACTCAGCATGTCTCTATAATATTTTCATACCTAATCTGCAGAAACTAATCTAAAAATGAGCTATTTTGTTTGAAATGTTTTTTTCATCTTGGTTTGCGCAGATCTGTAAAATGATCTCTCTATGGAAAACGTATTTTTGCCCTTGAAATAAAAAAAACATCTTATTGCACTTAAAAATTCAAATTAAAAAAGCAATAAAGCTAATTTGATTGGAAATATGAACAAAGAATCGCATTGCACAGACAGATGTTTTACTTGGCGAGTCAGGATTACAAAAATATTCTTATTTCCAGTCATTTTAACAAATCATGGCCTCATTTTTACAGTGTTCGCCTATTTCATTTTTTATTATTTGAACAGAAATCGTTTTCTGGTCATTGTAACGTGGCCTAATATTTAAAAAAAAGTTCTTCAGAGGGTTAAACGCCTGCCTCCAAAGTGTAATATGACACAAGTACCATTTCACTTTGTTGAAAAGATGTTTTGTTTTCATACATTTTTTGACAACTGTCTCTCGTCCACTTTGAATCCCACAGTACTTGTCCACTTTACTCAAAATGTATCTTTACTGAACATCTCTGTGCACTGAAATAACTACATTCCTAAAGCTGCGGTTTTGCTGAGGGATAAAACACAGATTTACTCATAAATTCTAAATATATGGGTGATGTTAATTTCTGTAAATCAGTCGTAGACAAATTATTATTATTTTTTTTACTTTTCTACTTTTTCACTTTGCCCCTCCGTCACTCACTGATCCGGGAGCGCAGACAAAGCCGGTAGAGAGAAAAGACGGTGCGGCGCTCCTTTAATATTTCATTTGCAAAGTGAGAGCGGCGAGAGGGAGACGAACCCGGCGTGTTAAAAATGACACTTTAACAGAGAGCTTCAACATTGTCGATCTAATCAACGACTTCCTGTCCGTTACACCGTGAGGAGCGCGTCCGTCCCACAGATTTATGGACACAGGTAATTGGAACCAGGGCTTGGAATTATGACCGAATTTCCGCCAAAAACTGTCCGCTTTCGCCGTCACGTTTTTTGCCGCTTTTATAACTCTTTCCACGCTCGTGTTTTTGACGCTCAGAGGGCGAGATTTCGTCACAGAGTTCTTCATCATTAGGACCTGTTACTCCAGCTGTATCCATCAAAAGACTTACAAATACATGTATTCTCAAAGGACCATGGATGATACATTCGTAAAGCTTAGCAAAAATTCAACACATTAATTTGAGTAATTCTGACTCGCCAACTAAAAAAATGACGATGGAACAAGATTTCATTGTTTACAAGAAAAGGTAGATTCATTACATATATATATTTTTAAGTGTAATAAGATATTTCAGTTTATCTTTTATTCAGTTGGTAGATAATGTTACTTTTATCTCCTCAAATCGAGGTCAAACGTTCTTTTTAGATGAGTTGTAGTTCTGGTAAAAAAAAAATAATTGTTGAATGAAATGATTGGAGAAAAGTGCTTGAAATAAGATGGAAACAGACGGTTATTTTTGCTTAATGCTTATTTAATTGTAAATTTTGAGTAAAGCAGATGTAATAACGTTTGTTTAGTCATAGATTTCTGTCTTCATAAAGTACTTTCAAAATGGATTTTCTGCCAAAAATTCAACACATTAATTTGAGTAATTCTGACTCGCCAACTAAACAAAAATGACGATGGAACAAGATTTCATTCTTTACAAGAAAGGTAGATTCATTACATATATTTTTTTTAAGTGTAATAAGATATTTCATTTGATCTTTTCTTCAGTTGGTAGATAATGTTACTTTTATCTCCTCAAATCGAGGTCAAACGTTCTTTTTAGATGAGTTGTAGTTCTGGTAGAAAAAAAAAAAGTGTTGAATGAAATGATTAGGGAAAAGTGCTTGAAATAATACTTATTTAATTGTAAATTTTGAGTAAAGCAGATGTAATAACGTTTGTTTAGTCATAGATTTCTGTTTTCATAAAGTACTTTCAAAATGGATTTTCTGCCAAAAACGATGCTCACACCTTTGAAGAATCCTGTTTTTTTTTTTAAAGTGGCCTGCCTTTGCTTGTTTGTCGTGGTCGTGGCCGGTGAGTGAACGGACTGGCCCGTTCCCATGGCCCGGGGAGCTCTTAGCGTGGCTGGGTTTTCGTGGGACTGCTGAGGCTCGGGTGGCGTGGTTCTTGGCGGCGGCTCAGGGCTTGCTCCCGTGTGACTCATCCATCGTACGCCGGAGCAGGAGCTGCTGCCGCTTCACGTCCCGCAACGTTTTGGGTTCAGACTGGAGTTTGGCCCGGCGTGTGATAAAGCGGAGTGTACCTGCGGTGTGGGGGGGTGAGGGGGGGGACAAACAATAATCAGTCACTTTTCCTTGGACGGAGTAGTCAAAGTTATATATCGTGAAGGACTGGGACCTTATTAGTGTTAAGAGAAACACCGGTAATCGTTTTGGAAATAATGAAGTACCAAAAGATATAGGACAACAAAAGTGAGAACGCTGCTCCCCCATTCTAAACATTTTGCCTTTATGGAAATATTCATTTTACAAAATTAACCATGAAAAAAAGATTATGCCAAACTGCCAGAGATCCACCAAAATGTGTCTCTACTAAATATCTTCATTTTGATCAAAAAACCACCAAACCTAAATCGTAGAATATTGACCCCCCAGACAATACATTTGGCTTGTGCGGAAATCAGAATTTGACTAAATAAACCCCCAAAAAATATTTAAAAAATATATATATATATATATACATTAAAAAAATCCAAAATGCCTGAAGCCAACTAAAACTGTTATTAAAACATAAAAAATAAATACATAAAAAAACATTTCAGATTAGGTTCCAACATTAAGGGAGGAATGTTTTGGCGTCACTGGGATCATCCTTAAAAAAAACACAGGCTTAGGTCAAAATGTCAGAAATCAACCAACAATGCTTTCAAAATATTTCACTTTATTTTTATTATGTAAAACCCTACAGCCTAAATACTGATCCCCAAATGTAATTATTTGTGAAACTGATCGCTTTACTACAAACAAATAAATAAACCAACATCAAACTTGGCACTGGCATCATTTAAATTATTCTGACCTAAGAAAATAAATGGCTAAATTGTGAGTATGTTTAAACTGAATACATTTCAGTATTTCTGTTGAGACATCCCGGTCCTCCGTGCGTGTCCACATGTTTAAAAGTGTGGTGAAAGCGTGGCTCTCGCTCGCCGCGATCTGTTTACTCTCTTTAATTCACACTTTGGGGCGAGAAAGCATCATATCAAAGTGTCAAATATGAAAAACCCACTCCTGTTTTATTTGTTTTTTTCCCCTCTTACATTACCCGAGCCGGAGCGTGTCGCGGCTCATCCCGCTCCCCCGACGCCCCCTGCCCGCCCACCCCCCCCTCCTCCGCTGCTGAAGCGTGTAAAATAGACTCGCTAATGACCCGCTCAAATACATGTCAGATGATGTTTGTAATGGACGCGGGCTTCATTATTTCAGCATTAGATCCAGCAGGTGATCGGGCCCCGGGACCGCAGGTGGATCCCTGCCAATTAGACGCCGCACTAAAAAAGCACGGGCGCTTCTTCTGCGGCGCCGGAGAGAGCGCAGTATGAGGAAGACTGTGCCGCAGAGTCGCACGCCGCTAATCATGGACTTGGGCAAAAAGTCGTCCAGGAATAAGGAACATTTTCTTGAAATAAGCGTATTATTATTATTATTAGAAATCTGCCACAAGCATGACTGCAGGGTGAGTCAAAATTACTCAAGTCAAGGGGAAATGTGCTTCAAAATGTCTCTCATTTTGACTAAAAACCTTTTTAGTCATAAAGTGACACATATTGACTATTTGGGTTGACCATACATATCAGCAAATCACCATCCAATGCAAATGTCATGCATCAGGTTTATTTTCCCATAAATTACACTTCATCTGCTTTTGTTCAAATGTCTCAAGTAAATGTGAGTTGTTTTGACTAGTTAAGATTTAGTCGGGCATTTGACCTCATTGATTTCACTTGTTCTCAGATGTTTCTGACTCGTTTCAATACACCTGATCTGTATTTCAGATTCATTTTAGGGCTGGGCGATATGGGCCAAAAGTCATATCCCGATATATTTAGGTTGAATATCGATATACGAAATATATCCCGATATTTTTTCCGCAAAGTGGAAGCTGTGAAATGAAATGTTAAGTCAAAGTCAAAGCCAAATACGAGTAGTTTTATTGAAAACTCACTATAAAATATAAACACAAACACTGTATAACAAAAGCTCCGTAAGGTGCACATTTAAATAAAAAAATATGTTGGATAAAAATAGCCTATAAAATAAAATAGTTAGTTATTTTGTTAAGATAACCTTTTTTCAAAATCACCTTGAGATTACCTGTTTCTTTTTGTTAACTTAATAGCTTATCTGAATTTGAAATATTCCGATATGCGTGATATGGTCTAATTCCATATCACATTAAAAAAATATATCGATATATCTTAAATATATATCTAGTTCATTTATTTGCCAAAGGGATAAGAAAATTACATTTGTCCCATCGGCAGTTTTACTTTCTTATTCCATGTAAGATGACCTCGGAACCAGTGAGTAAATCTTGGTCCGATCAGGGGAAAAAAAGGTCTGCCCCAAAACGAGATTAATACTTTCAATTATTTAAACTCACGCTTGATATATAGTTTTTGTAGTGTACCCACTTTAAAATCATACTTTAAGGGCAAAAATAATGTTACTTTACATTACTTTTTTCTCTCTTTTCCTTAAGAGAGAAAAAAAAAGTCAGGTTTAGTAAGGCCTTTAATTTGAGTCATTTTGATTTATCCAGACATATTTGTTTGCAGTGAAGGGAAGTCACACTGGAGAAAATGCGGTCTTGTCTTATAAAGGTGACTTCAAAGTGCTTGAATTACCAAAATGTGTGCTTTCATTTTGGACTTTCTTATCTTATTGCTAAGGTGTATTCTCGCATTTGACTTTTTTTCTCATTTCAAGTGTTTTTTTAATTTATTTTTTATTTTTGTGAACCATCTATCCAAGCTCAGATGACATTTTTTACCAGTGTAGCTGTTAAACTGTAAAAAGGTCATCCAGAAATAAGTAACATTTTCTTGAAGAAGTATGTAAGATCTGCCAGTGGAACCTGTCTCCTCAAATCAAGGGCAAATATACTTCATTTGAGTCATTTTAACTCATGAAGATGGCTTTTCTTTTCTTTTTTCTTTTTCTTTCAGAATAGAGAATGTGAAAAGTGCAGGGCTTCAGTGATTTCCAAAACTCCGATTTCTCAGCAGGTGAAAAGGAAAAAAAGAAACGGGTTTAAAGGCATCTCCGCAAAACTTTTCTCCCCTTCATTTCATTTTTTCACGTGGAAATAAGGCGTGAGATCAAAATCTGCCTTGCTTTTATTAATGCATTAAATAAGCCCAGAAAACTAGTCAGAACAAGTTAAATTTAGATATATTTCTCCTCGTGTTATTGTCTTACCTCGCCTTGGAGGTTTAGACCTTTTTTCGCTCCACATTTCTCTTCAATATTTGCCTTTGTGTTCCGACGATGCTGCTCCTATTCCTATTACTTTTTTAAATTTTTATCTCACATCGTTTTCAATTCAGCCTAAAAGACCCCGTGATTCTTATTGTTTGGTTGTCAAGACGTTACAAAATCATCAGAAATTAATTTTTAAAAGCTACGTGAATTGAAAAAATGAAGACGTTTTAGAGGCGCTTAAATGCATAAATAGAAATAAAAATGGTTGAAACAAAGTCAAAGTGCTGTCTTCATTCAGACCTTCCCCAGCGTCTCTGTGAGAGTCACTTCCACGCTCGTCCATGGTCGTCACCGTCATCACCTCCTGACTCTGTGTCTGTTCTGCGCAGCTCAACTTCCCGACAATGACGAGCAGTTTGTCCCGGACTTCCAGAACGAAAACCATGAGTACAGCAGTGACACGCGTGAGTGTGGGAGAGTGTGGAGCGTTATGTAGAGCAGCGGGCGGCACGGTGGCACAGCGGTTAGCGCTTGTGCTTCACAACTAGAAGGTCCCAGGTTCGATTCCCACCTGGACGGGGCTTTTCTGTGTGGAGTTTGCATGTTCTCCCCGTGTCTGTGTAGGTTTCCTCCGGGTACTGGGGTTCTCCCTACCACCAAAAACATGTACAATAGGCCAGGATGAATGACGTGTGTGTGAATGTATGAAGGTGGTCAGAGGGACCGTTGGCGCAGATGTGTGCAGTCGCGACAGCGCTTCTGTCAGTCTCCCCCAGGGGAAACTGAAGCTACTCCCGTAGCTCACCACCACCGAATGTAAAATGCTCTCATGTAAAGCGCTTTGTGACCATGTCGGTGAAAGGCGCTATATACATAAAGGTTCTTCTTCTTCTTCAAATGTCCCCGCTATGGGGCCCTAAAGTCACTGACCTCGGAGCTCCATCACCCTTGGACAAGGCCAGGCAACCCTAGGAATTTATCCTCCGGCCCCCAGATCACTTTGAGAAACCAATCCTCACCCAACAGTGATCTAAAGACGGGAGTGCCCAACTGTTTTGGCCACGACCCCGACCCGGGGCCCCTCCATCATTTCAAATCAAATGTATAAGAATAGTTTATATTTAAAAAAAAAAGCTTATATTAAAACCTGGGATATCTTTCTTTTGAATTCATCATGAAATCCTCTTTGGACCCCGACCCACACTTTGAGAACCCCTGATCCACAGCGCTCAAAAACACTGAGAGAAAACAAAGTACTGTCCATTTCTTTGAGAGGGTCCTGGGAGAGACCCCCAGACCCTCTCTTAGTGCTGTGCAGTATCATAAGAAACATGTTTGGACGCACGTCTGTAGTCACGGCCGCCCTTTGGGGCAGACCCACTAAAGTGTGGCTGCACGCATCTGCGACAACGGGCCCTCCGACCGCCGCCATTCACTCACACATCATTCATCCTGGCCTATTGTACATGTTTTTAGTGGTAGGGGAAACCGGAGCAAACCTACGCAGCCACTGGGAGAACATCCTCCACACAGAAAGTGGTCCGTCTGGGAATTGAACCAGGGACCTACTAACTGTGCCGACTCCATTTTCAGACTTAAAGGGACATTTCAGGATTTTTGACATTGGGCCTCATTTCCTAGTTATCCAGAGTGTTGTTGATGTCTGGAGATATTTTTTTCTTAAATTCATGCAGTTCTTATATTTGAAGAGTCTAGTGGCGCTAGGCTAGGGCAAGGCTAAAGCATTTCTATGGTATCAGCTAGCCTGCATTAAAAACAGTGTGACCCACTCCACAGTGCACCTGAGGTAAATCACTTATAACACCAGACTAACCATATAAATGTCTGTGTTAATAGAATCATTTTAACCATTTTGCATTTAAAATAACTTATATTTGAGCAGCATCAGCTTTGTGGCTGTAAGCTAACGCAGCGGCGGAGTGATCTGTGAGAAAATAGTCCCTCAAAATGCGGTAATTCATGTGATACAAGGTCAGTTATATTTCAAAAATGATTCTATTAACACAGACATTTATATGGTTAGTCTGGTGTTATAAGTGATTTACCTCAGGTGCACTGTGGAGTGGGTCAGACTGTTTTTAATGCAGGCTAACTGATACCATAGAAATGCTTTAGCCTTGCCCAGCCTAGCGCCACTAGACTCTTCAAATACTGTATAAGGACTGCATGAATTTAAGAAAAAAATATCTCCATTAAATTGTCCCACAGCCTTGCAAAAGTCTGTTCAACAATGGGAAATACTGCACTTAGAATAAAGGGAAATATATTATTTCTTGTAAATTGAGATTTATAAATTCTTGATTTAACAGCATCCCAGGGGCTGAATCTTCACACTACAAAATGTACGTAATGAGTGAGTCCTGTAGTTGTAAAGATGGCCTTTAGTGAGTTTTTACTGGACTCATTTGACAGTACACTGTGTATTTGACTAAGGACACTGTCCATGTTGTTTTGTAATTCACCTGCTCAGAGGCTGCAGTCGGAAACTAGCTCGAGATACGTCTGCACTGGACAAAACACAATCTTATCTTATTTAAATAGCTTTAAAAAATAAAGAAAGAAAGAAGTGCCATTTCTGCTGATATGGAGGTTTGTCATGCAATGAGAGCCAATGGAACCACACTGCAAATTCATATCCAGATACATTAGAATGACTGGAATGAGGCATATTTCACCTTCATATGAGTAGAAAAATCTACCAATGGAATGAGTAGTTTTGCACTTGAGACATATTATTTCAAGTCAAATGATTGTTATTCCATTGGCAAAAACCTGCTCAAAATCAGTCCCTGTTGAAATAAACTGAACTCATGTTTTTGCTAAATACATCCTTCATTTGAGTCGGCAGGTTAAAACACCTCTCATTGCTTATACAGTTAGATAAAAAAGAAGAAGCTTCATTTACTTGAAATAGTATGTTTTTTCTTCTCCTATTTGAGGTGCAAAAACATTTCCACTGCAGGTTTTTTTTCCTTCTCAAGACTTCTCCCAAACGTCCATGCTCCTGGACGACTTTATAAGTTCAAACTAATTTAAACTCTATGAACTGAAACTCCAGTTTATAACTGATACTACTCTATCAGCAGCAAAAACATGACACGTGGCATCTGGACCATGTCAGTATTTGCATGAGTTAAAATAGGGAGGTTTTTTTTAGTGTGTGTGTGTGATATTTTTAACCCGTCTGTGGCTGTTTTGAAATGGAAAACTCTCCTCGTCCTCCGTGACCCGAGCCTGCCAGTTTTTTTGGTAAACAGAAATAGACGATGAGGTGATACAGAAAAATGTCCATATTTCATTTCTGAAGATTTACAAACGGAGGAATGAGGGCAAAATGAGAGGACACAACGAGAAACTTCCAAGAAATGTAGATTCAGTTTAAATCCAAGGTAATGCTTTTTAATGACATTTAAAGGCCTTCATTTTGGATCGATTCATTTTTTCTCCTGTAGTATCTAGCTTTAATGTCAGAGTGTGAAACAGACCAAAGTCTCTCTTTACGACGCTTCTTTAATGACGTTTTTTGAGATCTTTGAGATTTCTAAAGAATAACTCCAACATGGCTGTGTTTCTCCCTGGTCTTTCCCACACTTATTCATTTACAAATACTGACATGTTTGGTATCCACGTGTAGCAGGAAACCGACCGAGATGACGCTGTAATCCAAATATGGTCATTTCCTTTGTGGGAGACAGCAGCGGCTAAAGACGGGAGGAATATACACATGTGCAGACAAAGAGACTGAACTTTAGGGCCGTTTCCAAACACATTTGTAGCGTCTCAGTTCTTCACAGGGATGAGTTTATAACATGCAGGGTCACAGTCACAGGAATACTACAAAACTCAGCTCATGCTTTATGCTTCATAATGTGATGCACCATGTTTTTATTATTAATAATAATAATAATAATAATAATAAATATAGCCGCAAGCGGCGATTATCGGCCCTCGCCGACCACCCTGCCTAAAGCAAGGGGGCGCTTCGCGCCCTTTTGTCTCCCTCAATCTAAAATTATGGTATTGCTACTGCCTTTATGTTTGTTTTTAACTTTTTTCCCAAGGGTCTTAATTTTAGGATTTTTGGAATGTGCTCAATTTTGACATTATACAGAGAAAAATTAGTATGAATTTGTATCACACTATATCTGCAAACTGAAGCTTTTTTTTTACATTTTACTTAGGGCTGCAGAACATCCACAAAGGTTATCCAAGTACTTTGGAACCTTTGGTTCCTCACTTCTCGCTGAATTATGGAGTTTAACATTTTTCCATCAGAATAAAATGGGACGTTCTGGTCATCGCTACGGCAACACCGTGAAAAATATGGCATGGGTGTAATTGACTTTTCTGATCGGAATGACCAAATAGAATTTTGTGCCAAATTATTTTAATTTTCGTAAAACTAAAATTTGTACTCTCCATATAATTCCTATAGGGGGCGCTATCGCGCCCAATTTGAATTTTGCCAAATGAAAGTGTTTAGGACTGTGACTTTAACAACTGATAACAAAATGAGCGAAATCGGGCTTCATATGTGCGAATGGGAGCCATTTTTTGTTTGCGAAAAATCTCAGAATACTTCGTACAGTTTGCGGCTTCGCCGCATAAAAACCGTAAAACTTAGAAAAATAATTGGATAACTTTTAAAGTTCTACTTCTCAAGATTATTTTCCACCCAAAATTAGGTCGTTCCGATAAACGCTCTAGATTTTGTACAAAGTGAAAAATAAAGGCGGATTCCCAAAATGGCCGACACCCAATATGGCGGACGGCGTTGCCGTAATAATATTTTTTGCTCAACTTGTCATGATGCACGTCTATACCGATTTTTATGATTCTACGACAAAGTCCTATCTCGCAATGTTAAAAAATAACCGAGGTGGCGCTATCGCGCCACTATTTTGAAATTCAAAATTTGGAAATAGTCAAAAGTTGCGTCGGATCAGGGTTTGAATTTTGGACCAAAATCTGTGACTTTTCGTCGATGTTCACTGGGTGAAAATTGCGACAGTGCGAAAGAAAGAAAGAAAGAAAGAAAGAAAGAAAGAAAGAAAGAAAGAAAGAAAGAAAGAAAGAAAGAAAGAAAGAAAGAAAGAAAGAAAGAAAGAATAATATTCCCATACGAAAACAATGTTCCCGCTTACGCGGGTACCATAAACTATATATTTTCGGAAAGCGCTCGCGCATTCCTACCTCATGGTAGAGGTCCTGCCCGTCAGTGACCCAGGGCTCTCAGTCGCCCATTGACTTTTATGGGCTCTGTACAATTACAATGTTGATTTTTGCATTATATATGTATGTGCACGGGACGTGCACGACAAGAGGAGTGTGTTAGTGAGTGTTTGAGAGGAGGGGAGCGCTTCGCGCTCGTTTTGTGCGTTTTGTTCGTACTCTTGTACGATTACAAGAGTCCCTTCGCCAGCCCTGATGGCGCTCGGGCCTAATAATAATAATAATAATGGCTTACACTTGTATTGCGCTTTACAAGCCTGTGTTACCAAGTTTCTCAAAGCGCCACATTGTCATTATTATTCATTCATGCCATACTCGGTGGTGGTGAGCTACTGTTGTAGCCACAGCTGCCCTGTGGTAGCCTGACAGAAGTGAGGCCATCGGTCCCTCCGACCACCACCAACCTCTCACTCACACACACAGTCATCCTGGCCTATTGTACATGTTTTTAGTGGTAGGAGAAACCGGAGTACCTGGAGGAAACCTACAGTACACAGACACGGGGAGAACATGCAAACTCCACACAGAAAGGCCCCGTCCAGGTGGGAATCGAACCCGGGACCTTCTACCTTCTAGAAGGATGGGTCAAATTTCCTCAAATTTCCTCAAATTTCAGAGGACACATTTCTCTATGGGGACAATAAACCTTTACCTCCGTGCCACCCACAAAGGAAAGGCAAAGGTGTCCCATTACCAGATAATAGAGTGAGTATTGTGCCTTGAACGACATTTTTTGCAAATTCTTGTTTTATTCAGCTTTGAACTAGGGCTGAACGATATGTACAAAATTTCATATCTCGATATTTATGCCAGATATCTCGATATCGATACGATATAACCACGGGTTTGGTGAAAACTAAGCAATTTTCAGAAAAACAAAAACATCATAATACAAAAGAGTGCAGTCTTGAATGTTCATATCTCAATATCGATACAATAAAGATATTTCTTTCAGCTCTACTTTGAACCCCCATAAAACAAGGTTTTCTTTTCACTTTGTTTTCACTCATAAATAGTTTATTCAAAAACTAAACAAGATCTAAACTCCCTCTGAATCTCATATCTAATACATCAACACAAAACCATCGATTTAAACCTGGCTCAATCCAATTATTTACATTTGCTGAAAATATCGTCAGTTTTGGCAATTTTTACGCAGAAAGTTATTGTTTAAATGAAAACATAAATGGACCAAACAATACATTTGTCCTCATTTATCAGTAATCTACAGCATTGACGTGTATATTTGTTTTACCTCCTAACCCTAAAGTGATCTGTAATATTGAAGAGTTTAAAGCCGTAATCCGCTCCACACGTCCCAGAGCCTGCCTGGTTAGAGCCCAGATCCTTGTCTGGTATTGGCCTGAAAGCACTTCCTGGTGGCGGTCTCGTACCTGGGCGTGTGTGTGGCGGTGAGTCTACGGGGGGTGGGGGGTTGGCACGGCGCTCTTCAGGAGGAGGAGGAGGAGGTGCCAAGGTGCCAAGGCGCGGACATCATTGCAGTGAGTGGATCGCAGCGGGCTCCGAGAGGCAGCACATGTCGGTCCGCTCAGCCAAACACTCGCCGAGACTCAATCCACCACCGACAGAAAACCGGCTCTGACCGCAGAGCCCGTTTGAAGGACTGCGGAAGAATGTCGCCTTTTTATGGAGAGTAACAAGTATAATAGTGTCAAACTAAAAATCCTTCTACTACAGTACAGCACCTGTAACACATCATTTCAGAAACTACAAGGTCTTAGCTTTCAAATGAGGCATTGCACTGGCTCGTAGGCTGGAAAAAAAAAAAATATACAAAAAACGTGGAAGCACAACAAAAAAGCCACGAAAACACAACCAAAAAATCATAAAAAATTAAAAAACGCAATGCAACAAAAACATGACATAAACGCGGCGACAATACGACAAAAAGGTGTTGATGAGCTTTGTAGTAGTAGTTTTCAAATGAGGGATTACACCGGCCTATAGGCTGTAAACTCTCCGGTCAAGAAGCTTTTAGATTTGGGTAATGCCGACTGTAGAAAATGTGCTTCATGGTTAAAGGGATATTTCAGTATTTTTGACATTGGGCCTCATTTCCTAGTTATCCAGAGTGTTGTTGATGTCTGGAGATATTTTTTTCTTAAATTCATGCAGTTCTTATATTTGAAGAGTCTAGTGGCGCTAGGCTAGAGCAAGGCTAAAGCATTTCTATGGTATCAGTTAGCCTGCATTAAAAACAGTCTGACCCACTCCACAGTGCACCTGAGGTAAATCACTTATAACACCAGACTAACCATATAAATGTCTGTGTTAATAGAATCATGTTTGAAATATAACTGACCTTGTATCACATGAATTACCGCATTTTGAGGGACTATTTTCTCGCAGATCACTCCGCCGCTACGTTAGCTTACAGCCACGAAGCTGATGCTGCTCAAATATAAGTTATTTTAAATGCAAAATGGTTAAAATTATTCTATCGAATCGCCTTGATAAATGACGCCCAGAATGTTTTCTCCAAATGACGGAGCTCACGCCATACTGGAGGAAACAGTTCAAATCTCAAAATGTGTTTGGAGTTTTTTTTTCTTTCTATCCCAGGACCTGCATTTTATGCCACAAAGGACATTTGTTTTGTTTTGTGTCTGTGTACACTGGTGTATGAATGAGAGTGTGGATGGGTGACTGGTTCATTACTGTAAAGCGCTTTGGGCCTGGTGAAGGTAAAAAAGCGATATATAAGTTGAGTCAATTTACCATTTGTATATTTTCTTTAGTTCTGTCTCTGAACCCGCTGACTTGAGATCTAAAGACCTGCGGCATTGTACCTGCCACTTACAGTGCTGTGTAATGTGCTGTAACAGTGTGTAATAGCTTGTATGTGTTACATACACAATGGAATAACATGTATAAGTAGTTTGGAAGTACATAATGTAATATCACATAAGAACCTAACCCTAAAGATCTTATGTCATATTACATTATGTACCTCCAAACTACTTATAAGATAAGATCATCCTTTATTGACCTCACTTGTTACATTCAGCATTTAGTAAGATCACTCAGGGTGTGCAAAATAGACAGGAAATGTGCAAATAATTAAATAGTAAAAAAAAGAGGTATCTTATGTACAATGAGTAAAAGCAAAAATCTTAAGGAGCGGAATTATAACAATAATGAAATAAAAATAAATAAAAATAGAATAAATATGATACACATTATTCCATTGTACTACAGACGTTATATCAGATTGTTACAAAGCTGATTAAATGATACTAAATGTAGTTAAGTACAAAGTATCAAGGGTAGTGTCAAATAAAGCGTGATGCTTTCTTTCTTCTCCTCCAAGCCTTTAGTGCCTTAACTTGGTTTTGATACTGCCCGGTCACTTTCTCATCTTCTCATCATCTGTGTCTGGCTGGGTTTCCTCTGGGTGCTCTGGTTTCCAAAGCAAAACATGCACAATAGGCTGGGCCGTCCCACTCAAAAGCCAAAACGTCATCCTGAAATAAGTAACATTTTCTTGAAAGCAGTCCTTTTGTCCTCGATGTGAGAGTCTGATTTCAAGAAATGTGTCCAAGATATTAACACTTGAATTAAGATCAAAGAAATCACCGCACTCAAAACTAGATGGAGCATTTTAATTCACTTTAAATAAAACTGCTGTAGGTGATTTATCTTCATTTAAAGCTGCATTATGCAACTTTTCATGCAGATATTTCTGTGTGTTTGACCTTGTAGTGACCCAGCGCTTGTATGAGGTCAGCATGGCGCCTTTACTTTTGATCACGGTGGTCTCTACAAGGCTCCAGGATCAATTGTTTTGTAGGTTTTCTGATGAGAGGGTCCGTCAGCAGAGAAAATGGACAGATTTATTGAAATTACATTCTCAAATTAAAGACAAATGTCACTTCTTTCCAGCGTTGTGTATCAGATCAAGTACTGTTGCTGCAGATTCCACCGACAAACACGTGAATCGCCCAAATCCAGATGAGACTCTGACTCTCCCGTGGGCCACCCGTACGCCGAGGTCACCGCGCCCGTCCCGTTGTCCTTCAGCGGCGCCGAGCGGGGGCACGGGTCGATGGGCGGGCGGCGGGTGGGCGGAGACTGCTGACCATCTGAATCGGCCGCGTCCCTGGCACACCCCGGCGCCGCAGCCGCTCGCCCAGAGAAGAGGCACCGAGGCAGGGACAGATGGCGCGAGGGGCCAGGGTCCGTGGGTGTGTGTGTGTGTGTGTGTGGGGGGGGGGGGGGACGTCCCAGCCGGCACCTGTCCCAGATGGACCGAGGGCCCGCTGGCATGGCGCTCGAGGGGCAGGGCAGAGAGGGAAGAGGCGATGAATGACACGGGAGAGATTTCAACACAATACCACGGGCTTTAAAAGCATTACATTTGAAAATCGTAAATGAATGGTTATATAGAGAGCACAATATGTCTTCTTCTGTGTAAAACAGACTAACCCTGTAGTTTAGAGCTTTCTGAAGCGCCTGGGCCTCCTCGTTCCTCACATTTCAGTCTCCTCTCTAACGCTAACGTGAGAAATCTGCACAGTAAACCGAGTTTGGATTTTAAATACAAATCTGCTGAAGTTTACAGTGAAAACGTTCAGAGCCGCCGAGCACAAATGGAGTGATTTTCGAGGGCATGCAGATGATGTCACTGCATGACAACAGAAGCCACATGAGTGCGAGTTAAGAAATTGTTAGTTGTAGCACGACAAGGAATGCAATTGGCTGAGCGGCCAAGCGTGCGTGCGAAGTCACGTGACCGTAAGGTGCATTCATGGGCAGTGTTGGGGAGTAACTAAATACATGTATTTAGAATACTCACTTTGAGTAACTGTATTCTGGTAAAGTTACACTTTCATTTGACAGTATTTAGACACAGTTATAATACGTAAGTATTTATAGTATTCAGTAACTAAATACAATTTCAAAGTATTCTCCCCAACACTGGTCACAGACACTCAGAAGTACGAAATAAATATTATAAATAATATTAAACCCACTACACAGTATTTTTGCACAGGGACACTTTGTCAGCCTCAATAGAACTCGAGGCTCCGCCCAGAGCCGGAGTCCCATTCAAAATCTCCACAGACCTTTGTAAAAGTTTAACATTAAGAGGTAAAAAGCAAACCAGAACTCCTGACAGCAAGAAAGAAAATCCTGATTTACATTATGTCCATGAGTTACCACAGGCTGATTAGCTGCTATTGTCCTTTTAAAACCTTCATTTTTTATTTCTTTTTCCGAAAAGTCTTTGGGAATTCTGAGTTCTGGGATTTTCACTTTTACACCAGGGAGGAGGCTATTGTAACCTCGCTTCCAAAACGTCCAATGCCCTCACGCCTGTCCCATATCATTCAGTCTAATGAAGTGAACCAGCCACAATGAAATGAGGTCTCAATACATAAGATATATGAAACCTTTGCTGACATAAATATGAGAAAATGTGAATAAAGGATAGACCCAGTTTTAGATTCATGGTTTTAATAAATTTCATTTGACTTAGTTGTATATTTGTTACATTTTTGAGTTTGGATCTTGTGTAGTTTTTGAATAAGCTATTTAGAAGTAGGACAAAATCGGTACAAATTGAAATATCTCAGGCAGAAATTCGATATATATTTTTAAAAAAAGAAGCACCGTAAAGGGTAAGTTTAGTCTTTTTGGTTTGCTCTGACATTGAAACTGAAGATGCTAAACTGGCTAAAAATATCAACTGTTTTACGCTGTGTGAGGAATCAAATGTATAAATCTGTAAAAGACAGATGGAAAACCTTGGGGGTTTTGGCGAAATATTGTAACTTCTTGCGATTTGCAGTCACATATTGTTGTGCGCCCCAAAGATATACTGTTTTACAACTCCTACTCAAACATCTCTCCTGGACACGACTTTACCCTCTGAATCGGCTGGCGTGCCATGGGCCTCCGGAGCCGGCGTCCTGGGGCAGAAGAGGAGAGTATTCCTTTGTCTCCGGCGCAGATGCCTACCATTAGCATAACTTAGCGGGGAACGCAGGGAGCGCGAGAGAGCGGAGGTGTAAAACGAGGCCACGCTTCCTCGAGTGAGCGCCGGCGCGCGGGAGCACCCACGGCAGGTGAAAATGGAATCGAGGCTTTTTCACCGCAGCCCAAAAGACCTGCGCTTTTCCATGAATGGACCGGACAAGGGCCTGCCAAAACGGAAAAAAACCAGAGTCCGCTTTTGCCAACAGACACTTCTGTAGTGCGTCAGTGGAGCGGGGGACTTTGTTAGGAGCGAAACAAAATGAAGGAGTCTACACAAAGAGGAATATTAGTGGTCCTGTCACGCTTTATTCTAGCTTTATAAAGTACTTTGGGAAGCCCTAGCCTTGATACTTTGTTCATATACTGTAACTTAAAACCAACATTACTGCATGGCTAAAAACTCAAACTATCATTTCTGCTGATTGCATGTGGCTGCGATTACTGGACAAAACTGCAGAATATGTTAGGAGATGCTAAACCACAAGGGCAACGCAATAAATAGACCATATACATGGATGCCAAGTTATTACATTGTGAATGGGTATTTTTTTTACCACTGTGGGATGTTGAAAGAAAGAAGTTTTATAAGTGTTGTTACATTGTGCACAACTCCCACATCTGTAATTCCCATTAGGGATAGGTGTCAATAATGTCTGGGTGGATGTGACTTTGGGGCTGACATTGGCACGGACCAAATAGTCTTTTAATTTTTTCCCCTCCTATTGACAAAAAGAGGGGGTTCCTTGAAGGCAGTGGAGAGTTCAGGGTCGGATGTTAAGATGTGCCAGTATTTTTTGAAAGTGCCCTTTATGGTAGCAGAGTGAGCCGAATACTGAGTTATGCAGGTGACAAAGAGGTGAGAGAGTCTTTTCAAGACTGAAAAGAAGAAAAAGCAGTTGACACCTCTATAGAGGTTCCAATGCCATGTTATGTTTATAGGCTGTGTTAACTTCCTTGGTGTACATGTTGATTTGCATAGATTTAGGCAGATCTTCTCTATTTTTGAGCTGTCTTATATATCCAGTTCCCATAAGTCACATGACCAAAGAATGCTTGTTTTGTGGTTGAACTCACTGAAGAGGTCTCAGTTGGGATTTGAACAAAGACGCTCCTGTAGCAAAGTCCACCTTTGATATATATATATATATATATATATATTTGTAACTAAGTTAGTCTCCTCTCCCCTCACTGCTGCGCTCTGGGAGGAAGGAACAACCTGCTCTCCTCTCGCATTTGACTAATACCTAACTAATAAGAGCATACCGACTGTTCTCGGACCGTTCTTGAGTAAAAAATTGGACCGCCTGAAACTACAAACAGTAAGAAGATTTCCACCTGGTGAAAAAACAATGAAAAAAGCAACACAAAACTGACACAAAAACGCTTCAAAAATGTGACCAAAAAAAACCCCACGGTGACAATGTGAACACAAAGTCACCATCACTTTTGTAGGTCTTAGCTTTCAAATGAGGCGTTACACTGTTGCTCTCCAGTCGAGAAGCTTTGAGATTTGGGTAATACCGAACTGGAAAAAAATGCACTTGGTTCAGGCGGGGGGTGAGGTTAAAAAAAATGTCCGTGTGGCTGTAGTTAAGCAATGGCGAGTGTGTGTGTGTGTGTTTTTTTTTTTAAAGAATAGCCTCTGGAGAAGATTCAAAGATGACTCAAAGGTGCGCTCGCATCTCGAAACACTCCAGGTAACATATTAAAAAGACTCTAAAATGTCAATGTTGCTTTAAAGTTGTGAAAAGTGCCTTTAGAAATATGTTTGGAAACAATCGTCTTTTAATTGTTGTAAGTTTAAAAAATAAACTAAAAATAATATTTTCTTCACACACATTTTATCCTGTCTCTGCTGGGCCGTAGAAAAACAACATTTGTGCTGGAAAATAGAGCTAGTAATTGTTTTAACTGCTCCTCTTTAAACACCCGTGGTCTCGCTGGGTCGATGTGGAGATAGTGTGTGGGATCGGGCGCTGATGGGCCTGACATTCGGGGCTAAAGGAGAATAAGAGACACTATTGATTAGTGTACCTCGGCCCCTGCTGGACCGATCTATTGTGACATTTCCATTTCTAATTCGCTATTGTGGAGGCTCCTGCTGAGGCGCTTACAGGCGAAGCGCGGTCCGTGGACGGGTAACGCATTAGTTTCACCTAAGTAATAATAGTGGTGTAATGGACGCGGCGATATGGAGTGTATTCAATAAGAGGGAAGTCATAGAAGGGAGATTGATATTAAAAGTGAAGACTGCAACTTTAAGGGAAACATTTTTCAGCTTTAAGCCCTCGTCACTTTTCCTTCGCACAGTTTTTGTAATCTTCTTCACTTTGGTTGTTTCTTCTTCTCCTGCTGAAGTGCTCTGATCTTTACTTCCTGGTTTTGTTGCATCATAGGTAAAACACATAACTGTCCTCCACATTTGTGTGCTCAAAGTGTGTTCATCACGCTGCTAATCCTCCTTTCGCGGAAGCTGAAAGTTTGACTTTAGTAAGCCCTTCCCACTGCTGCCTGAGGAGGGCGCTCCAGATTTACTTCAGGGTTATTGACATTATTTCAAATGATGGAACGTAAAATATAAGACAAACCCAAAAGAGTGTCTATTTTAAGCACCGTATACACGATATATCCCCTTTACTGGAAAAATGACAATGACTTACAAAAACAGTACTAAGTAACTCATGCCCCTAGAGGCCATAAGCGCCACTGCAGGTGTCGTAGCATGTTGTGTTTTTTTTACTCATTAATTGTCCGTGAGAGTAAATACTACGCTGACAGAAAAGACAAAGGGACAGAGGGATATTGTTCATCCAATTACACAATGGAGATCATTTTTTTCACTCAAACTTGGCTGTAAATACTGTTTAAGTGGCGCTAGCCCGCAGTTAGCTTTGCCCGTTAGCCTGTTAGCTTCTTCTTCATGATTCCATTAGTGTGTATTGGTGACTCCAACCCGGTGGCAGGCAAAGTTGCAATTGTGGTTTTCTGTCCAGACACCAGGGGGAGATGAAACCCAATCATCCCATTAACACTTGTATTACCCCCAGAGGGACTACGGAAATAATTTATTTAGGTAAACAAGTTACTTAGTACCTCTTTAATTACTTCTTAATTAAGGCTCTTTGTGTTGAATTTGAGTGTGTTTAAACCAACCTAAGATCAAAATGATGTCACTGGAGCAGGCAGCACTTGAAATCAGACAAAGTCTGCACGGTGGCGCAGTGGTTAGAGCTTGTGCTTCACAGTTAGATGGTCCCAGGTTCGATTCCCTCCTGGTCGGCGCCTTTCTGTGGAGTTTGCATGTTCTCCCCATGTCTGCGTAGCTTTGTCTATGTTCCCCCTACCACTAAAAACATGTACAATAGGCCAGGATGAATGAGAGTGTGTTTACATGCATGTATCCATGTCATTAACATGCACTGCCCCGACCATATAGACTAAATACATTTTTACATTTAAACATTTATTTTTCACTTGAATTAGGAAACAAATTTAAAGACATATTTACATTTGTCTGATTTCAAGTGGATTTATACTCATTCCTATAGCATTAGCATTTTTATCTGATCTTAGATTAGCTCAAACCGATTCAAATTCAACCTAAAACCTTCATTCAAGAAATCTTAAGTCTTTCATTTCATTTTTCCGATGTATCCACTCCAGGACAAAATCTAAACTTGTCCTCTGAACTCTGACAAAGTTCAGGCTGAAAACAGTTGTTTCTTAATGTAAATGTACGTCTTCCTCTTCTGTGTTGTACTTTGAAATGCCTCGCGCTCAAACCGGGACCCACAAATAAAATGACACTCTTATGACTTGAGAGAACAGTGAAATATCAAGTGCTAAATTATACAAGAATGGCGCACATTCCAGAACACGTTTGAACGCAGATAGCGGGTTTCAGACATGTAACTTTATGAACTTGATTATCAACCTTTGCCATGGTTAATTGCGGCTTCGATTCCATGTTCCCTCCTTAAAGCACCGACACAGCGACTGCAAACAGAGCTGTTGTTTTGGCCGCGCTGTCGTCAAAGGTCTCCCCTCAGGAAGTGTTTCCCCGAACTCCAATCGATGACCCGGAAAAAGGTCAGGCTCCCGGCCCCCGGGGGAGCACTGGCACCGCCGTGAGGCCCCTGCGGCTGCCGACCCCCCGGGGTGCGTCGTATGTGTCAGCTGTGGACCGCTCCTCGCACTGCAGGTGTCGGGCCGTCGTGAGAAAGTCGGGGCCGATATCCACGGATATGTTTCTATCGTCCAAGGGCGTCTGAGGCGTCTGAGGCGTCTGAGGCGTCCACGCGGCATTAAAACGTCAGGTATAGGGCTCTTGTACCATCCAGGTACTTTCAGAGGCCGCAGATGTGGAGGTGAAAACAATGGCGGTATTAAACAGCGTTTTTGCCTGTGAGTGACAGATTGTGTTTGATAAATGTAGTTTTTCTCAGTAAATCCTAAAAGCTGTTGTGCGGTCGGATGTTCCATTTTGTCAGAACTACAGCTTCAATCTTGTAAACTGAGTAAGTTTTATGATTAGAATGGACGTCTGCAGATCTTATCGCATTGTGTGGATTATGTTTTAAAGTTTAACGTAACTGTGCCGGACACGTCAGGCTCTAAATTCTACCATTTACTTTAAACATAAAATAAATAGTTAATCAAATGTTTAATGTCATGACATGTGTTAGCTAAGTCATGCTTTAGCTAAATCTAAAGCTGAATAAACTAGACAGAACGTCGCCTAAAAGCTTCTAAAACATTTTCTCGTCAGCATTACGTTTAACTTAGATCATGATTATTTCCCGTAAGGCGAAACATAAATGTGTGAAATTCAACATAAAGTTACGATGGATTAGCGACGTGTACGAGGCTCCTCTGTTTGTACAAACATTCATCCAGACCAATTAAGTCCAATTTCTGTTTATATCAGACTTTTGCCTCAATAGGCAGGTTACCATGGTAATCAAATCACATTTCATCACAATCTGACAATTATTCACCTTAATAAATCCTCTCAAACAACCACCAAAAAACAAGGTGAAATTCAAATGTTCACGGATTATTATTTTTTCACTTTCAGGGTTCATACAGGTTTCTACCAAGTCAAATGTAATGCTTTTTAATACAGTTTTAATGCCCAAATGCCTTCATGCCACAAACGCAGAAAAAAATTGGCACACATATTTCATTTCTTAAGATTTGCAAACATTTCATCAAACAGAGGAAAGAGACTTCAACAAAATGTGAAACTTTTGAGCAAAAAAAAGGGTTACTTTCAGCCAGAACTGCAGCTGAACATGTTTTCGACTTATACATTAAAACATTGGATTTGATGCCAGGTTGAAGCTAATTTAATGCTTTTTAATGACATGATTTTGGTAAAATTCATTTAATGACTTTTAATGCGTTTCATTGCCTCGCGGAAACCCTGACTTATACAGGTGAAACTCGGAAAATTATAATATTGTTCAAAAGTTCATTTATTTCTGCAATTAACTTAAAATGTTTTTTTTTTACAAGCTGAGCCATAATAATTATAATTATAACAAATGAAGGCTATACATATCTCACTTTGCATGTAATGAGTCTATCATATATTAGTTTCACAGTTTAAGTTGAATAACAGAAATGAATGTACTTTGTAACAATATTCTAATTTTCCGAGTTTCACCTGTAAATAGCGAATTGAAAAACTAATCAAGATCCAAAATCACCTCTGAGAAAAATCTTTGTAACTAATATATACATTTAAACCTGTATATCCATTATTTAGATTTCGTTGCTGAAAATATAAGCGATTTTTGACGTAAAATGTGTTATTGGCAGAAAACTTGAATTACATTTTCTCCTCATATTTATGTCAGTAATGTTCAGCGAATGTTTCAAATTGATTAAGGGCTGAAATGTCATTAGAAGGCGTTACATTTGTTTCCCCGTTGTGTCTGGTTTGTGCCCAGTGTGATGCAATGTGAACAGCTGCATTAAACTTCCTCCACTGGGCTGTCAGGAAGCTGAACTCTCTCCCTTCCCTTATGAGCAACTCTTTCATTCAATCTTAGAACCTTAAAATATGTACGATTTGAGGTTATGATGGTCTGAGGGCGAGCTACAGTATTATCCGAGCGCTGTGGTTTGATCGTGAAAAGCCCTGGTCTATTCACAGCGGACGATGAGAGACGGAGCTCCCCGATTAGCTGCCAGTGTCGCTGCGATCAGTGTGTCCCTGTGCCGAGGACATAAAATAAGAATATATTAAGGAAATAGCAAGAACAGGGCAAAAGGGAAACCATATGGAACGAACTAAAGTCTGACGTTACAGTGTCTAAGCTGGGAAGACAGGGAAGGTCATGGAAGTCCTGCCACGATCAGTCTGGTAAAGGAGAGTTTAAAAACACAAAGGCGCCTCAGGGTTTGTATATCTTTTATAGCCACGAGGGCTGGGTGATGTTGACAAAAATGAATATCTCAATATATTATTCTCGATAACGCTGATGAACCATCAGAAAAACATGTGCTGCAAACATCATAGATTTACATCGCTTTGTGGCTCAAAGTGATAATTGTCCTCCATTTGCCCCCCTTCACACAATATATTTTTTCCACACATTTCTAAATGTTTCCCCCCTTTCTTGACACTGGACATACATTTGATATTGTAAATTTGCATATCTCAATCTTTACACGATATAAGCCCACCTCTAGCCGAAACTGCAACATAATAAATAAATACATTTCTTAAGATCATTAAACAGTCATTGAATGTGTTTGACCATATTTTTTGTATGCAGTACGAATAGTTGAGCAAATGTAAATGCCAGTGAATTAAAATTTGTCATAATTAAATGCTGCTTTTTAATGCCGCTGTTCATCGATAACAATGTTTGTAAGCACGTCATACATAGAGATGCTCAATGCAATAGAGAAACTTTAAAACTTACAGAAAACCTAAGCAAGATGCACTTTCATTTATTAACCCTATCGAATAAAGCAGCTTTCACAGACAAGTATAACTACAACAATGAAATACACAGAGTTATAATTTAAAATAAACTTGTTTATCATAAAAAAATACAGGCCTTAATCTAGTGTATTTAGAGAACTCTTGGAGAAACAAGTGTGTTTGGAGTTGGAGCCTGAGAAAACAAGACGAACCCCCCTGAATGATGCGGTCCACACATATCTGCGTATCTGACAGAGCTATTCATCATCCGTCTGAAAGCATGCGCCGCGTCTGACCGCCCGCTGCCCCGCCACGGTGGACGGGCCGCCGGGCGAGGCCTAACCCGACTTCATTCTCACCGACTCAGTCTTTCGCCGGAGGCCGGGCCGATTGGATTAGTGTTGATCATGACTGGAGAAGATGGGCTGTTAATCAGGACTGATCGGGCACTTAGCGGGCCCTCGGCTGCAGCCGGCGCAGTGTGGGGCCACAGGTGGAGCGCGCGGCCCCTCCAGATCAATGGGCTCTTGTTGTCCCCGTCTGCAGCGTATTGACAGCAGCTGAGAGCACGAGAGTTGCCCCCCTCCCCGGCCCGCCCTCGCTCCGGTGATTGTCATATTTCACTGAGAGAGCGCTCGTCAGGAAAACCAGTGCAAATGAGATTTGGAGTGAGTTGTCTGTGGCCTTGGATGTCCAACAGGGCTCAGGCTGAGCAGCTGGACTCTCTTCCTCTCCCAGTGATTACGGCGTCAGTGTTCAGGCAGATGTGTTTCTGTTAGGCGTGGGAGAAGAAGAGGCCATGTATGTGTCTGTGCTGATGGTTCTATGGTGATGTAGCTCTTTTTAACATGACTGCAGCTTAACAAACTACAGTATCTGTAGCCCTGTCTGTGGCGATAGCTGGGATTTTGGATTTGTTCTGATACAAAGTAACAGTTGGACTAGAATTTTGCTAGTGATTCGATTCTGTTTTCCGTTAATGCATTGTCTTTAGAGAGATGACCAAAGCCATAATAGCCAAAATAATGTGCAAACTTCACAATGTTATCAGTAGGTACATACAATAAAAAAGTTTAGGTACTACTGGTATTGGAAAAATAAACGTATCGAAATCAGGTACTGGATTTTTTATTAATAATTAATAATATTACTTTTTTTTACATCTTTAGAGACCAGGTCAGTCCAGGGACAGCATCAAAGGAAGTGAAATGGTTGTTTCAGCTCAAATGAATGATACAAATTCAAAATAAACAGTCTTTTATGGAATAAATGAACATAATTGTTCTGTTTTCTAGTTCTGGGTTACAAATATTTTGGTATACAGAAGTTATTGAATAAAGTATCGGTATCGTAAACCAAGTATCTGTACCAGTTTTTATTCATGAGGTTGAATACATACAATAGCTCCAGAAGCAAAATATCGACATTTTGGTATCGATCTGCCCATCGCTAAATGGTTGAGAACGGTGCGGTGTTGGGTCGGCAGCATTTGCCTCGCAGAAATAGGTTTGATTCCTAGACCTAGACTTGACCGACACTATCTGCACTGGTGTTTTTGGTGGAATATGTCTCTAAAAACATAAAACGATGTAAATTCTGTCAACGCAATTTCTAATTCTTCTCGTAAACCTGTACTTGGAATTACGTCGTTTTTTTTGTAAAGTAGAATGTGGAATGTTCGGCTGTGTGGTTTTAAACAGTTCCTGGTGATAATAAAACTGAGTGTTGGCTCGCTGTGCCTCTCGGTGCCTCTCGGTGAGTAATGGCTTCCTTCGTGTCTAATTGCAGTGGCTCTCCACGGTCTGCAGCTGAAGATCAAGAGGGAGCTGCACAGCCCGTGTCTGGAGCTGAGCGCCACCTGCAGCCAGGAGCGGCCATTACGGCTGCAGTATGGAGACAAGTGTCCCTACGTCAGGTATGTCCAATGTCCCCATCACTGTTTTCACAAACGACATGAGCAGACGCCAGCAGTTCTAATCACGGCTGATGCCAAATCTGTGGATGTTCTACCTGCAAAGACCTTAACTAAGTAGAATTGCCTGATTTTTATTATTTTTCTTTTACTTTTTCTGATATCTGAACTGAAACCACATGAAACCAAAACTGGCAAAGTTGAACATATTCTCTGTCAACACAAACCAACACATTTATTTCCAATATAGTATTAAAAAAATTACAATTTTTCACTTTGGCACGATTGTTGGAGAAAACACTTAATCATTATGGCAATTGTGTGGACTTGTGTGGTTTAATAGAGCCAGGTTTAAATGTATGTGTGTTTTTTTTAATTTATTTTTTAAACAATAGTTACAAATATATATTTTTCACAGGGGATTTGGGATCTTGTTAAGTGTTGTAAAAGTTATTTTCAAGTGAAAAACTTGCAAAAGTTCTAAACATTTGGGATGTTTTCTGTCAGGACATTTATTCTAAAATGGTGTGTCTCCCTTTGAGTTGTATCGGCCCCTGCTCCCACTCAGATGATCACATTTCTAATGTCATGGACGCAACCTATTAGCTAATATTAAAGAGGATAAATCTTGCTAAATGGACATTTAGTATAGAGTCTCTACAGCAGTATAACATTCCCTTATCAAACACCTACCTGTTGGAGTATTTTGCTTCATTCGTGCAGCTCTGAGTACTCGATCTAGATTTTGTTACATAAACAGTAGGTCTCGGAAGTGTTCTCCACATTTCCAAAGCTCCTAAAGCATCACCCGTTCTGAGCAGCTCTGCACTCAAAATCTATTTGTTAGCATGCCTTAAGCAGGTCTTTAGTTTTACCATTTTTGTGATTCTATAGTTTCACTTCCTTATTGAACACTGACAGGAAGTGACATCGATAGAGGCAAACAATTTTAAACTCTTGCCATGCCAACCATGTTATATCAATGGGAAATGAGTCAAACTGCTGTGAACTTTACCTCTATCTATGTCACTTCCGGTCAGTTCCTTAAAGATTCCAATAAAAATAACTTTTCTGCCCAACATTTTCTTCATTAAAATTGCTGCTTCACTGAAATAAAAATGATAGGTATTACTTGCAACTTATCCATCTAAAGAAGTCATATTAAAACCACATAATACCTAAAGTGTATCACGGTGCATGCACAGTTCAAGTGCAGGTATCACTTTAAATGTTTATACCTGCAGATGGCGCTCAACTTCACAACAACAACTCTGTACAAATACATTTCTTCTAAGTTTGAAAACACGAGAAATCCATAATGAGGTGTCCGAAAGTAGATTTAAAAGCTACAATTACGCATGCTGTGTCCACTTAAACTAGCAACCTGTGGACGTGGATGCGCAATGGGGAGCTTCTTTCTCTTTATCTAAAATGAAGCTGGGCAAATCACTTCAAATTATTTGCGTCTTGCATTTTCCCAAGCACAAATCGGCTGGTAATAAAGGCCGTTCTCCTGATTAAAGCGTGTGCATGTTGCTAAGCTACACCTGATTTGTAATACATTGTATGGCACTTGCCCTCCCAGTCCGCTCAGTAATAACCTCAGACATCTGAAAATTGCTTTGAGGACGACAAAGTGATTCATTTTCTCACCTGCTCAAGTTTGAAACAGTGTGCTGTAGAAATTCACACTGAGAGAGACATCTCATGCAAAACATGACCTTTAGCCATGTTATAACCCTGTCCCTCGTGAAAAACAGACCGAGAGAGTATCGTGCCACTTCACTCACACAGTTTGGAGTGAACCTGGTCACCTTGGTCGTATTTAGGGTTGGGTACCGTTAAACGATACCAGTCTGGTATCGGAAAAAAAGTTTAGACACTACCGGTATCGGAAAAAAATGAAAGTATCGAAAGCAGGTACAGAAAAAAAATCTTCTATCTTTAAATCCAAGTTTTGATGCTGTTGGTCCAGAGACAGAATTGAAAGAAGTGACTTGTTGTTTCAGCTCAAATAAATGATGAATCCCCCATTTATTAGGCCCGAGCGCCATCAGGGCTGGCGAAGGGGCTCTTGTAATCGTATAGAGTGCGCGGAGCGAAGCGGAGCGCACTCCCCCAAAGTGCGCGGAGCGCACAAAACGAGCGCGAAGCGCTCGCCTCCTCTCAAACATGCACTAACTCACTCCTCTCGTCGTGCACGTTCCGTGCACGTGCACATGTATCAGAAAACGAACATTGTAATTGGATGGTGCGCGGAGCGAAGCGGAGCGCACTCCCCCAAAGTGCGAACAAAACGCACAAAACGAGCGCGAAGCGCTCCCCTCCTCTCAAACACTCACTAACACACTCCTCTTGTCGTGCACGTCCCGTGCACATACATATATAATGCAAAAATCAACATTGTAATTGTACAGAGCCCATAAAAGTCAATGGGCGACTGAGAGCCCTGGGTCACTGACGGGCAGGACCTCTACCATGAGGTAGGAATGCGCGAGCACTTTCCGAAAATATATAGTTTATGGTACCCGCGTAAGCGGGAACATTGTTTTCGTATGGGAATATTATTCTTTCTTTCTTTCTTTCTTTCTTTCTTTCTTTCTTTCGCACCGTCGCAATTTTCACCCAGTGAACATCGACGAAAAGTCACAGATTTTGGCCCAAAATTCAAACCTGATCCGACGCAACTTTTGACTATTTCCAAATTTTGAATTTCAAAATAGTGGCGCGATAGCGCCACCTCAGTTTTTTTTTAACATTGCGAGATAGGACTTTTTTAAGTTTGTCGTAGAATCACAAAAATCGGTACAGATGTGCATCATGACAAGTTGAGCAAAAAATATTATTACGGCAACGCCGTCCGCCATATTGGGTGTCGGCCATTTTGGATGAAAGCCCGCGAAGCAGGAATCCGCCTTTATTTTTCACTTTGTACAAAATCTATCTCCTCCTAGAGCGTTTATCGGAACGACCTAATTTTGGGTGGAAAATAATCTTGAGAAGTAAAACTTTAAAAGTTATCCAAATTACTTTTCTAACTTCTACGGTTTTTATGCGGCGAAGCCTCAAACTGTACGAAGTATTTTGAGATTTTTCGCAAACAAAAAATGGCTCCCATTCGCACATATGATGTCCGATTTTGCTCATTTTGTTATCAGTTGTTAAAGTCTTAGTCCCAAACACTTTCATTTGGCATTATTCAAATTGGGCGCGATAGCGCCCCCTATAGGAATTATATGGAGAGTACACATTTTTGTTTTACGAAAATTAAAATAATTTGGCACAAAATTCTATCAATCCAGTACCTTCTATCAATCACACCCATGCCATATTTTTCACGGTGTTGCTGTAGCGATGACCAGAACGTCCCATTTTATTCTGATGGAAAAAAGTTCATAATTCAGCGAGAAGTGAGGAACCAAAGGTTATCCAACGTACTTGGATAACCTTTGTGGATGTTCTGCGGCGCAGCCGCAGCCCTAAGTAAAATGTAAAAATATGCTTCAGTTTGCAGATATAGTGTGATACAAATTCATACTAATTTTTCTCTGTATAATGTCAAAATTGAGCGCGGAGTGCGCGTTAGCGCATTCCAAAAATCCTAAAATTAAGACCCTTGGGAAAAAAGTTAAAAACAAACATAAAGGCAGTAGCAATACCATAATTTTAGATTGAGGGAGACAAAAGGGCGCGAAGCGCCCCCTTGCTTTAGGCAGGGCGGTCGGCGAGGGCCGATAATCGCCGCTTGCGGCTATATTTCCATTTGTTTTGCCCATTTTCCACCATTTTCATACGCAATGTATTCTCAATGTTTTCCCTATTCTTGCCCCATTTTTTTTTACACAATATTTCCTTATTTTTGCCACAATTTCTCCCATTTGACCAATTTTCCCCCAAAATTATTCCCTGTATTTTCATACATTTCTTGACAGTGGAGATAAACCCGGTATTATAAATGTTCAGATCGTTCACACATTATTATTCTGTTTTCTGGTTCTAGACGACTATAACCGTTAGCATAGCCACCACACACTGCAAATTATAATCCAGTTGTTTTCAGCTGTTGTCAACCACATTTAGATGAGGTCAAAGCCTAGTTAGAAATCATTAATGAATGTACAGTGCTTTTGAGATTTTACTCTGGATACAAAATGGCATATAAAAGTATCCTCTGAGCTAAACGCTAACTCAAAT
The DNA here is from genome assembly GCA_007210695.1 of Neogobius melanostomus. NCBI lineage: Eukaryota > Metazoa > Chordata > Actinopteri > Gobiiformes > Gobiidae > Neogobius > Neogobius melanostomus. The sequence continues at coordinate 389,555 of VHKM01000736.1, read as the reverse complement.
TCAGTTAAGTTTCTGCTTTTTGTGGGATCGGATCCGATGGCCACTAAACATTGTCATATGTCAAGATGTTAATGATTTAAAAAAAAGCCACAGAAATTGTACAAATGCCATGAAAAGGACAAAACATTCCTCGCCATACTTGCCTATTCATTCCACAAAATGTACGCATTTGCAGATAGGCAGAAAGGCATTTCTATGATTTCTATGATCATAGACTGTAAATTAAGAATGGACTGATTGTCGCCCTCTTCTTCTTGTAACCATAAGGAAATGGCGGCTGGCTCTGGAAGTTCCTGACTCCATAATGACTTTCCATTGAAACACAAACATGTCACTCTTTCCTCCATGTGTTTGTCTTAACATTTGCAACATCATCAAAGTTATTATTATTTTTTATTTTCGCCTGTTCTAAATAATGGCTCCAAAAAAACCCACGCAGACTGCTAGCATGAACGAGCTTCAGCTAGCCCTAACACTATGGAAGCCACACGCTTTCAGTCCATTCTTAAATTACAGTCTATGGGAGTGATAAAGCATTTAGCCTCCTGCTTGTGGCCAAACCAGACAGTGAAGAACATTGCAGACTCAATTTGCTGCTGTTGCTATGTTATCACATCACACAAAGGAAGGGGAACTTTCTACAAGTCGCTTTGGAAGCTTTATTTCTTGGCGAAAATTGGGAAAACGTTTTTACTGACCAAATACAAAAATGATGGTCTAAAACACATTCAGTTGCAGATTTGGCTGAAACTGTACACCATTTTGTTTTGCTCAGTTGCCTGCCTTGTCCCTGTTGCTTTTGAATATGCAAATGTCCCTTAATTCCTCTGTTTGATGGAACGTTTGCAAATGTTGAGGAATGATTTTGTGATCCTGTGTCCAGTGCCTACGAGCAGAAGCAGCCCGCAGGAATGAAGCCGTCCAGCCCCGTGACACCCCCCTGTAGCTCCCCCGTGTCCCCGCTCCACCATGGCTCGCCCAACCCCGAGAGAAGCTACAGCCACGCCCCCGCCTCGCAGCCGCTCCCGGACAGCGCCTACGCCATAGACCACCGGTACATGACACACACTTTTACAACTTTTATGGTGCGGACTCTTTCAGTGTAGTGCTTCTCATTTTGTAGTGGCCATCTTACGATTGTCCGATTTGCCAAATTCAAATAGAAAGTAATGTAAAAAAAATGGGTTGAAAATGTCAATGAATAAAAGTAATTAAAACAAATTAAGATAGATTAGTATTTAATAAGCATCTGTGCTCGTCAGGACACCAGCTACAGTAGTGTCTTCCCTTAGCCTCTCAGTTTGCATGTATAAAAAAGACTAAACTGACCGCGTACGATGTTTATTTTATGATGTTTTGTTGCTAGGCGGAGATATCCTGGCAGTAGCTACAACATCGATTCACAAAGCCGCCTTTCTCTCGCACATTCATTCACAAATAATGACATGTTTTATATCCACGTGTCCTGCAGGGTCAGGGAGATGACGCTGTAATCCAATTATGGTCATTTCCTTTCTGTAGGCCACCTGCATGAAAGACTTTAGGTCTTTGCTCCACTCATGGAAACGACCTCACCACTTCAGTCGCTCCTACAGACTCCAAACTTTACAGTCTCAACAAGACCCTGCAGGTTTTTTCACTGGGATTTTTAAATATCTAATAAGCCTGATTGATTGAGCTTTGAACCCCAAAAAACACTATGGTTTTTCACTTATTAGCTTATTCAAAAACTAAGCAAGATCCAAAATCCCTCTGAAACAATCTCTGCTATTAATATGTCACAAAATAAAACCATAACATTAAGTCTATGATTTTGTCGTTGAAAATATTGGCAATTTTGGCCTTTTTATGCACAAAATGTTTATATGAAAACATAACATTACAGAAAACCTCAAATACTTTTTTGCCTCATATTTATGTCAGTAATGTTCAGCAGAAGATTCAAATTGTTTTCACTAAATGTATTTTTGTTTTCCCTATTCATCTGCAGCGTCTCGCCTTAAGTGTAAAAAACGTTCCTTATGGATAGATTTCTTCAAATGACTTGCTCAAATCAAGGACACATTGATTTATTTCAGGAAAGTTGTACTTGTCTCTAGAGTGTGAGTGTCGTTTCTGTTTATTAATCATGTATAATCTCCAAACATGTCCAAAATGAAACGCACCGTAGCGTTTAAGACCCCGCGTCTCCTCCCGCAGGTTCCGCCGGCAGCTGTCCGAGCCGTGCCACTCGTTCCCCTCTCCCCCGGCCCTGTCCCGGGACACCAGGCCCATGTACCAGAGGCAGATGTCGGAGCCCAACATCCCCTTCCCCCCGCAGGGCTTCAAGCAGGAGTACCCCGACCCGCTGTTCGAACACCCCGCCATGATGGGAGCGCCCCTGCCCCACGCCTACCCGCCCTCCATGATGATCAAACAGGAGCCGCGAGACTTCACCTACGACTCGGGTGAGCTCAAACACCACTCCGCTTCATCTGTATGTCCCTTTCAGAGACCACCAAGTCTATTTACACAGTTTGACCGTATTTTACTGCCTTTTTCTTTTCATTTTGTTGTGATTGTTGCCCAGTTCCATCCTTGAAATATGGAACTGTTCACCAATGATTCAGACAGTAGCAACTTTTTTTTTCTATCTTATTTGAGAAGTTTACATTTAAATTTCACACACAAAAAAATCACATTATACAGATATGGAGGGTCAAAGGGAGTGGGCTGAATCAATGTAATATCATTTATTTCAATGATACCAGAATGTTATTGAACAAAACATGTAGGTACTACTGGTATTGGACAAAAAAAAGCAGGTAGCAAGTACACACAAAATTCTTTCTTCAGATCCAAGTTTTGCTGCTGTTAGTCCAGGGAAGAGACTTGGTTGTTTCAGCTCAAATAAATGATACACATTTAAAAGAAATTGTCTTTTATGGAATAGATGAACATTATTGGTTCTGTTTCCTGGTTCTATATGATAAATATTTAATTTTATAGGGCGATACCAGTTCTTTAACGATACTTTCCCAGTTCCTGCAGGTGCACGTTGTCGTTGTGTCCTTGGGCAAGACACTTCCCCCTCCGTGCCTCCAGTGTCTGTGTACATTGGTGTATGAATGAGAGAGTGAATGGGTGGCTGGTTCCTTACTGTAAAGCGCTTTGGGCCTGATGACAGTATAAAAGAGCTATCTAAGTTGAGTCCATTTACCATTTGTTTATGATAACTATACTAAAATATTTATTGTCTAGAACCGGGAAACAGAACAATAATGTTAATTTATTCCATAAAAGTCTATTTCTGTTAAATGTGTATCATTTATTTGAGCAGAAACAACCAAGTCACTTCCTTCAATGCTGCCCCTGGACCAACAGCATCAAAACTTGGATCTAAAGATATATATATATATATATATATATATATATTTTGTTTATTTATTTATTTATTTTTACGAACCGGCTTTCAATACTTTTAAGTTAAGATAAGCTAATCCTTTATTGATCTCACAATGGAGAAAGTCACTTGTTACATTCGGCACTTAATAATAATCGCTCAGGGTGTGCAAAATAGACAGGAAATGTGCAAACAGTTAAGTAGTAAAAAAAGAGGTACAATATGATGATTATGTACAATGAGTAAAAGCAAAAATCTTAAGGGGCAGAAATATATATTTTTTATTTGTTTATTTGTTTATTTGAGCAGTAAGTTTGCTTAAAGGGAGTGGGCCGAAGCAAATAGCTTATAAGCGCCCACCCCAAAATTAAAAACAATAATATTTACATTAACAATCAAAGTAAGGAACGTAATACAAGATAAGAAATCATAAACAAATCATAAACAAGGGAACATAAGGCAAGGTAACAACAAATAATAAAGAACAATAATAAAAAACAACAACTGCAAAATAAAGAAACAACAGCAAAAGAATATACTACAACACTCACAAAATGTGTTCGTATTTAAAAAATATAGATTCTTTGTAAACCTTTTTAAAATGTGGAGGTTTTTACAAACTTTGATGCTTTCATCTAAATTCCTCCATACCTCTACACCACGTCTCGTGGGACACATGCTTTTCATGGTTGTTCTGGAGTATTGTTTATCGAAGCTCATCTTATCTCTCAAGTTATATTTGACTTCTTGTTTGCAGAACATATTTTGTAAACTTTCAGGAAGCGACTTTTGTGAGGCTTTGAACATGATTTGAGCATCTTAACTTCAGTAAGGTCCTCACATTTCATTGTTTTTGATTTAAAGAATAATGGATTTGTATGTTCACGGTATCCAGCTAAATGGATTAGTGTAAACAATAAGGAAATAAAGAATACAATAAAAAATACCCAGTATCCAGACCTAGTTGTGCAACAGGGGGACCGTATCCAGTATTACATTCTTTGAGTAGAGAAGAAAAGAAGAAAATTACGCGGTGCACAGTCTACATGGTAAACTTCTTAATAAAATTGCCTCTTCACTCATTTGAAACTATAATTGATCCCCACCAAAGTATGTAATAGTTAAAAACAACATAACCTGGGTCATGTGAACATGAAGATTTTTAACAGTAAGTAAGAAACATCCATCCAAATAAAACTGTTTGAGGCTGACAGCCCGATTCATGAGAGAGACAGTAGAAAGTACTGTGTGATAAAACAGTTCCTCCCAAAAGTACATGCTCTGGAGTAAACCTTACTCATGTCTGTAATCCCATTGAGCCCCTGCGCGTCGCTCCATGGTAAACGAGGGGGCGGCGGTTATTGAGTTAGTTCATTATTAGACAGGGCTCTGGTAATGTCCACGCGCCTCATTTCCTGCAGTGTCCTTAATAGAATAGATCTGGTCAGAATCCAGTGGCCGGCCCCCACCGTCGCCACTGCCATCAGAGGGAGAAGGGCCCCGGGGCGGCGGCTGGACATGAATGAGCCCGCGCCAAACCGAGGAGTTCATTCATAAGAGCCACTATTCTACTATTCGGGCCGGGCCATGAGGGGAGCTATGGAGTACGAAGATTAAAGAAACAGAACAAGTAACTAAACACAATGATGACGATAGGCAGGTGATCTTGTAATGCTTTTATATTTAGCATTGTCGTATATCTAAAAGCTAAATGTTTGTGCACTCAGATTTATTGCAATTAGGTGTGAATTGTGTTAAAAATAAAGCAAGAGTACTCTGAAATTCAAAACTTTTATTGCAAAGTATCATCGAAAAATAATGAGTTCAGTTTCGCCTTCGTTTTCGATCTGAAATATTTCCAAGTACCCCCTGCTGAGTGCTCACGTACCCCATGGGGAAACACACTCTCAATCTCTTAACATACTTCGATTTACTGCGTAGCTCAACCGGATAAACACTAATTACAATCACATAGATAGCCATTTTGATTTAGTTGCCATTTTGGTTTGTTCACAATTATGACTGTCTTACCAGCAAAATTTCTCAACTCACGACATTCCGACCATACATTCCAATAATTGACTTTAGTCTGATACTTGCACGGCCCTGTCCTGTTCATGTCAGATCGGTTACTGTCCGCATCATGCAGGACGGGAGGGAGTGGTAATCTCATTAGCGGCTATTTCCTCCGCGAGCCCATTACTTTGATGAAGTTCAGAGAAATGTTTACGGCCAAAGCCTGTTTATCGAATATTCACTTTGTAACCCGCTCGGCCTCCAAGCGAAGGCAGCGGCCGTGCGTGTGTGTTTGTGTGTGTGTGTGTGTGTGTGTGTGTGTGTGTGTGTGTGTGTGCGTGTGTGCAGTCAGCGGGAGGCTCGGACACAGGCCGTAAACGGGTGCTCGATGGATAATGGTTCGGATGAAGACTGACTCAAATGCACTGGGACAAATTAACGACCTTGTAACGTGCTTACTTACTTTACTTGTAAAATTTACGATACAAAAAAAATCCAAAAAATAAAATAAAATCATGCGGTTACATTTGAGGCTGCTAAATAAATGCAAATGATGACAATGTTTATGTGCACTGAATCTTTACACTTGAATCTTTATTTTAATTTGATTGCACTACCTATGTAATACTTACTGTATATATCACACTACAGGTGCTCGTGATATAATTAGAATATCATGTTATTCAACTTAAACTGTGAAACTAATATATGATAGACGTTTCTTCGTTTCTGTTAATTATATGAACATTTCAAACAGTGCTGTTTAAGTTTGGTTTTTGAAGTGTAGTGGGTTCTTTCTTGCCAATGAGGCAGGTCAAGTAAATTGCTATTGTAATTACATTTCTGCCATCGTCGGATGCTGCAGGTGTATATAATATTTTTTTTTTTGCTGTTCTTTATGTTTGTTTTGTACATGTTTTTATTGTAATGACTGTATTGGCGGCACGGTAGTACAGCGGTTAGCGCTTGTGCTTCACAGCTAGAAGGTCCTGGGTTTGATTCCCACCTGGACGGGGCCTTTCTGTGTGGAGTTTGCATGTTCTCCCCGTGTCTATAGGTTTCCTCCGGGTACTCCGGTTTCCCCTACCACTAAAAACATGTACAATAGGCCAGGATGAATGAGAGTGTGTTTGAGAGTGCGCATGGGGGACGACGGATGGAAATTAGCCCAAGGCTACAATCTGGTGTGGCTTGTTTACATGCATGAGACCCATGTATGTTCATTAACATGCACTGTCCCGACCAAATAAACCAATAAATAAATTGCATTATTATTGTATATGTTTTTATTGTATTGATTTCGGGGGTAGGTGCTCATAAGCTTTTGCTTCAGGCCACTCCTTTTGAGCAGACTATTAACTGCTCAAATAAAACAAATAGACTCATTACATGCAAAGTGAGATATGTATAACCTTTATTTGTTATACTGTTGATTATTATGGCTCAGCTTGTAAAAACCCAAATTAAAAATCTCATAAAATTTGAACATTTTGAAAATGGACTGTAAGCCATAATCATCAAAATGATAACAAATAAAGGCTTGACATACTGTATGTCACTTTGCATGTCATGAGTCTATATCATTTATTAGTTTCACATTTTAAGCAGAATTACAGAAATAAATGAACTTTTTCATGATATTCTAATAATATGTAAGCTATTACAGTTTTAAAGCTATTGTAGTTTTAAAGCTATTGTAGTTTTAGCTAACTTCCTGTTGGCCTGTGGGGGCAATGACTTCATCCTGTTCACAGTTTTAACATAAATTAGAAATACAATTAGATCAAAACCCTGAGGAAATTTCACAGTAATATGATGGAAGTATGTCTCCTAAAAGTGTAATTATAGGAATTTTATGAAAATGACTCATTAACAGGACACACACCTGTTATTCTACTTTATTTCATGGGAATATAATGAATTATAACCCAATATAAAGACTGTAACTTACGAGTTGACTTGTGGTGTTCCCCAGGTGTCAATCCTGGGGCCCCCCTTATTCACTCCGTACATATGCCTCGATTAGGTCAGCTAACAACGCAGCAATGATGCGTCCCATCGCAAATATGCCGATGACTCGTAGAGCGACGTCCCAGTGGCCTTGAGTATCTCTCTAAAACCTAAAAATCCTGTTTGAAATATATCAGTTAAGCGTAATTGTATGTAGCCTACTTTTAACACGTCCTTGTTGTGCTGTAAAGCACTCTGAAATCACTTTGGGGTCCATGTATTAAGACAGGTATGAAATAGTGAGTGCAAACTGGAAAATAGCATACGCGGTAGCTATTTGTGGGAATGTTGCACCTAATTTGACCATCTGAAAGTGTTACAGTATCAGGGTCCCCAATGTGATATGAAAATGAGAGAATGCTACGTGAGCATACTTGCCAACTCTTCTGATTCGCGCAAAAGACACACAGCCCTACAGCACACACAGCCTACAGCCCTACAGCGCACACACAGCCCTACAGCCCACAGCCCTACAGCACACACACAGCCCTACAGCACACACACAGCCCTACAGCCCTACAGCACACACACAGCCCTACAGCACACACACAGACCTACAGCACACACACAGCCCTACAGCCCTACAGCACACACACAGCCCTACAGCACACACACAGACCTACAGCACACACACAGCTCTACAGCACACACACAGACCTACAGCACACACACAGACCTACAGCACACACACAGACCTACAGCACACACACAGACCTACAGCACACACACAGACCTACAGCACACACACAGCCCTACAGCACACACACAGACCTACAGCACACACACAGCTCTACAGCACACACACAGACCTACAGCACACACACAGACCTACAGCACACACACAGACCTACAGCACACACACAGACCTACAGCACACACACAGCCCTACAGCGCACACACAGACCTACAGCACACACACAGCCGTGCCGCAGCGCACACACTCACGCTCGGGGGGAAGAGACAGGTATCACGCATTCATCGCTCTGTTTGTTTTTGTACTTCATTAGCACGAGGGAACGAGAAAGAATTTACATGTTATCATCTAATGATTGTAAGGTCTACACAGGCCTGTGTAGACCTTACAATCATTAGATGATAACATGTAAATTCTTATTTAGGCATATAATATTTTCTGTTTCTATTTTGCAAAAGTATTTTAATTTAATCGAAGATTGTTTTATATATCTATAGCCTATTTTCCATAGGTTTTTTGTTCTCACTTTTGAGCTCAAGTGTCCTACTTTTCATTCTTAACTGGTCTGTCTACTTCTGGTACTCATTGCTGGTTGCTCATTTTTTTCTTTGTCCTTAATGATAAACAGAATAATATGGAATATCAAAGAAACAATATTTCCAGCACACGTTTCCTTCATCAGGAAAATACAAAGTAAGGGATTACATCAACAATTACACACACACCTGGCACGATACACCGATGAAAAAAAATCTCCCTATTTTTCACAACCCAATGATGGCATGAGTAAAAAGTACTTGCTTGGTAAATCGTGTACAAAGTGGGTCTGTAGCTGAGCTGTAAACTATACAAGTGTACATAAATCATAATAGCATGGTGACACGGGCTCCAAGAAAGCTGATGGGGTGTGATTTGCCGTATCGCATCATTTATGAAGCGCTGCGTTGCATGCGCGGTTGTTGCTGCGGGCCGTGTTACATGTTATTGTGGAGCGTGCAGTCGCCGGGAGCTCACGCCTCAGGGCCTGTTCTTTAATCAGAGCCAGCAGTGCATTGAGCCAATAGACAGATAACAGAGAGATACACTGTTCTTAAAGCCGCCTCCGGGCCACTCATGCTCCCCTCTTCTTCTTCTTTTTCTTCTTCTCTCCTCCCCCCCGGTCCCTGCAGAGGTGCCCAGCTGCCACTCGGTCTATCTCCGGCAAGACGGCTACCTGGCGCACGCTAACAGGACTGAAGGTATGTCATGCTAAATGTAATTCAACTGTTGTCATAAAGCCCAACATACAGTCAGTCGCCACAGAGCAGCACATACATTTTGCTGATTTGACCAAACAGTTTGGAATTGCCTCAGGAATGTTTTTAGCTAACTTCCTGTTGGCCAGTGTGGGGCAACGACTTCTTCCTGTCTGCATTTTTTTTTAACATAAATTAGAAAAGAAAAATTAGATTAAGAAAATTGGGGAAAACTGCTCCAGATGTCAAGTGTGTTTCATAAAAATGTGTTCAGACGGCGGCGCTATTTGTTAGCATCAAATTAACGTTAGCCTTTAGCCTTAAAACATTTATAAACTCCAAATTCTCCTCCAGTGAAGAATTTACATCGCGTGTAAATCTTTCAATATGTTGTAAGCAAGTATCCAACAGCTGCATGTTTTCTGCCACATACATGGAAGTTTCCTATATCTTTATTTTTCAAAAACACATGGCTTACTCCCCATAGGAACAAAACTAGTACAGGAAACAGCCGTTACCCTACGATGTTAGCATCACATTGCTAATGAGTGCATTCCAATTAAGATTGTTGTGACCAGTTATTTATTGATGTGTTAAATTCATTACATCAATCAAGTATAAAATGAATACCTCAAGGACTGACAGGACAGAAACCTGCACATGATCCACCCATCCCCAGTTTGGGAATCAGCAATGGCACAGACATTGAACCGTGAAACAGACAAACAAATGTGTACAGAGGCGTGCTGGCCATAGGGAGAGTCGGGACGTTTCCCGGTGGGCCGCTCAGTGCTTCTGGGCCGGGCCATCAGAATAAAATAATGAAATAATAACAGACTCGCATGTGTGCTATTCCAGGCCTAAATGCTTTAACTGGGCTGCAGCAGGAGCATGAGCTGCTGTTCCAGATATAAATGAAGTAACACAAGCATAATTGTCATGGAAATCTATCAAAATAACGACTGATGAATGAAAATCTGAAAAATATTACGCATCGAACATTTCATTCTTGTGGCAGGGAGATACCATTTGACATTTAACTAACTCAGAGGGGTGTTTAAGGGTGTTTAAGTGGAACACCCCTCCGCTTTAGTTCAAGTTGGTGCAGTCCAATCCAGCGGAGACAATCGTCTGCGCGAGTAAAGAGAGAAAAAGGCAGTGAAAGGTAGAAAAGTGGACAAATAAATGTTTTTATCTACATAACTTGTGCTGATTGTGTTTTTGTATCAGGCTCAGACTGTGTGTGCAGCGGCCCATGTGAAAAGAGAAATTGTTAGAAAATTGTCAATGTGGTATTTGATCCAGCGACCTCTTGTACTTGAGACCAGCGCACTATTATGGAGCTATAATTCAGGGCCGGTCTCCAAATTCCCGTATCTCATGACTAAACTACAGAACCATAGGCTATGCATTACCGTGTAACTTCAACACTTCTGCTGTTTTCACAGGCTGCATGTTCGACAAAGTAGCGAGGCATTTCTATGACGACACGTGTGTGGTTCCAGAGAAAGTCGAAGGTGAGTTCTTTGAGCTTATCCATCATCCATCCATCCATCCATCCATCCATCCATCCTTCCTAGTCTTGTCAGTTTTGTCCCAGGACCCAACAAACCTAATTTGTTGGATCTGCTTTCCTCTTGGGTCACACATTTTGTACAAATTATCCTGACATTGTGAGGATAGTAATTAAGGCGAGACATGGAACATCAATTGTTCATGCAATGAGATGTTTGGCTAGTTATGTCCTTTAACATCTTAGTTCAACACATATCCATCTTAAAATCATAACATTTGTAATGCTCTCAACAAGGTCCAAAGCACCAAAGGTTCCATCCATCCGTAGCCTGTCTTTGTACGATGCTGTCCTGAGTATTTACAGTCAGGTGTATTGTGTGTCGCAGGAGACGTGAAGCAGGAGTTGGGTTTGTACCGCGAGGGCCCGTCGTATCAGCGCCGCGGCTCGCTGCAGCTGTGGCAGTTCCTGGTAGCGCTGCTGGACGACCCCTCCAACTCACACTTCATCGCGTGGACCGGCCGCGGCATGGAGTTCAAACTCATCGAGCCCGAGGAGGTGAGCCGCGACGCAGACGTGGACACACTTTGTGAAACACGCGTCGCACAAAGACTGTTGTAGCTTCATGAGCGGCCTTCACCCAATTGAAAAAAAGTATTAGAAGCTCCAGTTGAGAACTACTGAGCTAGACATATTGTTCAGTACATTAAAAAAGTGTTTATTGGCTGTAGCTTGGTGATGTTACTCTAGCACCCGCCACTCGCCCTTTGGCTCCTCCTCCATACGCGTCAGTGGTGACAGGGCATGAGCGGAAAATATTTATCTAAAAATACTAGTGATAGTACACCGTTAGCCTGCTCGGTGTATTTTTCCATTGCATTATTATGTTTCCTTTGTGACTGGGGCACTTTCTGTTGTCCGTCAGTGTCGTGCATGTTCTGAGAATCAAACCCAGGGCCTTGGGTAAATATATATGATAATGACTTTAAAGAGGTCATGATTGTTCTATTGGTGACTTTAATTAAGATTATATTATGACTGTCATATGGATATTGTATTTACTGATATTAAAATAAGTCATTCTTGATTTCTGGAATACACCTGTGTAATATTATGTAGTTCTTGATAAAATATAATGAACATTGTAGACCTTATACACTGATAAAACCAATTCATATTCAGAATGATGGTGGAGTGTCATAGATTTGATTGCGAGTCCCAGATCTGTTATTAAGCGATAATGAAATGGCACTCACTTCTTCACAGCGACTACATTTGTGCCACTTCATCAGAGTTTGACATGACAATTATCACTAGTATTTTTAGATTAATATTAGCCTCCACTCGCTGTTATCAAACAATGAGCCGCGATCCAATTCTCCCAACTATTCACGTCATTCACTCGGATATTTCCTTTTTTTTCTTCCCCGAATAATTACCGGGATGTGTCTTTTTGTGCTGTCGTGGAAATGTGTTACAGTATGAACCAAAGGCTGGGTGATTAATCCCATTTTAATCAAATTGTCATTAACCTGTGTCAATAATCGGCTTGGTAGAAACAGCAATAACAACTTGTTTTGAGCTTTATGTTTATACAGTGTAGCGTTGTTCCTTTGCTAAACAAACAGACCTGGAGTTTCACCATTTTTTACTCTTTTTAGCCGTTTCCTGACAGACTATACATGTATATTACAAACGGCACTCGTTGCTAAAGTTAACATATGTAGCATGAAGCTAACGTTAGCTTCCTGGTTAGCATTGTTAGTTTTTTTAAGTTTTTCTGGCAAAGATTTTTAATAAAACCCTAAATCGGCTGTGACACTTGTTGACGTGGCCATCTTGTGACTTGTAACCAAGGCTTTGTGAATGACCCCCAAGAATAACAGGACGCCTTTCTCATGAATCCTGTTAAAAGAAATAAACTCCTATGAATTTACATGCTCACAAATGGAGTCGCACAAAAGGAACCGTTAGTTACCTACTCACATATTGCACTACCACACAACATACAGATTCTTCACATGAATTAATGACATGTAATGTGATTAAACATGTCTGGATAAATGTCTGAATAAATGAATATAGATGAAAGTCTTTAGATGACTAAATTCACATTAATTCTTCATAAACTAAAACTAAATTCAATATGTTGTACTTTTCTAATAGGTTTTGTTCACATGACATCTGCTGTATAGTTTTGAATTCAGGTGGTGGACAACTGAAAATTATATGGTGGTAACTATAGCAACTGTCGAACACCAGTTGTTTTAGTTTTGGCAGTGTCTATAGAACCGTCCGACGGCTACAAACTCTTTTTGCTATTTTGCCGTCTCCTTATGACACCCCGCCATTCCGACGCAGAGTTTACAAGCTAACCTTACCTTAGCCCTAACCTTAAAGGGACTATACATAAGTTTAACCACAAATAAATGTATACAAATGTAAAATTTCTTCCTCATACATGCTCCAGCAATGCCCTGGTGAGTAGAATGAGCCCTGGCCTTTTCACCGCGATTGCCTCTATATGTCTGTAAAGTCACTTAAATAGTTTATGCTCGGGTCGAACAAGCAAACAGCGTAATGCGTAATGCGCGTGCACGCTCAGCTGTAGCGTTAGCTGTAGCGTCAGCTGTATCGCCTCTATACTGACGCTGCAGCGCGAGTGGTAACTTCGGAGGGATGGATTTAGCGGAGAATAAGAGGAGACCGGCTTCAAGCACCATCGAAACTCCAGCCCAGACCCCAAATAACGAAAAGAAACGAAGAGTTTATTCGAGTGTGACCAAAAAGGCGAAAGTCGAGTCTGATCAGCGTAGGCAAAGAACTGGAGTAAACATCGGAAAAGAGAATCTCTCAAAAGACCCGCAGCTTATTTTTGCTTGAAAGGTAAGAAAAGATGACTAAATACATGGGGGAAAAGGGGTGATGCTTTCAAAACAACGGTGTCCGACAAACATTTGAGTAGTAACAGTGGTAATGGGGCTGTATTTACAATGGCAAAAGTAATGTCGCTAATGTTAGCTTTTCTTGGCCGCAAAATAAGCCTGACTGTTCACGGATTTATAAGCAGTGAAACGACTACAAAAAGTGGACATGTTCCATTTACAATATAGTTTACGAGTTGTATTACTTGGCTTCTTCACTCGATTCACTTTGCTGCATTTGCTCAAGTATTTTATCTAGGAAAACATTCACTCAAACTGATTTGGTCTAAATATCTTACAAAACAGTAACGTTTCTTACCTCAGTTTAAGTCATGCCTGCAAATCTGTAAATTGACGGGACTGTTATTTCTGGTGCTCGTAAAGCCTGAGCGCCTCATGCACGAGCTTATCATGGAGGCTGCAGTTACGCGTTTGGCCTGAGGGGGCAATTGCGAGCACAAAACTTCCAAACTCCACAGAGCCCCTTTAAGGATAGTGGAGTTTACAAGCTAACCTTACCTTAGCCCTAACCTTAAGGATAGTGGAGTTTACAAGCTAACCTTACCTTAGCCCTAACCTTAAGGATAGTGGAGTTTATAATCACGGGTATCAAATAGTGTTGGATTGGTGCGTTAGATACGTCCATATCAAACATATGTGACGGCAAAATAGCCGGGGAGTTGCGGGAACCGTCCGACGGCATCGTAGACACTTTACGTTTAGTTTTTGGTGAATATCTGTCATTATTTAATGAAACAAAAACTGTCTGAACGATCATCGCCTTCTCCGTCAGTGCAGATAATCTAACGTCCAATTAATGGTGTCCAACAGTGGTGACAATATTCAAGAAACATTTGTGAGATGTTGGTCAGTAGAAATCCAGCCATGTGGCAGGTTTGTGAGGCCAATCACTTCTGAATAATGATCAGTTTCAACCATTGTCCATTTCCCTTTTGGACATTTCTACGGTTTCTCTGCCCTCCAACATTCTAGTATGTCATGCTATGATTTGAGTTGGAGCAGGGGCCTCAGTTTTAGACAGAAATCTCCTGATAGACAATGTCCAAATGTTTTCCCTGATCATTATTTTGAAGTGATTGGATTCACAAACCTGCCACTTTGATCGTTTGGAGTGTCGTCTTCACTTTTGGACGGATGTGACCTTAGTTCATATGTGCTGAGAGAGAAGATGTTGAACTTTGTGACGGTTTTGTTTCACGTGGATAGGCCCAGCTATTACAGAGATACCAAACCAAGTCCAAAATTCAGCATTTTCACCGTTACCATAGTTACCACAATAGAATTCTCAGCTCATTTTGTCTCAAGCTTTGTTTATTGAGAAGTCAAAACAATAGGTTACAATTGAACAAAGATCTTTTTTTCCCCCGACAAAAAAAAAAAGGGGAAAAAAGCTGTTTAGAATGTTAAGACGTCACATGACCGTCTGCCTAGAAATGTCTCCTTTAAAACTGGGAGAATATGGAGCTCTTTCTCACTGCACACCTGAGGAAGCGTTATGTACTGTCAGAGGACGGTATTTGACTTTGAACAGACATGGACTCAAATTGCTTTCATTATAAATCATGTCGTTTCTGTTGTGTTTAGCAGAGAGGGTCTTTCTTTCTTTCTTTTTGCTCGTATTCATGTCTCCTTTTTAGCACTCGTGTCATGGACTATAAAGACTTGCTGATTTGTGTTGTGGTTATTAAAAACCTGTTAGAATAAGCCGGTGAGTGGTGCCTCTCCGTGAGCTGCTGGAGCTGCTGGTGGGTGGTCTGTGGGACAGGTGCGGGAACATCTGCTGCCCCCGCGCCGTTCTCCTAATGAACACGTCCCCGTCCGCCCTCCCGGACCGTCTCTGATCGCTCTTATTATTGCACAAATATGCTCAAGTGCGTCCGCGGCGGCCGGCTGCCAGCGCGTGTGAGTGTGCGTGACTAAACTCCGGTGTGTGCTGTGTGTTTGGGTAAAGGTGGCGCGGCGGTGGGGCATCCAGAAGAACAGGCCGGCCATGAACTACGACAAGCTGAGCCGCTCCCTGCGCTACTACTACGAGAAGGGCATCATGCAGAAGGTAAGGAGGCTCAAAGCATGGAGCAATGTGCCACAATAATGTGACGCTTCATGCTAATGTATTTTGAATATGGCCACTTTCCTCTAAACTCACTGGTTTATAAACGACCAAGTCAAGAAAGATACTAGATACATCATTGTGTTCATTTATTATTGATTGGCAGAGGTGTGTAGGACTCAGTTACATTTACTCAAGTACATGTACTAGTTTTTTCACACAGTGCTTTTTACTTCTACTTGAGTAATATCAAAGGAAAGTATGTGTACTCTTGAGATAAAGAAAATAGCAACACATAACTTGAGAGACAAATCTTAATTTTGAGGCGTAAAATATATGTATTTCTTGTTTTGTTTAATTAATTCTTCATTAGGATTTCTTTTTATTTGTCTTCATGGAATTTTCTTTGAAACTATTTCAATGGTCACATTTTTACAAGCCAAAAGACAAGAGAAATACAGAGGTGGGTCGAGACGCCAAAATATTGACTCAAGTAAGAGTAACTTTGAAAACATTTTAATCAAGTACAAGTAAAAAGTAGTGGGCCAAAAATGTACACAAGTAAAAGTAAAGAAAGTACTTGGAGAAAATGTTATTTAAGTACTAAGTAGTTAAAAATGTCTGATTGATTTTTCAATAACGCCATAAACATGTGAAACAAAACATAAAGTCCTGTAGAAATCGACACATTACAAAGAAAAGGTCAGAAAATACAGACAAATAAAATAATTCTTAAGAATAAGGTGCACTACTTCTATTTTATTGATCAAAATGAAGCATTTGTAGCTGAAATATTTACTCAAAAAGTAGGAAAAAGTAACAATTATTTTTACTCAGGAGTACAGATACTTCATTAGAGTTTTACCCAAGTAGAGGTAAAAAGTACCGTATGGTAAAACTACTCTGAGAAGTACAATTTCTTCAAAAAGTACGCTGTAAAAACACGACGTGCTGCTACAAAACACGTGTAAAATGTAATGAGTAAATACTTATTGGATTTGGATACTTTGGATTACTTGGATTTGCTGTTGTAACATGCACAATTGAGACCATTAACCTCTTAACGCCCTCTTTACCCAAATCTAAAAGCTTCTTGAAAAAAGCATCCAAATAGCGAGGATGAAAACGCAGCAAAAAAAAGCATCAAAAGAGCGACAAAAATGCAAGAAAAATACAACGAGAAAGTGTCGAGAACCTCATCGAAGAATCTTAGGTCAGTTTTGTAGGTCTTAGCTTTCAAATGAGACATTACTCTGGCCTATAGGCTGAGAAGCTCGGTTAAGGCGGGGGTTCACAGATGGTTAAACGATATAGTCGGCTTGGTCAAAGACAAAAAAAAAAACTCACGGTAATTCTAAGACTTTTGGCAAAACTTTTTATTTTCCTGCAACTATCCAATCCAC
This sequence comes from Neogobius melanostomus, assembly GCA_007210695.1. Classification (NCBI taxonomy): domain Eukaryota; kingdom Metazoa; phylum Chordata; class Actinopteri; order Gobiiformes; family Gobiidae; genus Neogobius; species Neogobius melanostomus. Next base: position 372,307 of record VHKM01000736.1, on the reverse strand, counting down.
GCTGGTAATCTCGTCTCAACTCTTCCCTCTGTGTTTTTTTTTTTTTTTAAGGTGGCGGGCGAGAGATACGTCTACAAATTTGTGTGCGACCCCGAGGCCTTGTTCTCCATGGCGTTCCCGGACAATCAGCGCCCCATCCTGAAGACGGACCCGGAGCGGCAGATCAACGAGGAGGACACCGTCCCGCTGTCCCACTTCGACGAGAGCATGGCGTACGTTCAGGACGGGCCCTACTGCGCCCCGCACCCCCACTACAGCGAGGGCTACGTGTACTGACGCACTTTAAAAAGGACCGTCCCCCTCAGCCGCAAGGGGGGGGGGCCTCTGTACATGTCACGGTCGGGTCTTTCTACGGAGCATGAGGAGCGAGACGGGACTCGGGGGGGAAAATAACCGACCGTGAACTAAACTGGACTGGGATTTCCTCAGACTGGAAATGCACAACGCAAACACTGCAGAGAATAAACAAGTACACGCGTTAAAATGGCTTGAATTCAAAGTCTTGTAGAGTATTGTGGACCAGCTGGACAAGTGGGGACTTTAATACACTCCACCGCAGCATCAGTTTATTTTATGTTTTATTATGTGAACTAATGGTGTGTATGCGAAAGACAGTTCGGGATTGGGAAGACTGTTGTTTTAAGTCGAGACACTGCAGGTGATTGGGGAAAACATTTTTCATTTAGAGACATTAATATGAGAAAAAAAAAAAAGTTTTCTCTTTCTTTTCATAAGACAAAGTGTATTAATTATGGCCAATAGTGGTAATCATTTCTATAATGAAATCTAAGTAATGGATAGAGCCATATTTAAATGTATGGTTTTATTTCTTGACATTTAAAGCAGTACTAAGTAACTTGTTTACCTTAATAAATCCTTTCTGTAGTCCCTCTGGGGGTAATACAAGTGTTAATGGGATGATTGGAGGGTCTTTCATCTCCCCCTGGTGTCTCTGGCCAGAAAACCATGCTTGCAACTTGACTGCCCCTGGGGCGGAGCAACCAATACAAGCTAATACAGTCACGGAGAAGAAGCTAACAGGCTAACGGGCAAAGCTAACTGCGGGCTAGCACCACTTTAAACAGTATTTACAGCCAAGTTTGAGTAAAAAAAAAATTCCCATTGTATAACTGGATGTACAACACTTCTCTCTCCCTTCACTTTTCTGTCAGTGTAGTATTTACTCTCCAAGACATTTAATAAGTTAAAAAATCGTAACTTGCTACGAAACCTGCAGTTGCGCTTATGGCCTCTAGGAGCAAGAGTTACTTACAAATCTTAAAATCTAAGGTTCAAATGTCAATAAATCAGGCAGGAATTGCTTATTAAGTCCCTACAAAGCAAACTTACAATATATTGTTAAAAGACTGGGTGATTCGGTGTCTGTGGTTGCTACTAATGTGGCGATGTTAGAAAAATGCATTTTGAGAAACTGGTGCTTGAAGTTACAACTTCCCAAATAAATCTACGGAGAAACATTGAATCAGCAGAATATTATTTTGTTTGTAAGTGAACGTTTGTGTTGAGATTTCAAGCTAATTTTCTCCTTTACACCTTAGTCTTAAAGGGATATATTTCAGGAGTTTTGACATAGGGCTTCATTTCCTGGTTATCGAGAGTGTTGTTGATGTCTGGAGATTTGTCTTTCTTAAATTCATGCAGTTCTTATGAAGAGCTTAGTGGGGCTAGGCTAGGGCAAGGCTAAAGCATTTCTATGGTATCAGTTAGCCTGCATTAAAAACAGTCTGACCCACTCCACAGTGCACCTGAGGTAAATCACTTATAACACCAGACTAACCATATAAATGTCTGTGTTAATAGAATCATTTTTGAAATATAACTGACCTTGTATCACATGAATTAGCGCATTTTGAGGGACTATTTTCTCACAGATCACTCCTCTGCTGCGTTAGCTTACAGCCACGAAGCTGATGCTGCTCAAATATAAGTTATTTTAAATGCAAAATGGTTAAAATGATTCTATTAACACAGACATTTATATGGTTAGTCTGGTGTTATAAGTGATTTACCTCAGGTGCACTGTGGAGTGGGTCAGACTGTTTTTAATACAGGGTTGGTGGTACCGTAGAAATGTGTTAGCCTAGCATTAGCCTAGCGCCACTAAGCTCTTCAAATATAAGAACTGCATGGATTTAAGTTAAAAAAAATATCTCCAGACATCAACAACGCTCTGGATAACTAGGAAATGAGGCCCTATGTCAAAAATCCTGAAATATCCCTTTAACGTCATAATAGTGACAGTCGTGCGTGTGCAGACGTTACAAAACGTTAGGGCCGATGTCTCCAAAGGAGGTGTTCGTTCCACTTTTGCAACAACATCTCCACTTCAGTAGCTCCTATAGACTCCACACTTCACAGACTTGGACTTAACATTGTGAAGGCTTTTCTCAGAGCGATTTTTAAATGTTTAATTCCTTGTTTAATTTAATGAGCTTTGAACCCAAAATAAAAACAAGGACAAATTTGAATTGTTACAGATTTTTGTTCACTGATAATCAAAAGCGATTCAAAATCCCCTCTGACAAAATCTTTGTAACAAAATAAAACCATCAATTTAAATCTGGATCCATCCATTATATTTTTATATGAAAACATAAAATGACACAGCAAGGGTTCCACCATTTATTTCCTTCCTTTTTTTTTTTACCCTATTCACCTGCTGCGTCTCACCTTTAGAAAACAAACTGGCTCAAAATCTGAAAATGTAGTGTCTCCCCTTAAAACTGTAAACGCAAGCTTTCTGTTTTTTTGGCACTCAGGACGCTAACAAATGAATGGCTTCTCAATGAACCTCCTTTCAGCGCAGAACTGCTCAGAACAGGTCCTGTTCTGTGATAACTGGCTCTACAAATCTGTCCAAATCAGCCGAAGACGAGAAAAAGGTTAAGTCTTTCTTGCGTGGATAAAGTGAAACACCACTCCAGGGCTGTTTATAACACGGTAAAACGCTTCACCACAAAACAGATTTTGCATGATGTGCCCCTTTAAGATTGGCCTAGTTCGCAGGTTTCAAACCATTTGTATGAATTTCCATCTGAGAAATTGTTACCCAGAATACACACTTTTCCTCTTGTTAACAAAGATCAGGGGGGGATTTCTCCAAGTAACAGAGGGGCATGACTGACAAGTGTATGAACCAATCAGAGTAAAGCCGGATATGACGCCAACGGCATGCGGCGTCTTTTGTGAACAAGGAAGTTAATAGTTCTACGATGCATCGGCGAGTAGAACGATCTGTCGTTTTAACCACAAGGACTTAAAGTATATGACAGCTTTTAATGCTTTTGAAAATATGCCTTATTTAGATGTTGTAAGTCATAATTATCACTTTATTTCAGTGAAGCTAGATAAAGGTAAAGTCCCAGAGCAGTTTGACTCATTTCCCATTGACTTAACATGGTCGGCACGGCAACAGTTTAAAATGGTTTGCCTCTATCTATGTCACTTCCTGTCAGTGTCCAATAAGGAAGTGAAACTATAAACATCAAAAAACTAAAGAAACTGGGTAACATTCATAGCAAAATCTTAAATATAATTGTGTTAAGTATGTTTTAGCAAAAATTGCGTGTCATATTCACTTTAAAGGTCCTATACCTGATTTTTTTTAATTACAAACAATGAAAGAGGAAGTCACTAAATCAAACATATTTGTTAGATCTCACTTCTTCACAGGGAGGAGTTCATTGGCATATTTCACAATATACTTAAGAAGGACAACACAAATTTGGTTCCACTACTAGAAAAAAGAAATCATGAAGAAGAATTCTTGTACCTGCTTTATTTAGTACACTTAAGAAAATATTTTACCTGTGGTTAATTCAGTTCCTGTGGTGACACCGCAGTCTGTGGTTGGATTGACGTAAACCTTTTCCAGATTTGGTTGGCTGTTAGCAAAGCTCCAGACTTACAGATACAAAAAGCAGGAGAGGAAAGCTGGACAGGACGACAGTATATCTGCTCTACTTTTATTTAACATTATTACTATTACTCACCGGCCGATTTAACAAGAACAATTTTCAGATGAAGATCCTGAACTCAAGTCATTTTAACCAGTGCGGTGTGCGTTGTCTGTCTTATGTTTGTCAGCCCTGGCTTTGATCACGTGGGGAAAATATGGTAAGAAAAAAAAAAAAAAACACGTCGACTCAACGGGATTGAAAATAATGTTTTTTGTTTTGCCGTAAATAAAGGTGATCATGTTGTGTGTGACGGGCCAGACAAACCTGCACGAATGAATTAGCGGTGGGCGATAATGACAGAACTCTAACAGAAATGTGACAAAAGTATTTCACGAGCTGGACAGGCTCCTCAAAAAGTACTCTATACAGTACATCATTCTGTGACATGTTGTAATACATTTTTTGTGTTGTAACGCAAAAAAACAAACATATTGCAATAATTTGTCAATCCTTACAGCCAATAATCGATTGATCACTGTTGTTAGAGTGTATTGTCCCATCTTCCACACAAAACATGCGCTTTGTCACATGGTTCGTTTTTTTTTTTTTTTGTCCCACACCAAACACTGACCAACACCAAGATCAATTTAGAGAATCACCATCATTAACTTTGATTTATTGTCTGAAAGCAGACGGACAAAACCCCTGTTCTCCCTGACACTAAGAAAGATAATATGTTACTGTTGGTATTGTGTTATTTTAAAGTGGACATGTCATGCATATGGAGCTTAAACATAGACCTCAAAACCTTATTTTGGGAGTCTCAGTGTGTGTGTGTGTGTGTGTGTGTGTGTGTGATGCAGTGTGTGATAAACACACTTCGAGCACAGAACGGCTCAGAGTCGATAATGTTGGATTATGGGCTTTAAAAATGAGGAGGAGAGATTTTGGGTTTGAACAATGACGTGAGTGTAATCAGGAAGTAACACCAAAGAAGAAGAAACAGCTACATTTAACAGCTTTGTTAAAAACTGCGTGAATGTTTTGAAATACTACTCCAGGTCTGTCTTTGACGAGGGAACAACGTTGAAACATGGTTTAAACCTGAAGACAATTCGATTTTGCATGATATGTCCACTTTAAATGAAGTGTGGATGACCCCAGTTCAATTTGTCATCACTTGACAACCTTCAAACTGCCATTGGCCAGGGCCCTTCTGGCAAGTGTAAAATACTCAGTGCAGCCCATGGGTCAAAAGTTTGCCCATACCTGTTGTACATGAACTATCGCCCACCTCTAACACACGCCTCAGAGCAATGGTCAAACTAGCCATGGAAAACGTCAGCGGGTGTGTGATGATTTCCATACGGCGAACACGCCTCAGAAACCACAGACAGGTGTGAGAGGAGAGTCACTCTGACATTCACAGGTCTCAAGATTCATGTTTTATGTTATCATCAAGGTCACCTAACAAAACCGAAATAGAAAGGACAAATGTAATACTAGTCATCAACCCCACTGCTCCAGCAATATCAGCTGCTTTAAGTGCAACATGACGGGTTGGATTCAGAACGTTTTTGAGCCTGGTCCCAAGTGACTCTAACATCAAATCACTTTTGTATAGTCCAGTATCGCAGCAGTCGCTTCACAAATATGATTTGATCAAACAGAAGAGCTGTTTGGAAATCAGCAATGACACCCTCCTTGACTGCAAGGAAAAAATTCAACTCTCTTCTGATTTGACTTCTCTTTTGGAATGTAAGAATAGGTTGTGTTCACGTTCTCAAATGCGATGATGACATAATCTCAGATGGAGGGCAGGGCACGCTATGGGAGAAAGACAGTTTTTGAAAGAGACCTCCAAAACAGAAAATCTCCCAATGGTTCACCTGATCATGATGACGAGTCTGAGAATTGCCACCACTTTTGGAGATCATAATGAGAAGATCACTGGTGCTGAAAGCCAGTGTTTGTTTCATCTGGATAGGCCCAGTAATGACAGATGTTATCCATAAACCAAGTCGAAAAGTCTGCCTTTTCACAGTTACCATAGTTACCACTTTCTTAGCTGCCCTTCCAGCTCAATTTGAAAGTATAGGCTGTCACGTGAACGCAACTTATTGCAACTTATCTAAAAATGAAAGTCACTTTGCTGGAGTAAAACTATGGTTCATACTTACTGACATCATTGCATAAAGAAAGAATTCCTGATTCTGTGTTTGCCTGGCACACACGTACGAGGGCAGAAGGGGGGATAAAACCATGGCAGAAGTGGGCTCCCCACGGCAGGCTCCGTCACACCCCTGCGCCGCAAGGTAACAGCAGATGACACCGGGACGGGACAGACCTTTGGTGCTAATGTATCCCACTGTAAATTCCAACATGCTCACTCTGTTTTAAATCCCGTTCAGACTTAGCAGCGCGCCAATGCAAAGCTCAATAGCTGTATGGCCTGGCACGGCATGATATGCCACTGTCATGCCAGGTGTTTGTATGTGTGGCACAACCTAGAGTGGGTTAAAGGTGCAAAAGGTGTGCGGTGTAGCTGTATGTAAACAAAAACACATCCCAACTTACAGGTTTGAAACTGCGGATACTGCATGTGCAAATTTGTAACATACGGAAACGGGTAATTCAGAAAGAGCTAATTAGAAAAACATGCCAACCAGATATATGCACTTAAAATGGCTTTACTTTTTGAGGAGCAATTCAAACAAGTGAAGTACTTTTCTGTGGTGTGCGTCTGTGATCATAAGTGAGGCTTCAGGCCACTTCAAAATGGTGTTACTGAAGCCGAGACAAAAGCTCTTTCCCATTCCAGTTCAACATCATGTATATTTATCTTCATACCCATTCATGCTTTTCAATATTTGGGTCAAAAATATTTGAATTCAAAGTTTTATAATGTGATGAAAAGCCCATGTTTTTTGAAAATAGTGTCCCAGTGTATAATCAGGTAACTGCACATCTCTCGCTGCTTCAGACTAAGTGTATTTTGTAGCATTGAAAAGAGAAGAGAACGGACACTCGCAGCTGTGGACTCTTCTACGGACTATGGTCCTTCGAGCCGGCACCTGCGGTCGGACTGGAAAAAGAATAATATGCTATGTCTGGATTTCGTCCTGTCGGGGCTGGGACTGACAAGAGCAAAAGTTGTGTAATAAAAGATTTCTGAAATGAACGGCTTGGTTTTGTATAAGTGAATTACGCAGGTGATTCTCAATTTTAGACGTTTTCATTTCAATCAAATAATATTTTGGGCATAATTTAGTCCAATTTAGCAATTAGTCTTGATTTGACTCTCTTCTAGGTCAAGTCATAAAATGGAAGGTGCTTGGTGTGAAAAGTTAGAAAACCACTAAAATAGTTATGGTTGTTAATGCACTGCAAATTACAATTTGTTCCGTGTACACAGAATAGTTTGTGAACCTAATGTACATAATATTTTAAGCAATGATTACTTGTACAATGTTAAGGTTTCACAGTATGCAGCACTGAATGTTCTGAATACTAGACATTTTAGTACTTGGAACCTGCACTATTGTTTTTAGTAATGCTTACTGGAATATTCTTGTTCATACAACAATAAGGCATTCATGGTTTACTTGTAAATACCATTATTTGATTTTTACAAATATATTACACATTATAAATGTTCTATCAACTACAATACATTTATTTAACACTGAACAGTGTAAAACACATTTTAGTTGCAATTATTGATAGAACATCCTAATTTTTGCTCGGTTTTGCATAAATAAATTAAGGCAGGTGGACGTTTTAATTTGAATCATAGAGTATTTAAATTATGCTTTAGTAATGCAAAAGTCACATTTCTTCTGGTTTAGACATGGTTTACCTCAAGTTTGGGCATAATTTAGTTCAACTTCCGTCTACAATAGTCTTGATTTGATTCTCATCTCGACCTAGTCATACTTTGGAAGGTCAAATATTTTTTTATGAGGTGGTGCTTGGTGTGAAAAGTTTGAAAACCACTGAAATAATGTTACAGTTATTACTGCACTGAAATTACAATTTGTTCCATCTACACAGAATAGTGTGTGACTCTGATGCACATAACATTTTAAGCAATGGTTACTACTATACAATGAGGTTTCACAGTATGCAGTACTGTTCTTAGTAATGGTTACTGTCATTGGATGATTGAGTAAGCATAAAATGTATAACCCACAAAAAGGTTCGCTCCGGAACTCATCGGAACTCAAAAGTGTGACAAGTCACTGTGTGACGTCACATCTCTCTGCGCGTGTCCGCACGCCCGACCTGTTCCCCGATACACCGGTAACATCCCTAATTCACAATTACATTCATACAACGTACGGAATTCAGTTTCAGTAATACAACAGTGCTAATAAAATGATAAAATGATTTTATATCCTCTGTGACCGGGTTCTGCATAATTAATGACATAAAGGGTTCACCCTGCTGGGTGACGCACATGTAGGAACCTATGTGGTCTTTAGAATCAGAATCAGAATAGGTTTTATTGCCATTGTTTGAGAACAGGTTCACAAACTAGGAATTTTTCTTGATGCGGACGTGCAACCCAGTCTCACAGAAAACTGTAACAGTTTAACAATATGGCACTCATGAAAATGTGTCTATTTCACAGTTTCACCTCCCAAACTGTAGCTATTCTACACTTTTTTGTTGTATTGATTTTTATTAGAGTCACGTGACCTTTCCGAACCTTCTGCGCTCTGCAGTTAAAATGGCCGACGTTTGTCACATTTTCGGGACAAAATACATTATTTCTGCTTATTTAAGGCATTTATATCACATTTTCTTCAAAATCTGGCGAGAAATGTGTAACTTTGATTCAATATATTAAAGTACTGGCATTTCAAAAGCTTTAGATTTCGAGTTTGACCAAAGTTTACACATTATTGTTTTATTGTTACAGTTTAAATTGTGCGCGTTCTCGTTGGAGCACACGTGTTGCGCCCTGAGTTATGCAAATTTGCTTCAATGGTTCTGCGTCTGTGTGGAGCTCTATATATTTTCTTATTATGTCTATGGTTGCAGTCAAAGGTGAATTATGAAATGTACTGATATCTAAATTATTCTGATGATGTATATCAAGATTATAGCGCATATTTATTATCAGCAATAATGTGAAGACTGTGATAGTAATTGGAAAGGTGTTTTGTTCCATAAAGGTTAGCCCCGAAAAAGCACATTTATAGTTTTTAATGGAAGCCTATTTTATTTTATTTTTAGAATTATTATTTTTATTATTTTTTCAGAAAAAGGTAAACAGAACCGAAGATCGCTTACGTTTCCACACGGACCCGTTTTAGTGACGCACCCATCTGCCGTCAGCTTCTGTAAGTTTGGTGACTTGTTTTTAATCGTGTTCTGTTCATTTACCTGCTTCCTAAACATAGGTGAACTCTTCTAATGTCTACCATAGAGACTTGCTGTAAGCTGTACGTGAGTATATTTTTGCTGGGATACATTATGAGCCACTTAAGTTTTTGTTAGACATGATTTTATTTAGTATTTTTAATAATGCAAGTAATTATTCAGTGCTGAACCTCTAAATGAGGATCTAAACTGATTAAATCAGGACTAAAGCATGTCTAACAAAGATTAAACCAAGAACCTGAATACATCTTTACCAAGGACCAAAAGCATTGGATGCAGGAGTAGAACTTTTTTCATCTGCTGTAAACATATTATTAGTAATGAATCATTCATTCCTTTCTTTGTGCAACGACAGACAGACGTCTTTTCTGAATGGAGAAGATGGAGGATTATCCACTCTACTGCATCAAATGATTCCAGGTTTGCACATCAGTCAGAGGGCTGCACACGTTTGGAGAAATATCTACTTGCGATTTTTCAGACCGGTTTTGCAATTGCAGTTACATTTTTGTACTTTTGTTAATACAAAAACCTTGTAATTGTGACCATGTAAAATAGATAAAAATAAGGGGCAACACACGCTGATAACGTCTTCCTGAATATTTCACTGAAGACACTAAAGTGTGCAGAAGTTTTGTGGAAATCGGCTCTCATTTAAGCTAGGCTTCTTGTCATGAATGCTGAAGTTGGCTTTGCCAAAGCTATTTTGTAAATGTTTAGTGGTGTTTAGAGGCACTGTTTGAGGAGATAATATGACTGACCAAGCGTGTGAGGATTGGTCCTTTCTTTACCTTTGTTTTTAATAATCATTTTATGTTTATGTCCCAGCATTACTGATCTGCACCCTGGAATATCCTGGAATAATCACTTGTGCAGTTTTGATGACATCTCTTGAAGTGTTATGACCATCGAGCACAGCAGGTAAAATCACGTTATACAGAATAATTAGCCTCTGAATTAGCTGGTGTGGTGTTATATTTATACGGCAAACCAGAGCGCCCAAAAGCATATCGAGCATATCAGGTTCTGAGCATAATTCATACACAATTGAAGCTTATCTCACAAACAGTCACTCAACTCCACACAGAACAGCCGTGATGAAGTGATTGTAGATGGTATGCAAGTGATGTCACAGCATTCCAACAGAATAGCAACAGAAGCTAAATGAGTGGCAGTAAAACGTATGTTATGTTTTGGGGGTTTTTGCCTCCAATTTCTGACAAATGCTTAGAGTGAAATGATGCGTTCCCTCTATTTTGGTGCAAGGCAAGATACACATTTGGATTTGCCACCAGGTGGCTAAATAGTCTAAATCTGTTGTCACAAAGTAACATTGAAATTAATATTTGCTCCAAATCTCAGAATTCTATAACATCATATGAAATTTTCTTCATGATATGTTAGTGATAACGTTGTTTGTATTTGCATAAGTGCTTCTCTTTTTTTCCGATTAATTCACAAGTGCTAAAATGTAATTCAATTTCACGTTCTAATGCGTTTGTCTTTTTGTTTTGTTTTTCACAGATCAAGACATTTACAGAAGATCGGGGACTGACATCCTGCTGTGCGTTCTGTCAGAATATGAAACGTATGTTATTATCTTCACATGGTCTATAATTCAGAGTTGTTGTTCATCTGCATGTTTTGAGCCAGAACTTAATGGTAGAAACAACTGGTCATCTTGGTTTTTCCATATGCAAAACTTCAGCAGATGCAGGGAAAGAAAGTCTGCACAACTGCATAATTAGCTTCCAAATTTTAATGTTTACTCACACCAAAAACTTTCATCAAGACAAGGCATGTGCAAGTTTTGTTTTGTGCTACATATGCAAATTTATCACCTTAAATTATATCTAAAAATCTAATCAAACAAAGGCAAAAGCAGCTACCTGAGTAGTAATTGTCAAACAGCAAAGAAAAGTGTGCCATCAAAATGTGCACATTTACAGAATGTCTTGTGTTTAAACTGAATAAATAAGATTTCTTTCTTCTCCAGCTTCTACCGACAAAAGACTACCAGAAATGAAGAGTATGCATCTTTATAAACACAAGCCATAAGGGACTTCTGAACAGCTCTTTGTCTGATCCGTCAACCAGAACCTGTTTGCTATTGGAGACCCTACCAGGGGCACGAAGCCCCGACAACAGAGCTCCAGGATCATTCAGGTTCTCAAAGCCCTCCCCTCCAGGAGGGCGGCCCCTTATGAGAGACCAACAGGCCCGGTTAGAATTGTGAGACCGTCCTTCTATGGACCCACCACCTGTAGGAGGAGCCATGTGACTTGGGCAGCTCGGACGGTGCCCCCGCGACCCTGCAACGGACAAGTAGAAGAAGTTGGATGGATGGATAAACATAAGCCACAGCTGGAAATATGATTTTACTTGTTTTTTGGGAACAAGAAGGACAGCATCAACTAAGAGAGACTGAACTTACTGACTAAAGACTCCATTCCATTCTGCACCACTTGTTCAAATAAAACTCTCGATTCTAAAAAGCTGACACATAGGTTTCAGGAAATTGCACACATTTCATGCTTTATTGTTACATCACCCAGCCCTAGCAGGGACTGATTTGTAGTGAAGGAAGTTTGAGCTTTGAAATGACCAGAATAGGTTTGATATATGCGCATGCACTTTAAAAACATAAAAAAGCACTACATGGCATCAGCATTTCGGAGGCAAGTGTTTTAGGCATTTGAAAGGGATGGAATGCATGATAACCACATTATATATAGTATTATAACATGGTTATTATAAATGCTATTTTAAAATGCTGTGAGCCTTTTTAGCGTGTAGGACATTTAACCTACTCCTGGTCAGTGTTTTCCGACATAATGTTTTGGTTCAGTCTTGCAGGCACTGGTATAGACTAAGACTTTCTTGTTTACAACCTGTTTGTTTTCTTCTGGCTTTGATGGCTTCTGGCTGTACATTTCAACAATTACGGTCTTATGCTACTGCTATTAATTCTACTCATCAGGATTGCTCCCATGTATGTTCCCTGGTTGGTTTATGGAAGTTAGTTACTGTATGTGTACAACACAGTTTTATGCTTGGTAATGTTTAACGTTATATTTTTTTTTTACATCTTTACAGTTTTACATTGTTCTTTGGTCTTTGGGGTGTTCTGTTATGTCTTTACCAGGACATAGTATACAACATTTCTTGAATAACAACCAGATATTAAAAATATGTAGAGAATTTTGATAGAATTTTGAGTGACAGGATTCATGATCTCATGGTGCAACACTAAGAATCTCCATAATTACATTATTATTTTACTAGTCACTGATCGCTATAAAATCATGCAGGCTTATTACGCTATGTCACGTGAAATATATGTGTTAATATGTAAAAGTAAAACAACTTGTAATATTCATCCAGCATAAAGGGTAAGAACTTAATAAAACATTTTGCATGTGGCCAGAATCTTCTTGATAAGGGTAATTACACTTACTTTATGTGATCCAAAACAGTATTTGTATACTTTATCATATAGTTAGGTTTTGTGTGTGTGTGTGTGTGTGTGTGTGTGTGTGTGTGTGTGTGTGTGTGTGTGTGTGTGTGCGCGCGTGTGTGTGTGTTTTCTTTTTTATCAACTAGCTATTGGCCCTGGCCACTTTTTCAGGAATAAAATAACATGTTTGGCTAAAATACAGTACAAATTTCTTTAAATACAATTAATTGGCATAGTTGACATGTCTTCAATCACTATTAAACAAAATCTGATGGTTTAATTATAAACTTTCATAACTTTTTACTTTTGTCCATGCTGGACAGCTAAAGGTCTGTAAAGGTAAGCTTGGAAGGAGGCATCTGGGCTGAAGTGAAAAAATTACTTTTTATAGTAGAGGCAAATCAAAGGCATTTTCTGAAAGCTCATGTTAAATGGAGTAAGATGATGTAATCATAATGCCTGTAGCCCAAACCTGTTTTTAAATATTTAGGCTTAAGTGCTGCATTTGGCCAGTTTTTAAATGCACATTTTTCAGGAACCGTGATAGCTATCATCACAAACTAAATTTTGCTGGATTAGTTTTGACCTGATTGTTAATATAAGAGCACTTCAAACTAGGGGGCGCTGTAAATTATTTACATAAACAAATAAATATTTAGTAATCATGTTAAATGGCATAATATTGGCGTGCCAATTACATATGTATTATATTATGCATTGACTATCAACATGAGTACCATTCATTTTATTTTAATAAAAGTATTTTGAAATAATAGCAAAATTAGAAATTAACCATATATTACTACATTTCCCACGAACCCCTCCCTGCATCTGTACGCCCATCGCCGCCATTTTTGAAGTTCTGCAGTTGCCACATTAGGGTCAGAGATTAGGGCTGTAAACATGAATAAAATCGCTATAAACCACCCATAAACTGTAGCCGAATTATTAATAACGTTTTAAAAAATATGAAAACGTAAATACGTTTTGTCATTTTAATGTATCACATTATTTACTGTTAGCCGAGTGGGTCCACTATTATGTTGATGCTAGCTAGGGTTGACATCCTTAAACCTTGTGCGTTTAGACATCAAATAAACCAGCGGAACTAGTTAATATTGATAGATTAATGAGGTAGATCTTTAAAATTAGGCAAATTATTTCGGATGGCCATTTATTTTTAACTTTTTCCACCACTACGTGGTTTCCTTGGTAACCACAAACAAAGGTCATGAGCGTTCAAACTAGGCCGAAATTTGTATTTGTTATAATTACATTTTTTTAACGTTTTGATTTTGAGAAAGCTTCAGTATATTTAATCAAACTCATCCCACGTGTAGTTGTTTTTCTTGAGTTATTTATTGTATTAGTTGTTTTTTTTTACCCGGAAACACTTACTGTTGATTGCATGTGATCCTCCCATCCAGATGGATTTAGGCCTGTTTCATGCCAGTTCAAAGGACTTTTTATTAATGTTTGGAAGACGAGTTAATTGTTCTCTGATGGTCTAAATACATTGACCACGTAGCTTTTCCCTTTGAATTTCTTGAGCTTTCAGATAGGTAGCATATATTTAGGTTATGAATAGCTGACCATACATTGAAATTTATGAAAATGTACATATTGCTTTCTGTAGTTCACAAACGTCATAATACAGATCTTATTTCCTCCTCAGTTTTAGTGGTGTGGTGGTTGGAGAGATGGCATAAGCTAAAGCCAGATAAATGACCTTGTCCTCATGTGATTAAGTTAAAACAGCAACAGTTTTTCTTTGGGCTATTACGACAATACTATATTTAGGCTAATGCACAGACATACTAGCTCGGGAAATATCAGAGAAACAACATACTACCAATCATATCATTACGAACATGAAAGATACCAATGTCATTTTCATTTTATTGCAAATCATGGACATAAACATTAAAAAAAAAATCTCAAATCGCAAGAGTTTGAAGCCTTTCCACTGTTATCCCTTGCTTCAATCAAGAGTCTCAGGAAGGAAGTCTGGTTTCTCCTCAAAACACGAAACAAGTAGAATCAGACTTCCAGCTGTGGCAGTGTGTTTATAAAGATGCATACTCTTCATTTGTTGTAGTCTTTTTGTCGGTAAAAGCTGGAGAAGAAAGAAATCTTATTTATTCAGTTTAAACACAAGACATTCTGTAAATGTGCACATTTTGATGGCACACTTTTCTTCGCTGTTTGACAATTACTACTCAGGTAGCTGCTTTTGCCTTTGTTTGATTAGATTTTTAGATATAATTTAAGGTTATAAATGTGCATATGTAGCACAAAACAAAACAAAAACTTGCACATCCCTCGTCTTGATGAAAGGCGCTTAGCCCGAAACGTCACGTTTTTGGTGTGAGTAAACATTAAAATTTGGAAGCTAATTATGCAGTTGTGCAGACTTTCTTTCTCTGCATCTGCTGAAGTTTTGCATATGGAAAAACCAAGATGACCAGTTGTTTCTACTATTAAGTTCTGGCTCAAAACATGCAGATGAACAACAACTCTGAATTATAGACCATGTGAAGATAATAACATACGTTTCATATTCTGACAGAACGCACAGCAGGATGTCAGTCCCCGATCTTCTGTAAATGTCTTGATCTGTGAAAAACAAAACAAAAAGACAAACGCATTAGAACGTGAAATTGAATTACATTTTAGCACTTGTGAATTAATCGGAAAAAAAGAGAAGCACTTATGCAAATACAAACAACGTTATCACTAACATATCATGAAGAAAATTTCATATGATGTTATAGAATTCTGAGATTTGGAGCAAATATTAATTTCAATGTTACTTTGTGACAACAGATTTAGACTATTTAGCCACCTGGTGGCAAATCCAAATGTGTATCTTGCCTTGCACCAAAATAGAGGGAACGCATCATTTCACTCTAAGCATTTGTCAGAAATTGGAGGCAAAAACCCCCAAAACATAACATACGTTTTACTGCCACTCATTTAGCTTCTGTTGCTATTCTGTTGGAATGCTGTGACATCACTTGCATACCATCTACAATCACTTCATCACGGCTGTTCTGTGTGGAGTTGAGTGACTGTTTGTGAGATAAGCTTCAATTGTGTATGAATTATGCTCAGAACCTGATATGCTCGATATGCTTTTGGGCGCTCTGGTTTGCCGTATAAATATAACACCACACCAGCTAATTCAGAGGCTAATTATTCTGTATAACGTGATTTTACCTGCTGTGCTCGATGGTCATAACACTTCAAGAGATGTCATCAAAACTGCACAAGTGATTATTCCAGGATATTCCAGGGTGCAGATCAGTAATGCTGGGACATAAACATAAAATGATTATTAAAACAAAGGTAAAGAAAGGACCAATCCTCACACGCTTGGTCAGTCATATTATCCCTCAAACAGTGCCTCTAAACACCACTAAACATTTACAAAATAGCTTTGGCAAAGCCAACTTCAGCATTCATGACAAGAAGCCTAGCTTAAATGAGAGCCGATTTCCACAAAACTTCTGCACACTTTAGTGTCTTCAGTGAAATATTCAGGAAGACGTTATCAGCGTGTGTTGCCCCTTATTTTTATCTATTTTACATGGTCACAATTACAAGGTTTTTGTATTAACAAAAGTACAAAAATGTAACTGCAATTGCAAAACCTGTCTGAAAAATCGCAAGTAGATATTTCTCCAAACGTGTGCAGCCCTCTGACTGATGTGCAAACCTGGAATCATTTGATGCAGTAGAGTGGATAATCCTCCATCTTCTCCATTCAGAAAAGACGTCTGTCTGTCGTTGCACAAAGAAAGGAATGAATGATTCATTACTAATAATATGTTTACAGCAGATGAAAAAAGTTCTACTCCTGCATCCAATGCTTTTGGTCCTTGGTAAAGATGTATTCAGGTTCTTGGTTTAATCTTTGTTAGACATGCTTTAGTCCTGATTTAATCAGTTTAGATCCTCATTTAGAGGTTCAGCACTGAATAATTACTTGCATTATTAAAAATACTAAATAAAATCATGTCTAACAAAAACTTAAGTGGCTCATAATGTATCCCAGCAAAAATATACTCACGTACAGCTTACAGCAAGTCTCTATGGTAGACATTAGAAGAGTTCACCTATGTTTAGGAAGCAGGTAAATGAACAGAACACGATTAAAAACAAGTCACCAAACTTACAGAAGCTGACGGCAGATGGGTGCGTCACTAAAACGGGTCCGTGTGGAAACGTAAGCGATCTTCGGTTCTGTTTACCTTTTTCTGAAAAATAATAAAAATAATAATTCTAAAAATAAAATAAAATAGGCTTCCATTAAAAACTATAAATGTGCTTTTTCGGGGCTAACCTTTATGGAACAAAACACCTTTCCAATTACTATCACAGTCTTCACATTATTGCTGATAATAAATATGCGCTATAATCTTGATATACATCATCAGAATAATTTAGATATCAGTACATTTCATAATTCACCTTTGACTGCAACCATAGACATAATAAGAAAATATATAGAGCTCCACACAGACGCAGAACCATTGAAGCAAATTTGCATAACTCAGGGCGCAACACGTGTGCTCCAACGAGAACGCGCACAATTTAAACTGTAACAATAAAACAATAATGTGTAAACTTTGGTCAAACTCGAAATCTAAAGCTTTTGAAATGCCAGTACTTTAATATATTGAATCAAAGTTACACATTTCTCGCCAGATTTTGAAGAAAATGTGATATAAATGCCTTAAATAAGCAGAAATAATGTATTTTGTCCCGAAAATGTGACAAACGTCGGCCATTTTAACTGCAGAGCGCAGAAGGTTCGGAAAGGTCACGTGACTCTAATAAAAATCAATACAACAAAAAAGTGTAGAATAGCTACAGTTTGGGAGGTGAAACTGTGAAATAGACACATTTTCATGAGTGCCATATTGTTAAACTGTTACAGTTTTCTGTGAGACTGGGTTGGGACGTGCAACATAAAACATAACACATAATTTAGATCAAAATAAGCTATAAAACTTTAAACTATAAGGCTTTAGGGGCATGCATAAAGAATATTAAATAAATAAGATACAAAATAAAAAGTAAAACGACGACAATTGACATAGAACAACAGTGGGATTATATTTACAGATGTGTATGTGTATAAAGTAAGTGATAAAGTGATATAAGGTGAATAAAGTGATAAGTGATAGCAGCAGATCTAATTATGGACACACCACACAGTGCAACAGAGCAGATTACATCCATGTCTGTAACTAAGTTACTGGGTCTTGTTTTTGTTCATGAGTCTGATGGCGGAGGGGAAAAAACTGTTCACTGAGGGGAGAGGGGTGAATAGTCCGAGTCCAGGGTGAGAGGGGTCAGCTGTGATCCGACCCGCACGCCTCCGGGTCCTGGAGGTGAACAGGTCCTGGAGAGATGGGAGCTCACAGCCAATCTCCTTCTCAGCAGCACGCACAATGCGCTGCTGTCGATACTTGTCCCGGGCTGTGGCGCCGGGGTACCACACGGTGATGGAGGAGGTGAGGATGGAGCACACGGTGATGGAGGAGGAGAGGATGGACCACACGGTGATGGAGGAGGTGAGCATGGACTCGATGATGGCCGTGTAACTGCACCAGCATCCTGGTAGGCAGCTTAAGTTTCTTCAGCTGCCGCAGGAAGAACATCCTCTGCTGGGCCTTCGTGATGAGGGAGCTGATGGTTCCCATTTGAGGTCCTGGGTGATGGTGGTGCCCAGGAAACGGAAGGAGTCCACGATGGAGATGAGGGTGGGAGAGTCTGTCAGGGCGAGGGGGGACGGTGGGGCTGAGTCTTTCCTGAAGTCGCCAGCCGGTCCACCTCTCTCCTGTAGGCAGACTCATCACCGTGCGAGATGAGCCCGATGAGGGTGGTGTCGTCCGCAAACTTGATCAGTTTAACGGACTGGTGACTGGAGGTGCAGCAGTTTGTGTACAGGGAGAAGAGCCAGGAGGAAAGTACACAGCCCTGAGGAGTTCCAGTGTTTGTAGTCCGAGTGTCCGAGACAATCTTCCCCAGCCGTATGTGCTGTCTCCGGTCCATCAGGAAGTCAGTGATCCACCTGCAGAGGGAATCGGGCACGCTCAGATGGTAGAGCTTGTCTCGTAGCAGTCCAGGAAGGATGGTGTTGAAGGTAGAGCTGAAGTCCACAAACAGGATCCTGGCGTAGGTTCCTGGTGAGTCCAGATGCTCCAGGATGAAGAGGAGGGCCAGATTGACTGCGTCGTCCACAGACCTGTTGGCTCTGTAGGCAAACTGCAGCAGGTCCAGGAGGGGGGCGGTGATGTCCTTGAGGTGGGGCAGGACCAAGCGCTCAAAAGACTTCATGACCACAGACGTCAGCGCCACCGGCCTGTAGTCATTAAGTCCTGTGATCCGTGGTTTCTTAGGGACAGGGACGATGGTGGACGATTTAAGGCAGGACGGCACATGGCATGACTCCAGGGAGGTGTTGAAAATGTCTGTGAAGACGAGAGCCAGCTGATCCGCGCAGTGTCTCAGGGTGGAGGGGGAGACGCCATCCGGCCCAGGGGCCTTCCATGGGTTCAGCTTCAGGATCTGCCGACGCACTTCCTCCTCACTGATGGAGAGAGCAGGGGGGATGGAGGGTCTGTGGTGGCCTTTGATCAAGTGCTGGGGTCGTTGATGGTGGAGGTGATGATGGGGGGAGCAGGGGCGGCTGGAGTGTCTAGAGAGGTGTCAATGGTGTCAATGGTTCAGAGTCCGGGGGCCTTGGGCTTGTAGTTAGTGATAGCCCTAAGCCCCCGCCACACTGCTCCAGAGTCATTGGAGGAGAATTGTTGTTGGAGACGGGCTGAGTATGCAGATTTGGCTTTCCCCACCTCCCTGCTAAAGCGGTATCTTGCCTCCCTGTAATGGTCCCTGTCTCCATTCCTGTGCGCCGCCTCTTTCTCCTTATGCAGCTGTCGGAGTTTGGGTATGAACCAGGGCTTATCATTGTTGAAACAAACCCTAGTGCGCGTTGGTATGATGTGCGCCTCATTGAACTGGATGTATGAGGTCACAGTGTCTGTGTATTCATCCAGTTGGTACCAGTCTTTAGTGCCTCCCAGTCTGTTGTCTCCAAACATGAGCGTAGCTCCTCCACAGCCTCAGTGGTGAACTTCTTTGTTGTGCTCACTACAGGTTTAGCGAGTTTCAGTCTTTGTCTGTATGAAGGGATTAAGTGAACCATCACGTGATCTGAAAGTCCGAGTGCAGCGCGGGGGACAGCGTTGCTTATTGTGGTGTAACAGTGATCTAGTGTGTTATCCTCTCTGGTAGGGCATTTAATAAACTGCCTGTACTTGGGTACAAAGTCATTCATGATTTACTCATACAGGTGGTCGTCATATAATTAGAATATCATGAAAAAGTTCATTTATTTCTGTAATTCAACTTAAAATGTGAAACTAATATATGATATAGACTCATTACATGCACAGTGACATATGTTAAGCCTTTATTTGTTATAATGTTGATGATTATGGTTTACACTACATTTTCACAATATTCTAATTCTAATTAAATGAGATTTTTAATTTGGGGTTTTTACAAGCTGAGCCATAATAATCAAAATGATAACAAATAAAGGCTATACATATCTCACTTTGCATGTAATGAGTCTATCATATATTAGTTTCACAGTTTTAGTTGAAGAACAGATGTGAATGCACTTTTTCATGATATTCTAATTATATGATGAGCACTTGTAAATATTGGACTTTTACAAATTTATTGCAAATTATAAATGTTCTGTAAACTCATACACTATGCAGTATTTAACACCGCCGCCCCACCTGCTTTTGAGCGGGTGCTCAAACCCCACAGCACCCACGTGTAGTGTCCTCAGAATGTTCCACCTAGACTCGGTACATGCAGCAGGTTCTGCAGACTCAGAGCAGGAGGAAGGGGATCTTTGAAAATCACCGTCAAAGTTCTCTCTTCAAAGTCCTCATCAGCTTGGCCAGCTTTCTGTAAGTCTGTAAGTCAACGCCAACGCCTCAGCTCTGACTCCAATCTCTGAAGCTCCTTCCACAGCTACACTCCCTGACACTGACATAACCTTAACAAAAAAAGAAAAAAAGAAAGAAATTGCATTGTGGTGCCCTTAAGAATGGACTTACTGTGGCCCTCTTCCTGTTGCCTGGCTCTGCCATACTATTCCCTGTCCATTCCACGTAGGGAAGTTAGTCTGGTCAATTGGAGCAGTTTGAATGGGCGGGGCTAACGCGCACAGATTGTCAGTGAAATAAAACAATCAGCAATTAGCAGACGTGACGACAGCTGTAGTTCAACTCACAGAATATGAACTGAATATAAACTCACGAGCACGCTGAGGCAAAATCCTCCACTACTTCATCCATGATTAGTTTGGGCTAATGTTAATGTTAACTGAACTAACATCACAGTGGTGCAGCGAGTGACGTAACCTTGTCAGTTCTCTGTGACGGTCGTGATTGGTTCGGCTAGGCCTTAGCCGCCAATCAGCAACTTGTTTACCGTGTATGTCCAGACCCGCCTTCTTTCACGCAGAAATAAGTGGGTGTGGTTTATCAGGTGTAACACTTGTGATATGGTAACTAGTGTAAATGCTATATTAAGGTTTCTGTTCGTCTCTCAGGAGAAACAACTAGTGCTCAAATAATGTACGAAACACAGGTGTGCGTGCCACCATTTTAACTTTAGTGTTGGCTAGCCGATATGTACAGGTTTATACAATACAGTATATACATTATTTACATTTGTGCACTGGCGCATTGAGAGAAAAGAAAAGAAAAGAACGATCCACGACTGTCCTATGAGAAGTTTAGTCCACACGCTGAGACGTAGCGCTATTGTCCATAACGCAATTGTTCATGTCCATAACGCAATTGTTCATATTGACGTGACACCGTCACGCGATGGAGATGGTGGGACACTAACAACGGAACAACAGGGACAAGAGAGCGGCCGCAAGGCCTCCTACCGCACCGTCAGAAGGATCAGAAGTCCAAGGAACTTTGGGAAATCCAGAGGCATTAACGGTTCTCCCACAGACTGGATTGCCTCACGAACCCGTGGCAAACCTGGCCGATCCCATTAAAACCAAGGCACACAGTCACGATTACGTGTCGCGGTAGAACCACCTGCAGCCGCACCCGAGCCCCACTTGGTCCCACGCACCTAACTGGCAGCCGGCGGCTACTGTGTATATTGGCTAGAGGCTACAGCGTGACCAGACTTCCGGGGGCGCGCAAAGGCTCATGGGAAATGTAGTTCTTACGGCAACTGCAGTGAAAGCATCATCATTATTATTATTATTAGCTGGGTTACATCCTCCCCCTTAGAACATGCACGTCTCGTGACATGCTAGGACAGTGACGGCAAGCTAACCGAGCCGAGGAGTAAGGTTTGTGACCGTAGCCCGTTGTAAAACGTCAGTATACGCTTCTGAAAGATTGTGGAATAATGTTTGGACAACTGAGATCAACGGATTACCCAACACAGAATAGTGAAGGCGATCAGGTTGGACCCGTCGACGACCCGTGCGGCCTAGTACAACATCGTCAGCTATTACCGGAGTCGCATCGGGGCTGGGACTAATCGGGTCAGCAGATGAATCAGATTGGTTGGGGCCAACGTCTGTGACCATTGGAGGTAACTCTTCTTGCTGCTCAACAGTAGGCAAGGCCTCAGCAGCACCCTCTGCAAGAGAGGGCGTAGCGCTTCCAGGATCACTTACTTCTCCTGACACATCCGTAGTGTCCGACATGTCCTCCTCACGATCGGCTGAATCGACTGTTTGGACACCGTCACCAGGCTGCTCGACACCAAGAGAAAGGCTGCTATCCGACGCAGACTCAGCTGGACCGTCCAGGACGGCATCAGAGTCAGTGGGAGGAACGCAAACAACTTCCAGCTCGTCAACATCAGCTGGTGACAAAGGTAGATCTGGCACAGCGACAGTTTGTACAGGGATCTCAGTACTCGCGACTTGTTCACTGGACTCAACGGACTTTGCTGGACAAAATGAGACATCCAGCGGCCAGTCTCCATCGTCCGAGAGGTCCGAGACCACCGGCTGCTGCGAAGCTTTGCTGCGGGTCCGAGGCCTCCGCACTGGAGTAGATGGTGGAACCACACTGCGGGTAGTGGCTGGGAGAAACCCACAGGGAAGAAGCAGATCCCTATGCAGGGTACGGGTTGGCCCTTCTTTGGTGTCAGGCCTCACAGTATAGACAGGAAGATCTCCAGCACATGCAACAACCACGTAAGCCTGAGGTTCCCACTTGTCCGCCAGTTTGTGTTTACCTCGAATCTTGACGTTACGGACGAGGACCCGATCCCCAACCTCCAGCTTACAAGGCTTTACTCGTTGGTCGAAGCGGTTTCTGTTTCGCTCTGCAGACTTGAGTGCATTCCGAGAAGCCAGTTGGTAACACTCCTCAAGACGAGATCTCAACTCCTTAACATACTCCGTGTGTGTAGTTGTGGGATTCTCACGAACAGGCAAGCCGAAAGCTAAATCAACAGGAAGTCGTGGCGATCTTCCAAACATAAGTTCGTAAGGCGTGAACCCAGTCACCTCGTTACGTGTGCAGTTGTAGGCGTGCACGAGGGGCTTCACGTACTCCCGCCATTTAGACTTTTGCTTGTGTTCGAGGGTTCCGAGCATCCCAAGTAACGTCCGATTAAAACGTTCAACAGGATTCCCACGTGGATGATATGGTGTGGTGTGAGATTTCTTCATTCCTGTGACTTCACAGAGCTCCCGAATCAGCTTCGACTCAAAGTCAGGACCCTGGTCGGTATGCAGGCGTTCTGGAACACCAAAGTTCACGATGAAATCACTCCACAAGAACTTTGCGACCGTCCGTGCTTTCTGATTTGGAGTGGGAATCGCAACT
The DNA here is from genome assembly GCA_007210695.1 of Neogobius melanostomus. Lineage (NCBI taxonomy): Eukaryota > Metazoa > Chordata > Actinopteri > Gobiiformes > Gobiidae > Neogobius > Neogobius melanostomus. The sequence goes on along the minus strand of VHKM01000736.1, from coordinate 348,632 downwards.
GCGAACTTTGTGAAATGATCCGTTAGAACCAAAACATCTTTTGTATTGCTGCGGTCAGGCTCAATCGATAAAAAATCCATGCATAACAATTCAAGGGGCCGAGATGTTTTAATATTTACGAGAGGAGCAGCTCTTTCCGGTGCAGCTTTTCGGCGCACACATCTGTCACAAGTCCGAATCTTCATCTCCACATCAGCAGCCATTTTGGGCCAGAAGAAACGCTGGCGGACCAGGTCCAACGTTCTCTCCACACCCATGTGACCCATTTGGTTATGAAGGCTTGTGAGAACAAGACGACGAAGATCCGGAGGCAGCACAAGCTGTAAATTGGCATAACCTCCCTCAATCCTTCTCCTGTAGAGGACTCCATCCTTCAACTCTAGTTTGTTAAGTTCCCTGAGCAACAATGGGAGTTCAGAGAGCTCTTTCCTTAAGGCAGGTACCACCTTCTCCCCCGTCTCCAGCTGCTGAACCACTTCACAAATGGTGGAATCGGCTTGCTGTCTTTCCCGCAGATCGCTGTGAGACAATGCCGGGAGGCCAGGTAACCCATGCAGATCTTCAGAGGAGTAGCTGTCAGGAATGGCATCAACATGCACCGAGAGACACTCTGCCAGAGTAACCTGAGGATGGGCGGCCTCGAGAGACGGTCCCCGCAACAGACAGGTTTCACAGATGGCGTTCACGATCTCTGTGGACAATTCCTCTTCATCTTCCGATCCAGCAACTCTCTGCTCAAGAAATTGTTGGATGAGCTCCCGCTCCTTTAGCGAAAAGTCGACATCGGGACTCTGAGTATGCGGTCGTCTGGATAACCCATCAGCATCGTAGTTATGACGACCCGCCCGGTACTGCAGTTTGAAAGAGTAGGCAGATAGAGCAGCAAGCCAGCGATGGCTGGTGGCATCCAGTCGTGCAGAGGTAAGTATGTAAGTCAATGGGTTACTGTCAGTAACAACAGTAAAATTGGCCCCATAGAGGTAATCATGGAATTTTTCAACCACGCTCCACTTTAGCGCCAAAAATTCCAGCTTGTGGGCAGGATAACGAGACTCACTATGGGACAATCCGCGACTTGCATAAGCGATTACTCGAAGCCTTCCTTCCTGCTCCTGGTATAGGGCAGCTCCCAACCCGGTCGTGCTTGCGTCTGTGTGAAGGATATAGGGCTGTTTAGGGTTAGCAAACCCAAGGACAGGAGCAGACGTCAGCTTGTCGATCAACAGTTCGAATGCTGTTTGGCATTCTGCAGTCCACCGATCTCCGAAAGGCTCTTTGGCGGATAGGTAAGGAACAGGTGGCTCCCGCACCTTGGTGGACTTCCGAACCGGAGCGTATCCCTTGGTGAGGTCATTCAGGGGCCTAGTGAAAGACGCATAGTCTCTGATAAACCGACGATAGTATCCGGCAAACCCCAAGAAAGACCGCAACTCCTTCAAGTTGGTAGGAATCGGCCAGGATTTCAAGGCATCCGTCTTTCCGGGATCAGTTTCCACCCCCTTTTCGGAAACGATGTGGCCGAGGTACTTCACAGAGGTCTGGAAGAACAGACACTTTTCTGGCGACAGCTTGAGGCCATAGTCCTTCAACCGTGTCAGTACCCGCAACAATCGCTGCTCATGCTCTTCCAGGGTGTCTGAGAAGATGATGATGTCGTCGATAAACACAAGGACTTCTTTGAGATGTAAGTCACCCATACAGCGCTCCATCAATCTCTGGAATGTACTAGGTGCATTTGTTACACCTTGTGGCATCCGATTGAATTCCCAGAACCCCACTGGGGTCACGAACGCTGTCTTCACCTTGTCTTCCTCATCCATGGCGATCTGATAGTAACCAGATTTTAAATCCAACACGGTGAACCACTTTGAACCCGTGAGCGCGGAAAAAGATTCTTCCAGATTTGGGAGTGCATAGGCATCTTTCACGGTTTGAAGATTCAGCTTCCGATAGTCTATACACAGCCGGACGTCACCGTTCTTTTTCCGAACAACCACAATAGGTGAGGAAAAAGGTGATTGGGATTCCCTTATTACTCCCGCTTCCAAGAGGTCACGAAGATGGTTACGGACCGCCTCGATATCCTGAGGATGTATCGGTCGAGCGCGATGCTTGAACGGCGTAACATCATGGAGGTTGATGGGATGACGGACCTTGTCTGTGCAACCGAAATCTAAGTCATGTTGTGAAAAGACCTCAGGTATTTGACGGAGTTTGCATATGATGCGTTCTTTCCACTCAGCAGGTATTGGTGAATTGCCAAAGTTGAACGGTGGTGAAGCTGTCTCCTGAGCAGGGGTCCTTGCGGCTTGCTGTGACAGAATAGTGGCAGCTTCGCCGACATTGGCAATTACTGTGTGCACAGGAATCAGCACATCTCGCTCCGACTCGTTGGTCACTACAACAGGAACTTTGTATGGCGCACGTTGAGGGATGGAAGCAAGACCACTTTGGACGCACAACCCTCCTGGCAACGGGGACGTTGGATGTTCAATGAGTGCCCATTGTGTAGTAGGTGGGGTCTTAATATCAGCAGTACCCTCCAGAACAACAGTGTGTCCAGCCGGAATCATACGAGATGTTTTGCCACTCAGCCTAATAACTCCAATACTGCCATCTTGACTATACTGATGGCGTAGTGCCAAGAGCTTCAGCACCGCCCTATAGCCCTGGGAAACTGGCAGAAAGTTTGGACAGTCAGTTTGGAAATACTGGGAGTACAATGGCTCCAGAGTGTTCATTCCTATTAGAACTGAGGCTGGGCTTGAGTCAGGAACAACTAGAGCGAGTGTGGGCACAGTAACCTCTGAACCCAAAAAGTCCTTGGGAAACGTCACTGCAACTTCCACATAGCCCAAGTAAGGCACAGTTTGTCCTGCAGCTCCTTCCACATGGAGTAGATCTTCAAGTGGCTTGACAGGCTGCTCTGAAAGATTATTATTGTAGAATGAGACAGGTATTGTTGTAACTTGAGAGCCTGTATCCAGTAGGCAAGAACACTCTCGTGCAGCTATCTTCACCAGTGCAGTACACTTTGAGCCCACAAGGCCACGTGGTAGTCGAGATGAAGGCCATTGTGAGGTGTTTGGTTGACTCACTTCTGCACATTTGACAGTTTCTTTTGAGGGACATTTTTGGTCCACACCAGCCCCTGGTCGCCCCGTACCAGGAACTGATCCTAGTTTAACTTCTTGCCAGAGGAAAAGTTGCTCTTGGATTGGACCGGTTTGCTGTATTGTTTTCTCTTGTGGGCCACTAGAGCAGGATTTGGCTCATTAGTGCACTGTGGACGAATATGGCCGTCTTCTCCACAACGGAAACAATATCCAGCCCGGGGTTTGCGGTGGACTTGCTTCTCAAACTTGGGGTTGGGAGCAGACACCAACTCAGAGGTGAAAGAAGATGGCTTCTGACCCAACTGGCTGGCGGTCAACAGAGACAGTTGTCTTTGGACATCCGCTAGCTGCTGAGCTAACTTCTGTGTGACAGACGTGAGTGCGGCAATGGCTCCCCCCTCATCGTTCTCAGTGCGTGCACACTGAGCATGGGCAGCAACCTTCTGCTTCGCTGATCCAAGGTGCTGTTTCATACGAAGACTTTTAGCAGCTTCACGGTCTTCTTCCGTCCGCAACAGTAGAAGCAGCTCTGCGAAGGATGGTGGATTGACCTTCTTCTGTTTCAATTGTAGTTCTGAAATCAGAGTATTGTCCCAGCAGCCGCGGCAAAACTGACTGAGCAAATGTCTATTCATCTCCGCTTCCAAAACACCTCCTCGTTTCACAGCCAGATTGAGTGCACATTGTAGACGTTGCAAATAAACGGATGGAAGCTCCCCCGAGTTTTGAAAAGTGTCCATGAACTTTGCGAACAACTCTTCCCCATCCTGCACTGTCCCATAGGCAGAGTCCAAGATCTGCAAATAGACAGGAGGCAATGTATCAGGACTCAGATGTCGGACTAGATCCACAGCTGGTGGAAGCAGGCTGTCCACAATCCTCCTTGAACGATGTAGGTCTGACACAGATGTATCTGTCAACAGTAGATCTACTCCTGCATGCCAGGTGTCATAGTCCGCTTCGTGGGCGGGTCTGGGAGTCCGACCAGAAAAGGATCTGAGTCGCTGTGTGGAGAGATGATGAGATGAAATATCGTCACTCTTAACGATATGCTCCACAACCAGCCGCTGGACCTCAGGAGGGGTAAAATCCTGCGCATCCAGATGAGCAGTAGAGGAGCGCACTTTGGGCTGAAATCCAGCTTGATGTTGAAATGGCTCACTCCTGGGTTGGTGAAGAGTGTCTGACTGCTGAGCATACACAGGGGTGGACAGGACTGGTGGATCTGGTGATGGATTTCCAGTAGTCGCATCAGAGTCTGCCGCTGCGCCCTTTACCTTAACAGCTGGAGAGATTTTTGAAAGGGAATTACCAATCTGATTCATCATAGCTGAAAGGACTTCGGCGTAGTCTAAGCCTGTAGCTTTAGCCAAGTTTTGCATATCCGCCAGATAGGTTTCAGTTTTAATGTTACCTACTTGCTTGGAATAAACACTAGATAACTCTGAGATAAAGTATTCACTAGCATTTTTACTTGATACAAACGTGTACGGCAAAGTTGGCCTTAGCGTAGCAACAGCATTACCCGATTCAAATTCAATAACCATTGTTTGGTAAAACTCAGACTCTGAATCATCTATGTTTTTTTTCCGACTGATTTTCCCGTAGCGCTTGAGAAAGTCAATCACTTCCTCATCATCGGATGACTGAGTTGCACCCTCAACCAGTATGGCATTTGGCAATTTAATATCCAAATCCTCAAACACTTCCATCTTATTTTCCTTTGCACCACACACACACTTTAATTAAGCACAGTTCAGAATTCCTCCTGGCTGGCTCGCCACTTATATGTAACACTTGTGATATGGTAACTAGTGTAAATGCTATATTAAGGTTTCTGTTCGTCTCTCAGGAGAAACAACTAGTGCTCAAATAATGTACGAAACACAGGTGTGCGTGCCACCATTTTAACTTTAGTGTTGGCTAGCCGATATGTACAGGTTTATACAATACAGTATATACATTATTTACATTTGTGCACTGGCGCATTGAGAGAAAAGAAAAGAAAAGAACGATCCACGACTGTCCTATGAGAAGTTTAGTCCACACGCTGAGACGTAGCGCTATTGTCCATAACGCAATTGTTCATGTCCATAACGCAATTGTTCATATTGACGTGACACCGTCACGCGATGGAGATGGTGGGACACTAACAACGGAACAACAGGGACAAGAGAGCGGCCGCAAGGCCTCCTACCGCACCGTCAGAAGGATCAGAAGTCCAAGGAACTTTGGGAAATCCAGAGGCATTAACGGTTCTCCCACAGACTGGATTGCCTCACGAACCCGTGGCAAACCTGGCCGATCCCATTAAAACCAAGGCACACAGTCACGATTACGTGTCGCGGTAGAACCACCTGCAGCCGCACCCGAGCCCCACTTGGTCCCACGCACCTAACTGGCAGCCGGCGGCTACTGTGTATATTGGCTAGAGGCTACAGCGTGACCAGACTTCCGGGGGCGCGCAAAGGCTCATGGGAAATGTAGTTCTTACGGCAACTGCAGTGAAAGCATCATCATTATTATTATTATTAGCTGGGTTACACAGGCCATTCTTCCTCTAACCATAAGGAAATGGCGGCTGGCTCCAGAATTTCCTGGCTGCAACGGACTTTCCATTTTTGCCCCTCTTTAAGTCATTATTGAACACATGCTTGTCATTCTGACCTCCACGTGTTTAACATGGGCAACGCCATCCTAATTTTTCTTTTTACTATTTTTATGTTAAAAAATATTCGTTTATTTTGCCGAAGATGCCAAAATGTACATAATTTATCGAGATCATGGATGTCTACATGTTGTTCTTAAAAACAAATAACTTGATCTTACACATAAAAAGCAAGTGCATTGTTACATTTTACGGATGTGAAAATGTCATAAAAATTGTGTTTACATCATTTCAATCATAGTTTCAATTATTTCAATGTAGGTAGAGTTGTCGAATGCGCTGAGGGAGGCACTTCTCGACAGGGGGGGTGATTTCAACAGAACACCGGCTGTGAAAAATTCCATTCATTTTTTTAGCATTGATTTTTCAAAAAATTAAAATATTAAGAGATTAAAAGCACAACAATCAGCTCTGTGCTAACCCATGGACATTCAACACACAAGGTTAAAGTATTGAGTGTTTTTTCTTATAAAATATTCACGCAATGGTCGGCTGATTTAATATTTAAATCTATGCTAAAAATGTATGGGATTTTTTACATCCATGCTCAGGCACGTGACCGGAACGGGGCAGGACTCTTCAGGGGAAGCCTCGCTCCCTCAGTCCATTCCTAAGTCCATGGGGGAGACAGGTTGGTAGAAACATAATTTCCATTTGTGCAGATATTTTGGTACAACACAGCTGTGCTTACATATGAATGTGTGTTGGTGATAATTTATGAAAGCGAAATACAGGCACTTTTATTATTTGATAAGTTCACTTCTCAAACTTATCAACAGCAAAAAATCTGAAAGATGTTGTTGAAAGCAGCCCTTCGGCTGCGGCTGGTGTAAATCCTTATAGGACTGGTTTTAACAGAAGGACAGAAAGCAAAGATCATGCGCCTCACGGAAAACAGGAAAATCCACTTCACACAAAAACCTGACCTGATACAGAAAAACGGATGTCATTTCCAGATTCTGTTGCAAAAATGTCCTCAATCAAATGAAAATGTATTTTTTGTAATCCAGTGTAATAATCCATTCATCTCAAATCCTTCAATGCATTGAATGAGGAGGAGGCCGGAGGTGCTCACTGGACCTCGATCGTGTGTGGTGGTACCAGGTGCTCTTCGGAAGAAAACGGGCAGAGTCAAATGAATGAAGAAAATAAAGTTTCCGAGGCACAACTGGATTAAATACTTGTTTATTAAACGCCGACGCGTTTCTACCTTTGGGTCTTTATTGAGGCAGTGCATTCAATGCACGCCTGGAGTAAGTATGTATTTAACTGTATTTAACTAATTTCACGTTAAACCATGCATCCATATTGACAGACGGCCGTAGGCCTGACCCGATTTGTTCTTCTTTCTTCGGGTTGTAGCTGATATGCAGCATTTAACCAAAGTGACACCTGGGGGAAAATCAATGGCTAATTTGAGCAAGCACTTCTTCATGGAGGTGACCGGACGGCCGGGGCTAATGAAAAAGGTAGCTAGCCTTAAAGTTATCATTTCCTTGTGTAAAGTGTCACTACTGCTAAAAATCAATGGCTAATTTAAGGAGGCATTGTTTAATTGCTTCCACCGATGGGAAAAATGAAAACGGATGTGTTGGTAATGAAAAAAACAGCACTTGCCTTAATTTGTCAGAGCGAGTTCCAGCCCGCGCCCCCACGCCGCTCCCACTCCGAGGTGTTATTGATCGAGCCCTGACTTTGAACACCTGACTGCCTCGCTGAGACAATAAGCTCTGACCAAATCTACTTAGACAGAAGGAGGCTCCAACAAAAACTCATTTCGCGTTGGGCCGTTTTATACTTTTTCTCCATTGATTCATACTATACACGTTTTCCTAAACACTGAACGCTGTTTTCTTCATCAGGACCTAATTCAAAAAGCTCTGTGATATGGGTCAAAATCACCTTCACAATGTTAGGCAGCGTTTCTAGTTAAGTTTCCATGTAACGCATTACCTGACTGCACAATACTGTTATTATGAAAATATCCCATTAGAGACTCCTGTGTTACCAATAACATATTTAATAATAATAAATATATACAGTGGGGTGCCAAAGTTTAGGCAGTCTACATTTCTAATAATGTGAATAATGAAGCGTGGGGGTATTGCCTATACCCCTTTCAGTTATATTTTTAAGATACGTATAAACATTGTTCTTAACCTCAAAAGAAAATGGGTTATAATTGGAGCATTTTATATAATCATTTTATGAAGAATATTATCAAAAGACACAACTAAACAATAAAGAAGCATGAAATCAATTTGTACTTTTGGAAAATCTTTTTTCTGACAATGAAATAAAAGTGCAAAGATAATCACTATACATATTCTTGTTTTGCACCACTAAGTTAGCCTGGCTAACGCCAGACTGTGTGGGCTTTTGAACTTCACAACAGCCTGGGGACCATGGCCGAAATCTTTGCATGGATTTGGGGACCAATCACAGAACGAGGAGGGACGGTAAGATGATGACTCGCTATTCGACATACGGAAGCTTGTAGGGATAAAAAAAAAGTTTATTTACGGATCCAACATGACAGCAGCAGACGCGACGCCATCTTTCGATCAAGCTTTAGAACATGTTCTAAATAGTTTAGCTCAAAAGTTTAGCGGGTACGTCATCTGATACGATGATACGATTGGCTATGGCTACGTGCAGACGCATGAGAGACATCCAGCACAATAAACGGCTATGGACAATCGTAAACCACACCTCTCCTGTGAGGAAATGAATTGGTGGTCCCCAGACTAAATATCACTGATTTTAGTCTGGCGTTAGCCAGGCTACCACTAAGTACAGATGATTTGTGTTTTGTATCAGAACAAAGGCAGGAGGTGTGTTATTTTTTTTGTAGGTTTCCTCTTTGATTTCATGTACAGTATTAGACTTGCTATTAGGGTGACCAGATGAGCCGACCTGAAATTCAGGACGAGATTCGCGGATAGGAGGGGAGGGGCAGGGCGTTGGGGGTGTACTCTATTTGAAGACCCCGCTGCTTGCATTTACTCCCGCCCGCTAAAAATAACCCATGGCCGCGCGTGTTAGGAGGGACTTGACAAACAGCAACTGAAGAGTGTTCAGAACAGGAGCGCATGCTCGAGCCACGCAAATACAGCGTGGTGTGTGTTTACAGCGGAGAGAGAGGAGAGACACACTGATGAGCACGGGTCCACAGCTCCAGTCTGCGCGCCGCGTCCCGGTACTCTAGGGGAGTTCTAAAATATTTTTCGGGACAATTTGTGTCGGATTCGGGATTCGGGACGAGAGCCTGGATTTCAGGACTGTCCCGAATTTTTCGGGGCGTATGGTCACCCTACTTGCTATGGTTCTATTATGAGCCTCAGAGCCACAGGTTTAAGCCTGTAAACTGTCAGACAAATGATCCAGTCAGAAATAACAGTGCAGCTTATGTTTTCCTCCTCCGTTGCAGCTCCTCTGTTTCACTCAATGAATGACTGACGTTCTCCTGCATCTTCTGTCATACGCTCCTCATGGTCCTGAATCTTCTCTCCATCAAATGTCCACGTCCTGGGACATAACTGTCTGTCCAGGTCAGCGAGGGTTGTCCCAAAGTTTGAAATAAACAAGCAGTAGCTAAAGCAGATGAGCTAGTTAGCATCGTAATGCTACCTGTTAGCATCGTAGTTAGCACTGTAATCAATCAATCAATCAATCAATCAATCTTTATTTATATAGCGCTTTTCATACATTTCATGTAACACAAAGTGCTTTACAGATTTAAAAACATTCTCTCACACCCACCTCCTCCCACAAATACAAACACATTGTCGCACTCACACTCTCCCCACCCACCTTCCCAGAGACACACCACACAAGCACAACACACACACTCAAGGTAAAACAATGGACGCAATGCACATAAGGCTGAGGTAAGGCTGGGTACAGATAAACCAGGTAAGGAAACACCATCCAAGGAGCCGTCTGCATCGGGAACGGCATCTCGGCTGCAGCCACAGGGCACCAGCACAGGACGCCCGGAGGAGGCGCGGTAGAAACACCACACCTCCATCCAGACACCCACAGGACAGCACCCCAGCAGCCACAGCCAATGACTGCTCCCGAGGCAGAGGGCTCCTCCAGAGGAAACTATAAAAATGGTTAAAATAAGTAAAAAGTAAAAGTAAAAATAAGAATATAAGGACCACTAAAATAAGACCGAGAGGTAAAATACATAAAGAAAACATAAATAAATAAATATTAATAACAATTAAATAAATAGGCCTAGCAAGAATAAATATCAGTTAAAAGCTAAACTAAAAAGGTGGGTCTTGAGCCTGCTTTTAAAAACATGAACGTTCTCTGCGGTCCTGAGCTCCTCCTCAGGTCGTTCCAGAGGCGAGGGCCATAATATTGGAAAGACGCCTCGCCGTGAGTCTTTCTGTTGACTTTAGGAATAACTAGGAGACCACTGCCGGTGGAGCGAAGGGGCCGTGAAGGTTCATAAGGTAAAAACAATTCTGAGAGATAAGAAGGACCAAGACCATTAAGACATTTAAAAACCATTAAAAGAACTTTAAAATCGATCCTGAAACACACGGGGAGCCAATGCAGCGACTCTAAAACCGGTGTAATGTGGTCCCGCCTCCTGGTCTTTGTCAGGACACGAGCTGCTGAATTTTGTAAAAGTTGTAAACCTGAGATACTCTTTTTGGGAAGACCAGAAAGCAGGGCATTACAGTAGTCGATACGACTGGTGATAAAAGCATGCATTAGCGTCTCCGTGTTGGCCCGAGAGAGAATGGGGCGGACTCTGGCTATGTTCTTTAGATGGTAAAAACCTATCTTTGTGATATTCTCAATGTGTGGAATTAAAGTCAGCTCAGAGTCAAAAATCACACCCAGGTTCTTCACCTGTGAGGAAGGATTAAAAGATAATGACTGTAGTTTGGGTAAAAGTTTCTCTCTCTGGGCCTCAGGACCGATGACTAAAACTTTTGTCCTGGTTAAGCTGGAGAAAGTTTTCTGCCGTCCAGGATTTGATATCTATAATGCAGTTAAAAAGTGCATCCATTGGCCTGGTGTCATCAGGAGACATGGAGATGTACAACTGTGTATCATCAGCGTAACTATGAAAGTTGACTCCATGTCTCTTGATGACACCACCAAGAGGGAGCATATACAGGTTAAAAAGCACTGGGCCTAAAATCGAACCCTGGGGCACACCACATGTAATTTAATGCTACCTGCAAATACCTCCTCCATACGGGCCAGGTCCAGTCGACTTAAGAACAGTTTCATACACAAGGCCATCGGGAAGCTGAACTCCCTGCCCTCCCTCCCACTCCTCTTCGCCCACCCCCGCTCACAATCAAGGATGAGAGAAATATAATTTCAAATCATTCACATGGTTTGACAAATAAAAAATCTTGAATCTTGAATCTTGAATCCAGAAAAGTCCGTTTAGACATGACGTCTTACTGGAGAAAGTTGTCAAAGTCCATTAGTTTGACAAAATCCTTTCACCTCTTCTCAGGCAACAACACGAAGCTTCTCCGTCTCTCAAATGAGTTGTTTTTCCTCCCCTGGATTCGTACGTGAGTTCAGCGCTGCTACTAACAAGCTTCTCGTATATTGTTTACAGTCGAGTACCGATTCCTCCGCCATTGGCCGACACAGCTACGCATGCAGGTGACATAGCAGTATTAATATGATTGACAGCTTCCGTTGTCCAACTACAGCAGACAACAAAAACACAGTAGCAAATATTACTTAGCTGCTAATCACAGTGGGAGTGTCTAGGCCAAATCTTGCGCCCCAAGAGGAGAATGAAGGCGGCCACTAAGAGAGAAGCCTACAGTCACATGCTGTCCAAAAGTTTAAGGACTTGTATTCACTTCTATCAGACCAGCACCACTCCATTTGAGAGACAATGTTCACACACAGAAATAGATGAATCCAGTGTAAAACCCCTTTTTAAATACATTTCTGAAAGGCTTTTCTGCAAACTATTTTGTATTATTGATTTATGATGATAATAAGGATATTTTAAGAAACATTTTTAGAGAGGGCAGCGCTCAGCTGCCACTGGCGGGGAAGATGGAAGGATCTCCAAAAGGCACGAGGATGTAGACGAGACATTCCCATAACATTCCCAAACGAATGAGGTTTTACATCATCTAATATTCATGTGAAAAAGGCCAGAGCAAAAGTGTTCACACTTACCGCTACTGTCCAGTAGCCCCACAACATAGCACATTTCACAGTTTTAAAGGCTTTTCTAGGTGCCAAGAGTCTTTCAGTTCTTGTTTGATGGATTTTAGCTCTTTCTTCGTTACAAAAGTCTTCCAGAACTGAGAGATTTCTGTGCTATCTGTCACGCACTGCTCTTTGGAGGTTTATCCACAGATCTTCAACTATGTTTAGGTCAGGAGAGTGTGAAGGCCATGGCTAAACCTTCAGATTGCAGCTCTTGATGCTGTCCATCGTGGATTTGAAGCTGTGTTTATAATCATTAGCCATTAGTAGAACTTTGTAACCTTTTCACCGATGTTACGTTTTCCTTCAGGATTTGTTGGAAATAAATTTTATCCATTCATCGTTTATCTAAAATTGTTCCATGTGCCACTGGACGGTCTCGATCCTGGCCGTCTGCTTAGGACAGGGGACACCCGCGCCGCTCGTCGCCACCCACTGCTGACACTTATTTGGACATTATGTTTGCCTGGATACTTGATTCACCTGAACCTTACATTGTCTTATTTACTGCTCTGTTTTATTGCCTTAATGTTCGCTGCAGCCCTATGAGGCAACTCCTGTTGTGATATTGGGCTATACAAAACCATTGATTGATTGATTGGCTGCAATACAACCCCAAAAGATGATGGTTCGACCCCCAGGATGAGCAGTTGGGCAGATGTCCTCTACATGAAATTCCATGCACCTTTCTCTACAAACAGACCTCTGCTCATTTCGACTAAAAGTTATATTTTATTTAACCTGTTTTTTGTCTTCCAAATGCATGAGGCTCGTCTTAACATTATACCCAAACTTTTGCATCCCCCTTGCGGCATGCGGCGGATTTTGTAAATAAGGAAGTTGGTGGTTTTACAAGAAGTCGGCCAGAAGAAGAGACAAATGTGAACGATGGATGTTGTTTCAGCCACAAAAGGATACAAAGAGACATTAAGAACTGTTCAAATTTTAAATGTAGGAGGATTCAATGAATGTACAGTACCCCTTGAAAGCATTAAACTGTGAATGAACTCGAGGGATTGTGTAGGAAACAATAAAGGGTTAAATAACTCCAAATATGTTTAATATTTTAAATTCTTCCAAATTGCCACCCTGTATTCTTGGCATTTTCTCAGTGAGCTTCATATGGTCCTTGTCCCTGAAATGGTTCAATAGTCTGAAGTCAAAACCATTTCTGGTGACGACATCGTGAAGCCCATTGAGAAAATGTCCAAAGTGCAAAGCAGTAATCAAAGCAAAAGCAAAGAATCTATTTCACCTTATTTTGTTTAAAACACAATTAACGCCTTCAGTGAGAATCTACAATGTAAATGGTCTCGAAATAAAAGAATAAACAATACATACTATTAAAAGTGTTTCTTTTGACGGGTACTGTACGTTTTAGAACGCGACGATAACACTTCTGATCGTCGGCAATGAGAAGAAAACCCTCTTAAAGAAGATGAAGCAGGTACATTCTTGTTTAGTACATTAAGACAATATTTAACTCGTGGTTAATTGGGTCTTCCAGCCAGGCTAAGTGTGTGTGGAGTGAAGGACGAACAAATCCGTACTCTGTGTGAAGCACTCTGGGTAACAAATTATATTCCATTCCATCGTTTTCTGAGATATTTATGCCAGTTTGAATCCTATTGAATCCTATTTAATGACATTACCGGCAGAACTTTTAAATGTGGCCTGTTTTGCCCTATAGCGCTGTGACTCCAGTGTCTGCTTGTGTCGACTTCACGGTTTCTGAACGCGACACAAATGACTGTGGTTTATTCAAAGCCGGCCCATTGAAATGCCATGCAAAAACGTGCTGCTGTTTTCCATGTGCGTCCGGCGCTCCGTCCCCAGGCTCCGCCTCCTCCGGGCCCTCACTGGACCAGGCGTCTTACACCTCTGCCAGGAGCCGCGCCGTCCCACGTCTGAAATGCAAACGCTCCCGGTTCTCTCCTTGTATGGCCTTCGGTTCCGGTGGCAGCGGCCCAGCTCCGGTGCGCTCCCTTGTCTGCACTGCCGGTCACCGCGAGGGCCGGAGAGGCAGATGGCCCCTGCTCCTTTACTCATCACACTTTAGAACGGTGGAGGTATGGGTTCAAGGTATGGCACCAAGGGGTGAGTGAGGACACCTAGTGGCCTATATATGGTTTCATCCGCGGCACAGTTATCCAATCTGAGTTTACAGATATCCAGTGAGGAGATTTATGGCTCTTTTATGGGAGCAAAAATCTTTGGGATCCGTTCATTTAAACGAGTCGTTGGCTAATTTTTTAGTTTTGATTTTTAAAGAAGCCGGACAGAAAACTCCTGCAGTTCGAAAACCAATTTGCTCAGAGGTTCGGTATGACCAATGTTACAGCAGGATTCATTTGAACCTTTGGCAGGCGTATCATGAAAGTAAATGACAGAAAAGAGACAAACGCTTTACCAAGATGTTTTTTTACGCAAAAACCTTTAGGCCCTGTTCACACGAAGTCAAGCTCAGGACTAAACGCAAAGATACTTTATCAATCCAGATGAAACCGCTGTTTTGGAGGTCTGTAAACAAACATTTTCCAAAGAGGCAGTTGTGGTGAACAGGTCTGGGCTCATTCTACACATTAGGACATGGCTGGAACATGTACGGGGAGGAAAATACATAATATTAACATTTTAAAACTCTGTATAGTCTCTTTAACTGTTTAGTTGGATATTGCAAAAAAGATGAGTATGAAACAATGAATACGTGAATTTAACTGAGTAAAGTAACAAAAGAAACTAATGGGACAAAGTAACCTAAATCTACTTAAGGTCAGCTCACACTACACGACTTTTATGCCCGATTTTGATACAATTCTCAGTCGCGCCGAGTCTTCCCGAGTCGTGTTTAGTCGAAGGCAGTCACAGAGAGTCGTGTCGTGTAGTGTGGGGGTCACGACTGGACTGGCGCTCGAATCGTGTAGTGTGGGCAGCAGTCAGACGCAACTGGACTACAGTCGCAGGAAATCAAACATGTTGATTTTTAAGCCCGATTTTGGACGCACGGGAGAAACGTGGGTGATTTTACCGTCCCCAAAGTGAACACACAGAAAGCAGTGGCCAATGACAGAGTGAAATTAATTTCTCTGTCAAAACAGCGGCACAAACAACTCATTTCATGGCAACAGCCCCACACGAAACAGCACAACTTTATATCACCAAAAGTTCACGAGAACCACCTTTTCAAGCTACATTTCAACCGCGAACAGAGTTTAGCAGCACTTACTGAGTTTGGAGACGAACTGTTCAGCTTCACCTAGCCGCTAGCGGCTCCCCTCTCCGCTTTCTCCTCCCAATGGCCGCTGGCTGCTCTGCTTTGCTACGACGACACTGGAGGCCGCCATTGCTGTAGTACCGCCATATAGCCGCTAGTCCACCATTGGAATGCATTGCACTTTAGACACGTTAAAAACAACTCTAATGCCCGGTGCCTAATTTTTTGGAACTGTCTAAAGCTAGATATTCCTTCTGAGATTACGCTGGGTTAGACACAATCAGAGGCACCGGGCTGGTTATCGTAGGATAAGTTTTTGAAATCTCATACTAATGAGGGTCAGACTGTTAGCATTGGAGCTGCGCGAGCTACACGTCACGCAAGGGCCTAGTCTACAGTGAAGATCCCGCTCTTATGCCCTTATTAGGAACATGCTTCGTCAGAGCTGGGGAGGAGGAGTCTGTAAATCCGCCATGATTTCCCCTTGAACGTGGTCATTATGGTAAACGGGGAGGAGTGAGGAGGAGTTGTCTATTATTTGTATAGTCTATGTCTCCTCCGCCTCCTCCATCTCGGGGCTGAGGCCCGTCTCTTTTTCTTATTAAATCCACTGAAATATGTCCCGCTTCTTCGTGTCGCCGACTTTTATCTCCATTTGACAAAACTGTAGCCAAGTTGAAGGCTTTGTTGCAGTAGTAGCCTTGCACTGCGATGTTGTGACACTGTTGACCAATCGGGACACGCACATGTTTTCCCACGCTCACAAACACTGCGCTATCTTTGCGGATCCTATCTGGCTGCGTTTCATCGGTTGAATTCCAACCTACCATTCAGCGAGCGGGGGAGGCGGGTGCTGTAGGTGATGTTACGCATTTGCACCGGATTTGCTGGTTGTAGTTTGAAAACAAGTCCAATCGTTTCAAAGGAGTTAATTCCTCCCACCTGATAACGGAGCTCAATTGTGACGTTCCAGACCCTCTGTACGATATGAGTATGAGGGTATGGTAAGACCAGGCTACCCCATTCTATATAAGATCATTTAAGACTAGAACAATCGTGTAGTGTGTGCTGACCTTTAGTCACACGTGGATTAAGGGTTTTAACTGCGACATTTGGTGTTTCAATCACACTTTACAAAAAGCAAAACTACAAAATGTGAAAACGGCTGAAAAGAAATATCCAGTAGTTTTACCTCCTGATTTTCAAGCGATCTCCCCATAAGCCCCTCCCACCCCTCTCCTCTTGGTCCCCTTTGCTGCGCAGCTGTTTTAATAAAGAGGAAGAAAGTAGATGTACTGTGAACAGTGCTGTAGTGAAGCCATGGCGAGTGCTTTTACTCCGCGATGTAAGGATTAAGCTTAGCAAGAGACCGAGATGTGAGGAGAGCATTTCCTCAATACTCAGGAGGAGCCAAAAGATTACTCAAAGACTTCCCAAAAGCAAAGTTTCCTCTTGAAATTTTGGAAAGAAATTGCGTTTGTTTGCCACAGAAAATAGGGCTTTGTTTGTTTTTCTTTGGGGGGGGGGAGAAGGCAGTAAATTGTTCAAACCATTTCTTAACCACTCAGGACTGGGCCAGGCCTGTAATAGGGAGCCCCATTATAGAGGCTTGATCATTGGGCGCCGGCGTTGTTCCCCAGAATGACCGCTGAATCATTTATGCCCTCGCTGATGGAGAGACACGGGCCCGCTGTGCAAACAAGACGCACAGTATTAAAAGCCAACTTGTTTCAAACAGACAAACACGTTTACTGGAGCCGATGGGCCACGCGATGGGAGGAAGGCCCGAGGAGGAGACGTTTAACCCGAGCAAACAGCCGACGAAGAGGAGCAAACAGCTGAGCGGAGCCATCAGGAGCAGACATGGAGGCGGCACATGAGGGTCGCTAACGGAGATGGGTCGCGGTGCTTTTAAAAGTAACGAGTTAAGTCGAGACGCTGCAGGTGAAGACACGCAGCTAGTTTTCTCCTTAAAGGGGGGTATTATGTAAAATCGACTTTTTCAAGCTTTATATCATGTTATTATGTCATTCCCTCATTAAACACATGCCTGGAGTGTTGCCTTGGCTCATTCACATATTTTTGAGTAATCAGTAAAAACTTAGACGGCAGCCATTTTAGGTGTAGCTATGCCTCAGTCCTCCTAGGAACGCCCCCACCTCCTGGAGACGCCTCTGGACCTTTTGTCACCAGCCAAGCCACCAACCACTGCTCCTCAGCTCAGCAGAGCCCCCTCCCCGCACAGTAGTGTTGTTTAGATGCCACAGCAGTGTCGGAAAGCTTCTTAAAGAGACAGAGGCCTATTTCAAGACGTTCAGTACAGCCATTTTGAGAGAGCAATTTTATTCAAGGCAGTTATTTTAATTTACTGCATATACAGACCAACAGAAGGTTACGTCATCATTGTAGTATGCTATAGACTGGTGCTATGTGATTGAAAAACGCATAATACCCCCTCTTTAACATCTTAGTTTTAATGTCAGAGTGTAAATGAGACGAATCTTACCCTTTAAAGTGTTTACTTCATGATGTTTCGTTACTAGCGAGCCGGAGCTATCCAGGAACATCGCCATCCCGCCTCTGCCCGATCCCATCAGATATTGAAGCTAAGCAGGAAGGGCCTGGTCGGTTCTTGGATGGGAGACCAAGTGAGTGAGTGGTTGGCGGTGGTCGAAGGGGCCAATGGTGCAGATTGACAGCCTTGCGTCAGTCAGTCTACCCCAGAGCAGCTGTGGCTACAATAGTAGTTTACCACCTCCGAGTATGGAGGGAATGAATAATGCGATGTAAAGTGTCTTTGAGTGTCCGGAAAACCAATGCATTATTATTAGGCCCGAGAGCCTGACAGGGTCCGGGCCTGTTGTTATTGTACAAGCAGTGCGCGGAGCGCACTGACGAAAGACGTGCGCGTAGCGCACGTCCCAAAAAGAGCGCGGAGCGCTCAAGAAACAGAGCGCGGAGCGCTCCCCATGCATTACACAGTAATAACGACACTCCCGGCACCCCGACCTGTCCGGTGATATAAGCGTGTGCCGCGAAAGCGGCACATTTGTTGCTGCTCGAATAAAAAAAGGTGAAAACCACAGGCAAGGCGCAACATGGACAAGAAAGCAGTCGATGACGAGCGCAACGCGCTCGTCATCGACCATGGCCACTCACCAGCACTCAAAACACTGTTACAGTGACTCAGGGCATCGAGGCCTATCCGATAATATAGGTCTTTGCCGCGAAAGCGGCATATTTGCTTCTGCTCGCACAAAAATACGGGAAAAAAAACCCATTGGGAAATATTGAGAAAGAAGAGGTAAAAGAGGAGCGCAACGCGCTCGTATTTGACAATAAACCCCACGGTTGGATTACTGGACGTGAGACCTTTCCGAATATATAAATATGCGCCGCCGAAGGCGGCGCTATATTGTTATTGTACGGGTTTTTCTTATTATTAGGCCCGAGAGCCTGACAGGGTCCGGGCCTGTTGTTATTGTACAAGCAGTGCGCGGAGCGCACTGACGAAAGACGTGCGCGTAGCGCACGTCCCAAAAAGAGCGCGGAGCGCTCAAGAAACAGAGCGCGGAGCGCTCCCCATGCATTACACAGTAATAACGACACTCCCGGCACCCCGACCTGTCCGGTGATATAAGCGTGTGCCGCGAAAGCGGCACATTTGTTGCTGCTCGAATAAAAAAGGTGAAAACCACAGGCAAGGCGCAACATGGACAAGAAAGCAGTCGATGACGAGCGCAACGCGCTCGTCATCGACCATGGCCACTCACCAGCACTCAAAACACTGTTACAGTGACTCAGGGCATCGAGGCCTATACGATAATATAGGTCTTTGCCGCGAAAGCGGCATATTTGCTTCTGCTCGCACAAAAATACGAAAAAAAAAACCCATTGGGAAATATTGAGAAAGAAGAGGTAAAAGAGGAGCGCAACGCGCTCGTATTTGACAATAAACCCCACGGTTGGATTACTGGACGTGAGACCTTTCCGAATATATAAATATGCGCCGCCGAAGGCGGCGCTATATTGTTATTGTACGGGTTTTTCTTATTAGGCCCGAGAGCCTGACAGGATCCGGGCCTGTTGTTATTGTACAGGCAGTGCGCGGAGCGCACTGACGAAAGACGTGCGCGTAGCGCACGTCCCAAAAAGAGCGCGGAGCGCTCAAGAAACAGAGCGCGGAGCGCTCCCCATGCATTACACAGTAATCACGACACTCCCGGCACCCCGACCTGTCCGGTGATGTAAGCGTGTGCCGCGAAAGCGGCACATTTGTTGCTGCTCGAATAAAAAAAGGTGAAAACCACAGGCAAGGCGCAACATGGACAAGAAAGCAGTCGATGACGAGCGCAACGCGCTCGTCATCGACCATGGCCACTCACCAGCACTCAAAACACTGCTAGAGTGACTCAGGGCATCGAGACCTATCCGATAATATAGGTCTTTGCCGCGAAAGCGGCATATTTGCTTCTGCTCGCACAAAAATACGGAAAAAAAAACCCATTGGGAAATATTGAGAAAGAAGAGGTAAAATACGAGCGCAACGCGCTCGTATTTGACAATAAACCCACGGTTGGATTACTGGACGTGAGACCTTTCCGAATATATAAATATGCGCCGCCGAAGGCGGCGCTATATTGTTATTGTATGGGTTTTTCTTATTCTTATTATTATTTTTCCTCTCCCCCTAAAAAGCCAGTTTCGGTAACTTCCCACTGATGAAAAGTCCTGAATTTTTGCCCAAAATTCAATTAGGTGAAAAAAAAAACTTCACATCTCCAAAATGTAAAAATTCAAAAAAATGGCGCGTCAGCGCCCCCTGGAAAAACCACGTTAACATTGCGCCCTATGGCCAGACCCCCCAAAATCCTGAAATCCCAGAAAATTTTAGTTCGTCGTAAACGAACAAAATTCGGCACAGTGATTGGTCACATGAAGCCAAACAAAAAAGATATTATGCGGTTGCTAGGCAACCATCAGGATGGCGGCCATATTGGCCAGAAGAGCGATCTGGCGCCGAAGGCGCCATTTCGTGCGCTCGCATTTGAACGAACTCGTCCTAGGGCGTTGAACGCAGCGACTCCCCGTTCGCTCCAGATCATCTACACAAGTGGGACATCAAAAGTTATTAAAAACTTTCTAATAGGATTAATGGTGTTGTCATGGCGACGCCATGAAATCGGCGTCCATTTTCAGCGCTCGCCGCCGCGTTCAAACAGTCATAACTCGCACAAACTGTGGCCGATTTGAGCGAAACTTGAATCGTTGGTCGAGTCGTTGACCCCGGATGTTTTGATATCTGAAATATGAAAATGGGCGCAATAGCGCCCCCTGCAGAGCACCAAATAAAAATTAATAGGGAAAAAAATTTAAGTTTGTCGTAGACAAAAGAAATTTGGCACAGACATCCGTCACGTGACCCGAACAAAAAAGTCATTGAGGCCACGCCCCTTTTCTCACCGTGTTGCCATGGCAATGACCCGATGTCAACTTTGGCGCAGCCAAACCAAAATTGGTACACGCGTGCATCATGACAGTCCGAACAAAAAGTACATTACATGGTTGCTAGGCAACCAACAGGAGGGCGGCCATTTTGGGAAAAATGTAGTAATCTGGCGCCAAAGGCGCCATTTCGTGCCCTCGCATTTGAACGAACTCCTCCTAGGGCGTTGAACGCAGCGACTCCCCGTTCGCTCCAGATCATCTACACAAGTGGGACATCAAAAGTTATTAAAAACTTTCTAATAGGATTAACGGTGTTGTCATGGCAACACCATGAATTCGGTGTCCGTTTTCGGTGCTCGCCGTCACCTTTATACAGTCATAACTCGCACAAACTGTGGCCGATTTGAGCCAAACTTGAATCGTTGGTCAAGTCCTCGACCCCGGATGTTGTGATAGGAAATTTGAAAATGGGCGCGATAGCGCCCCCTGCAGAGCACCAAATAAAAATGAAGAATAAAATTGAACTTTGTCGTAGACAAATGAAATTTGGCACAGACATCCGTCACGTGATACCGATCAAAAAAGTCAATGATGGCCACGCCCCTTTTCCCACCGTGTTGCCATGGTAACGACCCGGTGTCAACTTTGGATCATCTCCGCTGCTCTCACCATGCGCTGGAGGCTCTTTCGGCAGGAGGCAGTGCTGGCGCCGTGCCACACAGTGATGGAGCTGGTCAGGATGCTCTCTATAGTCCCTCTGTAGAAGAACCTCACAGTGATGGAGCTGGTCAGGATGCTCTCTATAGTCCCTCTGTAGAAGTGCCACACAGTGATGGAGCTGGTCAGGATGCTCTCTATAGTCCCTCTGTAGAAGTGCCACACAGTGATGGAGCTGGTCAGGATGCTCTCTATAGTCCCTCTGTAGAAGTTGCACATAACAGAGGCTGGGACTCTGGCTCTTCTTAACTTGCGGACAAAGTAGAGACACTGATTACTTTTCTTGACCAGTGATGTAGTGTGCATGGTCCAGGAGAGGTTCACTGTGATATGCACACCCAGGAGCTTAGTGCTGGTCACCCTCTCCACTGCAGCACCGTTGATTATAATCAAGCATGCTCCTCTAATAATTATTAGAGGAGCATGCTGGACCCGCGCTCTTCGAAAATCCATAACAATCTCTTTTGTCTTCTCCACATTTAGAGAGAGATTGTTCTGTGTGCACCACATGGCCAGACTGCTCACCTCACTCCTGTAGTTTGACTCGTCTCTGTTGCTGATGAGACCCACCACTGTTGTGTCGTCTGCAAACTTGATGAAGAGGTTTGAGTCGTACTTTGGAGAGCAGTCATGGGTCAGCAGAGTGAACAGGAGGGGGCTCAGCACACAGCCTTGGGGAGCCCCCGTGTTCAGTGTGATGGTTCTGGAGGATTTCCGCCAACACGTACAGCCTGTGGTCTCCCCGTCAGAAAGTCCAGCAGCCAGTTGCACAGTGATGTGTTGATCCCCAGGTGGAGCAGTTTGTGTATTAGCTGCTGTGGGATTATAGTGTTGAATGCTGAGCTAAAGTCTAAAAACAGCATTCTGGAGACTTGGATGACTCAATCTTCAGATCATCAAAAACATGACACAGGATAATCTCACCAACATGGTGTCGACAGGCTGACCAAAGGAGAACTTGTCCAAGCTGCTTCTGGACTGTCACACAGGCTGCAGTTACGTGACCTGTATTTGATTCTGTGGTCATGAAAAAATGGTCTGAATTATTGGCACTCTATAGCTAAATCCCCAAAACAGAGCGGCACTCAATGTGTTAACAGTCAACATGTGCTAAATCTAACAGCCCTGTAATGACTAATAACAGTTTGCATATAACATTTGTAAAACAGGCTCTAGAATTGCGACAACATGAAAGTATAACATATTAAGTTCAATAAAATAAAATTAAAAGGTTTAATACAAAATTAGATAAAATTGAAATATTTTGTAAAAACTCACTTTCAAAGATTGCAGACTTCACAAACAGCTTGAATAAACAAGCAAAGAATAGTTATTTTATCAAATTCAGTACCATTGTAAAATATTACATAAGTAAAGAGCAAATAACATTCAACTACATGAATATCGCTATAGAATGCCCATATAACCCAATGCAAATCTTGCTTATTGAGGTGGACCCCTAAACAATGTTGGAATTAGACAAAAATTGGTAGAAATTCTTTTTATGACCAAAGGAATGTTTTTAAACTGGGGACAGAATAATTGGTTGACATTGGGGCGTTTGATGCACCCTAGCGTGCGTCATGACTGTCCGAACAAAAAAGTACATTACATGGTTGCTAGGCAACCAACAGGAGGTCGGCCATTTTGGGAACAATCGAGTGATCTGGCGCCGAAGGCGCCATTTCTTGCCTTTGCTCTTTTACAATCTCGACCTAGTGTGGCAGGTAGGGCGCGGCAGCGCCTCCCGGTTATTGGGGCGGCGTGCGGCCACCGGCGTCAACCGGCCAAACGAGACCCTCGAGGGCCTCTAAATGCCGCTTGCGGCTTTAATTATTATTATTATTAGGCCCGAGAGCCTGACAGGGTCCGGGCCTGTTGTTATTGTACAAGCAGTGCGCGGAGCGCACTGACGAAAGACGTGCGCGTAGCGCACGTCCCTAAAAGAGCGCGGAGCGCTCAAGAAACAGAGCGCGGAGCGCTCCCCATGCATTACACAGTAATAACGACACTCCCGGCACCCCGACCTGTCCGGTGATGTAAGCGTGTGCCGCGAAAGCGGCACATTTGTTGCTGCTCGAATAAAAAAAGGTGAAAACCACAGGCAAGGCGCAACATGGATAAAAAAGTAGTCGATGACGAGCGCAACGCGCTCGTCATCGACCATGGCCACTCACCAGCACTCAAAACCCTAATACAGTGACTCAGGGCATCGAGGCCTATCCGATAATATAGGTCTTTGCCGCGAAAGCGGCATATTTGCTTCTGCTCGCACAAAAATACGAAAAAAAAATCCATTGGGAAATATTGAGAAAGAAGAGGTAAAAGAGGAGCGCAACGCGCTCGTATTTGACAATAAACCCCACGGTTGGATTACTGGACGTGAGACCTTTCCGAATATATAAATATGCGCCGCCTAAGGCGGCGCTATATTGTTATTGTACGGGTTTTTCTTATTATTATTATTATTTTTCCTCTCCCCCTAAAAAGCCAGTTTCGGCAACTTCCCACTGATGAAAAGTCCTGAATTTTTGCCCAAAATTCAATTAGGTGAAAAAAAAAACTTCACATCTCCAAAATGTAAAAATTCAAAAAATGGCGCGTCAGCGCCCCCTGGAAAACCACGTTAACATTGCGCCCTATGGCCAGACCCCTCAAAATCCCGAAATCCCCGAAAATTTTAGTTCGTCGTAGACGAACAAAATTCGGCACAGTGATTGGTCACGTGAAGCCAAACAAAAAAAGATATTATGCGGTTGCTAGGCAACCATCAGGAGGGCGGCCATATTGGCCAGAAGAGCGATCTGGCGCCGAGGGCGCCATTTCGTGCCCTCGCATTTGAACGAACTCGTCCTAGGCCGTTGATCGCAGCGACTCCCCGTTCGCTCCAGATCATCTACACAAGTGGGACATCAAAAGTTATTAAAAACTTTCTAATAGGATTAACGGTGTTGTCATGGCAACGCCATGAATTCGGCGTCCATTTTTAGCGCTCGCCGCCGCGTTCAAACAGTCATAACTCCGACATACTGTGGCCGATTTGAGCGAAATTTGAATCGTTGGTCGAGTCGTCGACCCCGGATGTTTTGATATATGAAATTTGAAAATGGGCGCGTTAGCGCCCCTGCAGAGCACCAAATAAAAATGAATGAGGAAAAAAATTGAACTTTGTCGTAGACAAACGAAATTTGGCATAGACATCTGTCACGTGACCCCGAACAAAAAACGTATTGAGGCCACGCCCCTTTTCCCACCGTGTTGCCATGGCAACGACCCGATGTCAACTTTGGCGTAGCCAAACCAAAATTGGTACACGCGTGCGTCATGACAGTCCGAACAAAAATGTACATTGCATGGTTGCTAGGCAACCAACAGGAGGGCGGCCATTTTGGGAAAAATCCAGTGATCTGGCGCCGAAGGCGCCATTTCGTGCCCTCGCATTTGAACGAACTCGTCCTAGGGCGTTGAACGCAGCGACTCCCCGTTCGCTCCAGATCATCTACACAAGTGGGACATCAAAAGTTATTAAAAACTTTCTAATAGGATTAACGGTGTTGTCATGGCAACACCATGAATTCGGCGTCCATTTTCAGCGCTCGCCACCGACTTCAAACAGTCATAACTCGCACATACTGTGGCCGATTTGAGCGAAACTTGAATCGTTGGTCGAGTCCTCGACCCCGGATGTTTTGATATATGAAATATGAAAATGGCGCAATAGCGCCCCCTGCAGAGCACCAAATAAAAATTAATGAGGAAAAAATTTGAACTTTGTCGTAGACTAAAGAATTTGGCACAGACATACGTCACATGACCCCGAACAAAAAGTCATTGAGGCCACGCCCCTTTTCAAACCGTGTTGCCATGGCAACGACCCGATGTCAACTTTGGCGCAGCCAAACCAAAATTGGTACACGCGTGCGTCATGACAGTCCGAACAAAAAAGTACATTACATGGTTGCTAGGCAACCAACAGGAGGGCGGCCATTTTGGGAAAAATGTAGTAATCTGGCGCCGAAGGCGCCATTTCATGCTCTCCCGTTTAAACGAACTCGTCCTAGGGCGTTTAACGCAGCGACTCCCCGTTCGCTCCAGATCATCTACACAAGTGGGACATCAAAAGTTATTAAAAACTTTCTAATAGGATTAACGGTTTTGTCATGGCAACGCCATGAATTTGGCGTCCGTTTTCAGCGCTTGCCGCCGCATTCAAAGAGTCGTAACTCGAACAAACTGTGGCCGATTTCAGCGAAACTTGAATCGTTGGTCGAGTCGTTGACCCGGATGTTGTGATATAGGAAATTTGAAAATGGGCGCGATAGCGCCCCTGCAGAGCACCAAATAAAAATGAATAAGGAAAAAATTGAACTTTGTCATAGACAAACGAAATTTGGCACAGACATCTGTCACGTGACCCCGAACAAAAACGTATTGAGGCCACGCCCCTTTTCCCACCGTGTTGCCATGGCAACGACCCGATGTCAACTTTGTCGCAGCCAAACCAAAATTAGTACACGCGTGCGTCATGACTGTCTGAACAAAAAAGTACATTACATGGTTGCTAGGCAACCAACAGGAGGTCGGCCATTTTGGGAAAAATTGAGTAATCTGTCGCCGAAGGCACCATTTCGTGCACTCGCATTTGAACGAACTCCTCCTAGGGGGTTGAACGCAGCGACTCCCTGTTCGCTCCAGATCATCTACACAAGTGGGACATTAAAAGTTATTAAAAACGTTCTAATAGGATTAACGGTGTTGTCATGGCAACGCCATGAATTCGGCGTCCGTTTTCAGCGCTCGCTGCCGCGTTCAAAGAGTCATAACTCGCACAAACTGAAGCCGATTTGAGCGTAACTTGAATCGTTGGTAGAGTCGTCGACCCCAGATGTTGTGATATAGGAAATTTGAAAATGGGCGCGACAGCGCCCCCTGCAGACCACCAAATAAAAATGAATGAGGAAAAAAATTAACTTTGTCGTAGACAAAGAAATTTGGCACAAACATCCGACACGTGACCCCGAACAAAATTGTCATTGAGGCCACGCCCCTTTTCCCACTGTGTTGCCATGGCAACGACCCGGTGTCAACTTTGGCGTAGCTAAGCCAAAATTGGTACACGCATGCGTCACGACTGTCCGAACAAAAAAGTACATTACGTGGTTGCTAAGCAACCACCAGGAGGTCGGCCATTTTGGGAAAAATCGAGTGATCTGGCGCCGAAGGCGCCATTTCGTGCCCTCGCATTTGAACGAACTCGTCCTAAGCCGTTGATCGCAGCGACTCCCCGTTCACTCCAGATCATCTACACAAGTGGGACATTAAAAGTTATTAAAAACTTTCTAATAGGATTAACGGTGTTGTCATGGCAACGCCATGAGTTCGGCGTCCGTTTTCAATGCTTGCCGCCGTGTTCAAAGAGTTGTAACTCGCACAAACTGTGGCCGATTTGAGTATAACATGAATCGTTGGTCGAGTCGTCGACTACGGATTTTGTGATATAGGAAATTTGAAAATGGGCGCGATAGCGGCCCCTGCAGAGCACCAAATAAAATGAATGAGGAAAAACGGACCGATGTCAACTTTGGCGCAGCCAAACAAAAATTGGTGCACGCGTGCGTCATGACTGTTTGAACAAAAAAGTACATTACATGGTTGCTAGGCAACCAACAGGAAGTCGGCCATTTTGGGAAAAATCGAGTGATCTGGCGCCGAAGGCGCCATTTCTTGCTTTTGCACTTTTACAAACTCCACCTACAGTGGCAGCGACATCATAACCACGTAGGGCGCGGCAGCGCCTCCCGATTATTTGGGCGCATGTGGCCACCGGCGTCAACCGGCCAAACGAGACCCTCGAGGGCCTCTAAATGCCGCTTGCGGCTTTAATTATTATTATTTTTCTTCTCCCCTCAAAGTCCACTTTCCCACTGACGAAAAGTCCTGATTTTTTGCACAAAATTCAAACACGTGAAAACTAAATTCTTCACATTTAAAAATATAAAAATCAAAAAAATGGCGCGCCAGCGCCCCCTGGAAAATCAAAATTACATTGCGCCTATGGAGATGCCCGAAAACTTGACTTCGTCGTAGACGAAAAAAATTCGGCACAGTGATTGTTCATGTGAAGCCAAACAAAACACATATTACGCGGTTGCTAGGCAACCATCAGGAGGGCGGCCATATTGGCCAGAAGAGCGATCTGGCGCCGAAGGCGCCATTTCGTGCGCTCGCATTTTAACGAACTCGTCCTAGGGCTTTTAACGCAGCGACTCCCCGTTCGCTCCAGATCATCTACACAAGTGGGACATCAAAAGTTATTAAAAACTTTCTAATAGGATTAACGGTGTTGTCATGGCAACGCCATGAATTCGGCGTCCATTTTCAGCGCTCGCCACCGACTTCAAACAGTCATAACTCGCACATACTGTGGCCGATTTGAGCGAAACTTGAATCGTTGGTCGAGTCCTCGACCCCGGATGTTTTGATATATGAAATTTGAAAATGGGCGCGATAGCGCCCCCTGCAGAGCACCAAATAAAAATGAATAGGGAAAAAATTGAACTTTGTCGTAGACAAAAGAAATTTGGCACAGACATCCGTCACGTGACCCCGAACAAAAAAGTCATTGAGGCCACGCCCCTTTTCTCACCGTGTTGCCATGGCAACGACCCGATGTCAACTTTGGCGCAGCCAAACCAAAATTGGTACACGCGTGCGTCATGACTGTCCGAACAAAAAAGTACATTACATGGTTGCTAGGCAACCAACAGGAGGTCGGCCATTTTGGGAAAAATCGAGTGATCTGGCGCCAAAGGCGCCATTTCGTGCCCTCGCATTTGAACGAACTACTCCTAGGGCGTTGAACGCAGCGACTCCCCGTTCGCTCCAGATCATCTACACAAGTGGGACATCAAAAGTTATTAAAAACTTTCTAATAGGATTAACGGTGTTGTCATGGCAATGCCATGAATTCGGCGTCCATTTTCAGCGCTCGCCACCGCATTCGAAGTGTCATAACTCGCACATACTGTGGCCGATTTGAGTGAAACTTTAATCGTTGGTTGAGTCCTCGACCCCGTATGTTGTGATTTAGGACATTTGAAAATGGGCGCGATAGCGCCCCCTGCAGAGCACCAACAAAAAATTGAACTTTGTCGTAGACAAAAGAAATTTGGCACAGACATCCGTCACGTGACCCCGAACAAAAAAGTCATTGAGGCCACGCCCCTTTTCCCACCGTGTTTCCATGGCAACGAACCGATGCCAACTTTGGCGCAGCCACACCAAAGTTGGTACACGCGTGCGTCATGACAGTCTGAACAAAAAAGTACATTACATGGTTGCTAGGCAACCAACAGGAGGTCGGCCATTTGGGAAAAATCGAGTGATCTGGCGCCAAAGGCGCCATTTCGTGCCCTCGCATTTGAACGAACTCCTCCTAGAGCGTTGAACGGAGCGACTCCCCGTTCGGTCCAGATCATCTACACAAGTGGGACATCAAAAGTTATTAAAAACTTTCTAATAGGATTAACGGTGTTGTCATGGCAACGCCATGAATTCGGCGTCCGTTTTCGGTGCTCGCCGTCACCTTTAAACAGTCATAACTCGCACAAACCGTGGCCGATTTAAGCGTAACTTGAATTGTTGGTCAAGTCCTCGACCCCGGATGTTGTGATATAAGAGATTTGAAAATGGGCGCGATAGCGCCTCCTGCAGAGCACCAAATAAAAATGAATAAAATCAAACTTTGTCGTAGACAGAAGAAATTTGGCACAGATATCCGTCACGTGACCCCGAACAAAAAACTCATTGGGGCCACGCCCCTTTTCCCACCGTGTTGCCATGGCAACGACCCGATGTCAACTTTGGCGCAGCCAAACCAAAATTGGTACACGCGTGCGTCATGACTGTCTGAGCAAAAAAGTACATTACGTGGTTGCTAGGCAACCAACAGGAGGTCGGCCATTTTGGGAAAAATCAAGTGATCTGGCGCCGAAGGCGCCATTTCTTGCCTTTTCATAATCTCGACCTAGTGTGGCAGGTAGGGCGCGGCAGCGCCTCCCGGTTATTGAGGCGGCGTGCGGCCACCGGCGTCAACCGGCCAAACGAGACCCTCGAGGGCCTCTAAATGCCGCTTGCGGCTTTAATTATTATTATTATTATTATTATTTTTCTTCTCCCCCTCAAAGTCCACTTTCCCACTGACGAAAAGTCCTGATTTTTTGCACAAAATTCAAACACGTGAAAACAAAATTCTTCACATTTAAAAAATATAAAAAATCCAAAAATGGCGCGCCAGCGCCCCCTGGAAAATCAAAATTACATTGCGCCTATGGAGATGCCCGAAAATTTGACTTCGTCGTAGACGAAAAAAATTCGGCACAGTGATTGTTCATGTGAAGCCAAACAAAAACACATATTACGCGGTTGCTAGGCAACCATCAGGAGGGCGGCCATATTGGCCAGAAGAGCGATCTGGCGCCGAAGGCGCCATTTCGTGCCCTCGCATTTTAACGAACTCGTCCTAGGGCTTTTAACGCAGCGACTCCCCGTTCGCTCCAGATCATCTACACAAGTGGGACATCAAAAGTTATTAAAAACTTTCTAATAGGATTAACGGTGTTGTCATGGCAACGCCATGAATTCGGCGTCCATTTTCAGCGCTCGCCACCGAGTTCAAACAGTCATAACTCGCACATACTCTGGCCGATTTGAGCGAAACTTGAATCGTTGGTCGAGTCCTCGACCCCGGATGTTTTGATATATGAAATTTGAAAATGGGCGCGATAGCGCCCCCTGCAGAGCACCAAATAAAAATTAATGAGGAAAAATTTGAATTTTGTCGTAGAAAAAAGATATTTGGCACAGACATACGTCACATGACCCCGAACAAAAAATGCATTGAGGCCACGCCCTTTTCCCCACCGTGTTGCCATGGCAACGACCCGATGTCAACTTTGGCGCAGCCAAACCAAAATTGGTACACGCGTGCGTCATGACAGTCCGAACAAAAAAGTACATTACATGGTTGCTAGGCAACCAACAGGAGGGCGGCCATTTTGGGAAAAATGTAGTAATCTGGCGCCAAAGGCGCCATTTCATGCCCTCGCATTTGAACGAACTACTCCTAGGGCGTTGAACGCAGCGACTCCCCGTTCGCTCCAGATCATCTACACAAGTGGGACATCAAAAGTTATTAAAAACTTTCTAATAGGATTAACGGTGTTGTCATAGCAACGCCATGAATTCGGCGTCCATTTTCAGCGCTCGCCAACGCATTCGAAGTGTCATAACTTGCACATACTGTGGCCGATTTGAGTGAAACTTTAATTGTTGGTCGAGTCCTCGACCCCGTATGTTGTGATTTAGGACATTTGAAAATGGGCGCGATAGCGCCCCCTGTAGAGCACCAACAAAAAATGAATGAGGAAAAAATTGAACTTTGTCGTAGACAAAAGAAATTGGGCACAGACATCCGTCACGTGACCCCCAACAAAAAAGTCATTGAGGCCACGCCCCTTTTCCCACCGTGTTGCCATGGCAACGAACCGATGCCAACTTTGGCGCAGCCACACCAAAGTTGGTACACGCGTGCGTCATGACAGTCTGAACAAAAAAGTACATTACATGGTTGCTAGGCAACCAACAGGAGGTCGGCCATTTTGGGAAAAATCGAGTGATCTGGCGCCGAAGGCGCCATTTCTTGCCTTTGCTCTTTTACAATCTCGACCTAGTGTGGCAGGTAGGGCGCGGCAGCGCCTCCCGGTTATTGGGGCGGTGTGCGGCCACCGGCGTCAACCGGCCAAACGAGACCCTCGAGGGCCTCTAAATGCCGCTTGCGGCTTTAATTAGGCCCGAGAGCCTGACAGGGTCCGGGCCTGTTGTTATTGTAAAGGCAGTGCGCGGAGCGCACTGACGAAAGACGTGCGCGTAGCGCACGTCCCAAAAAGAGCGCGGAGCGCTCAAGAAACAGAGCGCGGAGCGCTCCCCATGCATTACACAGTAATAACGACACTCCCGGCACCCCGACCTGTCCGGTGATATAAGCGTGTGCCGCGAAAGCGGCACATTTGTTGCTGCTCGAAGAAAAAAAGGTGAAAACCACAGGCAAGGCGCAACATGGACAAGAAAGCAGTCGATGACGAGCGCAACGCGCTCGTCATCGACCATGGCCACTCACCAGCACTCAAAACACTAATACAGTGACTCAGGGCATCGAGGCCTATCCGATAATATAGGTCTTTGCCGCGAAAGCGGCATATTTGCTTCTGCTCGCACAAAAATACGAAAAAAAAATCCATTGGGAAATATTGAGAAAGAAGAGGTAAAATACGAGCGCAACGCGCTCGTATTTGACAATGAACCCCACGGTTGGATTACTGGACGTGAGACCTTTCCGAATATATAAATATGCGCCGCCGAAGGCGGCGCTATATTGTTATTGTACGGGTTTTTCTTATTATTATTATTATTTTTCCTCTCCCCCTAAAAAGCCAGTTTCGGCAACTTCCCACTGATGAAAAGTCCTGAATTTTTGCCCAAAATTCAATTAGGTGAAAAAAAAAAACTTCACATCTCCAAAATGTAAAAATTCAAAAAAATGGCGCGTCAGCGCCCCCTGGAAAAACCACGTTAACATTGCGCCCTATGGCCAGACCCCTCAAAATCCCGAAATCCCCGAAAATTTTAGTTCGTCGTAGACGAACAAAATTCGGCACAGTGATTGGTCACGTGAAGCCAAACAAAAAAAGATATTATGCGGTTGCTAGGCAACCATCAGGAGGGCGGCCATATTGGCCAGAAGAGCGATCTGGCGCCGAAGGCGCCATTTCGTGCCCTCGCATTTGAACGAACTCGTCCTAGGCCGTTGATCGCAGCGACTCCCCGTTCGCTCCAGATCATCTACACAAGTGGGACATCAAAAGTTATTAAAAACTTTCTAATAGGATTAACGGTGTTGTCATGGCAACGCCATGAATTCGGCGTCCATTTTTAGCGCTCGCCGCCGCGTTCAAACAGTCATAACTCCCACATACTGTGGCCGATTTGAGCGAAACTTGAATCGTTGGTCGAGTCGTCGACCCCGGATGTTGTGATATAGGAAATTTGAAAATGGGCGCGATAGCGCCCCCTGCAGAGCACCAAATAAAAATGAATGAGGAAAATTTTTTAACTTTGTCGTAGACAAAAGAAATTTGGCACAGACATCCGTCACGTGAACCCGAACAAAAAAGTCATTGAGGCCACGCCCCTTTCCCAACCGTGTTGCCATGGCAACGACCCGATGTCAACTTTGGCGCAGCCAAACCAAAATTGGTACACGCGTGCGTCATGACAGTCCGAACAAAAAAGTACATTACATGGTTGCTAGGCAACCAACAGGAGGTCGGCCATTTTGGGAAAAATGTAGTAATCTGGCGCCGAAGGCGCCATTTCATGCTCTCCCATTTGAACGAACTCGTCCTAGGGCGTTGAACGCAGCGACTCCCCGTTCGCTCCAGATCATCTACACAAGTGGGACATTAAAAGTTATTAAAAACTTTCTAATAGGATTAACGGTGTTGTCATGGCAACGCCATGAATTCGGCGTCCGTTTTCAGGACTCGCCGCCGTGTTTAAAGACTCATAACTCGCACAAACTGAAGCCGATTTGAGCGTAACTTCAATCGTTGGTCGAGTCGTCAACTCCGGATGTTGTGATTTAGGACATTTGAAAATGGGCGCGATAGCGCCCCCTGCAGAGCACCAAATAAAAATGAATGAAGAATAAGATCAAACTTTGTCGTAGACAAAAGAAATTTGGCACAGACGTGCGTCACGTGATCCCGATAAAAAAAGTCAATCATGGCCACGCCTCTTTTCCTATCGTGTTGCCATGGCAACCACCCGGTGTCAACTTTGGCGCAGCCAAACCAAAATTGGTACACACGTGCGTCATGACTGTCCGAATAAAAAAGTACATTACATGGTTGCTAGGCAACCAACAGGAGGTCGGCCATTTTGGGAAAAATCCAGTGATCTGGCGCCGAAGGCGCCATTTCTTGCCTTTGCTCTTTTATAATCTCGACCTAGTGTGGCAGGTAGGGCGCGGTAGCGCCTCCCGGTTATTGGGGCGGCGTGCGGCCACCGGCGTCAACCGGCCAAACGAGACCCTCGAGGGCCTCTAAATGCCGCTTGCGGCTTTAATTATTATTATTATTGCGCCGCAACAATCTTTTCCCACGCTTATTCATTCACAAATATTGACATGTTTGGTTTTGGTTTGTTTGGTATCCACGTGTAGCACGAAAGGCCACCGAGATAACACTGTAATCCATATTCCTTTGCGGGACACAGCAGATGGGAGAAATATGCATAGGGCGCATGACATGTGCAGACAAAGTGACTAAACTTTAGGGCTGTTTGCTCCAAATGAGGTTTTCATTCCACTCTTTAACAACATCTCCACTTTAGTAGCTCCTACAGACTACACACTTTACAGCCTCAGACTCTACTACATTTGGAAGCTTTTTCCAGAGGGATTTTTTATTTATCTAATTCCTAGCCTGATTTATTGAGCTCTGAAACAGAACAAACCGATAAATAGCGTATTCAAAAACTCAATTACCCTCTGAGCAAATCTTTGTTTCTGATATATCAACAAATGAAAACCATATATTTTACATGTTGTTGTTGGATACCGCTACATTTTTCCCGATGCCAGTACTTTAATGATACTTGGTTTTCTACGATGCCTGAATGATTCTCTTTCTGATACCTATACCTATTCAACTTTACAATATCGACATCTCCAATGTCAAGAAATGTGTGAAAAACTGGGAATAATTTGGGGGAAAATTAAGGAAAATTGGGAGAAATTGTAGCAAAAATAAGGAAAACAATGGGGGGGGGGGGGGAGAATATATTAGAAATGAAAAAATGAGCAAAGATTAGGGGGGAAAATTTGAGAATGAGAAAAAAAGTTGTAAAAAAAATGGGAACGTTCGGAAAAAATGGAGGGGGGGGGGGGGTGAATGTGGCAAAAATTGGGGCAAAAATTGGGGGGAAATTGAGCTGAAAGAACTAAGTCACTTCCTTTAATCCTGTCAACAGCACCAAAACTTAGATCTAAAGATAGAATACCTGGTTTCAATACTACTTTTTGACGGTGGCCAGTCCTAACTGTTGTTGCTAGGCACCAGCAATTTTGGTCATCATTATGCATATAAAAACATACTTTTAGGTGAAAACATTAAATGACAGAAAACTAATCATTTTCTCTCTTATTATCTATATCCGCAATCAGCGCAAAATCTGGCCTCCAACATGTGAACAATGACTCCCATTAGCTGTGGTTGCAGAAGTGGCTCTGAGTCGCTGACAGTCCTCACAGATGCAGCGCACTGTTGATGAACAGTATGTGTTTAAGCTTTGACTGACACAGTGAGCGATGGCGCTGCGCGCTTCTGCGGCACGCCTTAGAGAGATCACGTTTCAAATGTACATCTTTACGTTTTTATTCCTTCCCTATAGGCCTCTATGGTGTTACGTCACAAATGAAGCAGAGGTGAAAACAGCGCTCTCGCTTCATTGAAAACAATGGGAGATCACTACAGAAAGCATGCAAAAAGAAAAACAAACTATATAGGGATTACATGAAATATCGAACAAAAAGGCACGAGACTAAATATAAAGAATATAAGAATAAGTTGACGATGATAATGAGGAAAGCAAAAAGAGATTATTTCAAAATAAATTAAATGACAACAAAAATAATATGAAGGAAACGTGGAAAACCCTAAATAAGGTAATCAAGCCAAATGCCCAGTGTAATAATCGACCCACATTTTTTATGCATAATGGAAAAGTATTAAAAAATCAAACTGAAATAGCAAACGAGTTCAACTCCTTCTTTGTCAATGTGGGGCCAAACATTGCTAAACAAATTGTAAACCCAAACCACAAGGAAACAAGATGTAACGTGGCAGCAGCTGGTGGAAGTAAAACTCTTCAATCATTGTTTCTTAGCGAAATAACAGAATATGACATTCTAGACATTGTGCGGAAACTCAAAACCAAAACCTCAATAGACTGTGATGGAATAGATATGTTTATTGTAAAAAAGACAGTTGATTGTATTCTCAAACCACTTTCCTACATTTTCAATCTCTCCTTTATCTCTGGTGTCTTTCCTCAAAAAATGAAAACAGCAAAGATAATACCAATATTTAAAAATGGGACAAGCACATGTTTAATAATTATAGACCCATATCCATACTTTCACAGTTTTCAAAAATTATTGAGAAATGGTTCACAATCAAATTGGATTCCTTTCTAGAAGAAAAAACATATTATTTGATCATCAATATGGGTTTAGATCCAACAGATCCACCTCTGCTGCACTGATACATTTTACTGAAGAAGTCCTCGCTGCTATTGACCACTCACAGTACATGGTGAGCGTCTTTCTGGATTTAAAGAAAGCATTCGACTCAGTGAACCATGAACTTCTGTTGTCTAAGTTGCAGGATTATGGCATAAGAGGGCATGTGTTTAAATGGCTGGAAAGCTACCTGCTAAACAGACAACAGTATGTTCAATTCGATCAACTAAACTCAAAACATGAAACTGTGGTATGTGGAATCCCACAGGGTTCCATAATCGGCCCAAAACTTTTTATTTTATTCATAAATGACATCTACTGTACGAAGCAACAAAGAGAATGGGCTTTCTATTGTTTGCAGATGACACAACCGTTTATAAATCAGGAAGTGACCTCGATACATTATTATCTTGTGTAAGCACTGAAATGGCAAATTAAATAAAATGGTTCGACCAAAACAAGTTATTATTAAATTGGGAAAAAAACAAATATATGATTTTTGGGACAAGGAAAATTGACGGGAATGTTAACATCACTATTGACAATTCAATGATTGAAAGAGTTACCAAGATTACATTTTTGGGAGTCATGTTGGATACTAAATTCAGCTGGAAGCCACATAGTGAGTATATTCGAACAAAAGTGAGTAAATGTATAGGTATTTTGCATAAAGTAAAATATGTTCTTGATAAGGCTTCTTATTTCTTTTATATTCTTCATTAATTGTCCCTTACTTTACATATTGTATGGAGGTCTGGGGAAACACATGCAAAAGTGTAATAGATCGAATGTTTTTGCTGCAAAAAAAGGCTGTGAGAATTATAAGTCATAAAGGCTCTAGAGAACATACTAACCACCTTTTTGTGAAGCTGAAACTATTAAAATTTAAAGATCTTGCCAATTTAAAAATTTTACAGACTATGTGGAAAATTAAGCACAAGTTGGTACCAGAACATATTTACAAGAAATTGACCTTGATCACAGACGACACAAGGCGAAGGGGAAACTTTTGTACCTTTCTCCCGAATCTCATTAAGACAGAGGGGTTTCTTGGTTGCTGGGGTAAGATTATGGAATGCATTAAAGGACACATTAAAATGTTCTCAAACAATAGATACATTTAAAAATATGTTTAAGGAGATGCAGATGGAGGAATATAAAAAAACATAACTTGTATGTTGAAAATTGTTACAATGATTGATTTTTGTAATACATGAGTGTCACAAATTTGTTGAACGGATCACCCGCCGATTTGGTCATCGATTTTTTTGTTGTAATTATTACAAAGGGGCATGGACAATAAGACAATGTCTTCATCATGCTCCTTTTCACCATGTACTGTTCATATTAATGTATGACCTTGTAAAGAAAAACATGAACATGGATGAATAAATAAATAAATGAAATGAAATGAAATATTGGGTGGTTGTTTGAGAGGATTTATTAAGGTGAATAATTGTCAGATTGTGATGAAATGTGATTTGATTACCATGGTAACCTGCCTATTGAGGCAAAAGTCTGATATAAACAGAAATTGGACTTAATTGGTCTGGATGAATGTTTGTACAAACAGAGGAGCCTCGTACGCATCGCTAATCCATCGTAACTTTATGTTGAATTTCACACATTTATGTTTCGCCTTATAATATATTAAATAATCATGATCTAAGTTAAACGTAATGCTGACGAGAAAATGTTTTAGAAGCTTTTAGGCGACGTTCTGTCTAGTTTATTCAGCTTTAGATTTAGCTAAAGCATGACTTAGCTAACACATGTCATGACATTAAACATTTGATTAACTATTTATTTTATGTTTAAAGTAAATGGTAGAATTTAGAGCCTGACGTGTCCGGCACAGTTACCTTAAACTTTAAAACATAATCCACACAATGTATTTAGATCTGCAGACGTCCATTCTAATCATAAAACTTACTCAGTTTACAAGATTGAAGCTGTAGTTCCAACAAAATGGAACATCCGACCGAACAACAGCTTTTAGGATTTACTGAGAAAAACTACATTTATCAAACACAATCTGTTACTCACAGGCAAAAACACTGTTTAATACCGCCATTGTTTTCACCTCCACATCTGCGGCCTCTGAAAGTACCTGGATGGTAGAAGAGCCCTATACACCTGCAGCGTATCACCTTAACTTTCCTCATTAGGAGACTCCTGCCTTACCAACATCTTTGTCCTCTATTAGCTGATCATGTTTTCAGACGCTGAGAGCTCCAAGCTAAACCACGCAAACAGAACCTTGATGTCAGTAAATGCGTAAATACTCAGAAATCCCCCCACACTGAGCTTTATTTACGTATTTACTCTAAACTACAGAAACAGTCCACAATAAAGCGGCATCGACATGTAACACCCATAACTCGTTACTTCCCGTCCCCCTGATCAGGGCTCAGGGTTATGATCAGGGTTAGGAACGGCACATGTGTTTCACTCACACAGATCTTACACACAGTTTTAGAAACTAGAAGGTCTTGGCTTTCAAATGAGGAGTCACACTAGCATATAGGCTGTAAGTCAATATGCTTTGAGATTTGGATATGCAGAATTGCTAACCCTGACCCCAAACTGGCAGGTTAACAGGTTAAAGGCACACTGTGTAACGTTTTGGATTACACTGTTGCGTTGTTGCTCGACGCACAAAAGGTTTCTGCATTTCTGCATCCCATAATAGGCTGTGTTATGTCGACATCTCCATGGAGATGAGCTGGAGACGTCCCGCAACCAGCAAAGTTACAGTCAAGTCTGAGGAGACATATATATGACAAAACTGTGATGAAATAAATATCACATGGAGTGGCTTTAAAAAGCTAAGACCCACAGATCTGATCCTAACTGTTTTGTTACATTGTTGCCGCGTTTTTGTCACTTTATTTGTAGCTTTATAATTGTGTTGTTCTTTTATGCTTTTTTGTCACTTTGTTGTTGTGTTTTCATCCTCGTTTCCGTCCCTGTTTTGACACATTCTTCAAGAAGCTTTAAGATTTTGGGTTAGGCTCAACTGCAGAAAATGTGCTGGGCTCAGGTGGGGGTTAAGAGGTTAAAGTTGCTGTGAAGCTGGACAGCAGCAGAGAGGAGACCACCAGAACCAACACTGTCCCTGTGGTGACTCCATGCAGGTGTTCAGACATCACCCTCAGCAGTGTTTTAGGATGTGCTTCTTGCTTTAACAGGAACATGTAAAGTGCAGAAATGTGTGTTTGAAATTGTGTTTCTCGTATTGCGGTACTCGACGATGTTCATGATCAAATCGGCTCGTTTAGCTCAAGAGCAGCGGCGGGCGGCATATGAGAACGTCTTTGCACTGAAATGATTTGGTTAATTGTCATGAGCGCCTCACATCTTAATCATGCACAAGGTTCTGGAGCATTTTTTACTTTTTTCCAACAGCAATTAGACTGCTGAGTGACTGAAGGGTTGGATGATCAACTATGACTTTGTGCACTATGCTGGTTGTACTTTACCTATTTATTCACACTACCTCTTTTTTTTTAAGTGCCAGTTTTTAGAAATTGCGAGTGCAGTGTAGGTACAGACGGCATATTTGGAATTGCCCATACATGGTCGCGTTCAAAGCCAGTGTTGGGTAACGTTACTTTTAAAAGTAACTGGTTAAGTTGGCTCGTTTCTCCTCTGGAAAAGTAGCTTGCACTACTTTGTTATGAAAGTAACGCATTAGAGACTCATGCGTCACCAATAATGAATATCTATATAGCCTTCATTTGTATGTGAACAAATTACAGCAAAAGGCAACAATAATGAGCATGAACAGATCTATAGTCGACATATAAAAGCTTAGCTTCATTTGCTTCATGTAAACAGTTTGGCTCTGTCAGAAACTGCGCCAGGCAGTGCTTCATTTGATCCCCCGTTTGGGGGAACGCATTCCCCCTATTTCCAGTTTTTCAGGGTAAAGGATCCGGGAAATATTTAGGAGGATCCGGCAAAGATTTGATGTGATATAATGGTGTTTAATGAGAGTGTTCCGGCAAATGTTTTCGTTGCCGAATCCATCACATCAAACAAAAGTGTTCCTGAAACTACTCATTTACAAATTAAGCACTGGTGCCAGGTTTTCAACAAAAAGAACATCTATAAATGAGTTCTTACGCATTACAAAGTGCATTGAATTGTAATAATAGACATACAACCATACTCAACTTGATTTAGCTGAATTGTACAGCTTTCCTCAACCACAAAACCAGCTATGAGTTTGTTGATGACATTGGAAGGACTGATACTGCCAAAAGCTACGCGTTGTTATTTGGGCCTAGCTTCATCGTGGTTTTCCTCTTTAGCTTTGCCTCCAGAGCTGCATTGTCCTTTTCACCAGTAAGTTCAAAATAATATGAGGACTGGCATGATTTATGTATTTGTTTTATTTATTGGTATATTTGGCCGGGACAGTGCATGTTAATGAACATGTGGCTCTCATGCATGTAAACACGCCACCATGTCGCCCAATATATGAACATGCTTACTAAACTCTTCCATGTTTCTGACTTGAAGTAAAGTTTTAGACACAGTCTTCACATGCTCACGAGCACTGACGTGACACGCTGTCAGTCTGAGTCTGAGCAGCACAAGAAACTAGTACTAGATTACCTGCAAATGTAAAAACTAACTTGTTACTTTACTCGTTACTCTGAAAACGTAAACGTTAGAGTACTCTAACACGTTACTGAGTAGCGCGTTACCCCAACACTGTTCAGAGGGAGAAAACAAAAAGGGGAGAAAACTAAACTTCTCTATTACTTTAACAAATGCTGAATGCTTCTATTTTTCTACTGAATAAAGATTCAGAGACATGGAGAGGAGCAAAGTGGTTCAACAGCCCATGAATGAGTGAATGTACTGGGTGAGTGGTTGGTGGTGGTCGGAGGGGCCAATGGCACAGATTGGAGCCTCGCTTCCATCAGTCTACCCCAGGGCAGCTGTGGCTACAACAGTAGCTTACCACCACCGAGTATGGAGTGAATGAATAATGATAAGTAAGGCATCTTTAAGTGTCCAAGCGCTATATAAAACCTATGCATTATTGTTATTATTATTATTATTATTATAACACTTGAAACTGACAAAGCTAGCCAGGAAGCTATGTTAGCTTCATGCTACATGCTAATGTAGTGGTATGGGGTCTCGCCTATAAAAGGACATCGCGTTTTCTATTCCGCCCCTCCACCTGAGCTTTCCTAGCCTGGTTTTACCATACCCTCGTACTCATTTCGTTTCGTACAGAGGGTCTGGACTTTCTCAATTGAACTCCGTTATCAGGTGGGAGGGGTGAACTCCTTTGAAACCATTGGATCTGATTTTTGCTAGCGTGTGGTCGTGACGTATGTAATGCGCCCATGTTGAGTGAAGCAGCTATCATAACTCTTGGGAGCATTCCTTGCACATTCCAAGGCTTCAGTTATAATTTCTGGATATTTGGGAGCCGAGCCAGAACGGATTGAAGAGCTTCAGTTACCTTCGTATCCACCGCCATTGCCGAACTACAACCAGCAAATGCGGCGCAAATGCTTGACGTCACCGACAACACCCGCCTCCCCCGCTCGCTGAATGGTCGGTTGAAATTCAACCGATAAACGCGGCCACTGAGATCAGGCACAGACGTACATGCAGGGAAAATATAATTGACTGGAGTTTACGGATGGCTAAGGCCAGGCTAGAGCTTTCCCACTCGTGACGTCAGATTCAAATGTTCAGGAGCCGCGACAATCGTTACTTTTATGCGCACTAAAGCCCCTGTTATAAAGGAGTCAAGCCCAGAGGCTAGCGAGAGTGTGCGGGCATCGTAGCGTTGGTGAGTTAGTCATGTACTGACTTTGTACTGACTGTCTTTTCTTTAATGAGATGTAAAGTAGCCTAAATGTTTACTATTTATCTGCAGCCTTTTGAACACCCTTCCCTCTTGGACTGTATTATTTCTAAATGTTGTAAATCATGTAAAGATGATCTGTCAACCAACTGTAAATGAAGTCCGAATGTTTTTTATTAATTAAATGTTATACCTTTAGTAATTGTCTCTCAGTCAAACAAACTTGTGTTGCTTAAAATCCTGGATAAGTTGTGTTTCTGGATAATACCAGCTGACTTTGTGGCATTAACCTATACAGTATTAACTAGCAAGTGATATTATAGCACCATTACTTGTTCCCTACCCGCCCAACATTAGCAATGAGTGGCGTTTTCACTGCGACTGAAACTCACAGCAAATTTGCTGTGAAAATGAACCGAAGATTCAGCTCCCATTAAATACTTATGAACCTCATCACTACAGAGAAGGTTTCCACCCAGTTTAGATGCATTTGACTCCAATTCATGTCCATTTCACAGCCATTTAGACCTGGATTAGTCCTGATTTGATCAACAGCAAAGTCCATGCACAAAAGTAGGAGTGGAGAGGTTACTGCATTCCAAAACGACTGGCGAGCGCATTATTCCAGCCCTTAAGCGCGCGCAGAATGATCAAGTCTGTCCAGGACGTCGGAGTAACAACCTTTTTATCGTGGAAAAACCCGCCTCTCTTTTCTTCACACGGATCATTACCCCTTTCCTCTGAAGTCTTACCTAAAAGAGTCCAAAGTGAATATGTGATTTTCTTTTCTCCGGACAGCGTCGGAGGCACCGCGGGACACGTGCGCCTCCTAATTGTCTATTACCGACGGATCAAAGGTGAGCGCAGCCTCTCTCCGCACTCAGTGACAGTAACAAATACCACGGGCGCGGGTTTAGAGCGCTGTGAAATTAGAGACGGCGGCGGGTCCGGGCCGTGGCGGGCCAGACTGCGGGAACGGGTTAATCCCATCACAGAGAATGGAAGACGGGCTAATCGGCTGACTGTGCCCGAGGGGTACGACTCTCTCTCTCTGTGTCAGACACCCATAGTGTTCAGCCATAACTGTAGTGTGTTAGAGAGTACAATGGAGCAGCACATGTGTTCCTCAGAATGTGGCTCACAGCCGCTTCAAGGTGGTTCTAAACGCTTGTTAATACTGAATAATACTGTCAGTTCCTTTATAAAGTCCCTGAACCGTCCCAAACTGTGTTGAATAGAATTGTAAAAAGTGATTTCAGTAGAAAGGTTTGTCCTGCTGCTGAACAAATTTCACTACTCCTACATATTTTTACTTTTTCTCCAGGTAAATTCGCAACTTAAACCCTTAAAATCCTTTAAAAAATTAAAAAAAACAAAAAAAAACTGCAATCCTAGTAAAAGAAAAAAAAGGTTCTGGGTTATTGCTGTACATTATAGAAAACTTATATTTTACATTAAATATTGGAATAAAATAATACATACTGTATGGTACAGTGGGAAGAAAATGTATGTGAATGCTTTTGAATTTCTCACATTTCTGCCTAAATTGGTCATAAAATGTGGTCTGATCTTCATCAAAATCATAAGAATGATTAAACAGTGTCTGCCTGAACTAATACCACCCAAACATTTACATTTGATCATATTTTTATTGGCCGTAAACATTCACAGGACAGGGAGGAATAAGTAAGTACACCACCTGAATCTCGCTGAATTGCAGCAGTTTTGTAAAGAGGAATGGTCCAAGATTCATCCTGATCGTTGTGAGCGTCTGATCTGCAACTACAGGAAAGCAGTTATGACTGCAAAAGAAGGATCAGCCAGATATTTAATACAAGCAATCACTTACTAATTCCACACTGTTGTGAATGCCTTTCTGCAAAATATCTTGATGAACCTGTCAATTCATTTTTCTATGGATGATATCACTTGTCCAGGCCCTGAGGCCACAAACAGCCCCACACCATGATGCTCCTGCTCCAGACTTCACAGTGAGGAGAGGGTTTTGATGCCGATGCGCTGTTCCATTTTACCCCACACTTGACATTGTGTATTCCGCCCAAACTATTCAACTCAGTCCACAGAATATTTTGCCAGTAGTGCTGTGGAGCATCCAAGAGCTCTTTCACAAACCAAAGTTGAATAGTTTATTCATTCTTGTGAAGTTGATGAAGATCAGAGCACATTTTATGACCATTTTAGGTTGAAGTGTGAGAAATTCCAAAGCGTTCACATACATTTTCCTCCCACTGTAGTTTGCAATATTTAAAATGTCATTTTGAACAGGACCAATAATAAAATAGATCAGAGGTAATCATCATCATCATCATCATCAATCAATCATTATTCACTCACTCCATACTCAGGTTAAACTTTATTGTTGTCCCCAAGAAAATGATAATGCAGCAGGTGTCCAGACATGATACAGTAAACAACAATTGTATTTAGAACAGGGATCATACAGTCACAGCCAGTGGGGGTTAGCTACTATTGTAGCCCTTGGGGTAGACTGATGGAGACCACCACCAACCACTCACTCACACGTTCATTCATCCTGACCAATTGTCAGTGTTGGGGGTAATGCATCACTTTTTTCAGTAACTGAGGAACATAACCAATTTAAACAAAATATGATATTAGTCATTCAAATTTAAGTTACTCGAGTTACAAGTGCATTTAAATGTATGAATGCAAACATGCCCAAATCCCCACAAATAAAATGCAGCAACAAATCAAATTTGACACTGGAGTATAAGATCTGCAGGTGTGTGTCTCTAATGTTTATATTTTGACAAAAGTAACTCAAAGTAGTGTAACTCAGTAATATATAATACATACATTGTATACTTTTTATTATAAAAACTGTAACTACTAATATAGAATATATTACAATTTTAAAGTAACTTACCCAGCACTGTCTATTGTACATGTTTTTAGAGGTAGAAGAAACCGGAGTACCCGGAGGAACCCACGGAGAGGAGCTGCAAACTCCACACAGAAAAGCCCCATCCACTCGGGGATCAAAACCGAGACCTTCTGTGAGGCACAAGAACGAACCACTGCACCTCCGTGCCGCCCAAAGTGT
Organism: Neogobius melanostomus; assembly: GCA_007210695.1. NCBI lineage: Eukaryota > Metazoa > Chordata > Actinopteri > Gobiiformes > Gobiidae > Neogobius > Neogobius melanostomus. Next base: position 303,970 of record VHKM01000736.1, on the reverse strand, counting down.
GGCCCGTGGACCAAACTGTGCCCCTAAGAGTTTCGGTCTGGCCCACGAGTGCAGGTGAAAGTTCAGACACTTGGATGCTCTACCTGCTGATGTCATGGGGTGGTGCCCATCATTTTACCACTCAAATTGCCCTCACGACAAAGGGTATAATGCGATTCAGGGAGAGCTCTGTAAAAATCCCATTTACATGAAAATAATATATCTGGATTATTGTCTGGGAAAAAGAAGAAAGAAAACATTCTTAACACTACCGTATGATACATGTAGGTGTAATTTTGCATTTGCTGATTTTGATGAAACACTACCCTGCCCTACATTATGGTACTTTCCAAGTCTAAAATGTAACAACTTACAAGTGCACCTCATCAATCACGGCAGAGCTCGTCTCCAACATGTGAACAATGACTCCCATTAGCTGTGGTTGCAGAAGTGGCTCTGAGTCGCTGACAGTCCTCACAGATGCAGCGCACTGTTGATGAACAGTATGTGTTTAAGCGCGACGGCTTTGACTGACACAGTGAGCGATGGCGCCGCGCGCTTCTGCGGCACGCGGCGGGGCGGTTTTTGGCGGCGTTTTGGTGTTTCGCGCAGACAGGCAGCATCCATCTGTCCCCGCGCCGCCATGGAGGGAGGGAGGGAGGGGTGTCATCGGCCCCACCCTCTCACCCCTCCTCACCCCCTCCCAGGACCATTAGCTCTTTTGAATGCCCCCACTGCAGTCTCAATATGGCTGGGCTCACTGTGAAGAGGCGAGACAGGCTTTTCCATGAGGCGGGGCAACGATCCCCAAACCCGCCGCCATGGCTCCAGAAGGAAAACTCCCGTTCATTTTGTCCCGTAGACGTTTGGAAAAGCTCAAGTATTACGAGTTCTTCCTCAGTGTATAAGTCACACAAGGAAGTAAACATATACAAAAATGAGACTTCTTCTTGAATTGGCACACAGCTCCAGAGAAAGTACTTTTTACTCAAGTGACATAATTTCACATGATTAAAACCTCAAAAACTAACATTTTATTGTGAGACAGAGCTGGCATTATGTTTCCAAGCCTAAACAACAGTTTAAACCGCTCTAAAACACACCTGGGTGAATGTTTCACTGCACTGACCGCTGATCTTTGGCCCACTTCGATATGCGGCCCTCGACACCCTGCTTCAAACCATGTTATTGTGCTGGTCCCTCGTCCAAAACAGTTATTATCTTCCTGGGTTATACTGCATTATTGCTAAACCCCACCTCCATGCTTTTAAAGCCCATAATCCAACATCCAAGTGTGTTCATCACAGCGCCATGGTGTCAGAGTGTAAAACCGCTGCTGTCTGAAACTGAAAGTTTGGTTTTACTAAGTCATTCCCACTGCTGCCTGCAGAGGGAGCTCCAGACAAACAATCCCTCGGCCCTGTGTTTCAGAGCTGAGGTACAGAATGACTTAACTTGGTTTAGTGGCCTTACACTGTATTGCGCTTTTAAAGCCTGTGTTTCTCAAAGCACCATGCTGTAGTTATTATTCATTCACTCCACACTCTGTGTTATACCGAATGGAATGTTATTTGTAAACAGCTTTTTACATGACACGGGACATTTTTTTCAAATTGCATTTTTTTACTACTGTAGCCACAGTTGCCCTGGGGTAGATTGTCAGACGTGTGGCTGCACCAGTCCCTCACGGCCCATTGCTGCGCTTGAGGTCTGATGAGATCAGGGCGGTAGGGAAATGTGTGCTGTGCTTTATGTTGAGTTGACCAGCATCGATATCTTTTGAAATAATTTCTTTGTGAGGTTAGGACAGTGACCTGAGACAAAGGAGTTTGCCTCCCCCTGCAGGCAGCAGTGGGAATAAGTTAAAAACAATAGCAGATTCAGCGAGTTGTGTGGTTTGGGCCGACACCATGGGCTCTAAAAATGTGGAGGACAGTTTTGTGTTTTTTTAGGGCCTATCTCACCGGGGAGAGTTGTGGAGACGTTGCGGAGACTGCCGTGACTGGATGATTGCGGATTGATTGCGTGCATACAAAGGGCCTATCTCACCGGCCTGGAGACTAGTTGGAGGCTGGAGTTGCTGCTAGTCACAGAGATGTCTCTGAGACGTCCCCTGGAGATAAGCCGAGTCTCCAGGTGAAAACGAACAGGTTTGATTTCTGTGGAGTCTCCGCATGGTCTCCGAGAGGTCTCAAGCAGCTGTGGCAATGTTGCAAACACTCATTCATTTGTTGTCCTCCACCTGTGAGTCGTTTCTGTGACGTCCCTGCAATGTTTCCGAGACCTGTCGGATACCAAAGAGATCTCAAAGCGTCTTTGAGATCTCATTAGTATTTGATACCAAGGATACCAACTATCATTGGTATCGAACCTGTTCATTTTCACCGAGACCTGGAGGCTCGCCTAATCTCCAGGGGACGTCTCAGAGACATCTCCGTGACCAGCAGCAACTAGTCTCCTGGCCGGTAAGATAGGCCCTTTACTGATGATGCAATCTAACCCAGGAAGTATGGATCAGAGCGTACAAGAAGCAACGACAAGACAAAGAAGAGACCAAAGAACAGGAATCCCAAAGCTGTTTTTGATGAGGGAATTGTTATAAAGGATTTTGCTTAAAATACTTAGTTTCATTATTTTCTCAGTTTATAAATGTTCTTTTAAAAAAAAATCGTGAGTTTTATGGTTTTGAGTTACCAAAAACCAGCTTCCATATTTCTTTGAAACGAATGTGTGATCTCTCATTAACGGCCCCATTAGACTCGGCGATCCGTCCCGGTGAGAGATACCTGTGTATATATTGAGAAAGGTGGAGCGGATGAGTGGTACGGCGCGACTGAAATAGCCGTGTGAGAGGTCTGCCGAGTCTGTGAGCGGTGTACTCTCCGAGTCAGATGGAGATGGATGTGCGCCGGATAAATTTAGAGCGCTCACATTCATAATACCTAATTCACTTTAAATGGGCTTAAGAGAGACGACTGAAATAGGCCGCAGGAGTCGTCCATAACTCTCGGCGCCGTAGACTGTTCCACTGGCCTCGCCTTTTTTTTCCAAATGTTCTCTGGACGCACCTGCACATTTAGGAGGAGGTCGTTTGAGTCAGAGGCGTCAGATAGTGCTTCAGTAACGCTGAGGTCCGCATGTGTGTTATTTCTGGACGTTTTGCTCAAAAAACGTTTAAGGAGAGACACTGTGCTTCTTATTATAAAGCATTTGTGTCAATTTCATGAACGTTGCTGGCGAGTTTTCGAACATTTCTGTGAGAGTGACCCAGAAAAGTGACACTAAAGCTGTGAAACGTGGCTATAAACTCGTCCCTTTGCAGAATTGGGATGTTACAAATATGTTTCGGAAAGTTAGGAATGATTTTGGACAACAACTGACATTCTAATTTAGTGTAATATAAAAATAAAATAAAAAATAAAAATAATCAGGTATAGGGCATTTAAGACAAGTGAAGATGTCAGTGGAATGAAAACTTCATTTGGAGATAATGTCCCTAAAGTTTAGTCCCTTTGTCTGCACATGAGCCCTGTGTATATTTCTCCTGTCTTTAGCCCCTGCTGTTTCCCACAAAGGAAATGACCATATTTGGATTACAGCGTCATCTCGGTCACAGCCACTATTCAATACCTGAACAGTAGTTTTTTCCAATACCTAGACTAAAATATTTGTCGTCTAGAACCTGAAAACAGAACAATGATGTGTCGAAGATCTGCAAATTAACAATATCAGATTCATCACCAATGTGAAGAAATGTGTGAAAAATGGGGAATAATTGTGGCAAAAGAAAAGGAAAAATTGAGTGTGTTGGAAAAAATGGGGAATAAATTGGGTGAAAGTTTGAGACAAAATTGGGGAAAATATTAGTACAAAGGGTTCGATTCCCACCTGGACGGGGCCTTTCTGTTTGGAGTTTGCATGTTCTCCCCCAGGGGAAACTGAACACCACCGAGTGTGGGGTGAATGTACAATTGACCTTTCGCAAAACCACGCCCCAAAACGGTAATTGTCCAATCAGACATCCTAGAAACCATTACTATGAAGCTAGGTCCGTCATGCAGCAGATCTCCAATGCAAAACAATGGGACATACCTGCTAACAACCAAAAACCCACCAGACAAAGAAGGAGAAGAAGCAAAATGGTGAAGCGATCTGCCTATGGAGGATGTAAATCAGACACTAGGTACCACAAGAGTGTGTCAGGGAGAGTCCAGTTATTTCCCTTCCCAAAGTGAAAACACGACCTGAGCACTGCCTACAATGGATCAAACAATGTGGACGGCTTACGCCCAGCTTAATGTCTCCAAAATAAACAAGCATACGTCTGCTCTAAGGTAAGGCTAGGGCCTGGCCGCTAGGCTAACACCTTACAGTAGCATCTAGCTACTGACAGTCACACATAACGTTACACAAACTGGAGCTGTAACTTTAATTGCAGCGGTGAACTTTTACAAGCCTACAGTCTCACGTGTTTTTGTCTCCCTTTATGATAAAAGTACTCTGTGTTTTGTCTCGGTCCTGATAACTGACTGTATCTGATTATCATTGTGGCCTGTAGGTTTAGCTAGCGTTAGCTAACTTTAGCGCCCCGGAGAATGCACCGGAGAAATGTTCCTGCTTTTAGAAATACTAAAAAAATAAGAGGGTGCTTACCGGGCAGTGCAAGAGCACAACTGGTCCACAAGGCTGTGCTGTTGTATTGAAGGAAGAGATCAGAAGGTTTCTTTCTGGAGACTTGTCTGTAGCTTTAGTGTTAATAGTCCTTTATCCTTCGTTGGATAGTTTAATATCTTGAATATATCCCTCCACTGCAGACTGTGACCCCTTTTGCCTCGATCTGGAGGATATCACGGCGGTATTGCTTCAAAAAAGGTCACTGACATGCATGGCAATCTGTTGCGCTGCCCGTGTTTTACCATTTTTTTTATCGGGCATAGCAACAGTAACTAAGGGGGGCGGGGCTTGGCGAAAGGTCAATTGTCTCATGTAAAGCGCTTTGTGACTATATCTGCGAAAGGCGCTATATAAACAAAGTTCTTCTTCTTCTTCTTCGGTTGTAAGCTCCGTTATTCACTCAAGTCTTACGCAAACATTCAGCGGGAGTTCACAAAAACACACGACAGAAAAATAAACTCGGCGGTAAACAGTGGTATTTCGGGCGCGCCATCTCAAAACATATGTCAGAAATAGGTGCGGGGGGGAAAAAAGGGGCGAAGATATCTCTGGCTATCACCGAAAGTGCCAAACCCACACAAGCGCTGCCTTCTTTCAGAGACACAAGCGGCGCAGTGTGACGGCGGCCATGGCACGCATCCAGGAGTTCGTAAGAGATCTGATATAAACAGGTTCTGCCGGGGAGAGGGGGGGCAGGGGCGCCGACACAAAAGCCCCGGGGCAGAGTGAGTGTGGAGGGCGGGGGCAGAGGGGATGACCAGACCCGCTTGGTGTCGGGTTTTTTTTTGTTTGTTTTTTTGGCAGGAGAAGGGTGATAACGCCGGCCGGGGGACAATATGCTTGTTCAAATGCCTCTTAGTCAATGTTTACTTATGGCTCCAAGCTGCCGTCGCAGAGGAACGGGGGCGCCAGCCAGCTCTACCCGTCTCCACCATGGGATGTAACCCTCCTGATATCTATGAGAGAAGAGTCTTGTCAATCTGATTGTTCTGTTCCATCCATCATTTTGGGTTTTATGTGAAAATGACCTAATAATTTGAGGGACGGCATTTCCATGAATGGATAACGCCAGGCTTAAATGTAGTTGGCTCATGTTGGTCTAAAATAATATAAAACAAACAGTATGTGATTAGAACCTTGGACCCTTTGGTTGTTGAGAGAACACTTTACCAACGGCCACCCCTTTAATAAGTGGGACCCGTAATAATAAAAGAACACCTTGGTAGTTTAGGAGTGTGACAAGAGTAGGCCTTTTTTCTGCGACCTGCATTTGTGGTTTCTGTGCTCCACATTGTTTTACTGGATGCTTTTGTACGTCTTTGCTGTGTTTTTGTGGGGTTCTGTGAATTTTTTTTTTACTGCAGAGAGTTCATAATGGTCCTGAAGAAGCAGCTTTTTTAAACAATCAATTTATGAGACATTTGAGACCTACACATTTCTTCTTCTGAGATGAGCCCTTCACACCCACAGCACAGTGAAGGCGTCACAAGGGGAGCTTCAGGAAACAAGGAAGGGACAAATGAGGAGGTATCCGGGCAAGACTCACAGCTAAGCCACACATGCCTTGTATTGTTCTGGCTAATGCACGTTCACTGGAGAATAGAACAGATTAACTGCTAAGCTCTTCCCAGAAGATGGTGAAAGACTGTTGTGGAGTGGAGGGAGCTGTGCAGGAGGAGGTGGAGCTGACCAGTGCAGGACACCATGCTCAGGATCAGAGGTGACTGAAGGCAGACCATACAGGTTTCCTCCGGGTGCAACAGTTTCCTCTGCCTCCAAAATCAGGTCAGGTCGGCCTGCAGTGACAGCGCAGCCCATGCAGTCGCAGCGGCTCAGGACTAACACCTGAACACTATTCCATTGTACAGTCGTACAATGACAAATGAAGCACTTACTTACTTGTTATTGAATTGTGGGCTGTATTTGTTCCATACTGAAGTGTATACAGTGTGGAGGGCCACACTGTACTGACCTCTGGTTCTTAGACTTGACCTGGGGGAGGTCCAGTGCCCTGGTCTCTAACCTCTGGTCCTTCTTACTCTACCTCCTATGTCTAAATAAATATGTCTGTTTACTGCAGGTGTCCCGTGTCCCACTCCCTTCTGTTTCACAGGCCTGGTCCCAGTGATGACTGACTGACCCCAATAGTGACCTGTGGTCCCCCACAATCTTCTACAATACGTTCAATCATAATTTGGTAAATCAGACTATTCAGATGTTTGTCACATTGCTATAGCAATATTGCCATATATAAATACTGGGTAAGACTTTATTTGACACCACCTTGATACATTGTACCTGCCAAATTCAGTACAATGTAATGTGCTGTAACAATGTGTAATTGTTACAGCACATTACATTGTACCTAAGGGTTACATACACAATGTATTCAGATTACATTGTAGTGTATCAAGGTAGTGTCAAATAAAGTGTAACCAAATACTGTGGCAACATTTCCTATTACGTATCTAGAGTTTTATAATAGATCTGTGATGTTTAGTTTTTACTTTGACCTTTCATACAGCAGTGTAACCAGACACTGTCCTGTCAGTCTCAAAGACACAGCAACTTCCCTTACGGAATCAAACCTCCAACCGAACACTCTACTGAACTACACTAGCAACAATAAATACATGATCAATGGTCACATGTATTATTACATTTAGAGCTTTTCTACTTACATTAGGCTCAAGCACTTTACACTAAGGAAACACTCACCCACTCACTCTCATTCACACCAGCGTCAGACACTGGAGGCAAGGAGAGGAAGTGTCTTGCCCAAGGACAGAACGACAGTGTGCACCTGTGGGTTTCGAACCACTGACTCTCCGGTCACACGACGACTCCCTCTATTACTATCCGCAGCACACATCGTACCACCAAAATAAGGAATACAAAGCAGAATCACAACTTGACTGAATCATTTGATAGTTTATACACAGACATAAACAACATTATCTATAGGTTCATACATTGTACAACACGACTTGACTTACGCGAGTTTATTTCTGTATTCCCATTAAAGTGAAAATAGCAAACGCAGCTCGCCCGCCTCCTGCTCCAACACAAATATTGACAAAAGAAAAAAAAAGAATCACGCTTTTAGAAATCCCTGCAAAATAATAAAACATTTCCCGAGCCTAAATTGACAGTCATCCCCCCCAAAAAGGAATTGTTTTTCAAATTGCACAATTATTACTGTTCATTCTGCTCCAATTTAAAGGGCCAGCGCGGGGCAGATGGGGCGCAGACAGGCCGTAATTGTAGCTGCCGTAAATAGCCGGGTGCGGGCTAATAGCAGAGTCCGTGTGTGTAGCATTCAGCCGCGTGACGGAGGGAGGGAGCGGGGGAGCGTGTTATTTTTCTTTCAGCTTTTAAAACAGATGGTTCGGCGCGTGAGGAGCGGAAGTGTCTGTTAACAGGCTTGGCTCCGAGTCGGTGGCGGCCGGCCAAAGACAACACAACACAGCGAACGGAGCGTGAGGGAGCGGCGCCGTGTGCTCCTCTACACAGCCCCGCGAGACAGAGGGAGCTGCCCCAGGACCTCACGGGCACTCGCGGGGGGATAACGGTGCCACCCATAGCACCCGGGGTGTGAAGGAGAGGCACCCAGTCTGACAGCAGTAGAATTAAGGGTGAAGGAGAGATTTGTTACAATCCCACAAGATACAAGGAGCTGCCCAAGGACTCACAGCACTCGTGATAGCACCCAAGGGTGATGGCGCTCTGAGTGTGAGGGAGAGGCCCTTACGCAGTTTTAGAGGAAAGACACGCGCTCTAAACCAGTGTGCTGGATCAAAAAACATTGCTGTGGAAAAACCGATAGATCCGCACAGCTCACCAGTTATTTACTGTCCTCACCGGGGGTAACGTTTCAGGCCTCAGCCCTTCATCAGACTGAACAAACTGCTCCGACACACCTGTATACATAATGTGTGTTATGTGATCAGAAGGAAATACTAGCCCAAACAACAAAGCGATCATCGGACAACAGTTGCTCATTCTGCATCATTTCAACAATGGAATATGGCTGTGCTGTGGGGTCACCCCATTAGTTTGACATCTCAGTACTCCGAAAACGTCCCATTGAGTAGGATTTGAAAAATAAAATTAGGTTCTGGCAAGAGTCCACTGACCTTAAAGGGATATTTCAGGATTTTTGACATAGGGCCTCATTTCCTAGTTATCCAGAGTGTTGTTGATGTCTGGAGATATTTTTGTTCTTAAATTCATGCAGTTCTTATATTTGAAGAGTCTAGTGGCGCTAGGCTAGGGCAAGGCTAAAGCATTTCTATGGTATCAGTTAGCCTGCATTAAAAACAGTGTGACCCACTCCACAGTGCACCTGAGGTAAATCACTTATAACACCAGACTAACCATATAAATGTCTGTGTCGATAGAATCATGTTTGAAATATAACTGACCTTGTATCACATGAATTACTGCATTTTGAGGGACTATTTTCTCACAGATCACTCCTCTGCTGCGTTAGCTTACAGCCACGAAGCTGATGCTGCTCAAATATAAGTTATTTTAAATCCAAATGTGTTTAATATTATTCTACTAACACAGACATTTATATGGTTAGTCTGGTGTTATAAGTGATTTACCTCAGGTGCACTGTGGAGTGGGTCAGACTGTTTTTAATGCAGGCTAACTGATACCATAGAAATGCTTTAGCCTTGCCCTAGCCTAGCGCCACTAAGCTCCTCAAATATAAGAACTGCATGAATTTAAGAAAAAATATCTCCAGACATCACAACACTCTGGATAACTAGGAAATGAGGCCCTATGTCAAAGATCCTGAAATATCCCTTTAAGGTTAGGGCCAATGTATGGCTCTGTAATCCACAACACAACTGGGTTAGAGATGTCGTACTAATGGGGCGTCAGACTAATGCCATGCCACCTGTGCTAGAACAATCACAGAACAACACAATGCATTACACATTAAGGCCACAATGTTGCCCATAAGTTTGCTTATTAAGAAGAATAAAAGAGTGTGAGGTGTGAACCGGCACATCTAAGAAAGCGGTGGACCAGTGCAACCACAACATGGTGCAAAATACCAACATTACAAATACATTTACATAAATGTACATATATTAACAAATATGTACAAACGGCAGTGAAGGTATGGCACAAACAAATACACAGGCACTGGAGTATGAGTGAGCGTATACGGACAAGGTATAAGAAAGGTCGGTTACACTTTAGAATACGGCCCGGTAACTCCTAGGTAGTTACTGTAGTACAACCCTGGTACTTACAGAGATAATTACCAAGTTTTTACAGTGCTTCGTTTAGTCCGACGTCTCATTATTCTGAAAATCACCCATTGAATAGGGGTGCCATTAGGGTTAGGGTTATATTTTTGTAATAATGAGATGTTGGACTAATGGGTTGTCGGACCAATGGCATGGCACCGGAGTTACCAGGCCATACCACTGCAAGTACCTGGTAATTACCTCTGTAAGTACCAGGGATGTACCATAGTAACTACCTAGGAGTTACTGGGCCGTATTCTAAAGTGTTACCGAAAGGTCTTAGGTCGAACTGTTGGCTGAGACCTTTCGGGCTCTGTGTGTCGAGAGTGTAGACTATCCAAAAGGCTTCTCTTTTCAATAGTAAACTGAATACTGAATGTGCTCACACGATGATGGGCTGATGAGAAGTGTACCACTACAGGGCTTTTGGGATCATGATTACAGATGTTTTGCTGACATAGGCCTGGCCCACAGGGACACTTAAGCATGTAGATGATTCCCCTTATAGGGCAGGGTTTCCCAGTCCGTGGATTTTTATTTATTTTATTTTATTTATTTATTTATTTAATATGGACATAGCAATTAACATTGGACGAACCAGATGCATTGTTTAAAGTGTTATAGCACATGTGCTAATTTTCAACACCTGTCCATAGGGGACTTTTAGGTTACAAAGATAAACACATTATGAAACAAGATAAGGCACATTTTACACATGGGAACAAGTTTGGCCTGATTTGAGCCACTGTTTAAGCTCTCTGGTAAAGATGTTGATATTAGTTTGCAGTTTCAGTGCAGTGGGGAGAGAGTTCCACAGTGTAGCCCCTCTGAAGGAGAAGCTCGACTGTCCACTCAACTGTTTTCTAAACTTTGGGAGCTCACAATCCCCGCTAACTGAGGCTCTGGTGGAAGGTCTGAGAGAGCCCTGACACCTCACCATGAGGCCAGAGAAGGGTTGGCTGAAGGGTTGAGTCTTGTATGTAAAGTTACACTGGGTACAATGCCCACACCTGTAGTTGCCATGTGGGATGTCATTTAAAAAGTGAGGCTGGGCAGATGGAGGAAGGTTCGCTCTTATGTTGCTCAAGTTGGATTGATTGATTGATTGATTGATTGATACCAGTATTTTTTGATAATGTTAGTCCTTACCAAGAGGTGAATATTGAATGACACAATTTACTTTCTGATCTTTTTCTTTTAATGAACTCTGGTCCGTTCAAGGCGTTGTTTTTGTGTGACAAAGTCAAGATGCTAAGAATAAGGATTTGGATCCATTAAAAAATATAAAACCTATTTTGCCTTGTTTTTTTGGGTTCAAAGCTGAATAAATCAGGCTGGGAATCAGATATTTAAAATAAAATCCATCTGAAAAACCTACGAAACCTTGTGAAGGAATGTGTGAAAAATGAGAAATAATTTGGGCAAAATGGGGGAAAATTGGGAGAAATTAAAGAATGTCAATTTTCCCTATTTCCCTATTTTAATCTCTTACCCCCGCTTTAATCGAGCTCATTTTCTCCATTTCGGCTTTACCCAAATCTAACAAGCTTCTTGACAGGAGAGCAACAGTGTAATGCCTCATTAGAAAGAAAATGTTATAACTGTTTTGTCACATTGTTGGCATGGTTTTGTCTCTTTTGTCTCTCTTTATGTTGCTTTTTCTGTTGTGATGTTGTTGCTTTTCTGGCACGCTTTTGTCGCTCTTTTGTTGTTGGTTTTTTGTCATTTATTTGTGGCTTTTTTCATTGCATTTTGTGGTGTTTTTGTCACTTTTCTATTTGTTATTGTTGCTTTTCCATCACGTTTTAGTCATTCGGTTCATTAAGGGATTAATGGGCGGAAATAGGGAAAATATTGGAAATAGAAAATGACCAAAAATAAGGGAACAAATTGGGAAAATGAGAAGAAATTGGGGCAAAAATAAGAACAAAACGAAGGGAATGGGGCAAACATTGGGAAAAAATTGGAAAAAATAAATAAGAATTGGGGAAAATATATATACATTTACTTGAGCTGAAACAACCAAGTCACTTTCTTTGATTGTCCTGGACCAACAAACTGAATCTAAAGAGTTAAGGTGTTTTCCTGCTTTCGATACTTTCATTTTTTAATGTCGTTAGTACCTAATGCTGTTTTTTTTGGTATCGTTTAACAGTGCGAGTCAAAAGTCTTACGTCTGCTCAGGTTCCTCTCCGACAGACAAAGCCGTCATCGACTCATCGCCAAACTTCGCTCCTGTTGTTTTGATCCACCTTTGACTTTGTTTGGCGTGTGCGCGCTCTCTTTCCAGGCTTTTTTCCTCTCACCGCAGACAATAATGAAATTACCCATGCGCTCTATATGTCTTCACACCACGAGCCCTGCGCCGCAATCAGCCTATAGGAAATCTCTGTAATTAGCCCTCAGATTCATCAGCATGCTAATGAATCCATATTGATACTGTTCCACCTTTTTCGCTGCGTGCGAGGGGCCAGTCTCGCGAAAGACGCCGCTGCCGAGACGCCACAATATGTTCTGTCACCAGGCGCCCCATATGGCTGTGATCAGTAACATGTGACTGAGCGGCTTTTTCAGTGAAACAGTGTGAAAACGGAGGCGCTGGTGAATAGGGAAACACGTCAATAATAATAATAAGATATTCATTGGAAAAGTTTGCCATTGTTGACGTCATTGTCTGGATTGTTTTTTTTGTTGTGTGTGTGTTCAAAGCTCAGTAAATCAGGCAGGAATTGAATATTAAAAAGTAAAAAGTTCCAGCCTCATTCCAGAATTGAGTATTCACACTCTTTGCTCTGACACTCAAAACTGAGCTCAGGAGCATCCTTTCCACTGAGTGTCTCTGAGATGCTTCTACAAACTGACCAGAGTCCACTTGTGCTAAACTACATGGATTGGACTTGATTTGGAAAGACGCACACATCTCTATAAAGTCCCACAGCTGACAGAGCAGAAACTAAGCCCTGAAGTCAAAGGAACTGTCTGTAGACTCAGAGACAGGTTTGTATCGAGACACAGATCTGGGGAATCGGACAGAAAAAGTGTTGTAGCACTGAATGGCCCAAAGTGCACAGTGACATCCATCATTTATAAATGGCAGAAGTTCAAAACCAACAGGACTCTTCCTAGAGCTGTCCGTCCGTCCAAACTGAGCGATCGGGGAGAAGGGCCTTGGTCAAGGAGGTGGCCAAGAACCAGACAGAGCTCCAGTTATTCTGAGGACCTTCCAGACAGACCACCACCTCTGCAGCGCTCCACCATAAAGGCCTGATTGGTGGAGCTCTAGATAAACATTGTAAAGGTTACCTTTCTTTTACTCTGACATTAACCTCTTAACCCCCGCCTGCACCGAGCACATTTTCTCCAGCTCGGCTTTACCCAAATCCCAAATCTTCTCGACTAGAGAGCAACATAATTGAAAGATTTGAAAGCTAAGGCCCACAAAACTGATCATAACTTTTTGTCACATTTTTGAAGCGTTTTTGTCACGTTTTCGTCTCTTTTTTGTCACGTTTTTGTCACTTATTTGTTGCACTTTCATCCTCGTTTTCATTGCTATGCTGATGCTTTTTCCAAGAGGCTTTTAGATTTTGGTAAAGCCGAACTGGAGCAAAATTCTCGCTTAAAGCGGGGGTTAAGGGGTAAATCTAAGATGTCAAAGCTGCCCTCAGCTATGTCTTTATGAGTGTGTATTGTCCGTAGGTGTCAGTAGGGAACCCTGCTCTGACCCTTGAACGCCTCACACTCTTCCCATCGCTCTGTAACTATAAGGAGGAAAAGGGTTTGACGGCTCTCTGTAAATATTGGATTATTAAACAAGAGGACATGTCATGAGGACTTCAGCTGCATCAGAGCAGGTTGATCAGATGTGTCTTTTATGAACTTGTGTCATAATGCTGCTAATTAGCTGCTAACTGTTGCGGCTTCTGCTGCTTTAAACATTTGCGATCTCTGCACGTGTTTGTGTTTACATGGTGCTGTGAGGCAAGAGATGTGTGGAGCTCGTCTTTGCCTCTGTGGAACAAAGTTAGCTCGCTGTTTGAAGGTGCTGCATCTATTAATGCAATGTGGGGATGCAACCATTCCGGACGGGCAAACCGGAGTTGCTCAGGGCGGCTTTAAGGGAGAAAACGAGATAAAAATCTCAATATTGATCATTGTGTGAAGAATCAGTGTTATCACCTGCCATGTCTCACCCTAACATGTGCAACATTGTCCCATTGATATTTATTTTTGATTTGATATTTGCCCTATTCTCAACATACGAACTGGCTCTAAAAACCCAGCCAAATGAAAGTACTAGCATGAATGACCTTCCATTAGCCTGTGTGCTAAATGCTATAAGTGAAGCCACCCATTCTACAGTCTGTGGGCAGGACTCAGGGTTAACAAAAACATTAGCCAATACCGTTTATTTTTGCCTGTAACATTCAGTTTATACCGCTCAATCCCACCTAAAAACAACATTAAAAAGAGCCGTAAATCCCATCATTCTCGTAAAGAAGCCGACCGACTCGTGCCGCGGTGTGATCCCCCCGCTATGCGTCCCATATGGCTGCGTCTCGGTGCATCTGCCGCGCGTATACAGTTACCAACCTATACCTCCAGTTGTATTCGCACCTCCCAAAGTGCAAATTAAAGGCAGGAGGCTCGTGTGACGGGATTAATTAGGAGCGGGCCGAGTGAAGTCACACTCCTCGTACCGATCCTCAATTACGGCGCAGACAATTAAAAAAAGAAAGAGGCGAAAAAGCAGCCTGTCCCGCAGAGCTGTACCTCGTGTCTGGATATACTCCTCCCCCCCACCACCCCCAGGGGACTCCGCCGCTGCCCAGGCCCCGTAATGAGTATCGATCAGCCGCCGTCGGAGCATGTCAAACAACGGTTGTTTTCAGCCATGGACTCTATTTGGACACGTCCACTCGGAGTCAGGCCGCCGCGGGTTTGAGGGCTACGAGACGAATGAGGGGGTGAGAATGAGTGATGGTCATACTGTGGGCCCAGACGTCCTTTATTTTAAGATCAGAGAGATGAAGTAAATAAGGGGGCAGGGGATTTCTGGGTGGACACCTAATATGATTCAACTTTCATGTGTCACTAGAACGGTAATGTAACTCAGAAAAGGTTGAAATTGTTCTGAAGAGGATGGACTTTTACTGGGATATTTGCTGCTGATTGGATCAAGTGTGCCTTGTTTTAGCCAATCACTGCCAAATTTCATAATATAGCTACTGCAGAAACAGAGCTCCAAAGCAAGTCAATGTTTACTTTCCAGTTACAATATCACAATACTATTACAACATCCATCCTCACGAGTAGGGATGGGTATCATTAAGGATTTATCGATATCCCTTATTTAACCTCTTAACCCCCACCTTAAAGGGGGGTATTATGTAAAATGGACTTTTTCAAGCTTTATATCATGTTATTATGTCATTCCCTCATTAAACACATGCCTGGAGTGTTGCCTTGGCTCATTCACATATTTTTGAGTAATCAGTAAAAACTTAGACGGCAGCCATTTTAGGTATAGCTATGCCTCAGTCCTCCTAGGAACGCCCCCACCTCCTGGAGACGCCTCTGGACCTTTTGTCACCAGCCAAGCCACCAACCACTGCTCCTCAGCTCAGCAGAGCCCCTCCCCGCACAGTAGTGTTGTTTAGATGCCACAGCAGTGTGCTGAAGGGGGCGTGTCGGAAAGCTTCTTAAAGAGACAGAGGCCTATTTCAAGACGTTCAGTACAGCCATTTTGGGAGAGCAATTTTATTCAAGGCAGTTATTTAATTTACTGCATATACAGACCAACAGAAGGTTACGTCATCATTGTAGTATGCTATAGACTGGTGCTATGTGATTGAAAAAAGCTGAATACCCCCTCTTTAAGGATTTATCGATATCCCTTATTTAACCTCTTAACCCCGCCTTAACCAAGCACATTTTCTCCAGTTCAGCTTTACCCAAATCTAAAAGCTGCTTGACTGAAGCTTACAGTCTCATTTGAAAGCTAAGGCCTACAAAACCGATCTAACATTTATCCTCAAGTTGTTGCTGTGTTGTCACTTTTTTGTCATAGTTGACGCTTTTTCCGCACTATTTTGTCCCGTTTATGTTGCATTCTTATTTTTGTCGGTCTTCATCCTCTTTTACGTCTCGTTTTGTGGCTTTTTTGTCACTTTTTTGTCGCCTGTTTTTATCACGTTCTTGGCGCTTTTTCATCACTTTTTATTGCTTTTTGTCACTCTTTTGATTCTCATCGTTATCTCGTTTTTGTGTCGTTTTTGTCGCTTTTTCATCAATTGGGTGATGCTTTTTTGTCTTGTTTTTGTTGCCGTTTTGGCGCTTTTATCAAGAAGCTTTTAGTTTTGGGTAAGGTCGAACTGGAGAAAATGTCGGTTCAGGCGAGGGTTAAGAGGTTAAAGGAACAGGCCACCGTTTTTTCCACACTGAGATATGTTATGACCTGAGATTAGACAAGTTGATGCGTACCTGTCTGGTCTTTACGCGTGTGCTCAGTCACGCAAAACACAGAACATGTTGTTAGCATTTAGCCTGTCCTTCTCTCCTCTATGGGGCCAAACGGAGGTTAAGTTAGAAGCGACCAAGCTCTTCCACGTTTCCCCTTTTTAAATACAGTTACGTGAGTAGTTACATGATCCAAGTCTAGTTACACAAAACGAAACATAACACACAAGCGCATAAAAGGGGCACTATATTGTGAGGCGTAATAACACCTTAGGAGCACTTCGACTTTACTGACATGTTGAATTTTGTGTAACTAAACTTGGATCGTGTAACTACTCACGTAACTGTATTTAAAAAGGGGAAACGTGGAAGAGCTTGGTCGCTTCTAACTTCAACCCCGTTTGGCCCCATAGAGGAGAGGAGGAGAGGCTAAATGCTAACTACATCTTTGATCTTTGTGCATGACTGAGCGCACGCATAAAGACCAGACAGGTACGCATCAACTCGTCTAAGCTCAGGTAAGAACATATCTCAGTATGGAAAAATGGTGGCCTGTTCCTTTAAAGGTGCATTATGGAATTTTGTTTTGTGACACAGCGGCTGTATGGGTGGTGAGGCTTTACTTTCCTTCACGATGCCTTCTACAATGCTCTAGGATCAATTGTTTTGTAGGTTTTATGGTGAGGGGCTCCGTCAGCAGAGAAAACCTACCAGAAACTCTAAAAAGAATTGATCCTGGAGCATCATAGAGGACACCGTGATGGAAAGTAAAGGCGACATGCTAATTACTGGGTCACTAAAAGGTCAAATACTCACGAGTAAGGAAAAATAAAAAAAAGTTCCACAAAGACTGGTAGCGAGGCTGCCAATCTCACAGTCACTGTTTCTAAAAACAAATGGCTTCCAGACTCTCAGGGTAGCATATACAGCCTCCATAATCATAATAATAAAGTCATAAAGTCGACCATTGTTTTGTATTATTCAATGTGTTTTTATGTAAAAGAGTCTTGAATTGAAGTCTTTTACATTTTTAGAAACAGTGATTTTTATTTTATTTTACAAGTTTAAGGATAAAAAAATATTATTATTATTATTATAAGACAAAATCTAAAAATCTCAGGTGTTTACTTTCATTAGGTCGATAATGGTAATCTCACACTATTCGAGACTCAGAAATGTGAAATCGTGATGTCCTAGCCCGGTGAGGCCCAAATCTTCCGGGAGTTTCTTCATGTGCTTTTTGGAGGGTTTGGCACAGTGTCCTTCAGAGAGAGTGAAAACATCCCGGAACCGCCCTGACCCACGCCACACCTGCCCCATGGAGAAGTGTGGTTTACGTCACCGGAGTCCAAGTCCAGAGCTTGTTTTTCTGTTTATTATTGTTCTTGACAAGTCCCTATCCTCCTCCATCCAGCCTCCCCCCGTGTTTTCTGGCCTCATACCTCTCTGCTTTAGGAGCTCCGTGGGCCTCCAGCAGCTGTTCGGGACCCGGGGGCTGTGTGCTCTGCCTCTCACCCGGCTCACAAACACCGAACCCCGCGGCTGGAGTGATTAGAATGCTGCCTCGTTAGCTGGGAGCGCAGAATATTTTACAGTCTCCTCCAAAAAGCGCCCGTGGTCCAAACTCCAAAGGGCCTTCAAAATTTAATGTGCCGTAATAGAGAACGCAACGGCGGATTCCAGGAAAACCCAGCTCGAAAGAAATCTCCAAAAGGTGTCTGGAAATTGGGGGGGAAAATTGCTAAGCTTTCAAATAATGCTTTTGAATTTTAATAAGTTGGAGCAGGAGAGATAGACAAATGAGCAAAGTCCTATGAATAGTTTATTGAATGAATAAAGGACGTATAAGAATGTACAAGGAAAAAGAACCCTACAAAAAAAGGTATGCGAGTTTGGCCACAGACACACGGTTAGAACTAGTTTGGTGAAAGTGTCTATAAGTCTCGTAAAAATCTCTGACCTCCCAAGTACCACCAGGACTGGATCAAGATCCAAACAAGACTAAACTGGATGTAAAGAGGGTCTAAAACACCCCGGCCACCTGAACAGGCCAAAGTAGAGCTACAGTACATGTACTACTTTGTAGACTATGAATCTTTCCTGCAACCTGAATCCTCTCAGTATTTCAGGGTTCACAACCTCATGGGAACCCATCTGGTGCGCACCTTGCCCCTCCAACAGAGCATGTTCCTTAAAAGGGCAAAAAGGCAGGAAGCCCTGCCTCATGAGGCGGGCCTGCTACAAGCCTCCACAGTGCTCCAGAGCCTGTCAATCAAAGCCACAGGCTTAAACATTTTAATTCCACAGAACAAAAAACAGCAAGGTTAAAAAAAATGACACGCAGCCCAATGTTGACACATGGGTCACAACAACTTTTAGAAAAACATAAGCTCTTTGGAGGCAGGCTTTTAAGCTGTGTTTTGGAGGTGTTAAGTTTCCATTGGAATCTGTTTTACGAAGTGTCTTTTGAAGTTGCCCCTGGCCACCAGGGGGTGGTATTGCAGCAATGTCAGCCATGAGGATCAAAGAGAAGCGCTATCCTCGCCCACTGACTAAAAGAAGGTGCGCTTGATCCAACCAGCACCAAATGCTGCTTGGAAGGATTTAGGCAGGTTACTAGCCTGTAAAACACAGAGAAACCTCATGGCTGTCTCTCCTGGTGACGTACATCATAATGTGAGTTGGCATTGTGCCGCTGAGGAGGGAGAAGGACTAAACATGCAGAACTACAAAAAACATGCGCAAATAAAACAAGCATAAACACCATCAAGATGCCTCACTTGCAAAAAACGCGTGTTTGGATACAGAATGTTTTTATCACACTGTGTGACCCAGTGACGTGTTCTCTTTCTACCACTTGTGGTATGTTTGGGTTTAACATTATAACTTGGCTGAATCCTCAAAAGTCTATTTTGTGTGGTTTAGGGTTTGGTTTATTGCATTCAGTCTCAACTCAGTCTGTGTTGCCTTTGGTTTGGTTAATCTCAGTATGTGTAAAGTTTGGACACTGGGACACCGCCTGTATATAAACCTGATATAAACTCTCTGCCGTGCCATTCCAACGGTGAAGGTCTTCACGATGTGAACAGTCTGTTCCAACTCTCATGTCCAAACCTTCTTAGTGATTACCCATGGTTTGTCCCTCTGTCGGAGCCTGCTGAGGACACGGTTAACCAAATAAGCTTGTAACTTCACCGATCCGCGCTTTAATCCTCATCAGGCCACAAATTGACATGTCTCCCTCTGATCTCGACGTATGATTAAGATTTAATGCTGGAATTATGATCATTAAAAACATGACAGATACGGGCGGCTGAGGGGGGGCTATTCATTTGAGCGACTCTTCCTGTAATAATATTGAAACAGACAGTCTGCAGCAGATAATTATGATCTAATAACTGGCAATCTGCACCCAATCTGAGGAAATGACGCGGAGTTAGCGGAGCGACGCGCCGCACACTCCAGAACACACAAACTCGCAGAGCCACAGCCGTGCAGTGTCAGGAGTACAATCACTGTAGATGTTTTAGTGGCAGGGCAATTTTATATGTACGGCACATTTCAAAGACAACTTAATGTGCCTCACAGCAACATCAGAAAACACATTTAAAACACACATCAACTTTTAAAAATCAATACAATGAAGCATAAAAAAAAGAAAAGAAAACATGGACATGGTCGTGTATGCTTGCTACTATATGAACGGCCAAATAAAAACATTTTTAGTCTGATCTTATACCCTGCAACACTATTCCAGTCCTTGGACAAATAAAATGGCACTTTCTCTTTTCCAAAAACAATCATTTGTTTTATCTGTGTTCAGTTTCAGACAATTAATCAGCATCCAGACAGTAATCTCTTCAATGCAGTGACATATTCACTCGCTGTCATGATACACACTGTAGATCTGGGTGTCACCTAATTGTGGTAGGACCCATTAGCGCAGTGGTTAGAGCTCGTGCTTCACAGCTAGAAGGTCCGGGTTCGATTCCCACCTGGACGGGGCCTTTCTGTGTGGAGTTTGCATGTTCTCCCCGTGTCTGCGTAGGTTTCTTCCGGGTACTCCGGTTTCCCCTCAAACTAAAAATATGTACAATAGGTTCCCCTCTGGGGCCAGGACTCCTATTATATATATATATTGCTGTGTATTAATTGACCTAATGGAGCCATGTAAATAAGAGGGGTCCCAGGCTCGATCCCTGGGGAACCCCACGGGTCACAGCCATTTGGTCTGAGACACAGTTTCCAATTTTAACTAAGCAATAACATTATTATTTATAATAGAAGAAGAAGATCTTTATTTATATAGCCCCTTTCACAGACATGGTCACAAAGAGCTTTACATGAGACAATTGTACATTCACTCCACACTCGGTGGTGGTAAGCTACGTCAGTAGCTTCAGTTTCACCTGGGGGAGACTGACAGAAAAGCTGTCGCGACTGCACACATCTGCGCCACCACCTCCATGCATTCACACACACATCATTCATCCTGGCCTATTGTACATGTTTTTTAATGGTAGGGGAAACCGGAGTACCCGCCCGGTAGAGCCGAGTTTTTTTTTCTAATCAGCGGTAAATGACCTAAAACACATCGGCAGTAGGTGAGTTTTGTGATTCATAATTCTGTTTTGAATATTAATGCAAAACCGCTAATGACGCCACTGACTGCCCTTCGCTGATTGGTTTACTCCGCTTCCTGTTTGCTTGCGTAAGTTATACTGTAGAAATCAAGTTGATGCGGAGTCTTACCTCACTCACACGCTGGTACAGCGGTGAGTCTGGATTTTTCCAGGCTAATCACATTAGCCCATCATTAAATGTAAACCACTAGGGTTTCTTTGGTAGGATCAAATTTGTCTAGATTTTGTAGCGGGTTCCATTACCATTGCCAATAGTGCAGACAGTGCCAATGTGTTTCTATCTCTGCCTGGATGTTTGCTTCTGACATGCTACCTTGATGACGGTAGGCCTTTATTCATTTTGTATCATTGTACAATGCCCTCTGGTGTTGAGGTTCTTGCCAGGAGATCTTCTTCCATTCTTCTTCTTAACCACAGAACTTGAAGAAGAGTCAGAGGTGGAACCTGTGACCAAAGGTGACAGTGATGAACTGTCACCTTTGGCACTTTATTAACATGTAACACATTTAGTCTAAAACAAGATAAATGCGCCTTGTACCACGAGGTTAGCTTGCTAGCTAGTGTTAATCCGAGGCTTAACCTAGGCTTAGCCTTTAGCTTAACGATGCATTCTTGGATTTAGAATGAGGAATTTAAAGAGCATATGACAGTTTTTCACATTTCTTATTATTACTGTGGACCAAAACAAAGCAAAACAAGATTATTGTAAGAAACAATGGTGTCCTTTGTCACCACCCCAGGGCGGGAGTGGTCTACAGTTGGAGCACTTTGGACCATCACTCTCGGCTGTTGAAACTGTCCTGTCCAAATCCACACACCCATCACAATCCTTCTCGTTGCTCTGGTGCAGTACTTGTTTTGTTGGCGTGTGCCTATAGGTGTGTGCCAGCCTGCGTGAGAACTGCTCCCTCAGCGTTTCTCCTTCAAACAGAGGTGTGCGCTCTCTCCCGCCCCCTGCAGCGAGGCCCCAGGTACTGCTCGCCAACGCACCCCATTAATAAGCAACATATTTGGTTTCTTTTGCAAGGCCCTGAGCGGTGCTGTCGTTCTGCAGGGCGAGGAGGAGAGGTGTGTTGCCACCCCGGGTGCCCACATGCTCCTCTGGGTGAGAACTCGGGTTTGTCGCACCCCGTTTGCCACCCGCTCAGCAGTGCGCTCACAGGCTCGGCCCCACAAACACACTCCTGCTTTTCAAGAAGTTTGACGACACGATCTGGCAAAGCAACACGTGTTGATTGCACGTTGAAGCTCACGGATGACAATGTTACACTGGCTGTGAAAAGAGAACGCATGAATTGTGTCGTTCATATGCCGGAAATAGTTATATATAATGGTACATAAGTATTATCTGCACATTTACCTTTTCTTCTTTGATTGCTCATTTCCTGACTCTTCACACCCCACTGAGCTGCTGGAGCAAGTGTATTTCACTGCGGGAGTCTTATCTCTTAAACATTTCAAACTGTAATTTTATTTTTAAAAACTGCCAATTAATTCACAATAACGAAAAACAGGTAGCTCTTCACTTCACAGGAGTGTTTCTCAAATTATTGTAGATGCATTATTGTACTTTTTAGAAGTACAATAATGTAGTACAGTTAGAAGAAATGAGCTGCGTACTTCACAGTCACGGTGGTATAAATGTGGCTGGCTTGAAGCGGCACAGCAGCAGGCGTCAGGCCACAGTGAATAACTACCAGGCGCTCCTTAAAATCACCATACAGGTGATGGTACATTAAAACAAAGGTTAAGTTTCAGTGCGGGGATTATGTGATTATTAAATGTAATAGTTACATAAACATGAGAAAACTTAAACAACTTGTTTGTTTAAAGCAGCTGATTGATTGACTGATTTGTTATGACATTGAGGTAAATAAAAAAACATTCATATCTGATGATGCAAGTATTTTTGTGTCAGTGTTATTCCCCAAGGGGGCGCACTATAAAAGGCCCCGGTTTAGTATTGCTCGATCTCTGGGCTTGTGTTAGCTTCCGCATCCTGTGGACCCCAGTGCTGGTGTTGGGGTGCTCTGTCCGAGACAGTGTTGCTGTGGGTCCCCCTGCCTGACAGTGTGCCATGGTGCAGCTGTAACGTGGCAGTAGATTGTGTTTGCGGCTCCCTGATGGACCTGTGGATAGGTCTCCATTAGTGTCTTTGGCACAGGAGAGGTGGCACACTGGAAAAAATGCCATCTTATCTTAGATAAATGGCTTGAAATGTGTGTGGATTAAGACAATTAATGCTGATTTTGAGTAGGTTTGGACTGTCTTGACATAAGATTGGCCATGGAACAAGCAGCCATTCCCTTAAAACAAGATACATGTATAATTCTTGTTCAATAGATAGTTCAAACCTTCTGAAAAAAAGGTTAACAAATTGCAATATTCCGATATATTCAGTGTCTTTTTTTCAAAGATAGGATAGCATTTTTTTTTCAGTGCAAGATTGGTATCTTGGGCCACTTAAGCATACATGCTTAGTTTATAACTCTTCATGCATTCTCTTTATGGCCCAGCTAACTGAGGGTGGGCCACAGCTCTGCCCATCACTGTCGTTCTGCTAAACCTAATGTGTCTGAATTGGGTTTGTCCAACAGTCTGCAGGGACGTGTTGAAAGACTCTGCTCGGATGTTGAACCTGCATCTCATGGATGGAACATACATACATACATCTCTGCAAAGGTTCATTTGTTTTAACTCTTAATTGAATTTTGTTTGTAACAAATACATGATCAAAGGCTCTTTTGCTAATGGAACTTTTTTTTATTAATTTTAAAATTTGACCTTTATTTAACCAGGAAAGTCCCACTGAGATTAAGAATCTCTTTTTTAGGGGAGTCCTGGCCCCAGAGGGGAACCTATTGTACATGTTTTTAATGGTAAGGGAAACCGGAGTACCCGGAGGAAACCTACACAGACACGAGGAGAACATGCAGAAAGGCCTCGACCAGGTAGCCTGGCATAAAGCCAGGCTACCTATATAAAGACAGTCTGGAATTGTGGTAATAGGACGCGATTCCCAAATGGAGACTGGAGGCGGGGCTAACGATCGCAGTTTGAACGAGAGCGACACAAAGTGACCTACACTTTGCGTTTACGTCCTCCGCCATGATTGTTTGTAGTCCACACTACAGTGGAGTAAATGTTCTGGTGAAAGTCCTCAGAGCAGCTTCTTCTGTGGCTTTAAGTCCAGCTCATTTAAAACAGAAGAAAGGGCACTGGGAAAAGATCGCTGTGTCGCGGCCGCCATCTTCACTGTTTTGGTTACGACCCGGAGGAGCACAGGTGTTTGATGGGAAATCCTGGCGTGGAAGATGACGCACTGTTAACTCCCGCCTCCCGTGCTATGATTGGCTCGTCTTGGTTTTGCCGGAGTCAGCGAGATTCAAATCTCACAGTTCTCCAGACGGTATCTCCATGTATCTCTGAACATGGAGGATCAGTCTGGCTCGTGCTAGGCTACCAACCAGGTGGGATTAGAACCCAGGACCTTCTAGCTGTGAAACACGAGTGCTAACCGCTATGCTACCTGTGTGTCCTCAAGCAAAGGCTAAGACCTCGGTCCGCTGCAGATACAAATGTTCCTATGGACTATAGTTTAAGTCATTTTAAGAAGTTGTAATGGTTGTCTTATCTCAAATCCGGATGTGGATCGTGACACAAATCAAATGTCCGGATACTAACCAATGCAACCCCTGATTTATACAATGCTTTTGACCTAAACGTGAGGCTTGTCCTGTTTTGGGCTTGGTTCACACTCAGTTTCATGATATATTCCGTGTTTTTGCTCCTGTTTAAGACCTGTCTGAGTTGAGATTATTTAATATGTTGTATTTTGGTAGAGAAAACTACTGCTTGACAGTGAAACTAAGGTGGAATATAACTTGTTCTTACCATTTATTGCAGCATGAAAGTCTCACTGGGATTTCAGAATGTCATTTTCAGCAGAATCCAGCTCTCAGGGGGAAATCTATTGTACATGTTTTTCTCCACACCCAGCCTGGGACAGATAATTAAAAATAACATACATATTTTTGGTCTAGTCTGACAGGTCTGAAAGTAATACAGTTTCCAGTCGTCCTCCAGTCGTGAGGTAGAACTGACAGTAGAATGGTTTCTGTCAGACGAACACGACACTGGCTGCTCTCCATCGTCACAGTCACACCAGACAAGGCACTAAAGGTGTGCAGCAAACAGGGAAGAAACAGCTTATACAAGGCACTGGCACCGTCTCGCAATGAGGACGTCCTCGGTGATGGACCGGGACGAACATCTGACACTGATGTCGCGTGGCCAGAGTGTGGATTCAGTCTTTTTTGTTTATGTACGGCGAGACGCTGCAGGTGAAAACATGGTGCGACTTCAAGCTAGTTTTCTCCTTCACGTCTTGGTTTTAATCGCAGAATATTTCTATGCTTATTTTATGACGTTTTGTTGTTTGTTGTCGTTTGGTATCCACGTGTAGCACGAAAGGCTGTGACCGAGATGCCGCTGTATTGGCTGTAATTAGCTTATTGAAAACTAAAGATCCAGAATCCCCTCTTTGTAACTAATATGGCAACAAAACAAAGCACATTTAAGGCCAGGAAAGTTTATTTGTAGAGCACAATTCATACACAAGGCAATTCAAAGTGCTTCACAGTTGCAGAAAATTACAAGAAAACAGATAAAAATCAATCAATAAAACATCAACATAAAGTTAATCAATGACAGTAAAAGGCAAGAGTGCAGATAAAATACTTTCAGTTTTCATATGCACGGGTAAAAAGAGCTGTTTTCAGCCTGGATTTGAACCTGGCTTCATTATTTAGATGGTGCTGCTGAAAATATGAGCAATTTGGGCCATTTTTATATGAAAACATTAAATGACAGAAAACATGCAATACATTTTCCCCCCATATTTATGTCAGTAAACTTTAGCAGTTTACCCAAATGGTTTCTTAAAAAAAGCGTTAAAAAAAGCGACAACAATGACCGAAAAGCAACAATGACACAATAAAAAAACAAACCAACTAAAGAACGAAAAATGCGACAAAAAAACAACAAAAAAGCAACGAAAAAATAAGATTTGTAGTTTTTACTGAAATAGAAAGATGATTGGGTTCATTAGAAACTGCAGATGAGAGGAGTGAAAAGTCCCCGTGGTTCAGACTGTGTCCACGTGTCCTCTCCTGATGAGCCGCCCCGCTCTCCTCCTCAGCTCCTGCAGCCCTGAGGGGGGTGGGGTGGTGGTGGGGTGGGGGGGAGTGGGGGGGCTGATTACTTAATTGCTCTGCGAGAGCTCGTTACGGTTTCCGATCCGTCATAACGTGGTGCGGCGCGAGCAGAGCTGGAATCCGTGGAATCGATCACTTATACGCCGGGTTCCTGTCAACTATAGGGCTCTTGTCTGCACCGTAGATTTTTTTTTCCCCCCGATCTCAGTATTTCGATACCGATACCCGAACGATACATTTCCCGATACCTAAATTCGAATATGTGTTTAGAACCAGAAAACAGAACAATAATGTGTGAGAGATCTGCAAATGTACAATATTGAGTTTATCACCAATGTGTGTGAAAAATGGGAATATCATTTGGGAGGAAATGGAAGTAAAACAAAAATAAGGAAAAAAATGTGTTAAAAAATAAATAAAAATAAAAATGGGGGGATATAGAGAAAATATAAGTATTACAAATGAGCAAAAATTAGGGGAAACAAATTGGGAAAATTAGAAAAAATTAGGGCAAAAATAAGGAAAAAAAATGTGTTTGTTTTTTTTAATGGGAAAAAATAGCGGGAAATAATAAATAAAAATTGACAGAAAATGGGGATAATTTATTTGCTGTCCCTGGACCAACAGCATCAAAATTCGGATCTAAAGATGTATATTTAGGCCCGAGAGCCTGACAGGGTCCGGGCCTGTTGTTATTCTACAAGCAGTGCGCGGAGCGCACTGACGAAAGACGTGCGCGTAGCGCACGTCCCTAAAAGAGCGCGGAGCGCTCAAGAAACAGAGCGCGGAGCGCTCCCCATGCATTACACAGTAATAACGACACTCCCGGCACCCCGACCTGTCCGGTGATATAAGCGTGTGCCGCGAAAGCGGCACATTTGTTGCTGCTCGAAGAAAAAAAGGTGAAAACCACAGGCAAGGCGCAACATGGACAAGAAAGCAGTCGATGACGAGCGCGTTGCGCTCGTCATCGACCATGGCCACTCACCAGCACTCAAAACACTGCTAGAGTGACTCAGGGCATCGAGCCCTATCCGATAACATAGGTCTTTGCCGCGAAAGCGGCATATTTGCTTCTGCTCGCACAAAAATACCAAAAAAAAACCCATTGGGAAATATTGAAAAAGAACAGGTAAAAGACGAGCGCAACGCGCTCGTACTTGATTATAAACCCCACGGTTGGATTACTGGACGTGAGACCTTTCCGAATATATAAATATGCGCCGCCAAAGGCGGCGCTATATTGTTATTGTACGGGTTTTTCTTATTAGGCCCGAGAGCCTGACAGGGTCCGGGCCTGTTGTTATTGTACAGGCAGTGCGCGGAGCGCACTGACGAAAGACGTGCGCGTAGCGCACGTCCCAAAAAGAGCGCGGAGCGCTCAAGAAACAGAGCGCGGAGCGCTCCCCATGCATTACACAGTAATAACGACACTCCCGGCACCACGACCTGTCCGGTGATGTAAGCGTGTGCCGCGAAAGCGGCACATTTGTTGCTGCTCGAATAAAAAAAGGTGAAAACCACAGGCAAGGCGCAACATGGACAAGAAAGCAGTCGATGACGAGCGCAACGCGCTCGTCATCGACCATGGCCACTCACCAGCACTCAAAACACTGTTAGAGTGACTCAGGGCATCGAGACCTATCCGATAATATAGGTCTTTGCCGCGAAAGCGGCATATTTGCTTCTGCTCGCACAAAAATACGAAAAAAAAAACCCATTGGGAAATATTGAGAAAGAAGAGGTAAAAGAGGAGCGCAACGCGCTCGTATTTGACAATAAACCTCACGGTTGGATTACTGGACGTGAGACCTTTCCGAATATATAAATATGCGCCGCCGAAGGCGGCGCTATATTGTTATTGTACGGGTTTTTCTTATTAGGCCCGAGAGCCTGACAGGGTCCGGGCCTGTTGTTATTCTACAAGCAGTGCGCGGAGCGCACTGACGAAAGACGTGCGCGTAGCGCACGTCCCTAAAAGAGCGCGGAGCGCTCAAGAAACAGAGCGCGGAGCGCTCCCATGCATTACACAGTAATAACGACACTCCCGGCACCCCGACCTGTCCGGTGATATAAGCGTGTGCCGCGAAAGCGGCACATTTGTTGCTGCTCGAAGAAAAAAGGTGAAAACCACAGGCAAGGCGCAACATGGACAAGAAAGCAGTCGATGACGAGCGCAACGCGCTCGTCATCGACCATGGCCACTCACCAGCACTCAAAACACTGCTAGAGTGACTCAGGGCATCGAGGCCTATCCGATAACATAGGTCTTTGCCGCGAAAGCGGCATATTTGCTTCTGCTCGCACAAAAATACCAAAAAAAAACCCATTGGGAAATATTGAAAAAGAACAGGTAAAAGACGAGCGCAACGCGCTCGTACTTCATTATAAACCCCACGGTTGGATTACTGGACGTGAGACCTTTCCGAATATATAAATATGCGCCGCCGAAGGCGGCGCTATATTGTTATTGTACGGGTTTTTCTTATTATTAGGCCCGAGAGCCTGACAGGGTCCGGGCCTGTTGTTATTCTACAGGCAGTGCGCGGAGCGCACTGACGAAAGACGTGCGCGTAGCGCACGTCCCAAAAGAGCGCGGAGCGCTCAAGAAACAGAGCGCGGAGCGCTCCCCATGCATTACACAGTAATAACGACACTCCCGGCACCCCGACCTGTCCGGTGATATAAGCGTGTGCCGCGAAAGCGGCACATTTGTTGCTGCTCGAAGAAAAAAAGGTGAAAACCACAGGCAAGGCGCAACATGGACAAGAAAGCAGTCGATGACGAGCGCAACGCGCTCGTCATCGACCATGGCCACTCACCAGCACTCAAAACACTGCTAGAGTGACTCAGGGCATCGAGGCCTATCCGATAACATAGGTCTTTGCCGCGAAAGCGGCATATTTGCTTCTGCTCGCACAAAAATACCAAAAAAAAACCCATTGGGAAATATTGAAAAAGAACAGGTAAAAGACGAGCGCAACGCGCTCGTACTTGATAATAACCCCACGGTTGGATTACTGGACGTGAGACCTTTCCGAATATATAAATATGCGCCGCCGAAGGCGGCGCTATATTGTTATTGTACGGGTTTTTCTTATTATTATTATTATTTTTCCTCTCCCCCTAAAAAGCCAGTTTCGGCAACTTCCCACTGATGAAAAGTCCTGAATTTTTGCCCAAAATTCAATTAGGTGAAAAAAAAAAACTTCACATCTCCAAAATGTAAAAATTCAAAAAAATGGCGCGTCAGCGCCCCCTGGAAAAACCACGTTAACATTGCGCCCTATGGCCAGACCCCTCAAAATCCCGAAATCCCCGAAATTTTAGTTCGTCGTAGACGAACAAAATTCGGCACAGTGATTGGTCACGTGAAGCCAAACAAAAAAGATATTATGCGGTTGCTAGGCAACCATCAGGAGGGCGGCCATATTGGCCAGAAGAGCGATCTGGCGCCGAAGGCGCCATTTCGTGCCCTCGCATTTGAACGAACTCGTCCTAGGCCGTTGATCGCAGCGACTCCCCGTTCGCTCCAGATCATCTACACAAGTGGGACATCAAAAGTTATTAAAACTTTCTAATAGGATTAACGGTGTTGTCATGGCAACGCCATGAATTCGGCGTCCATTTTTAGCGCTCGCCGCCGCGTTCAAACAGTCATAACTCCCACATACTGTGGCCGATTTGAGCGAAACTTGAATCGTTGGTCGAGTCGTCGACCCCGGATGTTGTGATATAGGAAATTTGAAAATGGGCGCGATAGCGCCCCCTGCAGAGCACCAAATAAAAATGAATGAGGAAAATTTTTTAACTTTGTCGTAGACAAAAGAAATTTGGCACAGACATCCGTCACGTGAACCCGAACAAAAAGTCATTGAGGCCACGCCCCTTTCCCAACCGTGTTGCCATGGCAACGACCCGATGTCAACTTTGGCGCAGCCAAACCAAAATTGGTACACGCGTGCGTCATGACAGTCCGAACAAAAAAGTACATTACATGGTTGCTAGGCAACCAACAGGAGGTCGGCCATTTTGGGAAAAATGTAGTAATCTGGCGCCGAAGGCGCCATTTCATGCTCTCCCATTTGAACGAACTCGTCCTAGGGCGTTGAACGCAGCGACTCCCCGTTCGCTCCAGATCATCTACACAAGTGGGACATCAAAGTTATTAAAACTTTCTAATAGGATTAACGGTGTTGTCATGGCAACGCCATGAATTCGGCGTCCGTTTTCAGGACTCGCCGCCGTGTTTAAAGACTCATAACTCGCACAAACTGAAGCCGATTTGAGCGTAACTTGAATCGTTGGTCGAGTCGTCAACTCCGGATGTTGTGATTTAGGACATTTGAAAATGGGCGCGATAGCGCCCCTGCAGAGCACCAAATAAAAATGAATGAAGAATAAGATCAAACTTTGTCGTAGACAAAAGAAATTTGGCACAGACGTGCGTCACGTGATCCCGATAAAAAAAGTCAATCATGGCCACGCCTCTTTTCCTATCGTGTTGCCATGGCAACCACCCGGTGTCAACTTTGGCGCAGCCAAACCAAAATTGGTACACGCGTGCGTCATGACTGTCCGAATAAAAAGTACATTACATGGTTGCTAGGCAACCAACAGGAGGTCGGCCATTTTGGGAAAAATCCAGTGATCTGGCGCCGAAGGCGCCATTTCTTGCCTTTGCTCTTTTATAATCTCGACCTAGTGTGGCAGGTAGGGCGCGGTAGCGCCTCCCGGTTATTGGGGCGGCGTGCGGCCACCGGCGTCAACCGGCCAAACGAGACCCTCGAGGGCCTCTAAATGCCGCTTGCGGCTTTAATTATTATTATTTTTCCTCTCCCCCTAAAAAGCCAGTTTCGGCAACTTCCCACTGATGAAAAGTCCTGAATTTTTGCCCAAAATTCAATTAGGTGAAAAAAAAAACTTCACATCTCCAAAATGTAAAAATTCAAAAAAATGGCGCGTCAGCGCCCCCTGGAAAAACCACGTTAACATTGCGCCCTATGGCCAGACCCCTCAAAATCCCGAAATCCCCGAAAATTTTAGTTCGTCGTAGACGAACAAAATTCGGCACAGTGATTGGTCACGTGAAGCCAAACAAAAAAGATATTATGTGGTTGCTAGGCAACCATCAGGAGGGCGGCCATATTGGCCAGAAGAGCGATCTGGCGCCGAAGGCGCCATTTCGTGCCCTCGCATTTGAACGAACTCGTCCTAGGCCGTTGATCGCAGCGACTCCCCGTTCGCTCCAGATCATCTACACAAGTGGGACATCAAAAGTTATTAAAAACTTTCTAATAGGATTAACGGTGTTGTCATGGCAACGCCATGAATTCGCCGTCCATTTTTAGCGCTCGCCGCCGCGTTCAAACAGTCATAACTCCCACATACTGTGGCCGATTTGAGCGAAACTTGAATCGTTGGTCGAGTCGTCGACCCCGGATGTTGTGATATAGGAAATTTGAAAATGGGCGCGATAGCGCCCCCTGCAGAGCACCAAATAAAAATGAATGAGGAAAATTTTTTAACTTTGTCGTAGACAAAAGAAATTTGCACAGACATCCGTCACGTGAACCCGAACAAAAAAGTCATTGAGGCCACGCCCCTTTCCCAACCGTGTTGCCATGGCAACGACCCGATGTCAACTTTGGCGCAGCCAAACCAAAATTGGTACACGCGTGCGTCATGACAGTCCGAACAAAAAGTACATTACATGGTTGCTAGGCAACCAACAGGAGGTCGGCCATTTTGGGAAAAATGTAGTAATCTGGCGCCGAAGGCGCCATTTCATGCTCTCCCATTTGAACGAACTCGTCCTAGGGCGTTGAACGCAGCGACTCCCCGTTCGCTCCAGATCATCTACACAAGTGGGACATCAAAAGTTATTAAAAACTTTCTAATAGGATTAACGGTGTTGTCATGGCAACGCCATGAATTCGGCGTCCGTTTTCAGGACTCGCCGCCACGTTCAAAGAGTCGTAACTCGCACATACTGTGGCCGATTTGAGTGAAACTTGAATCGTTGGTCGAGTCCTGGACTCCAGATGTTTTGATATAGGAAATTTGAAAATGGGCGCGATAGCGCCCCCTGCAGAGCACCAATAAGAATGAATGAGGAAAAAATGTAACTTTGTCGTAGACAAAAGAAATTTGGCACAGACATCCGTCACGTGACCCCGAACAAAAAAGTCATTGAGGCCACGCCCCTTTTCCCACCGTGTTGCCATGGCAACGACCCGATGTCAACTTTGGCGCAGCCAAACCAAAATTGGTACACGCGTGCGTCACGACTGTCCGAACAAAAAAGTACATTACATGGTTGCTAGGCAACCATCAGGAGGTCGGCCATTTTAGGAAAAATCCAGTGATCTGGCGCCGAAGGCGCCATTTCTTGCCTTTGCTCTTTTATAATCTCGACCTACTGTGGCAGGTAGGGCGCGGCAGCGCCTCCCGGTTATTGGGCGGCGTGCGGCCACCGGCGTCAACCGGCCAAACGAGACCCTCGAGGGCCTTTAAATGCCGCTTGCGGCTTTAATTCTTATTATTATTATTATTTTCCTCTCCCCCTAAAAAGCCAGTTTCGGCAACTTCCCACTGATGAAAAGTCCTGAATTTTTGCCCAAAATTCAATTAGGTGAAAAAAAAAACTTCACATCTCCAAAATGTAAAAATTCAAAAAAATGGCGCGTCAGCGCCCCTGGAAAACCACGTTAACATTGCGCCCTATGGCCAGACCCCTCAAATCCCGAAATCCCCGAAAATTTTAGTTCGTCGTAGACGAACAAAATTCGGCACAGTGATTGGTCACGTGAAGCCAAACAAAAAAAGATATTATGCGGTTGCTAGGCACCATCAGGAGGCGGCCATATTGGCCAGAAGAGCGATCTGGCGCCGAAGGCGCCATTTCGTGCCTCGCATTTGAACGAACTCGTCCTAGGCCGTTGACGCAGCGACTCCCCGTTCGCTCCAGATCATCTACACAAGTGGGACATCAAAAGTTATTAAAACTTTCTAATAGGATTAACGGTGTTGTCATGGCAACGCCATGAATTCGGCGTCCATTTTTAGCGCTCGCCGCCGCGCTCAAACAGTCATAACTCGCACAAACTGTGGCCGATTTGAGCGAAACTTGAATCGTTGGTCGATCGTCGACCCGGATGTTTTGATATCTGAAATATGAAAATGGGCGCAATAGCGCCCCCTGCAGAGCACCAAATAAAAATTAATAGGGAAAAAAATTTAAGTTTGTCGTAGACAAAAGAAATTTGGCACAGACATCCGTCACGTGACCCGAACAAAAAAGTCATTGAGGCCACGCCCCTTTTCTCACCGTGTTGCCATGGCAACGACCCGATGTCAACTTTGGCGCAGCCAATCCAAAATTGGTACACGCGTGCATCATGACAGTCCGAACAAAAAAGTACATTACATGGTTGCTAGACAACCAACAGGAGGGCAGCCATTTTGGGAAAAATGTAGTAATCTGGCGCCAAAGGCGCCATTTCGTGCCCTCGCATTTGAACGAACTCCTCCTAGGGCGTTGAACGCAGCGACTTCCCGTTCGCTCCAGATCATCTACACAAGTGGGACATCAAAAGTTATTAAAAACTTTCTAATAGGATTAACGGTGTTGTCATGGCAACGCCATGAATTCGGCGTCCATTTCAGCGCTCGCCGCCGCGTTCAAAGAGTCATAACTCGCACATACTGTGGCCGATTGAGCGAAACTTGAATCGTTGGTCGAGTCCTCGACCCCGTATGTTGTGATTAGGACATTTGAAATGGGCGCGATAGCGCCCCCTGCAGAGCACCAACAAAAAATGAATGAGGAAAAACATGAACTTTGTCGTAGACAAAAGAAATTTGGCACAGACATCCGTCACGTGACCCCGAACAAAAAAGTCATTGAGGCCACGCCCCTTTCCCACCGTGTTTCCATGGCAACGAACCGATGCCAACTTTGGCGCAGCCACACCAAAGTTGGTACACGCGTGCGTCATGACAGTCTGAACAAAAAAGTACATTACATGGTTGCTAGGCAACCAACAGGAGGTCGGCCATTTTGGGAAAAATCGAGTGATCTGGCGCCGAAGGCGCCATTTCTTGCCTTTGCTCTTTTACAATCTCGACCTAGTGTGGCAGGTAGGGCGCGGCAGCGCCTCCCGGTTATTGGGGCGGCGTGCGGCCACCGGCGTCAACCGGCCAAACGAGACCCTCGAGGGCCTCTAAATGCCGCTTGCGGCTTTAATTCTTATTATTCTTATTATTTTTCCTCTCCCCCTGGGAGCCAGTTTCGGCAACTTCCCACCGACGAAAAGTCCTGAATTTTTGCCCCAAAATTCAATTAGGTGAAAAAAAACCCTTCACATCTCCAAAATGTAAAAAATGAAAAAAAATGGCGCGTCAGCGCCCCCTGGAAAAACAGCGTTAACATTGCACCCTATGGCTAGACCCCCCAAAATCCCCAAATCCCCGAAAATTTTAGTTCGTCGTAGACGAAAAAAATTCGGCACAGTCATTGTCACGTAAAGCCAAACAAAAAAACATATTACGCGGTTGCTAGGCAACCATCAGGAGGGCGGCCATATTGGCCAGAAGAGCGATCTGGCGCCGAAGGCGCCATTTCATGCGCTCGCATTTGAACGAACTCCTCCTAGGGCGTTGAACGCAGCGATCCCCGTTCGCTCCAGATCATCTACACAAGTGGGACATCAAAAGTTATTAAAAACTTTCTAATAGGATTAACGGTGTTGTCATGGCAACGCCATGAATTCGGCGTCCATTTCAGCGCTCCGCCGCCGCGTTCAAACAGTCATAACTCCCACATACTGTGGCCGATTTCAGCGAAACTTGAATCGTTGGTCGAGTCGTCGACCCCGGATGTTTTGATATATAAATTTGAAAATGGGCGCGATAGCGCCCCCTGCAGAGCACCAAATAAAATGAATGAGGAAAAAAATTGAACTTTGTCATAGACAAACGAAATTTGCACAGACATCTGTCACGTGACCCCGAACAAAAAACGTATTGAGGCCACCCCCTTTTCCACCGTGTTGCCATGGCAACGACCCGATGTCAACTTTGTCGCAGCCAAACCAAAATTAGTACACGCGTGCGTCATGACTGTCTGAACAAAAAAGTACATTACATGGTTGCTAGGCAACCAACAGGAGGTCGGCCATTTTGGGAAAATGAGTAATCTGTCGCCGAAGGCACCATTTCATGCACTCGCATTTGAACGAACTCGTCCTAGGGCGTTGAACACAGCGACTCCCCGTTCGCTCCAGATCATCTACACAAGTGGGACATCAAAGTTATTAAAAACTTCTAATAGGATTAACGGTGTTGTCATGGCAACGCCATGAATTCGCGTCCGTTTCAGCGCTCGCTGCCGCGTTCAAAGAGTCATAACTCGCACAAACTGAAGCCGATTTGAGCGTAACTTGAATCGTTGGTCGAGTCGTCGACCCCAGATGTTTGATATAGGAAATTTGAAAATGGGCGCGATAGCGCCCCCTGCAGACCACCAAATAAAAATGAATGAGGAAAAAAAAATTAACTTTGTCGTAGACAAAAGAAATTTGGCACAAAACATCCGACACGTGACCCCGAACAAAAATGTCATTGAGGCCACGCCCCTTTTCCCACTGTGTTGCCATGGCAACGACCCGGTGTCAACTTTGGCGTAGCTAAGCCAAAATTGGTACACGCATGCGTCACGACTGTCCGAACAAAAAGTACATTACGTGGTTGCTAAGCAACCACCAGGAGGTCGGCCATTTGGGAAAAATGTAGTAATCTGGCGCCGAAGGCGCCATTTCATGCTCTCCCATTTGAACGAACTCGTCCTAGGCGTTGAACGCAGCGACTCCCCGTTCGCTCCAGATCATCTACACAAGTGGGACATCAAAAGTTATTAAAAACTTTCTAATAGGATTAACGGTGTTGTCATGGCAACGCCATGAATTCGGCGTCCCGTTTCAGGACTCGCCGCCGTGTTTAAAGACTCATAACTCGCACAAACTGAAGCCGATTTGAGCGTAACTTGAATCGTTGGTCGAGTCGTCAACTCCGGATGTTGTGATTTAGGACATTTGACAATGGGCGCGATAGCGCCCCCTGCAGAGGACCAAATAAAAATGAATGAAGAATAAGATCAAACTTTGTCGTAGACAAAAGAAATTTGGCACAGACGTGCGTCACGTGATCCCCGATAAAAAAGTCAATCATGGCCACGCCTCTTTTCCTATCGTGTTGCCATGGCAACCACCGGGTGTCAACTTTGGCGCAGCCAAACCAAAGTGGTACACGCGTGCGTCATGACAGTCTGAACAAAAAGTACATTACATGGTTGCTAGGCAACCAACAGGAGGTCGCCATTTGGGAAAATCCAGTGATCTGGCGCCGAAGGCGCCATTTCTTGCCTTTGCTCTTTTACAATCTCGACCTAGTGTGGCAGGTAGGGCGCGGCAGCGCCTCCCGGTTATTGGGGCGACGTGCGGCCACCGGCGTCAACCGGCCAACGAGACCTCGAGGGCCTCTAAATGCCGCTTGCGGCTTTAATTATTATTATTATTATTTTTCTTCTCCCCTCAAAGTCCACTTTCCCACTGACGAAAAGTCCTGATTTTTTGCACAAAATTCAAACACGTGAAAACAAAATTCTTCACATTTAAAAAATATAAAAAATCCAAAAATGGCGCGCCAGCGCCCCCTGGAAAATCAAAATTAAATTGCGCCTATGGAGATGCCCGAAAACTTGACTTCGTCGTAGACGAAAAAAATTCGGCACAGTGATTGTTCATGTGAAGCCAAACAAAAACACATATTACGCGGTTGCTAGGCAACCATCAGGAGGGCGGCCATATTAGCCAGAAGAGCGATCTGGCGCCGAAGGCGCCATTTCGTGCGCTCGCATTTTACGAACTCGTCCTAGGGCTTTTAACGCAGCGACTCCCCGTTCGCTCCAGATCATCTACACAAGTGGGACATCAAAAGTTATTAAAAACTTTCTAATAGGATTAACGGTGTTGTCATGGCAACGCCATGAATTCGGCGTCCATTTTCAGCGCTCGCCACCGACTTCAAACAGTCATAACTCGCACATACTGTGGCCGATTTGAGCGAAACTTGAATCGTTGGTCGAGTCCTCGACCCGGATGTTTTGATATATGAAATTTGAAAAATGGGCGCGATAGCGCCCCCTGCAGAGCACCAAATAAAATTAATGAGGAAAAAATTTGAATTTTGTCGTAGAAAAAAGAAATTTGGCACAGACATACGTCACATGACCCCGAACAAAAATGCATTGAGGCCACGCCCCTTTCCCCACCGTGTTGCCATGGCAACGACCCGATGTCAACTTTGGCGCAGCCAACCAAAATTGGTACACGCGTGCGTCATGACAGTCCGAACAAAAAGTACATTACATGGTTGCTAGGCAACCAACAGGAGGGCGGCCATTTTGGGAAAAATGTAGTAATCTGGCGCCGAAGGCGCCATTTCATGCCTCGCATTTGAACGAACTACTCCTAGGGCGTTGAACGCAGCGACTCCCCGTTCGCTCCAGATCATCTACACAAGTGGGACATCAAAGTTATTAAAAACTTTCTAATAGGATTAACGGTGTTGTCATAGCAACGCCATGAATTCGGCGTCCATTTTCAGCGCTCGCCAACGCATTCGAAGTGTCATAACTCGCACATACTGTGGCCGATTTGAGTGAAACTTTAATTGTTGGTCGAGTCCTCGACCCCGTATGTTGTGATTTAGGACATTTGAAAATGGGCGCGATAGCGCCCCTGTAGAGCACCAACAAAAAATGAATGAGGAAAAAAATTGAACTTCGTCGTAGACAAAAGAAATTTGGCACAGACATCCGTCACGTGACCCCCAACAAAAAAGTCATTGAGGCCACGCCCCTTTAACACCGTGTTGCCATGGCAACGAACGATGCCACTTTGGCGCAGCCACACCAAAGTTGGTACACGCGTGCGTCATGACAGTCTGAACAAAAAGTACATTACATGGTTGCTCGGCAACCAACAGGAGGTCGGCCATTTTGGGAAAAATCGAGTGATCTGGCGCCGAAGGCGCCATTTCTTGCCTTTGCTCTTTTACAATCTCGACTAGTGTGGCAGGTAGGGCGCGGCAGCGCCTCCCGGTTATTGGGCAGTGTGCGGCCACCGGCGTCAACCGGCCAAACGAGACCCTCGAGGGCCTCTAAATGCCGCTTGCGGCTTTAATTATTATTATTATTTTTCCTCTCCCCTAAAAAGCCAGTTTCGGCAACTTCCCACTGATGAAAAGTCCTGAATTTTGCCCAAAATTCAATTAGGTGAAAAAAAAAACTTCACATCTCCAAAATGTAAAAATTCAAAAAATGGCGCGTCAGCGCCCCTGGAAAAACCACGTTAACATTGCGCCCTATGGCCAGACCCCTCAAAATCCCAAATCCCCGAAAATTTTAGTTCGTCGTAGACGAACAAAATTCGGCACAGTGATTGGTCACGTGAAGCCAAACAAAAAAGATATTATGCGGTTGCTAGGCAACCATCAGGAGGGCGGCCATATTGGCCAGAAGAGCGATCTGGCGCCGAAGGCGCCATTTCGTGCCTCGCATTTGAACGAACTCGTCCTAGGCCGTTGATCGCAGCGACTCCCCGTTCGCTCCAGATCATCTACACAAGTGGGACATCAAAAGTTATTAAAAACTTTCTAATAGGATTAACGGTGTTGTCATGGCAACGCCATGAATTCGGCGTCCATTTTTAGCGCTCGCCGCCGCGTTCAAACAGTCATAACTCCCACATACTGTGGCCGATTTGAGCGAAACTTGAATCGTTGGTCGAGTCGTCGACCCCGGATGTTGTGATGTAGGAAATTTGAAATGGGCGCGATAGCGCCCCTGCAGAGCACCAAATAAAAATGAATGAGGAAAATTTTTAACTTTGTCGTAGACAAAAGAAATTTGGCACAGACATCCGTCACGTGAACCCGAACAAAAAAGTCATTGAGGCCACGCCCCTTTCCCAACCGTGTTGCCATGGCAACGACCCGATGTCAACTTTGGCGCAGCCAAACCAAAATTGGTACACGCGTGCGTCATGACAGTCCGAACAAAAAGTACATTACATGGTTGCTAGGCAACCAACAGGAGGTCGGCCATTTTGGGAAAAATGTAGTAATCTGGCGCCGAAGGCGCCATTTCATGCTCTCCCATTTGAACGAACTCGTCCTAGGGCGTTGAACGCAGCGACTCCCCGTTCGCTCCAGATCATCTACACAAGTGGGACATCAAAAGTTATTAAAAACTTTCTAATAGGATTAACGGTGTTGTCATAGCAACGCCATGAATTCGGCGTCCATTTTCAGCGCTCGCCAACGCATTCGAAGTGTCATAACTCGCACATACTGTGGCCGATTTGAGTGAAACTTAATCGTTGGTCGAGTCCTCGACCCGTATGTTGTGATTTAGGACATTTGAAAATGGGCGCGATAGCGCCCCCTGTAGAGCACCAACAAAAATGAATGAGGAAAAAATTTGAACTTTGTCGTAGACAAAAGAAATTTTGGCACAGACATCCGTCACGTGACCCCGAACAAAAAGTCATTGAGGCCACGCCCCTTTTCCCACCGTGTTGCCATGGCAACGAACCGATGCCAACTTTGGCGCAGCCAAACCAAAATTGGTACACGCGTGCGTCATGACAGTCCGAACAAAAAAGTACATTGCATGGTTGCTAGGCAACCAACAGGAGGGCGGCCATTTTGGGAAAATCGAGTGATCTGGCGCCGAAGGCGCCATTTCATGCTCTCCCATTTGAACGAACTCGTCCTAGGGCGTTGAACGCAGCGACTCCCCGTTCGCTCCAGATCATCTACACAAGTGGTCATCAAAAGTTATTAAAAACTTTCTAATAGGATTAACGGTGTTGTCATGGCAACGCCATGAATTCGGCATCCATTTTCAGCGCTCGCCACCGCATTCGAAGTGTCATAACTCGCACATACTGTGGCCGATTTGACTGAAACTTTAATCGTTGGTCGAGTCCTCCACCCCGGATGTTTTGATATATGAAATTTTAAAATGGGCGCGATAGCGCCCCTGCAGAGCACCAAATAAAATGAATAGGGAACAAAATTGAACTTTGTCGTAGACAAAAGAAATTTGGCACAGACATCCGTCACGTGACCCCGAACAAAAAGTTATTGAGGCCACGCCCATTTTCCCACCGTGTTGCCATGGCAACGACCCGATGTCAACTTTGGCGCAGCCAAACCAAATTGGTACACGTGTGCGACACGACAGTCCCAACAAAAAGTACATTACATGGTTGCTAGGCAACCAACAGGAGGGCGGCCATTTTGGGAAAAATGTAGTAATCTGGCGCCAAAGGCGTCATTTCGTGCACTCCCATTTGAACGAACTCCTCCTAGGGCGTTGAACGCAGCGACTCCCCGTTCGCTCCAGATCATCTACACAAGTGTGGCATCAAAAGTTATTAAAACTTTCTAATAGGATTAACGGTGTTGTCATGGCAACGCCATGAAGTCGGCGTCCGTTTCAGCACTCGCCGCCGTGTTTAAACAGTCATAACTCTCACAAACTGAAGCCGATTTGAGCGAAACTTGAATCGTTGGTAGAATTGTCGACCCCAGATGTTGTGATATAGGAAATTTGAATATGGGCGTGATAGCGCCCCTGCAGACCAACAAATAAAAATGAATGAAGAATAAATCCAACTTGGCAACGACCTGATGTCAACTTTGGCGCAGCCAAACCAAAATTAGTACACGCGTGCGTCATGACTGTCCGAACAAAAAAGTACATTACATGGTTGCTAGGCAACCAACAGGAGGTCGGCCATTTTGGGAAAAATTGAGTAATCTGTCGCCGAAGGCGCCATTTCGTGCACTCGCATTTGAACGAACTCGTCCTAGGGCGTTGAACGCAGCGACTCCCCGTTCGCTCCAGATCATCTACACAAGTGGGACATTAAAAGTTATTAAAAACTTTCTAATAGGATTAACGGTGTTGTCATGGCAACGCCATGAAGTCGGCGTCCGTTTTCAGCGCTCGCTGCCACGTTCAAAGAGTCATAACTCGCACAAACTGTGGCCGATTTGAGCGTAACTTGAATCGTTGGTAGAATTGTCGACCCCAGATGTTGTGATATAGGAAATTTGAATATGGGCGT
The DNA here is from genome assembly GCA_007210695.1 of Neogobius melanostomus. Lineage (NCBI taxonomy): Eukaryota > Metazoa > Chordata > Actinopteri > Gobiiformes > Gobiidae > Neogobius > Neogobius melanostomus. The sequence continues at coordinate 262,532 of VHKM01000736.1, read as the reverse complement.
GATAGCGCCCCCTGCAGACCAACAAATAAAAATGAATGAGGAAAAAATTTACTTTGTCGTAGACAAAAGAAATTTGGCACAGACATCCGTCACGTGACCCCGAACAAAAATGTCATTGAGGCCACGCCCCTTTTCCCACCGTGTTGCCATGGCAACGACCCAGTGTCAACTTTGGCGTAGCTAAGCCAAAATTGGTACACGCATGCGTCACGACTGTCCGAACAAAAAAGTACATTACGTGGTGGCTAGGCAACCAACAGGAGGTCGGCCATTTTGGGAAAAATCGAGTGATCTAGCGCCGAAGGCGCCATTTCTTCTCTTTGCTCTTTTATAATCTCGACCTAGTGCGGCAGGTAGGGCGCGGCAGCGCCTCCCGGTTATTGGGGCGACGTGCGGCCACCGGCGTCAACCGGCCAAACGAGACCTCGAGGGCCTCTAAATGCCGCTTGCGGCTTTAATTTTATATTTGTACCTGCTTTGATCATTTCTTTTTCTACGACACAAGACTGGTATCGTTTAACGTCACCCAGCCCTACTTTCGGCAACTCATAATTATCATTTAGTTTGAGTCTTTTGGCCAAAACGCCCTTGACTTTCAGTCAAGAGAGTCAAGAAAACGTCGAGTGTGGTTAAACCCTGGAGCATGACGGGCCCCCTCCACATCCAGGGAGTTTTATTTTGCAAATGAACTAAACCAGCACAAGCCCTGACCCGATTTATATATTCACACACAACATGAGAGCAGTTATAGCTCCAAAACGTATACATACAAGTACTTCAAAAACTGCCTTGAAAGGACATTTGTATGTGTCTATTAAAATTCAAAATCAATACTTAGCCTGCTGTCATCACTATTTGTCATTTTACATGTAAAATATCATGATACATTTCCTGTGGGACTTTCTTTGACTTTTTCCTCGCCGTGTAGGAGGATCTGCCGACTGCCTATTTAAACATTACATTTGCCTGGACGTCCCATGAGTTATTGTTTCTCTGTTTGAATGTTTGGTGCAGTCCTGTGCGTAGGGCTGGGTAAATGGCAAATGGTCTCAACTTACTTCCTCAGGCCCAAAGCGCTTCAGGAAAGGAACCAGTCCCCCATTCACTCTCTCATTCATACACCAGTGTACGCAGACACTGGAGGCACGGAGGGGGAAGTGTCTTGCCCAAGGACACGACGACGGCGTGCACCTTCAGGATGTTGGGATTCAAGGCCATGGGAACCCAGGGTGCTGAGGGCGCTGCAGCACTCCCTGGTGGATCATTTGTGAACTGCAGGCAATATTAATAAATACACTGCAAAAAGTGGATTATAAGCAAGTAAAAAATGTCTTATGTTAAGAAATAAATTCTTATTTTTTCCCTAAAAAGTAAAAATGTCTTGTCAGCAAAAACAATTTGAGAAAGAAATTCTTATTTTAGGGAAAAAATCTAACCATTTCTTGTTCAGATATATTTGCTAAAAAAAAACAGCTATTTTTTCTTGTAAGAAGAAAGAAAGACTTTTTGAATCTTCTTCAGCATTAGACATTGAATTTTTTTCTTATTTTAAGAAAAAATAAGATCACAACAACTCTTAATTGAAGAACTGATTCTCACAGTGGTTTTATTTTAAGATGATTCTCCTTAAGCTGTGTCTGATATTAAGTGTATTGATGTTTAAAATAGGTACTACTGTACATCAGTAAAACAAGTAATGTTATAAGCAAACATTTTCTTTCAGTCTTGAAATCTAGAGCGGGCGACACGGTAGCACAGCAGTTAGTGCTCCTGCTTCACAGCTAGAAGGTCAGGGGTTTGATTCCCACCTGGACGGGGCCTTTCTGTGTGGAGTTTGCATGTTCTCCCCGTGTCTGTTACGTAGGTTTCCTCCGGGTACTCCAGTGTCCCTTCCACTAAAAACATGTACAATAGGCCAGGGTGAATGAGAGTGTGTTTGAGAGTGCGCATGGGGGACGATGGACGCAAATTAGCCCAAGGCTACAATCCGGTGTGGCTTGTTTACATGCATGAGACCCATGTATGTTCATTAACATGCACTGTCCTGACCAAATAAACCAATAAATAAATAAAATAGAACACTTAGCTTAGATCGAGACACAAAAGTAAAATTATTCAGATTTTCTTTCCCAAAATAAGAATAATGTCCTTAATTATTAGCATTTATTAAGGACATTTTGCTTTTTATAATTTAGAACATTTTGCTTAAATCAAGCAACATTTAAGCAAAATACCCCACAAGTTTTCATAAAATAAGAATGTTTTTCTGAAATCCTTCCATTTTCTGAGGACATTTTGCTTAATTCTAGCAATTTATTTGCTTAAATTTAGTGTTTCTTTCTTGTTTTATAATAAGAAAATATTCTAGAAATAAGAATTCTTAGCAAGAAAACAATGCTTACCTCATTGGCAGATTTTGCTTAAAACAAGACAACATGTCTTATTTTAAGATGTATTTCCCTGTTTTTAGGAGGGTACTTTTTGCAGTATAGGAAATATGCACAGAAAAAGTGTTTTTTGGAGTACATTTTGTCCCTCAGCACCCCTAACTAAAATGTCTTCCCCCGGCTCTGCTGGGATTCGAACCCCCGACCTTCCAGTCATGAGACGACCCGCTCTACCAACGCCACAGTCGCTGGGTTAATGTTGTTTTCGGATAAGGGTATTGACCACACTGGCCAACTGTCAGAAAGTGTCCCAGTCCCTGAACCCTTTCGAGTCCCTCCTCATCCAGCCGGTTGAGAACCACTGACTTAAAGCACAATATCAAACCTTTTAATAAAGCATCTCTTTCTCCACGTAGAAGCCTGATTTCTTAATGCCCCCCCCAACGCTCGTCTTCCTCGCCCCTCTGCGCTGCGACGGGGTTGTGGACTTTTGCCATCTCCTCCCGCTCCCCCTGATCTCCGCCAGCGCGAACGAGGAGGACGAGGAGGAGGAGGGGGAGGAGGAGGAGGAGGAGGGGGACGCGCTAATTTGGATCTGTGGCCCCTTCTCCCCCCTCCCCCCTCCGCGAGCGAGCCTTACAAGACACTCACAGTCCCGCCAGGTGCAGAGCGAGAATTGGATGCTGTTCGTATTAATTGGTGATCATTTGCAAACGCGGGTGAAGAAGAAGACGACGAAGAAGAAGAAGAAGAAGAAGAAGGGGGGGGAAGAGCGAAGTCTCCTAAGCCTCCAGCTGGGGTTGTCAGGGGCACGCTTGTTGGCATTGTGGCAGCATATGTTTGGTGCCAAGAACACCATCCATTTGCATTTCTTTTCTATGATTTTTTCTTTTTTTGTTACAAAGCCGAAACGCTCTTTTGTGCGAGAAGTGATCCCGAAAGTGAGTGTTGCAATTAATCACAAGAGAAATTTATCGGGCTGATGAAAAGCCATAATTCTACTGGCAATCTTTTTTTTTTTTTTTTCCCCTCCCTCTCCCCTTCTTAAGAGAAAGTGGCGGCATCTGCAGAGCTTTTTTTTCTTTCTGTTTTTTTTTTTTTTTTTTTTTTGATGAATGTGCCTTTAAAGCCGTTGCAGTTTGGCTCCGTTTAAAAACTGGCTGGAAAAGGGAGAGGAGGAACAGGCTTTGAGAGCGACGGCGGCGAGCGCCATAAGTCACCGAGCGAGCGGCTTGTTGTGCGCGAGTGAGGGGGGGGGATTTTTTTTAAAAGCGGCGGAGTGTCAGGCGCGGCGCGGAGGCGGCAGGAGCGGCCCCACGTTTTAAAGAAACGATACAGGCCTGGACTCTGACAATGTCCACATCCAGGCTGAAAACTCTTCTATTTACTCGTCAACATGACACAACATGACTGATATAATTACATTGTTTAATTTGTGCACTAACTAAAAAATAAAATAAAAATACAATATTACAAACGGTCTTTAGTTTGGAGAAAGTAAACATTATTCTGAAGGTGAAAACAGTAGTGGTCACAGTGGTCAGTGTTGAGATTGTTAGCTACTTTTCTCCCTTAACGTCATAGTTTTAATGTTAGAGTTTACTTACCCTTTATGTTGTTTATTTTAGGACGTTTTCTCGCTAGGCCAGTCAAAGCTATCCAGGACGTACACTGGGAAAAATGCCATCTTGTCTCAGAAAAATAGCTTGAAATGTGCTTGAATTAATTCAATGAATGCTTATTTTGAGCCGGGTTAGACCAGGGGTGCCCAAAGTGGGACCACAATTCCGTCGGCCCGCCAGAGGATGACCCACTTGTATGGTTAATACGTCTTTCACGACATTCCCCATTCATTCTCAATGGTAAGCCCTCACAGTATGGATGCAGTACACTTTTTGGCCACCAGCGTCAAATTGGGGGCGCTGTTTCGCTCCTCCCGCAAAGTTAAGGAAACACGGTTGTTGCTCGGTGTTTCTCAATCACAGAGCGTCGGAGCGCAAAGACTTTACCAGTTTTACCACTTTTATTGCAACATCAACAAAGGTACGTGTTAAAAATGGACTTACAGGTGAAACTCGGACAATTAGAATATCTTGAAAAAGTTCATTTATTTCTGTAATTCAACTTAAAATGTGAAACTAATATGTGATATAGACTCACGACATGCAGTATTAAACCTGTATTAAACTCTTTAATACAGGTGAAACTCGTAAAATTAGAATATTGTCAAAAAGTATATTCACTTCTGTTATTCAACTTAAACTGTGAAACTGATAGACTCATTACCTGCAAAGTGACATATGTCAAGCCTTTATTTGTTATCATTGGATAATTATGGCTTACAGTCCATTTTCAAAATATTCTAATTTTATGAGATTTTTAATTTCAGCTGTAAAAACCCCAAATTAAAAATCTCATGAAATTACAACAAAGAAAGGCTATACATATGTCACTTTGCAGGTAATGAGTCTATCAGTTTCACAGTTTAAGTTGAATAACAGAAGTGAATGCACTTTTCGACAATATTCTAATTTATGAGTTTCACCTGTATTAAAGAGTTTATGCTGATCTGAGCCTTTGAAAATGATCTAATGTGGCATTTTCTTTGAGTTAACAAATGAATGTGGTAAAGTCACTGTAGGTGCTGTAGATACAGGTGACACTGAGAAGCACTCATTTGACCTTAGTGGAAAGTAACGAAGTATCACCAACAACGGTCCAAGTAAAAATACAAAGTTTGGGAGCACTTACATCTGTGAGCAGACTTTAATGTCATGGCCCTATAAGACTCAGAGGTCACTGACTGACTCACACCTTGATGACATACAACCAACACATTAATAGGCTAATAATGTGTCTCTCACTGGTGTAAGCAGTGTGTTGATTCTGTCCTAGTTAATATTTGTTTTAATGTAGCATGTTATTTGCACAGATAGAGTATAATGCAAATGTATACCAAAAAAGTAACTATTAATATTTGCAGTTATATGTGTTTCACTCTCGAAATCGCTGTGTTTGGCCCACAGGCACATTTTCATTGTGGCCCCCCCTGGTTTAGACGGTCTTGAAATAAGAGCTAATGGAACATGAATTAACTTGCTTAAGACAAGACCAAAAAAATCTTTGTTACAATTGAATCACAAAATAAAACCTTACATTTAAACCTGACTCTATCCATTATTTAGATTTTGTCAGCGATTTTTACGCATAAAATGTCTTATTTTCAAATGACCGAAAACCTGCAATACATTTTTAAACCATAATTAAATCAGTTATGTGTCGCAGCGAGAACATATAATCCGATGTGTTTGTTTTGTCTTGAATGCAGTTCAATGTGACAAACTCCAAATGAAAGAATAATCTGCTTTTGTGCCTTACACTGTTGTCTGTCTGTTGTTTTTGCAAAGTTCCATCAGTGATAATTCTCTCATGAACTGTGAAAAATCCTCAAGGGGCCAACACACACATCACAGTGCCCCCTGCAGGATTACTTTAAAACTACACCGGTTTATCGTGATCATCTGCAGTGAGGGGCTCAGTACTTGTTCACCACATCTGCCTCTGTCCGCTGTGTTAGACGATGACAAGATGGAAGAAAGACACATTTCTTAACCTAATGTTACTTTGTTTAATTCAATATGAACTTCAAGAGAAATGACTGAAATATATTACCACAACCACAAGAGAAATGTTGTTAAAGTGAGGTTTAATACAGTACATTTTAAAACTGTTACGATCACATTTTCGACACATAGACGGTCTTTTATTGCTCTTAAGTCTCGTGTACAGAGCGAATGCAGATGTTGTGATTTTTTTTTTTATTACCGACACTCTCACCGAAGTCGACAGACGCTGACATCCCACATGACGACGGGTTTAGGAACTACTCTTTAGTTTAGTTTATTTATTTCACAATTTCGCACATACAATCAGGAAATTCAACTTATAAACCCAAAAGCTTATCAACAGGGGTCCATAACCCGCCACCCTGGGCAAAGATACTTAGCATATACATATAAACATATAAACAAAGAATGGCTCACATAGACCTAGCTCCAGCTGACTCTTCCAAGAGGTGAAGGCGGATTTTAACAGAACAGGTGGCATTTCGACAATATAGAATATTCATAACATTTCAGGAATTAAAAAAAAATATATATATATATATTATTTTTTCTCCTCTCTTTTTTGCTGTCACATTACAGGCAGTATCTCACCCTACCAAAGTATCACTCTCCGCGATGATTTAGATGAAACTGTTCAGGAGGTACAGTAAGAACACTGGAACCAAAACTCCAAAAAAGGTCCAAAACATGGGTCGTTAAATCACACAGGAGTGACCCACTGTGGTCTGCCTGTAGATATATCGTCTGTTTGGAAGATATGTAAATGTACAGTATGGAGCTCAGCAGGAAGGGCCTGGTCGGTACTTGGATGGGAGACCGTTTTGGAAAAACCAGGAAGCCTGGGTAGTGAGTGAGTGGTGAAGGCACAGAATGGCAGTCTCGCTTCTGTCAGTCTACCCCAGGGCAGCTGTGGCTACAATAGTAGTTTACCATCACCAAGTATGGAGTGAATGAATAATGCAATGTAAAGTGTCTCTGAATGTCCGAGAAAGCGCTATATAAAACTGACGCATTATTATCATTAATGTCAAGTAATTGTAAAATTAGGAGAGACATTGAACGATGAGAAAGAGAAGGGAAACATTTAACAAAATAGGGAAATGGAATAATTAGGGTACAATTGAGAAAGAGTAGGGAAAGTTAAAAAAAAAACACACACACAAGACACAAATTTAAAATATGCCTAGAAGTTGAATAAAGTCATGCAGCACAGGAAACAATAAACATACCCTGCAAAACCAAAACATGTGCAATAGCACCTTCTATGCGTCCTGTTCAATGATCACATGCTTTATATGTCATTTGTTGGATCTTTTCTGATAACGCACTCAGCCTTAAAGAAACTGTACTTCGTACTTGGCACTGAAGTAAAACATTTCCCTCACCATCCAGATGTGTAGAAACTGAAAGATGTTCCCTGTTAATAATCCGACAGAATCAGAATTGGTTTTATTGACATTGAACAGGTTCACAAAGTAGGAAGTTTCTTCAGAGCAATCGTGCAACATGAAACATAAATAATAAACTATAAACACTTTAAAACTTAAAAGGGCATAAAGTAGATCAAAAATAAAATGTGGTAAAGTTGCCCTACATTTCCAGACCCATGGTAAAGTCTGTCGTGGACATGATGCTATTTTCACCGATGTCACGGCACAAGCACATCGTCGATCAGCAGCAAACTCCATCTATCTCCACGACCCGCTTCACTGAAGGAAGTTTCAAGGATCTGCCAGAGTTTCTCCGTCTTGTGTCTGCCACCAACAAGTCCTCTAGCCGCTTAGCGACACACAAATAACTTCAAATTAGCAATTGTCCATCGTCTAAAAACATCACGACTCATCTCTGTATCCTCCACCTGAGCCTCTCACTCAGTTTAGTAAGTTTTGAGTATCATACAAACATATGACAATCATTTAAACTACATGTATCTGCACTCTCTCGTCTTCGTATAAGCTTCTGTGCTGTCAAACATACTTCCGGGTCAAATTTATCCCGATTGACCTCTGAGTGATCCCATCATTCATTGCGCCAATTGAGATTACGACTTTGCTTATTGGCGAAACATGGGGAAGATATATGGAAGTAATGGTGGCGACAAAGTGTTCATGCCCTTAGGTAGTCTGTAGGGCCGTGTGGTAGTGCCCCCTCACCCCCCGGCTCACACAGGAGTGACCGCTGTGGGGCCCCTGGCTCACACAGGAGTGACCCGCTGTGGGGCCCTGGCTCACACAGGAGTGACCCGCTGTGGGGCCCCTGGCTCACACAGGAGTGACCCGCTGTGGGGCCCCTGGCTCACACAGGAGTGACCCGCCGCAGACAAACTTTTCCTCTCAGCAGCACTTTTGTCTGTCACAGTTCAGGGCCTTCCAAAGATAATGATTTACAAAACGCCTCTCATCAAAGAATTCATTAACACGGCGCGTTAATTAAAAAATAAATGCGTAAACATGAGAGCGAGCGCTCGGCGTACATTATGCAGAGTAATGATGTTTGAAGGGGCTGGAGCACCTCGCTGGGACGCGCTAAAGCCCTCAGCTCTTAGGCTGTTGCTTATTTTGCAAGCCTTTGTTGTTTAACAACAAAGAGAATGGGCCTCATGATGTTATATTAATAAGAAGATGAATATTTCAATTTGATTTTCTTTATAGTTGAGCTGCTGTTGGCATTTCCATTTTGCCTCCATATGTGCTGCCATGTTAAGTGCTATCATTACCATTTTCTACCTGGGGGTTCCAGATAACAGGCGCACTGATAGCTCTATTGGGCACAGGGGGTGAGGCGGGGGCGCATGCATTTTTAACAGCTCCTTTATTCCGACGCACAAACAGCTGAGTCACAGCTTTGAGCGCCAGGGACAGAGGCAGGACACACTGGGCACATGTGCACGGACTCACAACAACCAGAGCTGGGTTAACTACACGAGGAGCATTATCTCACACGTTAAAGACTTTAGGAACCCTCCTGAAGGAGGAGGCTCTGAGGTCCGTGTAATGCCTTGGCAGAGTCTTCTCTTTCTGTGATTGACTTTATCAGCGTCATATTATCAGACTTAAACCCTGAACAGCCTCTTAATGACATCCTCTCAGCCCAGCGCTCTTAAAGCAAACACAGAGCAATCAGGCCGTGCGTTTGTCATAGTCGCGGATGCTAATGCTGCTAATTGAACAGAGCCTGAGTGACGCGTCATTAGGAGAGGAGCTGATTAGTGTTTGACAGCTCGGATCAGTATAGATCTCCATACTCTGATGTGCTGTATGTGTCTGTATGTGACCTGTGATCAGATTCCTCTGACCCTCAGACATGACCGTGCACGTGTGCTACATGCCTGTGTGAGCGTCCTTCATAATCAGGCCCCTGAGGGCCCATGAGAGCCCCCTGTTCAGTCAATTGCCCACAGCTGTGGCCCCCCGGTGGTGTTGGCAGCGTGGCCTGTCATCGGCGTGTGCCGTGTGACCTGCTAATTTGGAGCATATGTAGGAGCTCTGGGAGCGGGCCCTTTGACAGGACACAAACAGCAGCTGTGGCAGCTGCCCCAGAGGAAAGCTTTATTTAATTCAATTACATCTTTTGGAGATATGTAAACGAGCAGAGGAGCGGGGGCCCCTGTCCCATCTCAGACTCAGACACGAGGAGCAGGTGGCCCCAGAGAGCTCTAGAGGAGCTCCAGAGAGAGAGAGGGGGGGAGGTCTAGGAGGAGCAGCTGCTCATGAGCGCCCCCACTCTGTTGCTCAGGGCACAGCATCTTACTCTCTCTGATCTGTCATCGCAAATAGGTTTAACACCGACGGCACTTCACACAGCAGGGCCGGCGTCAGGAGCTCTGAGTCTTATTGTTTTATTACTGTCTTCTGCTGGAGGCTCTCATGTGGACTCATGTGGACTTCACGTTATGGATCCGGCAACCATACTCATGGGGCTCAGTCGTACTGTACAGCGGTTAGTGCTTCACAACTAGAAGGTTCCATTCCCACCTTGACGGGGCCTTTCTTCCTTCAGGTACTTCGGTTTCCCCTACCAGTAAAAACATGTACAGTAGGGAATGATGTGGCGGTGGTCAGAGGAACCGTTGGTGCAGGTGTGTGCAGTCATGCTTCTGTCGGTCTACCCCAGGTAAAACTGAAGCTACATATGAACCACCACCGTGTGTGGAGTGAAAACAGAACACTATGTGAAGCACTTTGGGAAACGTATTTCATCTGAAAGGCGCTGAACAAATAAACTTCCATTACAGTGTGCCTTCTGATCAGAACTAAAGACATGAGTATTTATCTAAATATGTTTCCCTCAGTCGGTCATGTACACACCACCAGAAACCCTTTGAAACCGAACCCTTTAAAACCTGCTCCAGGGATGAGCTCAGAGTGGAGCGGCTGCTACATCCCCCACAGCGCCACCTTTGGCCATAGCCCGCGCACACACCTCCTCCGACGGCCTATGAAGGAATGAGTGCACAATCCAGACCCATTCACCCCACCACCCAGGCTCCTCGGCCCAAAAACAGATCCCACACAAGTGTCCTCGAGTCGGGCCCCCCTCACCCCTCCCCTCCCCTGCCTGGCTCGTTCCCTGCTCCGCCGCAGCTGCCGCCTCTGGCCTCAAAAGCCTCCCGCGTTAAATTAACTCCTCGCTCTGGAAAGGGAGCAAAGGTTGCCGGCGTGTAGTGGCTTTTCTCGCGCGCATCAATGACGTTATGATTAGCCATTTAAGCTGCCGACAATGACCGCCGAGTGCAGCCTGAATGGCCCTCGGCGTCGGGGAGGAGCGGGAGGGCGGGGGCGCGGGAGAGTCACGGTGCCGCCGGGAGCACGCCGATTGTGGGGGAGTCAAACGGGCTGACAAACGAGAGTGATTGCCTTTTAGATCGGGCTAGTTTTTGAGTTGCAAATGGGCGACAAGTGCGTTTGGCTGGAGAGAGCGCGGCGCCGGGGACAATGCCGAGGGGAGTGTGTGCGGAAGGTTTGGGCAGAGCCGCTTTGCGAGGATGTGCTTAAAGAGACGCAGGGACAGGAGGTAATGTCACACGGGCAGATAAGGAGATGGGGATAGAGTGGACAAACTGGAAACTACAGCAGTGGTTCTCAACTGGTGGGTCGGGACCTAAAAGTGGGTCGCGAGCCTTTCCCAGAAAACATTTTTCTAGATTGAGGCACTGACAATGTGGAGAAACACCACCAGGGTCTATTAAAATGACTGTTTAAAGACGTACAGTGGGAACCATTAGTTTACATACACTTTATAAAAAGACACATTTACATTTTTTTCTCACTGTCTGACATGAAACCAGAATTAACTTTTACTTTTTTAGGCCAATTAGAATTTAAAAAAATATTTATATTTGTCAAATGTCACAAGAATGAGAGATATAATTATTTAGAAATGTTTTTATTACTTTTTACAAAGTCAGAAGTTTACATATATTAAGATTACTATACCTTTACAGTAAACAGTTTGGGAAAGCCTTGGAAGCACAAGTCTGGTTCATCCTTGGGTGTAATTTCAAGACACTTGAAGGCACCAGGTTCATTGGTTCAAACAATGATGGAAATGTCTGACAGAAAAGAAAAGAAAAATGCAGTTTTTGGCCATAATGACCATCATCACTTTTGGAGGAAAAATTGTGAATCTTGCAAGCCCGAGAACACCATCCCAACTGTGAAATACGGGGGTGGCAGCATCATGCTGTGGGTTGTTTTGCTGTGGCTGGTGCACTTCACAAAATAGATGACATCATGAAGCAACCCACTTTTGGGTCCCGACCCAACAGTTAATTATTCTTACTGCATAGTTTTTTTAAAAATGATTAATGATCAAATATTTATTTTATATGTAGTCTGTTCATCACTGTTCACATCAGTGCTTGTGTTTGTTTCGACGCCTGAATGTTTTGCTTTTTGTTCCGTTTCATCGTCTTAATGTTCGGTGCAGCCCTTTGAGGCAACTCCTGTTGTGATATTGGGCTATACAGAACCATTGACTGACTGACTAATGATTTGTGGGGAAAGTACAGTATTTTGCATTGTACATATCAAATACATTTTTATTTGGGTCACGCCTCGTCATTCTGGGGTAATGTGGGTCCCAAAGCCATACCAGTTGAGAACCACTGCACTGGAGGATTTGACCATTTTAAAACCTGATGACGAGTACGCCAAACATAAAAACAGTTTCACACAAATAATGAAATCTCACTTGTGTGAAGCCACAGACTAAACCAGTTATTCTAAACAGGTGAGTCGGGGGGGTCAGGAGTCAGTGGGACGCCAGCCGATTCCAGGTAACATTTTTTCTAATATTTTCCATCTGGAACTGCATGGAAACACTCTCGGACAGTTAAAATGAATGCTATGACTATTATTTCCATTATGAAGCGTAAGAGTGGACTCACTACTCCAGTCTGTCAAACAGCTGATGCTGATGTTTTATACAACGTAGCGGTGTGTCTGTGTCCTCTCTCCTGCTCTGACCCCAGATCAGCAAAGATGGGCTTCTGTTTGTGAGTGTGGGAAACACATGTGTCCCGATTGGTCAACAGTGTCATGTGATCACTGTGGGCACAACCATTGACAATATACTGTCAATGAGAACAACACAGCTCAGCGCTGCAGGTACAAGTCTCCCTGAACTTGTTTATAGTTCTGTCAAATAGAAATTAAGGGGACTACAGTTTTCAGGTTTTGGGTCAATTTTGTCTATTAACATATAATATGGTTAACAAGGTATCTTTACAATAACGTGTTTCATTATTGCACAGACTCAGTGTTTCTCCATTGATTTTTTTTGGGAAATTGTCATTTCAAGAGTCATTTTCTCAAAGTGTATTTTTCTCACATTGTTGCGACAATATCTCCACATCAGTAGCTGTTATAGACTTCCACATTTCCAGCATTGAACTGAACAACATTTAGAAGTTTATTTTTTATTTTTTATGATTTAATATCTAATTCCTAACCTGATAAGTTTTGAATTTCAAAAAACAAGGCGAAATTTTAATGTTTACAGATTCTTCCACTGATTAACAGCTTATAAACAAGTTCCAAATTCCCTTTTTGTCACTAACTCACACAATAAAGCCATACATTTAAACTTGGCTCCATCCATTATTTAGATTTCATCGCCAGAAATATGGGCAATTTTGGGCATTTTTAGGCATATCAAACTTTTGCTGTAGATTAGTGACATAAATATGAGGAAAAAATCGATTGCAAGTTTTCCCTTATTTTGTTTTCAAATAAAAATAAGGCCTTATTTTTTTTCTAAGAAAACAAAATAAGGGAATAATCTCTGCGACTGTCTTCAACTCATGACTTGGGAAGACTCATGGCTGCTGAAAACGAACTATTGCAAAATCAGGCACAAAAAAAAATATCATGTAGTATAGGCTATGGGTGCGCCTGAAAACATTGGTAAAAGGCCTTAGCCAAAACCAAATGTGCGCCAGCGTCCGCTATGATAAGAAGCGTCTGAATAGTGCTGTCAGTAAAGGGCCTGTCACAATTGGCGTATTGACCGCAACGAGTTTGTCCCCCATTTGTTTTGCACCAAAATTGAAATTGCCATCAGCCGCAAAGATCGCAAAAGAAGACTTTTAAGAAATCGCAGTCACAGTCACAATAGAGTACAGGCTGCGACTGGATGCGGTTGATTTGGATAGTGTCCAAATGTGAGTGGTGCAAGGAGGAAAGCGGATGGTGAGCAGATGGTGAGCGAGTGTTTCACGGGCCACAGACATTGGCCGTTTCTCAGTCTGTGTACTTGTGCAGACTTGTGTGCTCGTGGACTTGTGAAACGTCATCATGTGCGGCCCAAGTCCTGTTCCAATTCAAAGTTCGCTTCTCAGCAAGTTCACTGTAAATCCCCGGATGAGAACTTGCTCCGCCCGTTTTACCGAGGATGCATCAGAAGAGACTTGTGCGTTCTCCGCCAGCTATATTTCCCACAATCCGTTTCGCTTTGAGCACGTGGATCACTGCGAGCCTCCGCCTGCGGCCCCTCCTCACGCACCGAGCCGCTCCAGCTGATCAACAGCTGAGTGTGTGGAAGTAAATAAACATGGTTATATGACCCATTTCATCCCCAGAGAAGTGTCTCCTGCTCAAGACAGTTTTTACTGGGTTTCTGAGCAGAAATGTTGAAACAACTTTGGTCATACTTACATTTTCTCACAACAATCAGCAATAGATGAATTTAAAGTGGTATGTCATCAACAGGTTATTGAGGACACATGCATTTAATGTTGATATTGTTTTATTAAGGGGGCACTGCATACACATCTTTGTATGGGAACTTCAGAAACAGTTTCAGTTTTTAAAAATTTATATTTGACCTATTTTTATTATTTCAGTTTGCACATAAGATATATATTTTTAATTACTTTACACATAATGCCTTATTTATGTGTAAATACATCATGTGAAATTGACTAAAACTGTCAGCTCTTTTTAAAGTAAGTCCAGTTGTGTTGATTTATCCCTTTTTGAGTTTAATTAATTACCTGGATGACTGAGAAACTACATTGTCTTAATTGACTAAAATGTACACATTTTATTTTGTTTTCTACAAAAGTGTGTAATTGATGTCTTTAAAAACATCTGTCCACTTCGCCTGCAGTGTCTCACCCGTTTAATTTCATATGAGGTGATTTAATGTTATAAACGCTCACAGCCCCATGTTCATGAGCTACTTCCTGTGATGTCATCGAGTTCACTCGTTCCAAACGAAATAGCCGAGTCCACACTCGTGAACTCCTCAAGTCCGTTCTCCGAGTCTGCACCCGCAAGTCCGTACCCAGGAGTTCACAAGTACAGAGTCTGCACTCTGAGAATTGAGAAACGGCCATTGATTGCGGACAGTGGTGCGGACAGCCGTGCGTCACTGCTGCCGGTCATGTGTTAAAGCGCAGACGTCCTCCTCGTCTTCCACGCTAAACTTCGAAGGGACAAGTCGACAAGATGCCACCCAGGAAGACCATCACCGCCAAAGCCACAGTGAAGACCAAACGGGGGAAGAGGAAACAGCATCTAGCCTCTCTATACCTACAGCAGGCATCGCACGAGACTGACAGTGGCGCTCATCAGTATGTCACCAGCCTCTCACCATCTGTGCGACTGAGACCATTTATCTTTCACCATTCTGACTGTAGCTATTATTGAAGGAATTGGGATGTAGACTGTAGCTTTAGTCATTTTCTTCAATGTCAGCGAACAAAGCCTCCCATTTGTTGACTTGACATGGAATGACCCAAAAGGCAGTAAACCCAAGCCATGAGAGTTGGAAAGTTAAAGTGGATCTGACTGAAGTTTTACTCCCGTACCTGTAAGTCAAACGTCAAACTGCTGACCGCGTCTTCCACTCTCGTAATTACCCCCGTCCCTCCCCCCCCGTCTCCGCCATTGTGCTTTCCTGTAACGCCGCCATTACACACATTCAATTATTAAGCGTCCGTATCAAAAACGAGACCCCAGCGCGCCGCCGTTTTGTTGCTCGCGCGGTTCCTGTGATCTCGGGCGCCCATTACTTATTAAAGGCCTTTTCGGGTTGCTCAGACGCCTAATGACGCACTCTTCCTGTTTACCGGGCCCTCCGCGCCGAGGGAGTTCAAGGAAGCCGCCGCAAAAATGACTCTTTATTGGCTCAGATGGAATAATTAGGATAAAAAGGATATTAATTAAACCAGTATTTGAGCGGAGTGTTTACTTAGCCGAGCAGAGGGGTTTGTATTGGCTCGTGTTTAAGGGTAATGTTTCCAAAGGCGAAGCTCCTTACGCAACGCGCCGCCACGTCTGTCCACATCCGTAACTTTGTCAAAGCGCTGACAGTACGCACTTCTGGATGAGGAGTAAAAAAAACAAAACTACGGAACAGTTACAGAGGGGCATTGAGTTTATTCACATGTGTCCACACTTTCAGCTCGTGTTGATTACGGCGATTCTGTTTCCAGCCCACATTACCCCCATCTTATACTTTGGCTTCCGGTCCAATTTATTTTAGTCCTGACTTTCTGGGCGCTGAAAGTCAGGCCAGTCAGTTTATCGCTGACTTTTTGTGCCTCTCCTTCTCAGACTGCACCCTGCGTTTTTCAGGCCAGAGTCTCCCGAAGAGCCCATGGATTTTCCCAGACGCTTTGAATCCTGCTGCAGATGTTCCCAAAGTGGCGGTCGCGAAACACTGAAGATGATTGTGAGACAATATTTATACATTTAATATAATATATAAATTGATATATTTTTGATTGGATCGGAAATTTAGCTTAAAGGGGAACTAAAGGGCAAGACAGAGGCTTAACTCCACCCACTCCCAAAATTCAAAAAACTCTGCGAAAGAGGCGTGCCGGGAGGCCTTGGGAGAGACGGGGGGTTGGGGGGGCGATGTCTGGGGCTGTCAGTGACAGCGGCCTGCTTGCAAGCGATCGCTTGTAGCTGCACAACTCGCTCGCTCGCTATGAATCCAACTCCAACTCGCTACGGAGGCGTATGCGGGAGGGAGTGTGGCTTATATACGGCTGCAGTGATGACGTTCTCTGGTACCGTGACGTTGCATGGGTAAGGTCATTGGCCAATCACATAATTCCACTTTGGTTGAATGTTTTTAACCTGAAGAGGGCAGTAACCGCTCAGTTTTGGACCCAAAAGAGGGATTTTGAACTAATTTGCACAAAATGTCAAAATATTGACTGGGACATGTAGACAACTCTATTTGACACCCATTTAGGCAGCTTATCAGTAAAAAAAAGTGGATTTGGGGTTTAGTTGCACTTTAAAGCTGCCCTCAGCTATCTCTTTTTGAATGGTTATTGTCAGTAGGTGTCAGTAGTGAACCCTACTCTGCCCCATCTCTCTATGCATGTTAAGTTTAAATTTAATGAAGTTATACTTTATTAATCTCCATAGATACATTAGGGGTCACCTGTAGGAGCAGTGAGCAGCCAGCTTATGGTCAGAAACATCTGGCTGGAGGATTAACCTATTGTACATGTTTTTAGTGGTAGGGGAAACCAGAGTACCTGGAGGAAACCTACACAGACACGGGGAGAACATGCAAACTCCACACAGAAAGGCCCCTTCCAGCTGGGAATTGAACCCGGGACCTTCTAGCTGTTTGTTTGTTTGTTTATTGGTTTATTTGGTCGGGACAGTGCAAGTTAATGAACAAGCCACACCGGATTGTAGCCTTGGGCTAATTTGCATCCGTCGTCCCCCATGTGCATTCTCAAACACACTCACATTCATCCTGGCCTATTGTACATGTTTTTAGTGGTAAGGGAAACCGGAGTACCCGGAGGAAACCTACGCAGACACGGGGAGAACATGCAAACTCCACACAGAAAGGCCCCGTCCAGGTGGGAATCGAACCAGGGACCTTCTAGCTGTGAAGCATGAGTGCTAACCACTGCACCGTCTGCAGCTTATATGTAGGCCTTACTGCCTTTGCTCTGCCTCATCCCGTCAGACCTCTGAAGCTCAGCAGGAAGGAAGGAGACCGTTTGGTAACACCAGGAGGCCTGGGTGAATTTACTGTAGTGAGTGGTGGTGGGAGGGGCCGATGGCGCAGATTGACAGCCTTACTTACATCAGTCTACAAACAACAACAACAACAAACTGGAGAATTCTGCAGTGGAAATACAATATTCCACATTGAGCTGACTTTTTCACAAACTACACTCCCTAAATCAGAGTCTGAGCTGGAATTGGACTTGCAAACAATACAAGTAATGCACGGAGAACACGCATGTGATGTGCTTAATGTGGAGCAGTTTAACAAATCAATCAGAATGCTTACATTAACCAACAGATCATGGGCAACAAACGTGAACGATAAACCTCACCTCACACAATATGGACAATTAGTGTGTTTGGACATTTTCTTACGGCCTCCGTAAAACTATACTGACAATTCATGCTCATGTTTGTTGCCCACGAGGGAGGTTGACGCACAAACAATGGTTTGTACCAGAGGTTACATTAACTGAAAATTATTTTATTATTATTATTTTTATCTGTGACGGGAAATGTTGAAGGCCGTCCTTCATTTTGAATGATTTAAAATCAAGTCGTCGTGAAGTCCATAAGCAGTGAAGCAAAATGTCTGTGTGTGGCGTCTGAGCGACCCCCAAAGCATCGCTACTAAACCATTGTGGAGCCACTGCCACATGCTTTTGCTTTCTATGTGTGTTTCTTCAACTACAACAGTCTTTTACTGCTGCAGTGGTTCCTACATGATGTACGCTCACATTGTGGACACAGAGGGGAGAGAGAGGGAGGTAAGAGGTCACAGGCCAAGTGCTTTTTACGCATTTTACGCAATATTGCCTTGCTTGTCTGAAGTGTTTCTTAAACAGGAAGTTAAAATGGAGGAAATGCTAATAATAAGCTCCAAGTTCTCTCAGTGAACCACAAGCAAATGATTCCCTGAATAAGTTATCCGCCTTAGAGACTTTAACGCACAAGTTTAACACATTTTTGCTGGAAAAAAATCAAGTTCAGATAGATAGATAGATAGATAGATAGATAGATAGATAACTTTATTGATCCTTTACAGGAAATGACTGTTGCAGCAGCTCATACATCAATAATGAATCTATCATTCACACACATTAAAAGTCCAAAAGTGGGCATTCTTATCACTCTGCATTGAACATGATTCTGTTCTGAAATCATGTTTAGTTTAGCTCCATTTATCCTGCAATATCTGCTTGTTCATAAATAATAGGTATAAACCTGTTTAAATGCAGAAAACATGCATGTGAGAAATAAATGAATGACAGATGATAATAGCTCCTGACAGGTGTTTTACGACCCTGTCTGTCAAAATGGAAGATCAGACAGATCCCTATAGTGAAACCACTGGTTTGGATCTTTGGACTCTCCATTTCCTTTGATCCAAAATTCATGGTTCGCTCTTTGCTCCAGGAAAATGAGGCGGTGTCGGTCCTGACCCAGGTCTGGTCCAGTTTAATAAACAGCCAAGGTGATATAGACGCACAGACAGTGTTGGGGAGTAACGGAATACATGTACCGCCGTTACGTATTTAGAATACAAATTTTGAGTAACTGTATTCCGGTACAGTTACTCTTTAGTCAGAGGGTATTTAGAATACAGTTACTTTGCTAATACCGGGGAATACATACGTTGTTAAAATTTCATCATCCAATACTACCTCACGTCATTAATAAGAAAGAGAAAAAGTTAAATTAGTCTAAATAAAGTGTAGGTGCAGCCGAGAGTGCACACGAGAGAAACACACACACCAGGAGCAGCCCAGACGAGGAGGGGAGAGAAGCCACAAGGCAAATTACTTACCTTTTCACTGTGTTTTCAATCATTTAAAGAGAAAGCGGGTTATTGTTAGCAGTAGTAGTAAGCTAAGTTACCGGGTTAGCCGCTACAGGCTGGAGTTTGTCACACTTTCCCCAAACTCCTCTGTCGAGTGGGATGCAAAGTAATGCATCAATTTCCCAATGGTTCAAAAAGAGTGTTCACCCAACATAAAATAAAGATGAAAACGTATCCATGGAGCATTCACACATGCTCCCTGTGCGAGCCATGGTTTATCAGTGTTATAATCTGCAGACTGGAGCGGCTGCACATTTGCGAATCAGATACACAACCTTTTCTCCCAGTGAACATTAAGCACTTTTTTCTTGTCGAAGTCATGGTAAATAAGCAAATTAAGCATTAATAAACGGCAGTGCAATGAACTTACACATGTTTTTAATCCTACAATAATATATTGTGTATTTAAAAAGTATTTAAAGTATTCAGAATACAGTACTCCGTTTGGCCAGAGTAACGGAATACAGTACAAAATACATTTTTCATGCAAGTATTCAGTATTCTGTAACGGAATACATTTTTAAAGTATTCTCCCCAACACTGCGCACAGATGAGCAAAAGCAGAAGAGACTGATGTGTTACAAATGGCATTTTCCCGTCATTTGTAACATTACTTAATGCATCTTAATGTGGTTCTCAACAAGGCGCTTTCGTTCATGACATTCGTGATGTTCGTGGAGGATGTTTTTGGCCAAAACGTGGATGTGTCCTTTCGTGATGATTAGTGGTGATTCATAATTCAGTATGAGATCATTTGTAGAGTAGGAATGTTTTCTCACTCTCTTTATTTAGATTTAGATTTATCTATACTTACTTATAGGTACCAGATTTTAGATTTTTTGACACAGATGTCCGTAGCAGCGTGCAACAGTGCAGAACAATATTTGTGTGTAATAATGATAATATTTAATCATAGCGTAGAAACAACTGGTGACAGTTTGTGACGGCGCGTGAAGCCTCTGCCCTGAATATCATATTCCATCCACATTTGTGATCCTTGGTTACAAGTGTAGCCTGGTCTTACCAGACCCTCGTACTCATTTCGTACAGAGGGTCTAGAACTTCACAACTGAGCTCCATTATCAGGTGGGAGGGATGAACTCCTTTGAAACGATTGGATCTGTTTTCAAACTACAACTAGCAAATCCAGTGCAAATGCACATCATCTACAACACCCGCCTCCCCCGCTCGCTGAATGGTAGATTGAAATTGAACGGATGAAACACAGCCACTGAGATCAGACACAGACGTACATGTAGGGAAAAGATTATTGACCGGAGTTTAGGGATTGCAAAGGCCAGGCTATTACAAATGTAAATACAGCGTAATGTTCTGTTCAACACAGCACTTTTAATTCTTAAATAGAGGCCTCATCTAGCAAATGCAAATTCGCTCTGGAGGAAAATATTGATTTTATTGAAAACACTGTAAGCTCATATCACCAGACTAAAATCACAAGTGATATTTAGTCTGGCTCCACCAATTCATGTTCTGGTAGGAGAGGTGTGGTTTATGATTGTTCATAGCCGTTTATTGTGCTGAATGTCTCTCATGTGCGTCTGCATGCAGCCATAGCCAATCATATCAATTGTCTACGATGACGTATGACGTACCCGCTGTAAACTTTTGAGCTAAACTATTTAGAACACGTTCTAAAGCTTGATCGAAAGATGGCGTTGCGTCTGCTGCTGTCATGTTGGATCCGTAAATAAACTTCTTTATTTATCCGTAAACAAACTACAAGCTTCTGTATGTTGAATAGCATGTCATCGTCTTACCGTCCCTCCTCGTTCTGTGATTGGTCCCCACATCCATGTGAAGATTTCGGTCATGGTCCCCAGACTGTTGTGAAGTTCGAAAGGATTTGAGCGCACACAGCAGTCTGGGTATTCCCAGGCTAGTAAGCCCAAGGGCTGAAAGTTCTTTGTACAAAACTTGTCTTTCGGACTTTTCTGTTGCTCTGAAGTGGATGAAACAGGTCTTGATCCCTGTTAAATGGGTGACTAGTTTTCTTCACAATGATTGAATCCCCGACAAGATGAGTAAAAGTGAAGGATGGTAATAACAGGAAATATTGCTGCAAAACAGCAGCTGGCTTTAATGGAGACCAAAAAACAAACTCTCAGGTGGACCACACTGACTGACTCATCTGGACGCTTGTCCATTTTATTCAAATACACTGCAGGCCCACAATGTCCTGATCTTAATCTGGTTGCCTTCACTTGATTGGATCAAAAAGATGCCCACAGATTGCCCCTGCACAAGAGGTTAACAATAAAATCCCTCATTTTCCCTTTGTCTCTTCGATAAAACTCACAGATGGAGCTGCTCTCCCTCCGCGGCGGCCGCAGCAGCGCCGGGCGAGCACGGCGAAGGCAGCTTCATCCGTGATTTAAAACCTTGTTTTTTCTCACTTTGACATCTGTGTTGTAGTGTGACACACTTTCCAAACAGAATCACTCTGCAGGCCGAAAACACACACCGTCCCTCCGCTCACGAGGGAAACACACACGCAGCCCTTTGTTATTCTTGTCCCGGCAGTTATCAGATTTAAATAATGTCACAGTCAGTTACACGCCACTTAACCACAAGCAAACAGGCTCCGACAGAGGCCCCCAGCCCACGACAGGACGCCATGGAAATAAACCGGCGGGATTTGAATATTTGAATACGGATCACAAGATAAAACAACTGCGGTGAGTCTAAGGACTAGAGCAGCATTAAACGATACCAGTATGGTATCAAAAAGAAACTTTAGGAACTACTGGTAAAATCTCCAGATGTGTGGATGCTGGTCATCAAACACTGATGAAAAAGCGGGAGGGAAATTGGTGTGTTTGGAAGAAAAAAAGTGGAAAAAATGGGAAACAACTGGGTAAAAATTTGGAAAAATAGGGGGGAAAAAGTGGAAAAAATTGGTAGTGAAAATTAAAGAAAAGTGTGCGAGAGATTCTATTTTTCACAAATTTCATTAAAGTGAAAGTGCCCGGAATCAAATAAAGACCCTGCTGGCAACAGTAAACTCCAAATTGTTACACAGTGTGACTTTAAAAAAATGATACACGTCAAGAAGAAGCATAAAGGACTGTGTTCCAGTGACTCCAGTTTATGTATTTGAGTGAAAGTGAGTGAGTAGCACATGTGTCCCAGGCCGCTCTGAGCCGCTCTCCCCTCCCTCACATCCACGGGGTGATGCTCCAGAGGTGGCTCTCGGCCCGTCACCTGAGGGGCCACACGTCGGGCCCCTTCTCTGAGCCTCTGGGACAGAAGGCGGGGCTCAGCGGGCGGCCAGGGAGCTGATGAAACGGAGAGATGGGGTAATGAAGGCATGGCCCGTGGCTTCCGCGGCTCCGCCATATGTTTCGCTGAATACAAATGGGACCCTCAGTTCAAACAAGTTCCTCCTCTGCAGCGCTGTAAAAGGGGGCGGGGCTAGTGTTCAGCTAACCAAAACTGAGCAGGTCAAAGCGACGATCATCAGGAGGCCATCCCTCCATCTTTGTTAGCGCTCTCTGGCCTGACACACGTGGGCTCAAACGCGTCGAAGTTTAGCCACTGAAATACAACGTAGAGACTTGTCAGACCAGGTCTGATCTGACCCTGAGCTTTCTGCACACGGTAACCGGCGGGTGTGTGAGTTTGTGAGCCGATCCTCCTCTGTGTCTTTACTCATCACTGCAGAGCCGTCAGCCCCACGGCTCACGCTCCACAATCTACACTGTCACATTAGAATCAGGCTCTACTGACTTTACTGATATTCCCTTGTGGGACACTGTCTTGGCGTGGACTTTGTTTACCTGTGAACGAGGTGGAACAAACAAATCCGCCTCCTCTCTCTCTTAAATCTCTCTCGTCACAAATGTCCTGTTTGTCCAGATCTTGGAAATGTCAAATACTTGATGAAAACAACGGTAAATCTTTCTGAAGTTTCTCTGTTTGTCAAGTAGCATATAAGAGCTTCCTGTTGGCCTTTCAGAATAAAAGCAAGGGCGTTTGCTCTAAAAGGTATGGCATAAAAGAGGCTTCTACAACATAGATGCAAATGATCACAGTGAATACTGCAAATACATAAATAAGAAGAGTTCATTTGCAAAATCTGATATCTCCTTTTCAAATAGTTTTCAAAATGGTTTTGAATATTTGTTACTGGTCACAGGTGACACTTGTGAAAGTGAAGTTGTGTGAATTTAACAAGTGAGTTTATATTTTTATGCCACTGAAACAGAACTGGTTAGACTTTCACCCCTGCTGGTTGGTTGTTTGGTGGGTCGTTTGGTTTATATTAATAAAGTTAGGAATTTGAGTTTGAAACATGACTAACATTCTAAATTAGTGGCTTCCTCTTTCACTGTTTGTAATTAAAAATAAGTAAATAAATCAGGTACAGGGCCTTTAACGCTTTAACTCATGATTAATCAAATGTTATATGTTATGTTAGATTCATTGCAAATAGGTATTCATTTGTTAATGAAATGTTGACCTAGTATTGATAATGAACATAATAATGACATTAAAATGACATTAGTGCTATATTGAGATACCAACAGCCTTTTTGTCTCACGAACGGCTGCGTTTCACCTGTTTTTTCACGAGGCAAAGACCAAAGTCTTAACCGTCGTCTGAATTGTTTGCAGTGATTTCTCCTATATTCAAATGCTATTACAAGACTAAACAGCCTAATTTGTGTGGCCTCTCCATAATGGGGGCTGTATAAATAGGCGTCAGATGAAAAGTTGATGGTGTTTACGTGGATCCTCGTGGGCTGAGCCGGTGCAGCGCTTCGCTCCGAGCTCCTCAGCCCCAAACAGCCACATCAAAGAGCCGCAATGTTAAATAATGATAAAGATGATTACACGCTCTTACAGTGGCGCCGCCGGCCCCGAGCTAACCCACATGTGCCACCCAGACGACCTGGAAAAGTTTGTCACAGTCGATCCAGCGACACGCGGGGAGAGGGAAACAGAAAACAATCAATTGTATTTCAACAAGAGAAAAAGGAATACGCCAGAAATCGCCTGAACCGAGCACATTTTCTCCAGTTTGGCTTTACCCAAATCTAAAAGCTTCTGGGGGGAAAAAAAGCGTCATAACAGCGACAAAAACGAGACAGAAATATGACAAAAGAGCAACGAAAAAGAGACAAAAAATCAACGAAAGAACGAAGAACAAAAAAGGCGTCAAAAAGCACAATACAGTGACAAAAATAAGACAAAAATGAGGATGAAAACGCAACAAAAAAGCGCCAAAAGAGTGGCAAAAATGTGACAAAAGAGGCGATGACCAAAAAGCTTAAAAAGTGACAACAACACGGCAAGAAGTCCAACTGGAGATAATGTGCTCAGTTAAAGCAGGGGTTTTAAAAGGCCATTTCTTGTCAAATAAAACACAGCGCGACTATTCTCACCACAATAATTTGTTGAAATACAAATACCGTGGTCCAAAACACATCCAGCAGCGGTTTTGGATGAATTTTGTGGGTGTAAATGTTGAATGTCTAAACTTCCCCTCAGCCCTGTCTGACAGTATGTGCCTCTTAGAGCTTGTTGTGAAAAGCACTAGACGTATTCCTAACTTTCCCAAATTGTTTCTATCCTCGTAATCCTTCAGGGATGAGTTCAGGAGCGATTAGCTCAACAACGAGCTGCTAGATTTGATTTAAAAAAGAATAGAATTAGCACATGCATTTTCCCCCTTTACACACGTCTGCTTTTACAACATACTGAATTACAAAACAGATTTCAGCCCCTTAACCCCCGCCTTAACCCAGTGCATTTTCTCCAGTTCAGCTTTACCAACATACAAGTTCACAGCCTCTAGGCCAGTGTAAGGCCTCATTTGAAAGCTAAGACCTAAGAAACTCTAAATTAAGCCTTTTCCACATGTTGTCACTTTTTTTTTTTACATTTTCATCCACTTTTGTCACTTTTCTGTTGCTCTTTTTTGGCTATTCTGTCGCCTTTTCATCACACATTTTTGGCTTGTTTTTGTCAACTTTTATCGCTTCTTTTGCCACGTTTTTTTTGGTGCTCTTTTGTTGTATTTAATCCTCATTTTAATCTAATGTTTCTGCCTTTTGCGTCTTCGTTGCTTTTTTTGACACTTTTTTTAGAAGCTTTTGAGGTAACACACCTTTTTTTTGTGTTTGGTTTCTCTTTTTGACGTGTTTTGGTTGCACTTTTGACGTGTTTTGGTTGGTCTTTTTGACGTGTTTTGGTTGGTCTTTTGACGTGTTTGGTTTCTCTTTTTGACGTGTTTGGTTGCTCTTTTTGACGTGTTTTGGTTTCTCTTTTTGACGTGTTTTGGTTGCTCTTTTGACGTGTTTTGGTTTCTCTTTTTGACGTGTTTTGGTTGCTCTTTTTGACGTGTTTTGGTTGCTCTTTTTGACGTGTTTTGGTTGATTTTTTTTTACGTGTTTTGGTTGATTTTTTGACATGTTTTGGTTGCTCTTTTTGACGTGTTTTGGTTTCTCTTTTTGACGTGTTTTGGTTGCTCTTTTGACGTGTTTTGGTTTCTCTTTTTGACGTGTTTTGGTTGCTCTTTTTGACGTGTTTTGGTTGCTCTTTTTGACGTGTTTTGGTTGCTCTTTTTGACGTGTTTTGGTTGATTTTTTTTACGTGTTTTGGTTGATTTTTTGACATGTTTGGTTGCTCTTTTTGACGTGTTTTGGTTGATATATTTTGACGTGTTTTTTTTTTACATGTTTTGGCAGATTTTTTGACGTGTTTGGTTGCTCTTTTTGACATGTTTTGGTTGATTTTTTGACGTGTTTTGGTTGGTCTTTTTTACATGTTTCGGTAGATTTTTTGACGTGTTTTGGTTGATTTTTTGACGTGTTTTGGTTGATTTTTTGACGTGTTTTGGTTGAGTTTTTGACATGTTTTGGTTGAGTTTTACACGCTTTGGTTGATTTTTGACGTGTTTTGGTTGATTTTTTGACGTGTTTTGGTTGCTCTTTTTGACGTGTTTTGGTAGATTTTTTGACATGTTTTGGTTGCTCTTTTTGACGTGTTTTGGTAGATTTTTTGACATGTTTTGGTTGCTCTTTTTGACGTGTTTTGGTTTCTCTTTTTGACGTGTTTTGGTTGCTCTTTTTGACGTGTTTTGGTTGCTCTTTTTGACGTGTTTGGTTGATTTTTTTGACGTGTTTTGGTTGCTCTTTTTTACATGTTTTGGTTGATTTTTTACATGTTTTGGTTGATTTTTTGACATGTTTTGGTTGCTCTTGTTGACACGTTTTGGGTGATTTTTTTTGACGTGTTTTGGTTGATTTTTTGACATGCTTTGGTTGAGTTTTTGACACGCTTTGGTTGATTTTTTGACGTGTTTTGGTTGATTTTTTGACATGTTTTGGTAGATTTTTTGACATGTTTTGGTTGCTCTTTTTGACGTGTTTTGGTTGCTCTTTTTGACATGTTTTGGTAGATTTTTTGACATGTTTTGGTAGATTTTTTTGACGTGTTTTGGTTGATTTTTTTACCTGTTTTGGTTGCTCTTTTTGACGTGTTTTGGTTGATTTATTTTGACGTGTTTTTTTTTTTTTTACATGTTTTGGTAGATTTTTGACGTGTTTTGGTTGAGATTTTGACACGCTTTGGTTGATTTTTTGACGTGTTTTGGTTGCTCTTTTTGACGTGTTTTGGTTGATTTTTTGACATGTTTTGGTTGAGATTTTGACACGCTTTGGTTGATTTTTTGACGTGTTTTGGTTGATTTTTTGACGTGGTTTGGTTGCTCTTTTTGACGTGTTTTGGTAGATTTTTTGACATGTTTGGTTGCTCTTTTTGACGTGTTTGGTAGATTTTTTGACATGTTTTGGTTGCTCTTTTTGACGTGTTTTGGTTTCTCTTTTTGACGTGTTTTGGTTGCTCTTTTTGACGTGTTTTGGTTTCTCTTTTTGACGTGTTTTGGTTGCTCTTTTTGACGTGTTTTGGTTGATTTTTTTGACATGTTTTGGTTGCTCTTTTTTACATGTTTTGGTTGATTTTTTTGACGTGTTTTGGTTGATTTTTTGACGTGTTTTGGTTGATTTTTTGACATGTTTTGGTTGCTCTTGTTGACATGTTTTGGTTGATTTTTTTGACGTGTTTTGGTTGATTTTTTGACATGTTTTGGTTGAGTTTTTGACACGCTTTGGTTGATTTTTTGACATGTTTTGGTTGATTTTTTGACATGTTTTGGTAGATTTTTTGACATGTTTTGGTTGCTCTTTTTGACGTGTTTTGGTTGCTCTTTTTGACATGTTTTGGTAGATTTTTGACATGTTTTGGTTGATTTTTTGACGTGTTTTGGTTGATTTTTTGACCTGTTTTGGTTGCTCTTTTTGACGTGTTTTGGTTGATTTATTTTGACGTTTTTTGTTTTTTTTTACATGTTTTGGTAGATTTTTTGACGTGTTTTGGTTGGTCTTTTTTACATGTTTTGGTTGATTTTTTGACATGTTTCGGTAGATTTTTTGACGTGTTTTGGTTTCTCTTTTTGACGTGTTTTGGTTGCTCTTTTGGACATGTTTTGGATGCTCTTTTTGACGTGTTTTGGTTTCTCTTTTTGACGTGTTTTGGTTGCTCTTTTTGACATGTTTTGGTTGCTCTTTTTGACGTGTTTTGGTTGCTCTTTTTGACATGTTTTGGTTGCTCTTTTTGACGTGTTTTGGTTGCTCTTTTTGACGTGTTTTGGTTGATTTTTTGACGTGTTTTGGTTGATTTTTTTGACGTGTTTGGTTGATTTTTTTGATGTGTTTTGGTTGATTTTTTGACGTGTTTTGGTTGATTTTTTGACGTGTTTTGGTTGCTCTTTTTGACGTGTTTTGGTTGATTTTGACATGTTTTGGTTGCTCTTTTTGACGTGTTTTGGTTGCTCTTTTTGACGTGTTTTGGCTGCTTTTTTGACGTGTTTTGGTTGCTCTTTTTGACGTGTTTTGGTTGCTCTTTTTGACGTGTTTTGGTTGATTTTTTGACATGTTGTGGTTGCTCTTGTTGACATGTTTTGGTTGATTTTTTTGGACGTGTTACGGTTGATTTTTTGACATGTTTAGGTAGATTTTTTGACACGTTTTGGTTGATTTTTTGACATGTTTTGGTTGATTTTTTGACATGTTTTGGTTGCTCTTTTTGACATGTTTTGGTAGATTTTTTTGACATGTTTTGGTTGATTTTTTTATGTGTTTTGGTTGATTTTTTGACATGTTTTGGTTGCTCTTTTTGACGTGTTTTGGTTGCTCTTTTTGACGTGTTTTGGTTGCTCTTTTTGACGTGTTTTGGCTGCTTTTTTTGACGTGTTTTGGTTGCTCTTTTTGACGTGTTTTGGTTGCTCTTTTTGACGTGTTTTAGTTGCTCTTTTTGACGTGTTTTTGTTGATTTTTTGACGTGTTTTGGTTGCTCTTTTTGACATGTTTTGGCTGCTTTTTTGACGTGTTTGGTTGCTCTTTTTGACGTGTTTTGGTTGCTCTTTTTGACGTGTTGTTGTTGATTTTTTGACGTGTTTTGGTTAATTTTTTGATGTGTTTTGGTTGCTCTTTTTGACGTGTTTTGGCTGCTTTTTTGACGTGTTTTGGTTGCTCTTTTTCACGTGTTTTGGTTGCTCTTTTTCACGTGTTTTGGTTGCTCTTTTTGACGTGTTTTGGTTGCTCTTTTTGACGTGTTTTGGTTGCTCTTTTTGACGTGTTTTGGTTGATTTTTTTTTACGTGTTTTGGTTGATTTTTTGACATGTTTTGGTTGCTCTTTTTGACGTGTTTTGGTTGATATATTTTGACGTGTTTTTTTTTTACATGTTTTGGCAGATTTTTTGACGTGTTTTGGTTGCTCTTTTTGACATGTTTTGGTTGATTTTTTGACGTGTTTTGGTTGGTCTTTTTTTACATGTTTCGGTAGATTTTTTGACGTGTTTTGGTTGATTTTTTTTTACGTGTTTTGGTTGATTTTTTGACATGTTTTGGTTGCTCTTTTTGACGTGTTTTGGTTGATATATTTTGACGTGTTTTTTTTTACATGTTTTGGCAGATTTTTTGACGTGTTTTGGTTGCTCTTTTTGACATGTTTTGGTTGATTTTTTGACGTGTTTTGGTTGGTCTTTTTTTACATGTTTCGGTAGATTTTTTGACGTGTTTTGGTAGATTTTTTTGACGTGTTTTGGTTGATTTTTTGACCTGTTTTGGTTGCTCTTTTTGACGTGTTTTGGTTGATTTATTTTGACGTTTTTTGTTTTTTTTTACATGTTTTGGTAGATTTTTTGACGTGTTTTGGTTGGTCTTTTTTACATGTTTTGGTTGATTTTTTGACATGTTTCGGTAGATTTTTTGACGTGTTTTGGTTTCTCTTTTTGACGTGTTTTGGTTGCTCTTTTGGACATGTTTTGGATGCTCTTTTTGACGTGTTTTGGTTTCTCTTTTTGACGTGTTTGGTTGCTCTTTTTGACATGTTTTGGTTGCTCTTTTTGACGTGTTTTGGTTGCTCTTTTTGACATGTTTTGGTTGCTCTTTTTGACGTGTTTTGGTTGCTCTTTTTGACGTGTTTTGGTTGATTTTTTGACGTGTTTTGGTTGATTTTTTTGACGTGTTTTGGTTGATTTTTTTGATGTGTTTTGGTTGATTTTTTGACGTGTTTTGGTTGATTTTTTGACGTGTTTTGGTTGCTCTTTTTGACGTGTTTTGGTTGATTTTTTGACATGTTTTGGTTGCTCTTTTTGACGTGTTTTGGTTGCTCTTTTTGACGTGTTTTGGCTGCTTTTTTGACGTGTTTTGGTTGCTCTTTTTGACGTGTTTTGGTTGCTCTTTTTGACGTGTTTTGGTTGATTTTTGACATGTTGTGGTTGCTCTTGTTGACATGTTTTGGTTGATTTTTTTGGACGTGTTACGGTTGATTTTTTGACATGTTTAGGTAGATTTTTTGACACGTTTTGGTTGATTTTTGACATGTTTTGGTTGATTTTTTGACATGTTTTGGTTGCTCTTTTTGACATGTTTTGGTAGATTTTTTGACATGTTTTGGTTGATTTTTTTTATGTGTTTTGGTTGATTTTTTGACATGTTTTGGTTGCTCTTTTTGACGTGTTTTGGTTGCTCTTTTTGACGTGTTTTGGTTGCTCTTTTTGACGTGTTTTGGCTGCTTTTTTTGACGTGTTTTGGTTGCTCTTTTTGACGTGTTTTGGTTGCTCTTTTTGACGTGTTTTAGTTGCTCTTTTTGACGTGTTTTTGTTGATTTTTTGACGTGTTTTGGTTGCTCTTTTTGACATGTTTTGGCTGCTTTTTTGACGTGTTTTGGTTGCTCTTTTTGACGTGTTTTGGTTGCTCTTTTTGACGTGTTGTTGTTGATTTTTTGACGTGTTTTGGTTAATTTTTTGATGTGTTTTGGTTGCTCTTTTTGACGTGTTTTGGCTGCTTTTTTGACGTGTTTTGGTTGCTCTTTTTCACGTGTTTTGGTTGCTCTTTTTCACGTGTTTTGGTTGCTCTTTTTGACGTGTTTTGGTTGCTCTTTTTGACGTGTTTTGGTTGCTCTTTTTGACGTGTTTTGGTTGATTTTTTTTTACGTGTTTTGGTTGATTTTTTGACATGTTTTGGTTGCTCTTTTTGACGTGTTTTGGTTGATATATTTTGACGTGTTTTTTTTTTTACATGTTTTGGCAGATTTTTTGACGTGTTTTGGTTGCTCTTTTTGACATGTTTTGGTTGATTTTTTGACGTGTTTTGGTTGGTCTTTTTTTACATGTTTCGGTAGATTTTTTGACGTGTTTTGGTTGATTTTTTTTACGTGTTTTGGTTGATTTTTTGACATGTTTTGGTTGCTCTTTTTGACGTGTTTTGGTTGATATATTTTGACGTGTTTTTTTTACATGTTTTGGCAGATTTTTTGACGTGTTTTGGTTGCTCTTTTTGACATGTTTTGGTTGATTTTTTGACGTGTTTTGGTTGGTCTTTTTTTACATGTTTCGGTAGATTTTTTGACGTGTTTTGGTTGATTTTTTGACGTGTTTTGGTTGATTTTTTGACGTGTTTTGGTTGAGTTTTTGACATGTTTTGGTTGCTCTTTTTAACGTGTTTTGGTAGATTTTTTGACATGTTTTGGTTGCTCTTTTTGACGTGTTTTGGTTTCTCTTTTTGACGTGTTTTGGTTGCTCTTTTTGACGTGTTTTGGTTGATTTTTTTTACGTGTTTTGGTTGATTTTTTGACATGTTTTGGTTGCTCTTTTTGACGTGTTTTGGTTGATTTATTTTGACGTGTTTTTTTTTACATGTTTTGGCAGATTTTTTGACGTGTTTTGGTTGCTCTTTTTGACATGTTTTGGTTGATTTTTTGACGTGTTTTGGTTGGTCTTTTTTTACATGTTTCGGTAGATTTTTTGACGTGTTTTGGTTTCTCTTTTTGACATGTTTTGGTTGCTCTTTTTGACGTGTTTTAGTTGCTCTTTTTGACGTGTTTTGGTTGCTCTTTTTGACGTGTTTTGGTAGATTTTTTTTTACGTGTTTTGGTTGATTTTTTGACATGTTTTGGTTGCTCTTTTTGACGTGTTTTGGTTTCTCTTTTTGACGTGTTTTGGTTGCTCTTTTTGACGTGTTTTGGTTTCTCTTTTTGACGTGTTTTGGTTGCTCTTTTTGACGTGTTTTGGTTGCTCTTTTTGACGTGTTTTGGTTGCTCTTTTTGACGTGTTTTGGTTGATTTTTTTTTACGTGTTTTGGTTCATTTTTTGACATGTTTTGGTTGCTCTTTTTGACGTGTTTTGGTTGATATATTTTGACGTGTTTTTTTTTACATGTTTTGGCAGATTTTTTGACGTGTTTTGGTTGCTCTTTTTGACATGTTTTGGTTGATTTTTTGACGTGTTTTGGTTGGTCTTTTTTTACATGTTTCGGTAGATTTTTTGACGTGTTTTGGTTGATTTTTTGACGTGTTTTGGTTGATTTTTTGACGTGTTTTGGTTGAGTTTTTGACATGTTTTGGTTGAGTTTTGACACGCTTTGGTTGATTTTTTGACGTGTTTTGGTTGATTTTTTGACGTGTTTTGGTTGCTCTTTTTGACGTGTTTTGGTAGATTTTTTGACATGTTTTGGTTGCTCTTTTTGACGTGTTTTGGTAGATTTTTGACATGTTTTGGTTGCTCTTTTTGACGTGTTTTGGTTTCTCTTTTGACGTGTTTTGGTTGCTCTTTTTGACGTGTTTTGGTTGCTCTTTTTGACGTGTTTTGGTTGATTTTTTGACGTGTTTTGGTTGCTCTTTTTTACATGTTTTGGTTGATTTTTTTACATGTTTTGGTTGAGTTTTTGACATGTTTTGGTTGAGTTTTTGACACGCTTTGGTTGATTTTTTGACGTGTTTTGGTTGATTTTTGACATGTTTTGGTAGATTTTTTGACATGTTTTGGTTGCTCTTTTTGACGTGTTTTGGTTGCTCTTTTTGACATGTTTTGGTAGATTTTTTGACATGTTTTGGTAGATTTTTTTGACGTGTTTTGGTTGATTTTTTTACCTGTTTTGGTTGCTCTTTTTGACGTGTTTTGGTTGATTTATTTTGACGTGTTTTTTTTTTTTTACATGTTTTGGTAGATTTTTTGACGTGTTTTGGTTGAGATTTTGACACGCTTTGGTTGATTTTTTGACGTGTTTTGGTTGATTTTTTGACGTGTTTTGGTTGCTCTTTTTGACGTGTTTTGGTTGATTTTTTGACATGTTTTGGTTGAGATTTTGACACGCTTTGGTTGATTTTTTGACGTGTTTTGGTTGATTTTTGACGTGGTTTGGTTGCTCTTTTTGACGTGTTTTGGTAGATTTTTTGACATGTTTTGGTTGCTCTTTTTGACGTGTTTTGGTAGATTTTTTGACATGTTTTGGTTGCTCTTTTTGACGTGTTTTGGTTTCTCTTTTTGACGTGTTTTGGTTGCTCTTTTTGACGTGTTTTGGTTGCTCTTTTTGACGTGTTTTGGTTGCTCTTTTTGACGTGTTTTGGTTGATTTTTTTGACATGTTTTGGTTGCTCTTTTTTACATGTTTTGGTTGATTTTTTTGACGTGTTTTGGTTGATTTTTTGACGTGTTTTGGTTGATTTTTTGACATGTTTTGGTTGCTCTTGTTGACATGTTTTGGTTGATTTTTTTGACGTGTTTTGGTTGATTTTTTGACATGTTTTGGTTGAGTTTTTGACACGCTTTGGTTGATTTTTTGACATGTTTTGGTTGATTTTTGACATGTTTTGGTAGATTTTTTGACATGTTTTGGTTGCTCTTTTTGACGTGTTTTGGTTGCTCTTTTTGACATGTTTTGGTAGATTTTTTGACATGTTTTGGTTGATTTTTTTGACGTGTTTTGGTTGATTTTTTGACCTGTTTTGGTTGCTCTTTTTGACGTGTTTTGGTTGATTTATTTTGACGTTTTTTTTTTTTTTTACATGTTTTGGTAGATTTTTTGACGTGTTTTGGTTGGTCTTTTTTACATGTTTTGGTTGATTTTTTGACATGTTTCGGTAGATTTTTGACGTGTTTTGGTTTCTCTTTTTGACGTGTTTTGGTTGCTCTTTTGGACATGTTTTGGATGCTCTTTTTGACGTGTTTTGGTTTCTCTTTTTGACGTGTTTTGGTTGCTCTTTTTGACATGTTTTGGTTGCTCTTTTTGACGTGTTTTGGTTGCTCTTTTTGACTGTTTTGGTTGCTCTTTTTGACGTGTTTTGGTTGCTCTTTTTGACGTGTTTTGGTTGATTTTTTGACGTGTTTTGGTTGATTTTTTTGACGTGTTTTTGATTTTTTGATGTGTTTTGGTTGATTTTTTGACGTGTTTTGGTTGATTTTTTGACGTGTTTTGGTTGCTCTTTTTGACGTGTTTTGGTTGATTTTTTGACATGTTTTGGTTGCTCTTTTTGACGTGTTTTGGTTGCTCTTTTTGACGTGTTTTGGCTGCTTTTTTGACGTGTTTTGGTTGCTCTTTTTGACGTGTTTTGGTTGCTCTTTTTGACGTGTTTTGGTTGATTTTTTGACATGTTGTGGTTGCTCTTGTTGACATGTTTTGGTTGATTTTTTTGGACGTGTTACGGTTGATTTTTTGACATGTTTAGGTAGATTTTTTGACACGTTTTGGTTGATTTTTTTACGTGTTTTGGTTGATTTTTTTACGTGTTTTGGTTGATTTTTTGACATGTTTTGGTTGCTCTTTTTGACATGTTTTGGTAGATTTTTTTGACATGTTTTGGTTGATTTTTTTATGTGTTTTGGTTGATTTTTTGACATGTTTTGGTTGCTCTTTTTGACGTGTTTTGGTTGCTCTTTTTGACGTGTTTTGGTTGCTCTTTTTGACGTGTTTTGGTTGCTCTTTTTGACGTGTTTTGGCTGCTTTTTTTGACGTGTTTTGGTTGCTCTTTTTGACGTGTTTTGGTTGCTCTTTTTGACGTGTTTTAGTTGCTCTTTTTGACGTGTTTTTGTTGATTTTTTGACGTGTTTTGGTTGCTCTTTTTGACATGTTTTGGCTGCTTTTTTGACGTGTTTTGGTTGCTCTTTTTGACGTGTTTTGGTTGCTCTTTTGACGTGTTGTTGTTGATTTTTTGACGTGTTTTGGTTATTTTTTGATGTGTTTTGGTTGCTCTTTTTGACGTGTTTTGGCTGCTTTTTGACGTGTTTTGGTTGCTCTTTTTCACGTGTTTTGGTTGCTCTTTTTCACGTGTTTTGGTTGCTCTTTTTGACGTGTTTTGGTTGCTCTTTTTGACGTGTTTTGGTTGCTCTTTTTGACGTGTTTTGGTTGATTTTTTTTTACGTGTTTTGGTTGATTTTTTGACATGTTTTGGTTGCTCTTTTTGACGTGTTTTGGTTGATATATTTTGACGTGTTTTTTTTTTACATGTTTTGGCAGATTTTTTGACGTGTTTTGGTTGCTCTTTTTGACATGTTTTGGTTGATTTTTTGACGTGTTTTGGTTGGTCTTTTTTTACATGTTTCGGTAGATTTTTTGACTTGTTTTGGTTGATTTTTTTTTACGTGTTTTGGTTGATTTTTTGACATGTTTTGGTTGCTCTTTTTGACGTGTTTTGGTTGATATATTTTGACGTGTTTTTTTTACATGTTTTGGCAGATTTT
Organism: Neogobius melanostomus; assembly: GCA_007210695.1. Taxonomy (NCBI): domain Eukaryota; kingdom Metazoa; phylum Chordata; class Actinopteri; order Gobiiformes; family Gobiidae; genus Neogobius; species Neogobius melanostomus. The sequence goes on along the minus strand of VHKM01000736.1, from coordinate 227,146 downwards.
TTGACGTGTTTTGGTTGCTCTTTTTGACATGTTTTGGTTGATTTTTTGACGTGTTTGGTTGGTCTTTTTTTACATGTTTCGGTAGATTTTTTGACGTGTTTTGGTTGATTTTTTGACGTGTTTTGGTTGATTTTTTGACGTGTTTTGGTTGAGTTTTTGACATGTTTTGGTTGCTCTTTTTAACGTGTTTTGGTAGATTTTTTGACATGTTTTGGTTGCTCTTTTTGACGTGTTTTGGTTTCTCTTTTTGACGTGTTTTGGTTGCTCTTTTGACGTGTTTTGGTTGATTTTTTTTTACGTGTTTTGGTTGATTTTTTGACATGTTTTGGTTGCTCTTTTTGACGTGTTTTGGTTGATTTATTTTGACGTGTTTTTTTTTACATGTTTTGGCAGATTTTTTTACGTGTTTTGGTTGCTCTTTTTGACATGTTTTGGTTGATTTTTTGACGTGTTTTGGTTGGTCTTTTTTTACATGTTTCGGTAGATTTTTTGACGTGTTTTGGTTGATTTTTTGACGTGTTTTGGTTGATTTTTTGACGTGTTTTGGTTGAGTTTTTGACATGTTTAGGTAGATTTTTTGACACGTTTTGGTTGATTTTTTGACATGTTTTGGTTGATTTTTTTACGTGTTTTGGTTGATTTTTTGACATGTTTTGGTTGATTTTTTGACATGTTTTGGTTGCTCTTTTTGACATGTTTTGGTAGATTTTTTTGACATGTTTTGGTTGATTTTTTTTATGTGTTTTGGTTGATTTTTTGACATGTTTTGGTTGCTCTTTTTGACGTGTTTTGGTTGCTCTTTTTGACGTGTTTTGGTTGCTCTTTTTGACGTGTTTTGGTTGCTCTTTTTGACGTGTTTTGGCTGCTTTTTTGACGTGTTTTGGTTGCTCTTTTTGACGTGTTTTGGTTGCTCTTTTTGACGTGTTTTGGTTGCTCTTTTTGACGTGTTTTGGTTGATTTTTTGACGTGTTTTGGTTGCTCTTTTTGACATGTTTTGGCTGCTTTTTTGACGTGTTTTGGTTGCTCTTTTTGACGTGTTTTGGTTGCTCTTTTTGACGTGTTTTTGTTGATTTTTTGACGTGTTTTGGTTAATTTTTTGATGTGTTTTGGTTGCTCTTTTTGACGTGTTTTGGCTGCTTTTTTGACGTGTTTTGGTTGCTCTTTTTCACGTGTTTTGGTTGCTCTTTTTCACGTGTTTTGGTTGCTCTTTTTGACGTGTTTTGGTTGCTCTTTTTGACGTGTTTTGGTTGCTCTTTTTGACGTGTTTTGGTTGCTCTTTTTGACGTGTTTTGGTTGATTTTTTTTTACGTGTTTTGGTTGATTTTTTGACATGTTTTGGTTGCTCTTTTTGACGTGTTTTGGTTGATATATTTTGACGTGTTTTTTTTTTACATGTTTTGGCAGATTTTTTGACGTGTTTTGGTTGCTCTTTTGACATGTTTTGGTTGATTTTTTGACGTGTTTTGGTTGGTCTTTTTTTACATGTTTCGGTAGATTTTTTGACGTGTTTTGGTTGATTTTTTGACGTGTTTTGGTTGATTTTTTGACGTGTTTTGGTTGAGTTTTTGACATGTTTTGGTTGCTCTTTTTAACGTGTTTTGGTAGATTTTTTGACATGTTTTGGTTGCTCTTTTTGACGTGTTTTGGTTTCTCTTTTTGACGTGTTTTGGTTGCTCTTTTTGACGTGTTTTGGTTGCTCTTTTTGACGTGTTTTGGTTGATTTTTTGTTACGTGTTTTGGTTGATTTTTTGACATGTTTTGGTTGCTCTTTTTGACGTGTTTTGGTTGATATATTTTGACGTGTTTTTTTTTTACATGTTTTGGCAGATTTTTTGACGTGTTTTGGTTGGTCTTTTTTTTACATGTTTCGGTAGATTTTTTGACGTGTTTTGGTTGATTTTTTGACGTGTTTTGGTTGATTTTTGACGTGTTTTGGTTGAGTTTTTGACATGTTTTGGTTGCTCTTTTTAACGTGTTTTGGTTGATTTTTTGACGTGTTTTGGTTGCTCTTTTTGACGTGTTTTGGTAGATTTTTTGACATGTTTTGGTTGCTCTTTTTGACGTGTTTTGGTAGATTTTTTGACATGTTTTGGTTGCTCTTTTTGACGTGTTTTGGTTTCTCTTTTTGACGTGTTTTGGTTGCTCTTTTTGACGTGTTTTGGTTGCTCTTTTTGACGTGTTTTGGTTGCTCTTTTTGACGTGTTTTGGTTGCTCTTTTTGACGTGTTTTGGTTGATTTTTTTGACGTGTTTTGGTTGCTCTTTTTTACATGTTTTGGTTGATTTTTTTACATGTTTTGGTTGATTTTTTGACATGTTTTGGTTGCTCTTGTTGACACGTTTTGGGTGATTTTTTTTGACGTGTTTTGGTTGATTTTTTGACATGTTTTGGTTGAGTTTTTGACACGCTTTGGTTGATTTTTTGACGTGTTTTGGTTGATTTTTTGACATGTTTTGGTAGATTTTTTGACATGTTTTGGTTGCTCTTTTTGACGTGTTTTGGTTGCTCTTTTTGACATGTTTTGGTAGATTTTTTGACATGTTTTGGTTGCTCTTTTTGACGTGTTTTGGTTTCTCTTTTTGACGTGTTTTGGTTGCTCTTTTTGACGTGTTTTGGTTGCTCTTTTTGACGTGTTTTGGTTGCTCTTTTTGACGTGTTTTGGTTGCTCTTTTTGACGTGTTTTGGTTGATTTTTTTGACGTGTTTTGGTTGCTCTTTTTACATGTTTTGGTTGATTTTTTACATGTTTTGGTTGATTTTTTGACATGTTTTGGTTGCTCTTGTTGACACGTTTTGGGTGATTTTTTTTGACGTGTTTTGGTTGATTTTTTGACATGTTTTGGTTGAGTTTTTGACACGCTTTGGTTGATTTTTTGACGTGTTTTGGTTGATTTTTTGACATGTTTTGGTAGATTTTTGACATGTTTTGGTTGCTCTTTTTGACGTGTTTTGGTTGCTCTTTTTGACATGTTTTGGTAGATTTTTTGACATGTTTTGGTTGATTTTTTTGACGTGTTTTGGTTGATTTTTTGACCTGTTTTGGTTGCTCTTTTTGACGTGTTTTGGTTGATTTATTTTGACGTGTTTTGTTTTTTTTACATGTTTTGGTAGATTTTTTGACGTGTTTTGGTTGAGATTTTGACACGCTTTGGTTGATTTTTGACGTGTTTTGGTTGATTTTTTGACGTGTTTTGGTTGCTCTTTTAGACGTGTTTTGGTTGATTTTTTGACGTGTTTTGGTTGATTTTTTGACGTGGTTTGGTTGCTCTTTTTGACGTGTTTTGGTAGATTTTTTGACATGTTTTGGTTGCTCTTTTTGACGTGTTTTGGTAGATTTTTTGACATGTTTTGGTTGCTCTTTTTGACGTGTTTTGGTTTCTCTTGTTGACGTGTTTTGGTTGCTCTTTTTGACGTGTTTTGGTTGCTCTTTTTGACGTGTTTTGGTTGATTTTTTTGACATGTTTTGGTTGCTCTTTTTTACATGTTTTGGTTGATTTTTTGACGTGTTTTGGTAGATTTTTTGACGTGTTTTGGTTGATTTTTTGACATGTTTTGGTTGCTCTTGTTGACATGTTTTGGTTGATTTTTTTGACGTGTTTTGGTTGATTTTTTGACATGTTTTGGTTGAGTTTTTGACACGCTTTGGTTGATTTTTTGACATGTTTTGGTTGATTTTTTGACATGTTTTGGTAGATTTTTTGACATGTTTTGGTTGCTCTTTTTGACGTGTTTTGGTTGCTCTTTTTGACATGTTTTGGTAGATTTTTTGACATGTTTTGGTTGATTTTTTTGACGTGTTTTGGTTGATTTTTTGACCTGTTTTGGTTGCTCTTTTTGACGTGTTTTGGTTGATTTATTTTGACGTGTTTTTTTTTTTTTACATGTTTTGGTAGATTTTTTGACGTGTTTTGGTTGGTCTTTTTTACATGTTTTGGTTGATTTTTTGACATGTTTCGGTAGATTTTTGACGTGTTTTGGTTTCTCTTTTTGACGTGTTTTGGTTGCTCTTTTGGACATGTTTTGGATGCTCTTTTTGACGTGTTTTGGTTTCTCTTTTTGACGTGTTTTGGTTGCTCTTTTTGACATGTTTTGGTTGCTCTTTTTGACGTGTTTTGGTTGCTCTTTTTGACATGTTTTGGTTGCTCTTTTTGACGTGTTTTGGTTGCTCTTTTTGACGTGTTTTGGTTGATTTTTTGACGTGTTTTGGTTGATTTTTTTGACGTGTTTTGGTTTTTTTTTGATGTGTTTTGGTTGATTTTTTGACGTGTTTTGGTTGATTTTTTGACGTGTTTTGGTTGCTCTTTTTGACGTGTTTTGGTTGATTTTTTGACATGTTTTGGTTGCTCTTTTTGACGTGTTTTGGTTGCTCTTTTTGACGTGTTTTGGCTGCTTTTTTGACGTGTTTTGGTTGCTCTTTTTGACGTGTTTTGGTTGCTCTTTTTGACGTGTTTTGGTTGATTTTTTGACATGTTGTGGTTGCTCTTGTTGACATGTTTAGGTAGATTTTTTGACACGTTTTGGTTGATTTTTTGACATGTTTTGGTTGATTTTTTTACGTGTTTTGGTTGATTTTTTGACATGTTTTGGTTGATTTTTTGACATGTTTTGGTTGCTCTTTTTGACATGTTTTGGTAGATTTTTTTGACATGTTTTGGTAGATTTTTTTATGTGTTTTGGTTGATTTTTTGACATGTTTTGGTTGCTCTTTTTGACGTGTTTTGGTTGATTTATTTTGACGTGTTTTTTTTTTTTTACATGTTTTGGTAGATTTTTGACGTGTTTTGGTTGAGATTTTGACACGCTTTGGTTGATTTTTTGACGTGTTTTGGTTGATTTTTTGACGTGTTTTGGTTGCTCTTTTAGACGTGTTTTGGTTGATTTTTTGACATGTTTTGGTTGAGATTTTGACACGCTTTGGTTGATTTTTTGACGTGTTTTGGTTGATTTTTTGACGTGGTTTGGTTGCTCTTTTTGACGTGTTTTGGTAGATTTTTTGACATGTTTTGGTTGCTCTTTTTGACGTGTTTTGGTAGATTTTTTGACATGTTTTGGTTGCTCTTTTTGACGTGTTTTGGTTTCTCTTTTTGACGTGTTTTGGTTGCTCTTTTTGACGTGTTTTGGTTGCTTTTTTGACATGTTTTGGCTGCTCTTTCCTCACTCTTTAGTTGTGCTTTTGTTTGCAGCCTACAGGGCCAGTGCTGTGCCTTGTTTGAACAATAAGACCGTGTAGTTTCTGAAAGTATGTGTAAGATCTGTGTGAGTATTAAGGCTCAGATCAGCTCAGTTGTCAAAACAAGCTTCTCCCAAATCCGTCCACTGGCTGAAGTAAAACCTGCTCTTTGAGATTTGAATTTCATACTTTGGTGACAAACCGTCTCCATTATTGTAACGCGTGTGTGTTGTGCTGAACCAGACTTCCTCCCCTGTAAGTCTGTGCTTCCAGCTCGACTCTTGAAGGGCACAAAACGGACGGAGCACGTAACTCCTGTTTTAAGATCGGTTACAACCTGGGTGCCGGCATGGACTCGGCCCAAATACCATGACCTCTGTTTTGTTTTCATCATTTCAAAACAAAAGATTAAATGACATCCACATCTTAATCTCCTTAGAGTTGTTTAGCGCTCTAAGCAGATTTCAATGGAACGTATGTTTGCGCATCATTTGCATAGAGGTGAAAAGAGCCCAGAGGAGATTCAATAAGAAAAATATATGTATATACATATACATTATTACATTACATTAACATTGCATTATTACAAAATTTATTTATCAAAGGTCTGATCATTCATCTCTTAACCCCTGTCTTAACCCAATGCATTTTCTCCAGTTCAGCTTTACCCAAATCTAAAAGGTTACAGCCTATAGGCCAGAGTAACGGCTCATTTGAAAGCCAAGACCTACAAAACTCATCTAAATAGATCTTTTTCCCTGCCTTGTTGCTCCCTGTCGTCACTATTTTTCCATTGCTTTTTTGTCACATTTTTGTCGCTCTCTTGTCACATTTTTGTCACTTTTTCATCCCTTTTTTGTTTTCTGTTGCGTTTTCTTTTTCGTCACATTATTGCCGCGTTTGCAATGCTTTTTCATTGCTTTTTTTTAGTCACGTTTTTGTCATCGGTTTTTATCATATTTTTGTCACTCTTTTGGGTCGTTTTTGTCGCTATTTTGACACTTTTTTCACGAAGCGTTTACTTGGGTAAAGCCGAACTGTAGAGAATGTGCTCGGTTCAGGTGGGAGTTTAGAGGTTAAGAAACATGGGCTCTGTTCTGTTCCTTCATACAGGCCTCGCTCTGTGTTGTTTTTGGAAAGTGATAAGTTCACTACGTTTTGGATCTGTGAAAGAAAACTACCGACGCTTAAACACTTTTGTAAAATAGATACAGAGGTGATTTAAATGAATTCAATAAAAAGCTCATTTTGGTTTTGGGCCCGTGTGTTCTGTTTGAGAGAAGAAGCCGTGATCCAAGCTGCAACACCTCCCTCTACTGGCAAACATGTGAACAACAGGCAAGAGGCAGCAGCAGCGTTTATTTCCCCCACACTCACGGGATCAGTAAAAAATACTGCATCTTATCCCCCATCTTAACCGAGCGCATATTCTCCTCTTCAGCTTGACCCACATCTAAAAGCTTCCTGATTGAAGAGCCTGGCCAGTGTAACGCCTCATTTGAAAGCTGAGACCTGCAAAACTGATTGGGACATTTTTGTTACGCTGTCACCGCGTTTTTAATCAAATTTTTGTCTCTTCTATAGTTTTTTGTGGCTTTTTTTGTCACTTTTTCTGTTCAGTTTTCATCAAATTTTGTCAATTTTTTGTCGCTCTTCTATGGCCTTTATGTTGCTTTTTCATCGCTCTTTAATCATGTTTTCGTCTCTTTTTTTAAACCATTTTTTATGTTGTGTTTTTGTTGCTTTTTCATCGCATTTTTGTCACTTATTTGTTGCGTTTTCGTCACGCTTTTTGTGGCTTTTATGTTGCTTTTAGTCATCACTCTTTAGTCATGTTTGTGTCGCTGCTTTGTTGTGTTATTTGTTGCTTTTCCGTCATGTTTCTAACGCTCTTTTGCTGATATTTATTTTGTCACTTTTTTGTTGCGTTTTCAACTTAATTTTCATCGCTATTGTGACGTATTGTTTCCAAGAAGCTTTCAGATTTGGGTAAAGCCGAACTGGATCAAATGTGCTCGGTTTAGGTGGGGCTTAAGAGGTTAAAACTAGAATGAATGATGAGGCCTGCCGTCATGAGAAGATGCTAAGATTTGTCGATCAAGTTTCATTTTGTTCATCTTTGTTCATGTTTGTTGTTTGTAGGGTGACTGTGGGTAATGTGGGACACTTTTTGAAATTTCAACTTTAAACAACTTAATGATCATTATTTATCATCCTGTATAGACATTTTGAAATCCTTTAGTTGTTTTCTAATATCATCGAGAACAGATGCCACAATATTAAGAGCGGGAAGCAGATGGCACTGGTTTTGTGTTTCATAAGTGCTCACCTCATTACTTCAAGAAATCTGATGAAGTGGGACACCGAGTGGTTCTGAATGGGTGTGACGTCTGGACCCACCATTGCCCCGGGATAACAAGCAGCGACCCAAATAAGACTTGACCTTGTAAAATGTATGTAAATATAATAGACACTTTAAGACTCACAAAAAGTAATCTAAAAACATGCACATTTGCTTTAAATATTTGCCCTTGATTTGAGCAGGTAAGCAAGATAATCTACCAAGTATGTTTGCACATAAAACAAGAAAACAGATCTTAATCCTTAGTCATTAGTGCTTAAAATTAGGTCATAAATCTAAATCTGACTTGAAATATATGTCTTTTTCTTATTTTAAGTGCAAAACTACTCTTTCCACTGGCAGATGTGTATACTTCACACATCAAAATGAGTCATATTAGGTCAGATACCATGGGAATAAAAAGTAAGTACAATGTTTCAAATTTCTCACATTTCTGCCTAAATTGGTCACTAAATGTTTTTTTTAACCTTATTTACATAGCGCTTTTCACAGACACAAAGTCACAAAGTGCTTCACAGTTAAAAACAGGTAAAAGAACATCTTAAACCACAACAGATGCCGACAATAATTGGCAGGGTGAGTTGGATCGGACTAGAATGCTTTTGTAAACAAATGTGTTTTTAGGCGCTTTGTGTGGTCTGATCTTCACCAAAATCATAAGAATGATTAAACAGTGTCTGCTTAAACTAATACCACCCAAACATTTAGATTTGATCATATTTTTATTGCTCATAACATGTAAACATTCACAGGACAGGGAGGAATAAGTGAGTACACCGCCTGAATCTCACTGAACTGCAGAAGTTTAGTAAAGAGGAACGGTCCAAGATTCATCCTGATCGGTGTGAGCGTCTAATCTGCAACTACAGAAAAGCAGTTATTGCTGCAAAAGAAGGGTCAGACAGCTATTTAATACAAGGGTTCACTTACTTATGCCACGCTGTTGTGAATGTCTCAGGTTTTCTCAGTTGAATAGTTTGAGCAGAGCACACAACGTCATGTGTGGAGGACAAATGGAACAGCACCAACATCAAAACCCTCTCCCCACTGTGAAGTATAGAGCAGGAGCATCATGGTGTGGGGCTGTTTTGTTGCCTCAGGGCCTGGACAACATGGTAACATCAATAGAAAAATTAATTTACAAGTTTATCAAGATATTTTGCAGAAAAACCTGAGACATTCACAACAGTGTGGAATAAGTAAGTGAACCCTTGTATTAAATAGCTGGCTGATCCTGCTTTCCTGTAGTTGCAGAGAAGACACTCACAACGATCAGGATCCTTCTTTGGACCCACCACCTGCAGGAGGAGCCATAGGGGGCTGGTGCAATGTGATTTGGGCTGCTCCGACAAGTGAAAGAAAATGGATGGATGGCTGGATGGAACAATCAGGATGAATCTTGAACCATTCCTCTTTACTGCAGTTCAGTGAGTTTCAGGCGGTGTACTTACTTATTCCTCCCTGTCCTGTGAATGTTTACATGTTATGGCCAATAAAAACATGATGTTTGGGTGGTATTAGTTTAAGCAGACACTGTTTAATCATTCTTATGATTTTGATAAAGATTAGATCACATTTTATGACCAATTTAGGCAGAAATGTGACAAATTCCAAAAGTATTTTCTTCCTACTCTATTCTTCATATGACTGGAATGAAGATTTGCAGTGATTCTATACTTTTTCTGTGCATCACTATTAAAATAAATGTTTTCTGGGAAAGGCTTGTGACCCTTTGCTTTGGGTCCCGATCCACCAGTTGAGAACCAATTATCTAAAAGACATTTTAAACGCTAAAGTAAAATATAAAGTAAATAAACAGAAACAAAGATGAAAATATGTTTAGATTATTTATATAAATTCATTAACCTGTTACCTGTCAGTTTAGGGTTAGTAATTGTGCATATCCAAATCTCAAAGCGTATTGACTGGAGAAGTTACAGCCTATATGCCAGTGTGACACATCATTTGAAAGCCAAGACCATCTAGTTTCTAAAACTATGTATGAGATCTGTGTGAGTGAAACACAACTTACATCACATTTACCGTTACAAACCCTAATCATAACCCTAACCCCTGATCGGAGGGACGGCAAGTAACAGGATCATTTGTGTTTTTAATATAAAACTATATAATTAAACATATAAGGCAACTTTATTCCGTACATTTTGTACACAAGGCAACTCAATGTGCCTATAGGGTAAAGGGTCTGGGTCGTTATGGGAGTGGCCAAGGACATTTATATTATGCAGGTGGCAGGCAACAACCACAGCCTGATATCACTGTGCTTTAGTCCTGCATCAAAACACCTTTGTATATGCACAATTTGACCAATAGGTGGGGGCAGAGCGCTCACCTACAAAAAATATGGGAATATGCTTTTACATGGAAACACTTACAGCAAGAATTGGATCTATTTTCATATCATTTGTCTGCACCTTTCGGATGTGCGTCCTGATCATCTTTGGGCTTTAAACTATAGGAAATGCAGGGGGAAAAAAAGAAAATAAATCACAACAATGCCCAAATCGAGTAGGCTTATTATTTCACATTCAACAGTGAATTCAAAAATAAAAGCGGGAGATATGAGGCCTCGCTCCTCTCATTTAGGCAATAAGGAAGAATGTATGGGAAAACTGTTCTGCAAATCAAACTTGAAAACTTGAGCAGTACTGTAGATTACTGACATAAATATGAGGAAAAATATATAATTTAAATGAATGTTTTCACATCAAAATCCGGCAGAGGCTATGAGTAGAGATGGCAAAAAAGGCCTATATTTCCTGTGAACCAGTCATGATAGAGCCTTGTGAAGAGAAAGCTAACTTTATTGAGCCAGTCTCAAGTGAACTGAACTGGTCCGGTCCTGTCAAAATGTGTACCATCAGTATCTAGTAATTAAAGCCATGTGTGTAACATTTCACCCAATAAATGATAAAAAAACAAGCTTATATTTGAGTACAGTTACATTCGTCTTTAAAAATTGCCCAATCCCTTTGTGTTTGCTCAGATCCTCAGACCTGTAACTTCACAGGGGCGGGACGTCTCCAGCTCGTTTCCATGGAGATGTCGACTAAAGGCAGTAATCTGAGATTTGAACAGGTTAGATCCTCATCCAGATCCATGCTTTGATTACACACTGTAGAAATGTACTTTTCTGTGTCGAGCTGCAGGTTAGGAGCAGGTTTTGTTTTGTAAACAGTAGAATTCAAAATGTTACACAGTGTGCCTTTAAGTAGCATTCAATAGTAACTGATATGGTTCACATTATAGCACATGAGCGAAACATTGCCTTTTACACCCTTCATATTACATAATCTAGCAAATGAAACCTTTTTTTTTTGGGGGGGGGGGGGCATAATTTTGCTTGTTATATTTAAAATTCAAAAAACACAATCTCTGTTGCATGTTCCTCATGTTTGCCTTGTTTTAGCAGGTAACGTGGTCATTCTTATGTGTGACTCTTCTTCTAGGTGCTCGTTATCTTCTACTTGTCAATAGTTAAAAAAAGAAAAAAAATGTAGTCATGTCGACGTCCACCAGAGGGCAGCAAATGAACACCGATCCTGGGCTTTAGCTCCGAGCCATGACACGTGGTGTGATTTGTTCCAGTTTGAGTGAGGGGTACCTCTAACCCAGAGGTTTGGGGTTGGTGTCTACTGCCATTGTGTCCTTGGGCAAGGCATGTCTTACTCCAGGTATTCCACAGAGTTCAGCACAACTTTTATAAACTTTTGGATGTCAAATGTGAGTTACCTTTCACACTGAAATACTTTCTACACGTTGATTTATCGTGATTTCCAGGATGAACAAATCTTAAACATTGACTAAATTCTGTGTGGGTTTTTTTTGGCTGGAAGTGAAAATATCTAAAATGGCCGACTGGGGAGGGTTGGGCCACACATAACCTTTCGTCCTCGACCCTTGGTATGTTTTGGTGAGTTGTGATTGAAAAAGTGGTGGACACTATGGTTTATGGCTTTTTGTTTATAAAATATTGTTTTCAATATTCCAACTTACCAAATTAACAATAAACATTCTCTAAGATGTCATCCTGTCATAGATAAATATGTGTGCCTTGCCTTCAGAATAGTGACCCAACGCTCCCCTTGGACTGAAAAAAGGAGAATTGGCGTTCGATCCCAACACATGCGGAAAGTTAGCAAGTCGGCTAATCCAGGAGACTTTTCAATGTCCATTAGCCTGCTCAATGTATTTTCCCTATAGACGTTAGCATGATCCTGCTCAATGTATTTTCCCTGTAGCCGTTAGCATTAGCTTGCTCAATGTATTTTTCCAATAACTGTTAGCATTAGCCTGCTCAATGTATTGGCTACAGCCGTTAGCATTAGCCTGCTCAGTGTATTTTCCCTATAGCTGTTAGCATGATCCTGCTCAATGTATTTTCCCTGTAGCCGTTAGCATTAGTCTGCTCAATGTTTTTTCCCTATAGCCATTAGCATTAGCCATCAAAAATCATGAATTATGAACGATCCAGATGTTTTCAGCTGTTGTCAGCCATTGGTGATGTCAAAGGAAATCATTAGATGAACAGACCTTCGGAGATTTTATTTTAGACACAAATTAGCCTAAAAAGTGTCCTCTGAGCTAAATGCTAACTCATGTTCATCATCTAATAAGATGTTAATAATAAAGAAACCACAGAAATGATATAGAAATGTCATGAAAAGGACAAAATGTACCTCCCCATACTATAGTATTGCGCCTGACTTCCCTATTCATTTGTATGGTGATGGAAGGAACTATAGAATTCCAATGTGGAATTTAGGGGATAGATCAGACAAGCTCCTCCTTCACTGTGAGCGAACCGTGTGTCAGTGTGATCAGTGCATGCGATTTGACGATAAAAGAGTCTAAATATATCCAAATATAGCAAATATGGTCTTTCCCAAAACACGTCTGTTCCTCACGTCACCAGAGAAATCATTAGCACACATCCAGCACATTATCTCCTCAGCTCTGAGCCACTTCACGACCGTCCCACACACACACTCACACACACAGCCACATAATAAATCCACAAACACTCTGTCCCTTTGTGCATCTGAGAAAAAGGGAAGAACACGTCGCTAAACGGGCCGCTATAGCCCTCCTCCCGCCGGCATTGGGAATACCCCGCGGACCGTGTGTTTAGAGCGTGGTTGACTTTACCAACACCCACTCCCCGGTGCGTTTGGTTTCAAAGGCCCGTCCTGGTGGAGCTGTGGACTAATTGGGTTCTTTTTACCACACACACACATACACACACATAAATACATAATGCATGAGGCGAAAGTGGACCGCCGAGGGTTCGGGGCCATCCACGGGGAATAGATTAAGTGTAAAGAGTGCTAATTGTGGCGCTAAAATGTTTGTGAAAGTCGTCTTAATCGTTCCCTATACAAACACAGTGGAGTGGTGCCTCACAGCAAGGTCCCGGGTTCGATTCCCAGAGCACGTGTGGCCGTCAGAGCAAGTAGGTTTGCACTTAAAAAACAAATTACAGCTCAAATTAGTAACAATTCTCAGTTTACTGTCCCCCACCTGTGAGTTGTGTTTTACTCACGGAGCTCTTACATATATACACATATACACATATACACGATGAGCCTCCAGCGCATCCTGAGAGCAACGGAGAAGATCTTCTCCACCCGTCTCACCCTCTCCCCTCCATTAAGGACATGTACTCCACCCGTCTCACCCTCTCCCCTCCATTAAGGACATGTAATTCCACCAGTCTCACCCTCTCCCCTCCATTAAAGACATGTATTCCACCCGTCTCACCCTCTCCCCACCATTAAAGGGATACTTCGGGATATAAATGTCTGTGTTAATAGAATAATTTTAACCATTTTGCATTTAAAATAACTTATATTTGAGCAGCATCAGCTTCGTGGCTGTAAGCTAACGCAGCGGCGGAGTGATCTGCGAGAAAATAGTCCCTCAAAATGCGGTAATTCATGTGATACAAGGTCAGTTATATTCCAAACATTATTCTATTAACACAGACATTTATATGGTTAGTCTGGTGTTATAAGTGATTTACCTCAGGTGCACTGTGGAGTGGGTCACACTGTTTTTAATGCAGGCTAACTGATACCATAGAAATGCTTTAGCCTTGCCCTAGCCTAGCGCCACTAGACTCTTCAAATATAAGAACTGCATGAATTTAAGAAAAAAATATCTCCAGACATCAACAACACTCTGGATAACTAGGAAATGAGGCCCTATGCCAAAAATCCCAAAGTATCCCTTTAAGGACATGTACTCCACCCGTCTCACCCGCAAAGGGGACCCTACGCACCCATCACACAGTCTCTGCGGAATCTACGGGCCAGGTCCAGTCGACTGAAGAACAGTTTTATCTACCAGGCTATCAGGAAGCTGAACTCCCTCCCTTCCCTGCCCCACCCTGTGCTTCCACCCCCCGCTCTACAACCAAAGACTTTATGAGAAAATGGACATTTTGATTCATCAATGAATTGACAAATACATCTCTTTGAATCATATTTTCAGAAACTTTCAGAAAAGGTCTTAGCTTTCAAATGAGATGTTGTTCCTGTTAGGGTTTGTATGTGGACCCCAAAGCAGAGACAAAGGCAACTATGGCGAACAAAAAATGTCTTTACTTTTCAAGACTTCCCCTTGGAACAAAAAACGTTGTCAGGCTTGGCTCAGCAGGGTCTGGCAGGAGGTCTCTGAAGCAGGCAGGTGATCGAAACGGCAAGACGCAAAAATGAGCTTTAGTGACAAAAACTAACGACGAAAACTTGGACTACTAAACTTGGGTACTAACCGCGATGGAGACGGAATAATCTGGCAGTGAGTGCAGGTAAACCAGGTGTCAAAGTACAGAGTTTGATTGAAGATGGATGTCAGCTTTGCCTGCTCAGAGACACTCCCACCATCCAAGAGCCAAGCCTGAAAAACAAAACAGAGGGGGACAAACACAAGAGGGAGACAAAGACTCTAGTCCTTGCATAGCACATAACAGTTCATGTCTATAGGCTGTAAACAAAAACGTGACAAAAAAGCATCAAAATAGAGCAAGGAAAAAGCGATGAAAACACAACAAAAAAGTGTCAAAAACACAACAAAATTGTGAACAAAACAAACAAAACAAAATATGCCGGAAAACCAACACTAATACAATACAAAAGCAACTTGACCGATACAAAAAGCGACTGAACTGCACTTCGTTGCAGTCTGTCACGTCTAAACTCAGAAACATTTTGCGGCCAGAGGTTTGTGCCTTATGATTTCTGACGTGTTCTCCTATGTTTAGCTGACATGTCACGACACAGTTCAGGGATAACCATTGTTTTTGCTCTGGCGCCCAAAACACCTGCAATTACAGAGAGGTGTGTGTTCAGCCCGAGCAACAACAACATAAAGGCGGCACTTTGTGCTGAATCAGCTCGTCGACATGTCATAATGTTTGTTTCTCTAAGTGTGCCACGCGTACTTAGTTTAAAGTGTTTTGATACTGATATGTTTTTTTCTAAGGCCGATGCTGATGTGCACCATGTCTCTGTGATGCTTCTTAACGTGTCAGTGTTGAACTGTGACAGCAGGGGGCGCTGTGTGAGGGGCATAGGGCTGATTTATTCTGGACATTCATGTTAATGGGCACTTCAGAGGGAGCTCATTTCACAGACAAAAATCAGCAGATTCTAAAACATAAAAACAGTACGTCTCTTTCTCTCATGGTTCTGAAATAATAAGCAAAAAGTCTGCAACTTGAAAAATATAAAACACGATCCGAGTTGTAAACACTTGTATCTCAGTGAACCTGGCCCCTCATCATATTCAAACTATGAAAAATATGTCAATTGTTTGTGCTACGTTTGTGCTGGTTCCGTCTTCAAACTATTTATTTACTATTTACTTTAGAGCTTTGAGGCGTGCGTGCATGTCAGCGGCTCCTAGCAACACACACTGAATGCAAAAAAGAATCATTAATATCTCAAAATGATTGACATATTTTGAATATAAATTTACATTTAAATGGGGTCCAGCTTCAATCGGGTCAAACACGTGGTCACCATGATGTTTCTCAGCTCCTCTGAGGCCGTGGACGTTGTGACTGAGCTCTTTCCAATGGACGTCTCTATGTCCTTATGGTTCCGGATATCGGCCAATAGACGATATTGTAGAACACCCATATATTGGCCTGATATATCGGCATCAACCTCTACATTTTAAGCTCTTCAGGCCTGCATTGTGAATAACAGCGGGCACATACTGACGACTGAACGGCCATGAGTTCAAGGGATTCATGCAATAAAAATTCTGTCAAAAAAAGTAACTACTAGTACTGTTTATCGAGCATTAAATATAGCAAATAAATAAAGACAAGTACATTAGGTCTGTCTCTTATCTGCTCTGACTGGCACTTAAGATTCACTGAATTATGTCTTGGATGTGGGAATTGTTTTACCTTCATTCGCAGCACTACAAAGTGAACTAAACTAGCCAACCACTGTGCCACCCTGCTGCCAGTAAACTCAAGTATAAATGTGCTCTTGCAGCTGTGTGCACGTGTCACGGCCTGTTGGACTTTTAGTCAAAGCTCTGGCACAGGGCTCTGGTGTGTCGTCAGACGGCTATTATCCCGCACCTCCCACAGCTGCACATTATCGCTATCCCATAATACACTACAAAGGCTTTACGACAGTCCAAGATAAAGCTCTCTGTTAGAAGAGTTTATCTTCTTCAAGCAGCATTGGTTTGTCATGGGATTTTCGCCTCTTTTTTTGGTGAGTACCCTTTTACATTTCAGACTAATTTAGCAGAGACTTTGATTCAAAAACAATCAAGCTTAGGAATGATAAAGGACAGAAAATGTGACAATTAGTGGAACCCTTGTTTATTACAGCAACACCCACACTTTCATAACTAGTGTTACTTTTTATCCATGTCCTTTTTTTCATTTGCCAGTGGGCCCCTACCCCTCTGCTGTGGGGCCCCAGTCCCTCTGATGCCTGTCTCAGCCCCGCCCCTGGTCCTGCTCCTGTCCCATCTGCGAGCTGCACCTCACGTTGAGAATGGAGTAGACACAGGCTCCAGACGTCACTTACTGCAAGTCCAAACTTTAGCCGAGGCTCCTGTTCTTTTGTTGCCTTTATAACGGGCTGAAACTGATGAAATGCTGAGTGAAAAAGGCGGATATGGCAACATAGTCTCGATCAAAAGTTTAAGACCAGTTGAGATACATGGTAAAATTCACCTTTTGCATGGTTGGATCATAACAAGGCTCTGGGCGTTGTGACAGTGTGAAAACCTGACAGAGAATGACACTGAATCCACACTTTTGTACAGATTTGGCCTTTTAAAGGAACAGGCCACCGTTTTTCCATACTGAGATACATACCTGTCTGGTCTTTGTGCCCGTGGAAGAACGTGGTCACTTCCAACTTCACCCACTTTTTGCGTGACTGAGCGCACGCACAAAGACCAGACAGGTACGCATCAACTCATCTAAGCTCAGGTAAGAACATATCTCAGTATGGAAAAACACTGGCATGGTGTCCTGAACTTTTGATCAGCTGCAAAAACAGACTATTTCAGTTGATTTGTTTTCAATGAAAGGTTCAGTACATTTTTTGTTGTTGCATTATAAGTTTTATTCAGAATCTTGTTAAGATCCAACCATGCAAAATGTGACTTTTTTTACCATTTTTCAACTGGTCTTAAACCTTTGATTGGGACTGTATCTCCGTGCCTGTGATCGTACTGTTTACTGTTGACTCCACCCAGTGTTATTCTATCTAACCACAAAACCGATATATCTAACCACAAAGAAATATGAGGCCGATTGTCCTCAAATAAAAAGCAAGAGCATTTGTGGTTCTGTTAGCAGGGTTCTTCATTTTGTTGTAAACACCTTTTCCCCCCGCCTCTCTCTCTCTGAGGTGACTGTAGCGCTCTATAAACAAAAACAGCCTAACAAAAAAGAAAATGGCTCTCCTCATGCACTTAAAACATACACTTTGTACCGACTTCTTCACCGACCCATCAGTAAAAGGCTGACAACAGTCCCAGATGAAGCTCTCGCCTGCTAAAAGAGTTGATCTTCTTGGAGCAGCGTTGGCGTAGAACTTCAGGGAACTTTGAACGACTTGGCTCTCCCTCTCTCTCCGTCGGAGCAGACAGTCCTGAGCAAACGCAGGATTAGTGTAAACCTGTTAGTCGGAGGTTAGAAGTCACAGGAAGTGCTCAGGCTTGATCCGAGTTAACCACAGAGTCTGTATCCACCACAGCACTGCCCTCAGCTCCTGCCTCCTCACAAAGAGGTTTTTTCAGAGGTATAGTTAATTGGTTCGGTTTTACCCAAATCTAAAAGCTTCTCAGCTGGAGCTTACAGCCTATAGGCCAGTGTAGCGCCTCATTTGAAAGCTAAGACCTACAAAGCTGATCTAAACTCATCGTCGCCGTCACTTTTTACACGTTCTTTTTCATCTCATTGTTGCCAAGGCTTTTTTATTGCGTTTCTGGCACATTTTTGTTGCACTTTCATCATTATTGTTGTTGCTCTTTTGTAATTTTGTTGTCGCTATTCTGATGCTTTTTTCGTCTGCAACTACAGAAAAGCAGTTGCAGGTGAAGCCAGCTATTTAATACAAGGGTTCACTTACTTATTCCACACTGTTGTGAATGACTCAGGTTTTTCTGCAAAACATCGTGATAAACTTTGTGAATTAATTTTTCTATTGATGATAGCACATTGTCCAGGCCCTGAGGCAATAAACAGCCCCACAGCATGATGCTCCTGCTCCAGACTTCACAGTGAGGATGTTGTTGCTGTTCCATTTGTCCTCCACACATGACGTTGTGTGTTCCTCCCAAACTCTTCAACTTTGGTTTGTGAAAGAGCTCTTGGATGTTCCACTGCACTACTGGAAAACATTCAGTGGACTGATGAACCCAAAGTTGATTTTTTTAGCCTAAGTGCAGTGGGAAGAAAAGGTCTGTACACCGTTGTGTACATACTTTTCTTCCCACTGTACTGTAGTCATCTCTTACTACAAAGTATTCAGTTTTTTGTTCTGATGGGTTACACTGAAAGTATTTACTTACAACCTGTCAACCTTGATCCCAATTTCCAATACGTATACTGTATTTTTAATCTAAAACCTATTTGGAGATTTTTGTTGACTAAAACTAGACTAACACACAGACTACAACTAACAACTACCCACACTGAAATGTAACATAACTGCCAGATTCCACATTCTCCATGTTCCACTCAGCCTCTACTCGACCTCCGCAGCAAACGCGTTGCTATTTTAATCGTTAATAAACATTCCACATCGTCCACTCCGCTCCGAGGGGCCTACGTCACACCAAACGGAAAAGAGAAAGCCAACAATATCCGGATTTTCAAAGTAAACACCCTCTGAGCGGACTTTATTTTAACCAAAGTGTCACTATTTCACAGAAAATAACCTCAATATATCCCTCTGCGGAGTTTGTTATCACAAAAACAATCACACAACTCTATTAAGCTTCTGTTGCTCTCATTCACGTGACTCTCCTCGTGCAGGAGGGGAGAAAAAACTTGTGATCGTGAAAGAGAAGTGTCTAGCTTCAAAGCAATCCCCTCTGTAACCGGAGTTTATTGCTCATCTGCCTGTAAATAGTTGTTTATCATTTTATTAGGAGTTTTATTTCTCAAACTCATTGCTTTGCGCATGTTCACTCCAGCACCGGCGGAGACGACCGAGGCGGACTTAAGAGGAGGTCGTGGGCATTGATGTCGCAGCAGTTCAGAGCGGAGCTGAGCAAACAGGCTGAAGATGTGGAATCCTTGGGTCAGAATAAAAACATCACTGACCTGTGGCGGACTAGAGTAGGTTAACTCACTCTGTTAATCATAGACACGGGTTTCCGTTTTACATGTTTTAGTCCGCAGACTCCTCCTTAGCAGTGAAGTATAGGCCTATATTGTATTGAGGATTCAAGGGTTGCTGAAGCAAAGTATCCTCTCTTTCTGTGCTTCATCCTGTGGCCATACCGCCTCTGCTCTGCCCAATCCCGCCAGATCTTGGAAGCTAAGCAGGGAAGGGCCTGGTTAGTACTTGGATGGGAGACCGTTTGGTAACACCAGGAAGCCTAGCGAATGTAGTGAGTGAGTGAGTGAGTGGTTGGTGGTGGTCGGAGGGGCCGATGGCGCAAACTGGTAGCCTTGCTTCTGTCAGTCTACCCCAGGGCAGCTGTGGCTACAATAGTAGCTTACCACCATCAAGTATGGAGTGAATGAATAGTGCAATGTAAAGTGTCTTTGAGTGTCCAGAAAAGCGCTATATAAACCGATGCATTATTCATCCAATGCTGGTTCGAGAAGGGAATGGGAGCTCCACCACCAGGCCCCACAGAGCTCCTCTGTGCTGGGCACCTTTGATCACCCACCTGGAAAAGTCCCGCCTCTACTGCATATACTTTGGATGTAATAGTACATGAATTATTACATTATTATATGTATTAGATTATATATGCATACACATTGGGTAATTTTGACTTGTCAAGTAAAAAAGTGCAAGTGGAATAAGTATAAGGTTTTTTTGTTTTGTTTTTCAGAAAAGATCAGAAAAAACACACGTTATTTCAAGTAAACTCAGATTTGTTGTCTAAACTTTATATGAAATATGATTTTTTTTTCTTAAAGGCACACTGCGTAAAATTGCACTCGACAAGTGCTGGATCTGCAGTGGGTAATGAAAGAATGGATTTGGATGAAGCCTCATGTTACACAGAGCACCTGAGCGGAGGATCCAGGAAGAGCAGGAAGTCCTCACTATCAGAGCGGGCTTTGTCCCAGTGTTTGCTCATGACAACAGCCGAGTCAGCGCACAGGAATGAGCTCTGTTTGACTGAGGTGACGCATGGCCCACAGAGAATGGATTAACCCGGGAGATAAGGCGCCCAGGGACAAGTTAGAGCTAGGTTTATACAGCTCCTACTATCCTTATTCAGATATTTATCGATTTAGTATTGGTAAGTTTAAGGTTTATAAAGCTTTTTTTTTTAATGATTACAGTATGGCTCACAGCTTGTAAAAACCCCAAATTCAAAATCTCAGAGGATTAGAATATTACATTAAATCAATTTAAATATATAAATATATATATATATATATATATATAAATATATATATATATATGTTATGGAAGACCAGGATGCTTCAATAGCTCCTTAAGCTCCTCTGTATTGTTCGGTCTTCTTCATCTTTCTTTTGGCAATACCCATAGATTCTCTATGGGGTTCAGGTCAGGTGAGTTTGCTGGCCAATCAAGCACCGTAATCTGATGGTCATTTAACCAGGTTTTGGTACTTTTTGCAGTGTGGGCAGGTGCCAGGTCCTGCTGGAAAATGAAGTCAGCGTCTTCATAAAGCTTGTCTGCTGAAGGAAGCATGAAGTCTCTAAAATCTCCTGGTAGACGGTTGCCTTGACTCTGGACTTAATAAAGCACAGTGGACCAACACCAGCAGAAGACATGGCTCCCCAAATCATCACAGACTGTGGAAACGTCACACTGGCCTTCAAACATCTTGGATTGTGTGCTTCTCCTTTCGTCCTCCAGACTCTGGCACCTTGGTTTCCAAATGAGACGCAAAATTTGCTCTCATCAGAAAAGAGAACTTTGGACCACTGAGCAACAGACCAGGTCTTTCATTCTTTAGCCCACACAAGACGCTTCTGACGTTATTTGTAGTTCAGGAGCAGCTTAACAAGAGGAATATGACATCTGAAGCCCATGTCCCGGATCAGTCTGTGTGTGGAGGCTCTTGATGCACTGACTCCAGCCTCAGTCCACTCCTTGTGAAGGTCTCCCACACTTTTGAATGGCCTTTTCCTGACAATCCTCTCCAGACTGCGCTCATGTGGCTTGTGCACCTTTTTCTTCCACACTTTTTCCTTCCACTTAACTTTCTGCTTTCATACAGCACTTTGAGAACATCCAACTTCTTTTGCTATTTCCTTTTGAGCCTTTCCCTCCTCATGGAGGGTGTCAATGATGGTTTTCTGCACAACTGTCAGGTCAGCAGTCTTCTCCATGATGGTGAATTCTACTGAACCACTGAGAGACCATTTAAAGTCTCAGAGACCCTTTGCAGGTGTTTTAGATTCATTAGCTGATGACACTTTGAGCACAGTATAGTCCCTTTTCACAATATTCTAATCTAAAGAGATTTTGAATTTGGTGTTTTTACAAGCTGTGAGCCATAATCATCAAAATTATAACAAACAAAGGCTTGACATATGTCACTTTGCATGCCATGAGTCTATATCATATATTAGTTTCACATTTTAAGTTGAATTACAGAAATAAATGAACTCTTTCATGATATTCCAATTTTTTGGAGTTTCACCTAAAACAGAAAAACAAAATGGCCTGGATGATGTCTTCATATTATCACGATAAAATGCCCTAATGTCTCCCTGTCTTCAGGTCAATTCAAGCCACAGTCGTGACAGAAGTGCCCATCGCCTCACAGCTCTGTTGACTCCGCCGGTCTCCTCTGTCCCATCCGTCAGAGCAGTGACAGCGGAACAATGCAAAAGCGTTCAGGTCAAACGCTCTTTGTTTTTTCAAAGATTGGCTCAAAGTCTCGATCTGCTGACCAGGCACTTTACAATCTGCAACACCACAACGGCCGCACTCGTTTCCTGGATATACAGTACAAACCTTTAAAATGGTCTGCAGCGTCCTCCCAGCGGCCTTTCTCAGAGCTATACATTTAGCAATGAGATTTATTTGTAAATCTCACAGTTTGTCGTTCACATTTTATAACTTGTGCTTTGTGGTGAGTATAAGTGAACGTGAGCGGTCCGACCTGTGCAGAATGGAGTCTATTCCTGTCCGTATAACTGTGCTCCATCATCAGTCTGATTGAACAGGAAATGAACTCACACTGTCCTCAATTATTCACCTGCTCCATCCGTCACAGCAGCGCTTCATCAAACACTTTCAGCAGGACAGGTACGACGAACGCACTAGCCAAAGTGAGTGAGTACTAAACCGCATGGACATGGACAGCAGCACACATGTTTTGTTTTTTTATTACACACGGGTCTGCGGGAGGATTATGATTCAACATTTAAAACCTTTTTGTTGACATACTCAGCAGATGTTTACTTCATCCCATTTGCAAGTAATATTAAGTACACGTGTTCCATTTTTACTCTAACCCTTTGTTAAATCACATTTATGAATAGAAATACCACTTAAACAAAATAAGGAAATGCATCATAAAACACAGACATGCAGAACTCTCTGCTTCACACACTGCAGTCTAGAGGCCAACAGCCACGTTTGAGAGAAAACAATGATCTCCATTGTGTAACTGGATGTACAATATCCCTCTGTCCCTTTGTCTTTTCTGTCAGCGTAGTATTTACTCTCACGGACAATTAATGAGTAAGAAAACGCAACATGCTACGACATCTGCAGTGGTGCTTATGGCCTCTAGGGGCATGAGTTATTTAGTACTGCTTTAAGTAATTTCATTTGATGTATTTTCTTTTTTATCCCCCAAATAACTTCTAGTTAAACATTTATTATTAGAGTAAAGGTTTCAATCATAAAAATACACTCAACAAAAATATAAACGCAACACCTTTGTTTCTGCTCCCATTTTTCATGAGATGGACTTAAAGATCTGAAATTCATTCCAGATACACAATATTACCATTTCTCTCAAACATTGTTCACAAATCAGTCCAAATGTGTGATAGTGAGCACTTCTGCTTTGCTGAGATAATCCATCCCACCTCACAGGTGTGCCACATCAAGATGCTGATCTGACATCATGATTAGTGCACAGGTGTACCTTATACTGCCCACAATAAAAGGCCACCCTGAAATGTGCAGTTTTGTCTCACAGCAAAATGCCACAGATGCCACAAGCATTGAGGGAGCGTGCACTTGGCATGCTGACAGCAGGAATGTCAACCAGATCTGTTGCTCGTGCATTGAATGTTCATTTCTCCACCATAAGCCGTCTCCAAAGGCGTTTCAGAGAATATGGCAGTACATCCAACCGGCCTCACAACCGCAGACCACGTGTAACCACACCAGCCCAGGACCTCCACATCCAGCAGGTTCACCTCCAAGATCGTCTGAGACCAGCCACTCAGACAGCTGCTGAAACAATTGGTTTGCATAACCAAACAATTTCTGCACAAACTGTCAGAAACCGTCTCAGGGAAGCTCAACTGCATGCTCGTCGTCCTCATCGGGGTCTTGACCTGACTCCAGCTCGTCGCCGTAACAGACTAGAGTGGGAAAATGCTCACATTCGATGGCGTCTGGCACGTTGGAGAGGTGTTCTCTTCACGGATGAATCTCGGTTTACATTGTTCAGGGCAGATGGCAGACAGCGTGTGTGGCGTCGTGTGGGTGAGCGCTTTGCTGATGTCAATGTTGTGGATCGAGTGGCCCATGGTGGTGGTGGGGTTATGGTATGGGCAGGCATCTGTTATGGACGAAGAACACAGGTGCATTTTATTGATGGCATTTTGAATGCACAGAGATACCGTGATGAGATCCTGAGGCCCATTGTTGTGCCATACATCCATGAACATCACCTCATGTTTCAGCAAGATAATGCACGGCCCCATGTTGCAAGGATCTGTACACAATTCTTGGAAGCTGAAAATGTCCAGTTCTTGCATGGCCAGCATACTCACCGGACATGTCACCCATTGAGCATGTTTGGGATGTGCTTGACCGGCGAATACGACAGCGTGTACCAGTTCCCACTAATATCCAGCAACTTCGCACAGCCATTGAAGAGGAGTGGACCAACATTCCACAGGCCACAATTGACCATCTGATAAACTCTATGCGAAGAAGATGTGTTGCACTGCATGAGGCAAATGGTGGTCACACCAGATACTGACTGGTTCTGAGTCCCCAGACCCCCAATAAAGCAAAAAACTGCACATTTCAGGGTGGCCTTTTATTGTGGGCAGTATAAGGTACACCTGTGCACTAATCATGATGTCAGATCAGCATCTTGATGTGGCACACCTGTGAGGTGGGATGGATTATCTCAGCAAAGCAGAAGTGCTCACTATCACACATTTAGACTGATTTGTGAACAATGTTTGAGAGAAATGGTAATATTGTGTATCTGGAATGAATTTTAGATCTTTAAGTCCATCTCATGAACAATGGGAGCAGAAACAAAGGTGTTGCGTTTATATTTTTGTTGAGTGTATATAGAAATATACATAATAGAGTCGACCGATGTGGGTTTTTGTAAAGCCGATCTCGATATACACTGCTGATATTTCTGGCCATATTTTTTTTTAAATGTCTATAATCCTGTGTATGATGCTTCTAAACATGTTGAACTGTGACAGCAGCGGGCACCGTATATTTATGTTTAGTAGGTACTTCAGAGAAAAGTACTTCGCGCTCATTTTGTGTGCAGTTTGGTGGGAGTGCTCCCTTTGCCAGCCCCGGTGACCTAAAAATATGTTATTTAAACCAAAACGTTGTGAAGAAATAAAGATATTGCTTTACATTTGTATCAATATGTTGTTTAGCTACAATAAGTGTTACAACAGTTGAATATGAGTGCTCTGTGTATGGGCATAATCGCTAACATAAACATCTCTTCTACCTAGAAATAAAAAAGCCCCAGTTCTATCTCCGCCCCGCCTCCACCAACCCTCACTCGCTTTGAGTACTGTCCCGACGGAGGATGCCCCAATGTCTCCTCCCTCTCCATTTGTCCCACAGTTTTATACCAACACTGGGCTGACCTAATTGTCTGCGCTGGTCCCACACGCAGAGTGCAGACCCGAAGGGGGGGGGGGGGTAGAAGTAGGCTGAGACCCCCTCCTCACGCATGCAGCGATGGGACAGCTGCGGGGAACAGGCCCGCTCACAGCCCACAGAAATAGAACAGCAGCCTACATAGTGCAGCGGGGCCGGGGAGGATGCTGCAACACATGGCAATGCATAGTATGACACAATTATCGAGCGAGGGGAGTTTGCGCGCACCCACAGGCGTGAAGTCGCACTCAGACAATATGCAAACAGGGTTTTACTGGGACTGAAAATCCTGTTTATTTTTTCTTTTATTACACAAGGGGTCCTGCTGGGGCTGCTGGTGGATTTAAATTCAACATTTAAAAGTTTTTTTGTGTGTTTTTGTAGTAAGAACTAAGTAACGTGTTTACCTTAATAAATCCTTTCTGTCGTCCCTCTGGGGGTAATACAAGTGTTAATGGGATGACTGGGGGGTCTTTCATCTCCCCCTGGTGTCTCTGCCCAGAAAACCACAATTGCAACTTTGCCTGCACCGGGTTGGAGTCACCAATACACACTAATGGAATCATGAAGAAGAAGCTAACAGGCTAACGGGCAAAGCTAACTGCGGGCTACCTCCACTTAAACAGTTACAGCCAAGTTTGAGTGAAAACAATGATCTCCATTGTGTAACTGGATGAACAATATCCCTCTGTCCCTTTGTCTTTTCTGTCAGCGTAGTATTTACTCTCACGGACAATTAATGAGTAAAAAAAAAGACATGTATAAATAGAAAAGTCACTTTTTATTAACAAAATAAGGAAATGCACCATGATGGGCACTCCGGAGCACGTACAGTATCTCTCTTCCTGAAGCAGATTGCTGACTAAAGTGTTAAATGTCTTGCAAAGAGCTTCTCTGTGAGTTGTGTATTAGTGAGTCAAAGCGGCTCATCGGCTCAGAGTGTAACAGTGTGTCACTTTGGCCACTTTGAGCAGCGAGGATGTTTTCTGGACCTTACTTTGGTGACGAAACCATACTGTAAGTGATTAGTGTTGTCACAATACTAACATTTCAAACTCTATTCTGAAAAAACAAACAAACCGTGATACTGATTTCGATACTCAAAAAATTAAAACACTTTTTTTTGTAAATACTTTATTTGCTTCTCTTTTTCCATCTGCACTGTATTATCTATTATTTTTAGTTTTACTATGTTCTTGAAAAATCATTGTAATTCTAATGTATCCTTTAAATTTTTGAATATTCAGTTGCAATATTCATATTTAATGCTTATTCTGTATGTGATATAACCTACAATATAAACTACTTACAGACTGGATTTGGCCCATGACCATCAGGTTAAACATGTCTGTTTCTGCCTTAATGGACAGTGAACAGTCACTGCTGTCCCATTTAGGTGCATCAATTTAATTTACAAGCACCAAACAATGTTTAAACTTTAAAATGCCTCCAAATACAGTATATTCATGAGTCAAGTACAGACAGTAAACATGTAACTATTCAGTTGGCTTTGATATCATTTCATTTTGTTGAGAATTTTAAGGCAAAACAGTCTATAATCCTAAGCAGCGGCTAGGCTAAGCTGCTCTATAGGAATGAATGGGTCGCGAAGCTAACGCGATCCGCACTCACAAATTATACAGTTTCATCAAAACGCCTGCTCCTTTCATCAAACCCTGGTGGCAGTAGTTGTATGCCACATTTAGACAACGGATGGATTTAGTTTTAGAACTTTATTTGTGGAGTTATATAGCTTGAGAAAAACGTTTTGTTATACATGGCACTGACGCATCGGTCGGAGCAGCAGGAGGAGGGGCTGCTCTGAGCTCAGCGTGAAGCGGAGATAATAAGAGAAAGTATCGATACTTGCTCAAATTTATACTACTTTTAGTATCAATTTAGTATCGAGTGATTGATTTTTTGACAACCCTTTATAAGTGATGCATAAATGTGCTGCATTTTCACCCGTTTTCCCATTTAACCGCGTTCTTATGGTGAAAGGTTTCTGAGCCTGGCTGTGGGAAACGTAAGGAGCGCCATCTACAGCAAACAGTCGGCTAAATTAGCTCTGACTGAATGGAATAAAAAAGATCGCGCATGCAGGGATGTCCTGCCTCGGAGCAGCAGAGCGGCCCTGCCCAATTCAGTGTTCCGTGGAACAGAACCACATTATAAATAGAGAATGTGCTCCTATTTATTGGCCTATGATTGCTCTAATCATTTAAACATGAAGAAACTTCTATTGCATGTGATGTGATGTGTTACCTTGCCCGTTTCCTCATGTATGTATACCCGTGTTTCCATTGTCAGCCCCGGTTGCTTTGAGTTTTGTTTCACCAGTTTATCTTATCTATTGGATTTCGTTGTTATTTTTGAACACTTTCAGTTATTAAACATCACCAGTTTTTGTAGCAGTTTTGGGTTTTATTTTCCTCACTCCACCATCAAACCATGACACAGACAATTGAAATGAAAATGAACTGGATGTGCAGATTTCCATCTATGGTACATCTTTATAATTCAAATGACAGAAATGATGCCTCCCATATGAGCCTCTGGTGCCACAGCAGTAAAGCATTCATCAGAGCTATCATTTTGCGCAGTACATACCTGCTGCCCCACAGACCTGCCTCTTTAAGTCCTCTGTGCCTCACCTGACTCTAGTGAACTCTGTTGTTTCTGATACAAAGAGGTTTTTGTGTGAACTGGCTCCACCGGTTCAGCCTTTCCTCCTTTTCAACCGCTCCAAAAATCTAATCCCACAAGAATGTCTCTCGCAAATGTGTGTCATTCGCCGAAATTCAACCGCAGATCAAACAAGTGAGCTGTGAGGATCAGAGCGGACTGCTCAGAGCTCTGACGAAACAAAAGCACACTAACGCATGTGTCTGTTTTATCCAGTTATTAGAGTTCACTTCAGTTTAAGAGCCATTTGCAGCTCTCAGTGCACTGTCAACATTTAAAATACCACATAAAACACTTAAAATACGGCTCCACCATGGTCTGATGGAGATCTGCTGTATTTTTGCTCCTGTCTTTTGGCACAATCAAAACAATACCGTGGCTGCATCTAAAAAGTGTAAATAAGTCTAGGAACCTTGTCCTTATCGTTGACTCGGACGTCCATCATTATCAGCCACATCCAAAAGTGTCAGTGCAGTTAGGTGGAATTTAAAGGAGCTGTATGTTTCCTTTAAAGAGGGGGTATTATGCTTTTTTCAATCACATAGCACCAGTCTATAGCATACTACAATGATGACGTAACCTTCTGTTGGTCTGTATATGCAGTAAATTAAAATAACTGCCTTGAATAAAATTGCTCTCTCAAAATGGCTGTACTGAACGTCTTGAAATAGGCCTCTGTCTCTTTAAGACACGCCTCCTTCAGCGCGCTGCTGTGACATCTAAACAACACTACTGTTCTCGTCTTGTTTCCTCCACACGCATAGAAACTATCATCGATTTTTGGTGCATTTTAATTTTTACTTTAAAGGAGCTACGCTTTATAACTTTGTGAACAATGGCCACCCAGGATATGATTTGATCCAGTGTCCGAACTTTCCACACCACAGGCTTGTAATGGGCTCTTGCCTGAAAAATAACTGCTGTTTGGAGGCTATCTAGTCCCTATTTGCTACTGCCATGCCCTATGGATCTTTAACTATACCTCAATGCACTACACCAGGATCTCCCCAGTATTTAAGAGTCCGTATATCCAGCCCACACGCTTCAATAGAGGGACATTATCTGTGCAGGAGGACAATGGTTATTCAAGGTTACCCGCGTTAGCATGTTCTAATCGACTACAGCTCATTGTTGATGAAAAGTCTGCAATAAACCACAAATGTGTAAAGCCAGGCTCATTGTGTGATCCTCGTAAAAGCTTCTTCAAGTAGTTGCCGGCTTTATTTAATTTCCGAGCTAGCTGTGTTAGCACCTCGCGGCTAATGGAGCGTTAGCTTCGGGAGAAAACCACTCGGCTACGACCCATTGTAGATTAAATGTGAGCAATAAACTTCAAAATCATCAAGCCAGGCTCAGTGTGTGATCATTGCAAAGTCTGCTTTAAGTAGTTGCATGTTTTATTGACGTGATAAGTGCATAATAGGCTACTTGTTTTCAATAAATCGTTCCGGCCTAGTGGTTAGCGGCTAACTGCTAATACTTGTTAGCTTCGAGAGAAAACCACTCGGCTACGACCCATTGTAGATGAAATGTGAGCAATAAACTCAAAAATCAACAAGCCTGGCTCAGTGTGTGATCATTGTTAAACTGCTCTTTATGTACATGGTGGTTTTATTGACTTTATTCGTGCATAATTCTCGTTTTCACGTCATGACTGTAGCTTTAGCTTGTAATATTAGCTTTCTCTGGAGGGAATGCTATCAGGGCATCATCAAGGCCCAAACGCATTCCCAGCGCAGATCCCGTCATGGAAATAAGTTTTCTTGTCACCGGTTTTAATCCTGGGTGTTGAGGTAACAGAAACACTGATGTGTATCTTTGTAAAAGTCTCAGAGCTGCTGTAGCTCCAGTTTACAACACATGAAGCTAATCCTCCATGATGACTCTGACTGTTTACATCTGCGCTGGACATGCGGGGAGGGGCCTCTGCTGAGCTGAGGAGCAGTGGTTGGTGGCTTGGCTGGTGACGAAAGGTCCAGGGGCGTCTCCAGGAGGTGGGGGCGTTCCTAGGAGGACTGAGGCATAGCTACACCTAAAATGGCTGCCGTCTAAGTTTTTACTGATTACTCAAAAATATGTGAATGAGCCAAGGAAACACTCCAGGCATGTGTTTAATGAGGGAATGACATAATAACATGATATAAAGTTTTAATACCTCCTTTAGCAGAGGAACCTCGGGATGTTCCACATAAGAAGGAGCTTAGCACAATCCCACAATCCACTGCTGCCTCCCGAAGGTTTCTGAAATCTCCGATCTCTGCACAAGGGTGAAATGATCGACAGTTTCGCTGCGTGACGTTTCATTCAATAAAAACATGAGCTGTGTCCGAAGTTTATGAAGGTATAAAGCAGCTCATGCAGCGTTAAGGTACGTGCACACCTAACCGCACAAATCGCGCTGCTGCTGCTTCTATGTTGTCACTTGCAGTCAGTCGCTCGCATGTGTTCACTTCAGGAGGAGCCTCTACTGCGCAATTCTGTAAAAGTAAAAAAATAATAAGTTGTTGCTGCTCAACACTAATATGTGAATGAAAACTGTTTTCAGATTCTTTCCTTGTGCTATGGTGACAGTGGAATAGTTGTACATCCTTTCTCTGACACTTAACACAAATCTCGCCTCTTTTCTCTCTCCTGGATATTATTTCAGTATGTGTGGTTTGAGTGTGCAGTATCTGTCTGTCCAGCCTCATGTTATGGTAAAATCGCCTTTAAAACATGTTTGTAATCCAGTGCATTCTTTATTGCGTCCGTGTTTTTAATAAGTTTATTAAAGCGTATGATTCCTCTGATCTGAATGCCTGGGCTCAGGAAAGGCATTTCAAACCACAGCTGCTGCTTGTCATGAAGCTTTAACTCCTGTTTTCAGACAGTGTCTCCATTTCACTCGTGTCTTTGTGATGTGGAAGAGGTGGTTATGTTGCTCTAAATTCAGATCTGTACAGTTTTCTTGAATGTGTTTGGACTCCTGCCTCCTCACACCGCGTTCAACGTGCTGAACATCAGACGTGCGTAACCACTGATCACAGCTGCCATCATGCGCAGTAATTTACTGCACATGTGCACATATTTCACAGTAATCAACCGTACGTGTTGCAGGATCCGCGTTAGGTGTGAATGCACCTTTTAGAGCCACAGCAGCAGCCCTTGGCTGCTCATAGAGGTAGAATAGAATTGGAATTTTACCCCGTTAAGGTCACACCGGTCTGAGAGAACTGAGGAACGACAGACAGAATATAACCAAGTTAGATTACTTTTATTTTTAACTTGAAAATATTAATTCACAATTACTTTATTAAAATTATGTTTTTACTCTAAATTGTCTAAAACAGTGGTTCCCAAACTTTTTGGAGCCGTGTACCCCCTGAAGCTTTGGGTGACATGACTGAAAACAGTGGGAATATCACATGTGATATTGTGTTTATTTCCTCCATTATTACAGTGAACTCGAGCAGGTTTTCCACAACACAAACAATATGTTTTTGCTCGTCTGGGTGATTAAGGCTATTAAGAATATGTCAATGCAAAAAAACGGTAATGAAAATGCCAGTTTTTGATTATTTTCAAAACAGGCTGTTAGTGTGAATGGGTAAAGCTGAGTGTTTTGCTTTGTCCCAGTGGACCAGGACTCTGCTGCTTTTGTCACTCATTCTGAACTTCAGACTCTGGTTTGGACTCTGCGCTCTGGCCCCGCCCCCTCAGTCGTACTGTCAAAACACTGGTACAGACTCAAATGTGCTGCTTTAAGCTTTTGTTAAAGCAGAGATAATGTATACGCAGGACATAACCATCTCTGCACGTGCCACCGCACATCAGCTCGTAAATTTAAGTGCATGTGTCAGATACAAAGCCACGGGTTTAGTGGCAGAGGAGGGACCACAGACGCTTCTCCTTCTCCCCTTGCTTCTCCCCTCGGATCAGAATGAGAGGAAAACTCCTGTTGCAAACTGAAGTCATCATCAGTCTGACGGCGCACACAGGCTCCTCTTTCTTCATGACAGACATTACAGAAATTGCTACTTGATCAAACTTTGGCACTGTTCGTGCAGGAAACGGCAGAGACCTTGTGCAACACTGAAGCTGACACAAGTCCAGGGCGTTTAACAGGCAGAACAGATGGATCAGAGCCACATACTGATGCCAAGGCCCGACACTGCGTCTATGACGAACCACGAGTCGGAGATTGCACTAAGCTTTTTAGATGGCTACTCTTTGGGTTTTACAGCGAATATGTTACAATAGTTTTGTCTGTGGCTCCGGTCCACCATCAGAGGCAAAAAGGCAAGAAACCGCACACCTGTAGACATTTCCCAATGAAGACTCACCTCCGGCTCACATTAACTACGGTACGGGTTCGGTCCTGATTCGGTCCGTGTTTGTCCCAAACTACCACTCACAGTGAGTCCGGCTGACACTGTGGCTCCGCCAGCTCCGGTGCCAGATGCTGCACCAGGCACAGAAACGGCCCTCGCGAGAACAGAAGTGCACGTGAGTTTCGCTCTTCACGTGATAAGTAGCCCCATATATAGGTAGTTTTTGTAAACAAAAGCCGTATTTGCCAGTACAACGACTCTCCCCACTGAAGTGGATGCTTTAAACACACTAGTGCCCCTGTGTCACTGGTAATGGACAAATGTTTACATTTCCGACGTTACACGCGTGTACAGGTGGTAAACGAGTCCAGATAAATAGTAAGCGGACAGATTTTTTTTTGTAATACACCGGATCTTCTTTTCTCACGAGACCTGACTTCCTGTTTGGCTCGTGTTTTTCTGTCAGCTTGATCCGTTGGGGCTCCGGTCTCCGGCAAAAATAGACTTCTTGCAGATTCTTTCCGTAGCCGCCGGATGGCCTCGGTAGCCGGACCCGGACTTCGCGGAGCAGTGCGAGTGTGCAACATTGGTTTTAATGACTTTCTAATTTGGCGGACGCGTACCAGACCTTAACCAGATTTAATGTGAGCCGGGTGTTAGGCGCAGTGTGATAGGCCTGCCAGCGGGGGCAGAGCCTGTATTTACAAAGCAGGGCCCGAGTTACCAACTTCAAGCAAGTTTCGCACAGAAGGTGTGATATCAAATTATAAAATACGTTTTTTGAAATGAATAGTCCCATTTTCACTTCCCCAGCCTTCAAGTGCTATGAGGAAATGGTCTAGATGGTATGGGCCGCAGTCCCTTGCGCGCTGACTATATTTAAAAAAAAATTCTCTCTATCATATTGGCGATAGTGATGGGACTTATGGCTCTTTGAAGCTTTTTTTTTTTTAAAGAAATAAATACCCCCTGAATTGACTTTATTTTAACGAAAATGTCACTATTTCACACAATATAACATCGACATTTCCCTCTATGGAGTTTGTTATCACAAAAAAAACAATCACATGGCCCGATAAAGCTTCTGTTGCTTCATTGATGTAACTTTTCCTCCTCTCCCTCTCTCTCCCTCGCGCAAGAGGGGAGAAAACAACGCAAGTGAAAGAGATGTTTTGCTTCAACGCGAGCTCCTCCTGTTCTCCCTGGCTTTGACGCGCGTTTGTCCTCATCTGCTCACATTTGCTACGCTTCATATGCGTGGACGGCTTTGCTTACATTTCGAAGCGGGTCGAAGCACGTCTACATAGGCCTCCGATGAGGACACTTTTTAAAATGTTTTTAGGACTCGCTTATAGCGGGCCACCACCTGTGAAGGGTTGGTCATCCTTTGTCTGGAATGGCCCAGCTTAGTTTTTAGTCCTTTTTTTTCCTTCTTCTTTTGGTCTTTCTCGGATGAGGAAGAGGAGTTGGAGGAAAACTGTCACCTTCACCGTCTGACATTTGGCGCATGCTTTAAAAGTGCAGAATCAACCATGGGCTGGGTTTCTCTCCTCTGTTAACTCGACCTTTTGTTGCTGCAGGGCTTTAATTTTGGGGCTTAAGTTGGAGCAGCTTCTAGGAGCGGCTCTGAACGGGCACTGGTGAGAGAAAATGCCGATGGTCGGGGCTGAGGACCAGGAAGCGCGTCAAGATGAACAGGGAGCGGGGGAAGGCGAGGGGAGAGGGCGGAGACAAAGCGTTGAAGTGTGTCCATCGTGGAAACCAGGGCGCCGGAGAACTGGAGAGCCTCAGCACTGGGCAGAACGAGGGTCACGGCGACGATTGGTGCAGAGGATGCAACATGATCCACGGAGAACAGAGCCGGAGCAGTGGAGGTTCCAGGGGGGCCATTTTGGTTTGGCAAGTGACTAAATATGAAGCCTGTTTCTAGCATTGTACGGACAAAATAGACATCTCCAATCTTTCCCCCTTTCTTCAATTGGCCTTCTATTATCTTTAAACGTGTGTTCACATGCCACTGAACAAAACATGTACAATAGGCTCCTCTGTCCTCTTCTCTCGTCGGGTAATCCTGGTGAGACAGAAGGACGGGTCAATCGCAGAGGGCCCCGCGGAGCATGTCAAACAGCCTCAGACAGAGGGCCACTTTGTGCAGAGACATGCCGGTATCAGTGACTGCAAATGAGAGGAACGGGACGGCCCATACGGGGAGGGAGCAGCGTGATACGGTTTCATCATCCCTCAGGTGATTAATTGACATAAAACCACAAATACACTGTACACACTGCACTACAACTACAACCGAATGCTTAGGGTAATAAAAAAAAGTGAAAAATGTAAAACTTGTTTAAGTACTAAAACTTAAAGTTTTCAGTTACGTTGGATTAGTTTTAAGTAAGTTAACATATTTTTTATTATATTTTTCAATTATCTTCACATATTATTTTGAGTAAGCCAACTTTTACCATTTTAATTATTGCTAACTTATATTTAGGCCCGAGCGGCCTGCCGTCGCAAGGGCCTATTGTAATCGCAACGCAGTGCGCGGAGCGCACTGTACCTAGGTGCGCGGAGCGCACGAAAACAGCGCGAAGCGCTGTCCCCATGTCAAACGTAAACTCACCGTGTAAAACAGTGACTGCCCACACCTCTGGTGTGGGCCCTTTATACTTGTTATTGCATGAAAGTGAATGGGGGTATATGGCCAACTGACATACGGAAGTGGATGACGAGCGCGAAG
Organism: Neogobius melanostomus; assembly: GCA_007210695.1. Classification (NCBI taxonomy): domain Eukaryota; kingdom Metazoa; phylum Chordata; class Actinopteri; order Gobiiformes; family Gobiidae; genus Neogobius; species Neogobius melanostomus. The sequence goes on along the minus strand of VHKM01000736.1, from coordinate 192,095 downwards.
CGCTCGTCATCCACCTCGGACCCCCACGGCTGCGTGGGGGTCGTTAAGAGCTTTCCAAAAATGTATAATATGTTGTCGTCGCGAAAGCGACGATATTGTTTTTGCAAAAAATATTATTATTATTCTTTATTCTTTCTTTCTTTCTTCTTCTTCTTCTTCTTCTGCTCTTTGAGCAGCAATTTGACCCCCTGAACATGGTCGAAAACTCACCAAACTTTGCCCAAAATTCAGGTCCGGTGAAAAATTAATTTAAATATGTGTTTCGTATTGGGGAAATAAAAAATGGCGCGACAGCGCCACCTACAAAAGTGAAAATACATTGCGCCTATGGAGGAGGGGCCAACGTCAACTTTGTCATAGAGCGACGGGATTCGGTACAGACATTCGTCATGTGACGACAAACAAAAAATATTATTGTGGCCACGCCCCCAGACAAACCGGAAGTCCGCCATTTTGACAGGAAGGTGGGAAAATGCTGAGTCAGCGTTTTCGCTTACATCGCATTTTAACGAACTCCTCCTAGGGCGTTTCACCAAATGAGCCCCAAATCGCTCCAGCTCATCTCGAGATGTGGGGCATCAAAAGTTATCCACATTTTTCGGCTAAGTTTTACGGTTTGTGTGCGGCGAAGCCGCAATCTTTACCAAGAATTTTGCGACTTATCATAAACAACAAATTGCTCCCATTCGCACAAACAAACTCCGATTAAAAATCGGAAATATACATTTTATTGACCTTTCACCCCCGGACACAACAAATGTGAAAACGTGACATTGGGCGCGACAGCGCCCCCTCTAGGCTGAGAACAAAAAATGCATTATCTGAAAAAAATTAGTTTCTCGGAAATGGATGAAATTCGACACAAAAATAGTTGATGGCATCCCGATCAAAAAAGCCAATGAGACCCATACCGTATTTTGTACGGTGTTGCCATGGTGACGCCCAGGGCCCCCATGTTATCCTAATGGGACTGACACATAAATCTCACATTATACACAATTACAGCGCGTTAGCGCCGTCTGTAAGGAGCTTGTGGACAGTAGTCATAGAAGTACGGCCCGTCAGGGCCGTCCGATACTGCTTGTGAAATAAAAAGATTTCGGGCGCGCTAGCGCCCTCTGCAGGTTAGAGCCATTATTCACATGGAGAGGCTAAACATGTAGTTTGGATGTTTATTGACAAAGATTAATGGCACATGAGGACAATAAAATGCAGTGTGGCCGCACTAGCGCTCTCGGTAGGGTTATGGCTCGGCAATGTAGGCGCTAAAGGAGGCACGGCCCGCGAGGGCCGTTCGATGCCGCTTGCGGCTTTAATTTGAATTATTCTTATTTTGGATGCCTAATCCACAATCTACAGTGAGTTTTTTAATTTTTTTTTAAGAAAAATATATTTATGTATACAGTGCCTCTCGAAAGTACTAATACGCCTTGAACTTTTGCACATTTTGTCATGTTTACAACCCCTCACTGCCCTGGCTGATTCTCTGCTCGCTCTCGTCGCGCTGAGAATCATGGGGAGCAGCAATAAACATCCGCTTTTCTTCGTGTTTTTTAATTGCACATAAAGCCATAACAATATGGCCATAACAATGAATAACATACATTATACAAGCACATAATAGCTGATTAAATTCTCTCTGGGCCCAATGGACCCGGACTTGCGTGGAAGTGAGAATTCTTTCTGGCTCGCTGCACCAATGAGCACAGACCATTGAAATCAACGGGAGGCAATATTGGAAGCCTGGGACTTGCTCAAGACAAGCTCCACACCCAACACAAACAGGTGTAGTCATCGAAGCAGCAGAGCCGCTAAAGTTAGCGGCTACACAGTAAGAGTGTAGCATTCGTGGCTAACGCAGAGTTAACAAACATCTGACCAACCTGCTCTGATTCTGCTGAAATCCTCATCAAATGTCTGTTTGTCAAATAATCCAATATCTACAGAGAGCTGTCAGGTTGTAATGATGAAAAGGTGTGTTGTTCTTAAGTATAATACAATGCCTGATCTATAAAAAAATTAAAAACTAATTCCTCTGTCCTTCAAAGTTCGGCCAAATTGTCACTAGTCTCTCTTTAAACTATTTCAGGTCTTTCAAAAGCAAAATAAAACTCCAACACAGTTATACTGTTTCATCTGTACTTTAAAGTGCCTCATACAGATGCTCGTCATATATGAGTTCATGTATATCTGTAATTCAACTTAAAATGTGAAAAAAAAAAAATGATATAGACTCATTACATGCAAAGTGACATGTCAAGCCTTTATTTGTTATAATGTTGATGATTATGGCTTACAGTCCATTTTCAAAATGTTCTTAATCTTATGAGATTTTTAATTTGGGGTTTTTACAAGCTGAGCCATAATCATTAAAATGATAACAAATAAAGGCTATACAATATCTCACTTTGAATGTAATGAGTCTATCATGTATTAGTTTCACAGTTTAAGTTGAATTACAGAAGTGAATGCACTTTTCCATGATATTCTAATTATATGACAAGCACCTGTATCCTTTCATTAGTCACAAGAAATACATATCTATGAACCATGCACATTGACACATTATTCCCTGCTATATAGCAATACTTTGACAAAAATACGGTAAATGTTTTCCCTCTTTTAGGGTTGAGATCCTGGGAAATAAATGAATCACCTGAGCTTCAGCAGAACATTTTAAGATTCTGTCTCCAGTCAGGACCTACTTGACTTGAATAAGAGTAAAAGTACTGATATAAAATACATTATGAAGGTGCTCTCTCTCCCCATCATGGACATAAGGACAGGTGTATTTTTATGAGAGAGAAATGTTGCTGCTTTTGGAACAAATAAACGACAAATAAACTTGAATTGTATCAGAATGTTTATTTGCTACATATCTTATTTATGCTGATGTGTGTTGCACACAAGATTAATGAATATATATTGAATCCAACATCAGTGCATGAGGTGAGCGTGAGTGAGAGGAGAAAGCCAGGTGGGGAGAGAGGGGCACTACTCCACTAAAAAATCATAAAGACGTAACTGAAAGACGTGAGAAAAACTGAGGGCAGCTTTAAACAAAAAAATAACACAAAATGATTAATTCATTTTCATATCTTTTTTGTAATGTAAAGTTCTCTTACTGAGACAGTTACAGTTTGTTACAAGGACAAAAATGCAGATGGTAAAACAAAAACATATTTTGTTATTAAATGAGTCATATTCATTTTTTTCATCAAAAAAAAGGTCAAAAGAAAATCGAAAAAAATGGAAATTGGAAACTTAAAATCAGAAATCGAATGGAATCAGGGCTTGAGTGAATCATTACATCCCTAGTGATTTGTTTTTGTTTTGCTCTCCTGCCGTGAGTCCAGAATAACCCGTGAGCTTATCTCTAATGACATATTCCAAACGACTTGAGGATGAAAACATGTACTTCCCCAAGTCCTCACCCGAAAATAACGCGTGCTGCTGACAGTAAAACCTCAACACCTCCATTACACTGACCCTCTGCACCTGTTCACCAGAGGAACCCGCCAACAGAGGGGGGAAGGAAAGGAGTGACGCACCCACAGGGAGTGCTGCTCAGGAGGAAGAGGCTCGTTCTGTAAACGGCCTTCTGCCATTTCATGGTATTGTTTTGATTGTGCTGAAAGACGAGCGCAAAAATACTGCAGATCTCTGTCAGACTGCGGTGGAGCGAGAGCTCCAAAGGGGCAGAACAGAGCTGCAGCTGCTTCCTCTTCTGACAGGAAGTGATGTGCAGGATGCTCGGAGAAACACTGCCGGCCTGTGGGGTACATCAGTTAAAAGTCAGTAATGTCACATTTTCATTCACGCCGCATGAAGTATTAGATCTTCTGAGTATCACCAAGTATCAAGATCCAATCAGAAGTATTTCATAATTTACAGGTACTTAAAGTGATCCTCAGAATCCACGGTGCCACGGTAATTTGATTGTTTCAAATTTCTCTCTCTCTACTCACTTTTCAATCTTACAGACTATCACTGAAGGGAAAGCGTTTAAATAGGTCACTCATAATTTCAGAGTCACTACGCTGCACCGTGTCATTCTTCTACCTCTGCCAGAACTTCAGAAATGTCCTCTTTCTCATTGTGTTTTAAAGCCACACTGTGTAACATGTCATCCAATGATTAGGATTAAAATGCAAACGTGTATTTAATGGTAAATGGACTCAACTTATATAGCGCTTTTCTACCTTTATCAGGCCCAAAGCGCTTTACAGTAAGGAACCAGTCACCCATTCACACTCTCATTCACACACCAACGTATGCAGACACTGGAGGCAAGTAGGGCGAAGTGTCTTGCCCAAGGACACAACGACAGTGTGCATTTGCGGGAGCGGGGATTCGAACCAACGACCTTCCGATCATGAGACGACCCGCTCTACCAACTGCGTCACCGTCGTTTAATTCCAGATATTTTTATTGTTGAAAAGTACCTGAAGATAACCAGACAAATGTGGTGTTTGCTGCGAGTGGCTCAGCTTTCCTAACATAAAAATGACAGAAATGTCTTTAGCTATCTGAGCCTGTTCCTACAAATGCGCATACAGTGGGTTGAAAAAGTATCCGTACCCCTTTAACTTTTCGACAATTTGCCATGCTATGGACCACAAACATAAATATATTTAGTTGAAATTTTACTTGAAAGACGCACACTAAGTGACACACAATCGTGAAGTGAAATTAAATCTATACATGATTTGAACTTTTTTTATGAATAAAATCTGGGGTGTGCAAAAGTATCTATACCCTTTCCTTTTAGTGCAAACAATTGCCTTGAGAAGTTGCCTGATGATTTGGCGCATTGAGTTGCCTTGTGTACGAAATGCGCGGTATAAATAAAGTAGCCTTGCCTTGCCTTCTGAATGATCACATGTTGACCTAATGAAGGGGAGGGGAGGTGGCACTGCCGAGTTTTGAGCACCACGCAATTATTTTTAATAACCCCCCGATTTTATGTGTCACTATCTATAGACCGCCCAAAAGATGTCCCCTTTTTATTAATGAATTCTCAGACTTTCTATCTATTTTACATAGCTCTTTTAATAAGATAATTTTAACCGGTGATTTTAATCTACACATAGACAACGTTTTAGACCCCATTACTGCGGAGTTTTTAAATGTTCTTAACCCAACACGTCACACAGCCAACTCACGAGAAAGGGCACAGTCTGGACCTGGTCATCACGTATGGCCTGTCCACTACTCTGTCCTCTGTTATCGACTTGGCCGTCTCTGACCATTACTGTGTGTTTTTTAATGTCACCGGTGTTATCCAGCGAGAATCCTCGGCAAAAACTGTGAGGAAACGAAATTTGACCCCTGAAGTGGCTGCAAAATGTATTGATGCTTTACAACAAATTCCTCCTGTGATTTTACCTGCTAACTGCGATTTTATTGTTGACAATTGTAACCGTAAACTACTCATCGCCCTCGATGTAGTTGCACCATTCAAACTTAAAAAGATTAATCCCAAATCCCTCCCCCCCCTCCCTGGAGAAACGAGGAGCTGAAGCAACTCAAGAGAAATTGCAGGAAGGCCGAGAGGAGATGGAGGAAATATTCCGTGCTCAACAAAAGACCTACAATACAGCAATAAGAAATGCAAGAAATAAATTCTTTTCCACAATAATCACCAACCATAAAAACAACCCAAAAGTCCTATTCTCAACAATAGAAAATGTTTTAAATCCTGATTTTAACAAACCTCCTTTAAATCCCACAGACGCTCTCTGTGAGGCGTTTGCAGACCACTTCAGGGGAAAGATAGACACTATCAGATGTAATATTTTATCTACCCAAAGTAACACGGCTTTAAATACATCTGGTTGTCTACTTGTTCCAAAAGAAACACTGCACAGTTTTGTCCAGGTTAATGCAGAGATGCTTGATAAAGTTTTCTCCTCAGTGAGGCCCACCACATGTCTTTTAGACCCGGTCCAAACACCGTTTTTTAAAACATTCTATGGATCCTTTAAAGACGAGCTTTTAAACATGATGAATTGCTCTCTTCAGACAGGGGTCTTCCCTGCTGCCTTTAAGAGGGCGGTGGTGAGGCCTCTACTGAAGAAGAGCAATTTGGACTGTAATGATTTTAACAATTTTAGACCGGTATCCAACTTACCATTTTTAAGCAAAATCTTAGAAAAACTTGTTTTTATCCAACTTAATGATTTCATTACTGCACATAATGTCCTTGAGAAATTTCAGTCTGGCTTTAGGGTAAACCACAGCACCGAGACGGCCCTTTTAAAGATTTTAAATGATCTTAGATTAAATTATGACTCACAGAAGGTCACAGTGTTGGTTCTACTGGATCTGAGTGCCGCCTTTGATACAGTCGACCACACTATTCTTTTAACTCGTTTAAAACACATCGGCCTCTCTGGTGCTGTCCACAAATGGTTTACATCCTACCTCACAGACAGGACATTCATGGTGAGTGTGGATACCTGCTCCTCTAAGGTCCATAAAATTATATGTGGTGTGCCCCAGGGTTCGATTTTAGGGCCAGTGCTTTTTAACCTGTATATGCTCCCTCTTGGTGATGTCATCAAGAGACATGGAGTCAACTTTCATAGTTACGCTGATGATACACAGTTGTACATCTCCATGTCTCCTGATGACACCGGGCCAATGGACACATTAAGAATATCACAAAGATAGGTTTTTACCATCTAAAGGCAAGGCAAGGCAAGTTTATTTGTAGAGCACAATTCATACACAAGGCAATTCAAAGTGCTTCACAGTTGCAGAAAAATTACAAGAAAACAGATAAAATCAATCAATAAAACATCAACATAAAGTTAATCAATTACAGTAAAAGGCAAGAGTGGAGATAAAATACTTTCAGTTTTCATATGCACGGGTAAAAAGTGCTCTTAACCATTTTAACCTTGACAGGAGCAATAGTATCCAAAACATTTAAGACGCTTGATGTATAAGAGTCCAACAGATTATCAACATTTGAACATGGAGGATTTTCAAATCTGATCATTTCCATAAACTGTGTCCCTGTTTTATCATTTATGTGTCTTCTTTGAATAACTCCAGGCCCAATCACTGGTTTGGGTGTAACAGACAAGTCAAAGAAGACACAAAAATGATCAGATAAGGCAACATCAACAACATTCACATTTGATATATTAACACCTTTTGTAATAACTAGATCTAGAGTGTGACCTTTGTTGTGGGTTGCCTCTCTCACGTGCGGAGTTAAACCAAACATTTCAAGAACAGCATTAAGTTATTTTGCATGCCTGTGATTGGTCACATCCACATGCACATTAAAATCACCTGAAATTACTAAACAATCAAAATCAGTGCATATAAATGAAAGTAATTCAGTAAAGTCTTCGATAAAACAATTCTGTGGTGGTGTGTAAATAGTCATATAAACAATGGAAGATTGTTTTATCTCCATTTTGAAAGACACATACTCAAATGATACAAAATCCCCAAATGACAATTTGTGGATGACTATATTGTCCCTGAATATTGCACAGACACCCCTGCCCCTCTGATTTTGGCGTGTTTCAGACACAAACATGGACATTTGATGGATCAATCAATCAAAACTGCGTTACCAGTGTTTTTGTCAAGCCATGTTTCAGTTAAAAACATAAAATCTAGATTATAAGAGGAAATAAAACTATTTATTAAAAAGGACTTGTTTTTTAACGATCTGGCATTGAGTACAGCATGTTTGAGATTTATCTGTGTTTGAGTGGATGGAATCTTTTTGCAAGGGATATGGATTAGAGTTCTTTGATTGGACGGTCTGACTGTTGCCCTCTTATCTAATCTATGTTGTTTGACTGTACTAATTGTTTCAGAAGAACACACTCCCTCTGTGGACCTCTGGTTGGTTTTGAGTTTGCTATGCATGGTAGCAACGCAGAGGCCCTTAATGTCCTAGACAGCAGCAGTGAAGCTGCTGGAAATCGGAGGTGGGAGAGGGGCATGATACTTCTTTGGGGATGAAAGCCTTGGTCTTGACATGACTGGAGTGAGGGGAGTCATTTGAATCCCTTGTTTTATCAAGGCTTCAAAATGGTTGGGAAATCCCATAGGTGACTTTGGTGATAGGAATGATTCAGAAAAATCTCTGGAGGGTGTAGATGTACCAGTCGGGCTCAAGGCCTGTGGTGGAGTTGATGAAAGTGCTCCTTCGGCTGAATCATTTTCTATAGATGCAGGTGGTGCTGAAGCTGAGCTTTTCCCCGGAGATGCAGATGCAGGTGGCGCCGCTGCTATGGTTGAGATGTTTTCCGGTGCAGCTGATTCCTTAACTGTGGCTGAGTCCATTACTGTAGGTGCTGATGGTGCTGCTGTGGCTAGATCCTTAACTGTGGCTGAGTCCTCTACTGTGGGTGCTGCTGGTGCTGCTGTGGCTGGATCCTTAACTGTGGCTGAGTCCTCTACTGTAGGTGCTGCTGGTGCTGCTGTGGCTGGATCCTTAACTGTGGCTGAGTCCATTACTGTAGGTGCAGATGATGCAGCTGCGACTGAATCTTTTATTGGGGATGCAGGCGAAACCTTTGCTGGCGAGCCGGGAGCTCTTCTCATGCTCCTCTCTGCTCTCTCTTGTTGCTCAGGCCTCCACTGATTTTGCAGAGCATGGAGGAGATTTTCCGTCAGTCGTCTCACTCCACCTCTGCTCAAATGTGGGCCATTTCCTTTAAACAGATCGTCGTGTTTCCAGAAAAGATTAAAGTTGCTGAAATACAGTCCTCTTGACTCCTCTTGACTCACAGACATAGCCAGAGTCCGCCCCATTCTCTCTCGGGCCAACACAGAGACGCTGATGCATGCTTTTATGACCAGTCGTATCGACTACTGTAATGCCCTGCTTTCTGGTCTTCCCAAAAAGAGTATCTCAGGTTTACAACTTTTACAAAATTCAGCAGCTCGTGTCCTGACGAAGACCAGGAGGCGGGACCACATTACACCGGTTTTTGCATTTTGCATCCCCGTGTGTTTCAGGATCGATTTTAAAGTTCTTCTAACGGACCAAGACCATTAAGACGATGTCTTAATGGTCTTGGTCCTTCTTATCTTTCAGAATTACTTTTACCTTATGAACCTTCACGGCCCCTTCGCTCCTCTGGCAGGGGTCTCCTAGTTATTCCTAAAGTCAACAGAAAGACTCACGGCGAGGCGTCTTTCCAATATTACTGCCCTCGCCTCTGGAACGACCTGAGGAGGAGCTCAGGACCGCTAGACCGTTCATGTCTTTAAGAGCAGGCTCAAGACCCACCTTTTTAGCTTAGCTTTTAGCTGATATCTATTTATTTAGTCCTAATGATATATTGTATGTGTGTGGATGTGTATGTGTGTATGTATGTATATTGTATGTGTATATATGTGTATATATGTATATGTGTGTATGTGTGTGTGTGTGTATGTGTGTATGGATGTATGATGCGGGACGTATTGTTTGAAAAGCGCTTTATAAATAAAGTTTGATTGATTGAATGACTAAATAGAGTCTACCTGTGTGTAATCTAATGTCAGTTCAAATACAGCTGCTCTGTGATGGTCTCAGAGGTTCATGAGAGTCTAGTCCTGAGTGTTGCCTCATACGGATCTCGTGACCTCAGCCGTAGTGGAGAGCGAGCGAAGAAAGCCGTGAGAGAGTCTGCGTTAATGATAAGAGGCTTAGCTCCCGTCAGTGCCAGAGCTGCTCCCAAAGTCACACCGTGGGAGTGAACCTAAGCACAAAACCGTATCTGCTCCTATCAGGAAAACATTTCATATCATACTGTATCTGTGTGTTACGGTTTCTGTGATTCAGTGATCTAATTTACAAAAAGCGTAGGCGTTTGCGCAGCGAGCAATGAGTGGGAAATGTTTTATGCAACGATAAATACAGACTGTTCTGACTTATTGTGCTGAAGTGGGCGTTACCAGACATAACATACAGTGTCTTTGGTGTTTATACCACAATCTTTCCCTCTGAGAGGGAACTTCATGTGCTGAACTCAAAGACATGAAGCATTTTCTCTGAACACAATAGACCCATTTCTCTCAAATACTGTTCACAAATCTGTCCAAATCTGTGTTAGCGAGGACTTCCCTTTGTCAAGGGAATCCATGTTCAGTTTTGCAGTTGTCTGGGCACCCCTGCACTAGACACTGACTGAACCCCTCCAAAGTGGGGCCAGCCGGCCAAATTTGGCCCACCGGAACAATTCCGTTGGCCCGCCTAACTAACTCTCTCCCATTCATTCTCAATGGTACATATAGATGCAGTACACAATTTGGCCACCAGTGTAAAATTGGGGGCGCTGTTTCACAGTTTCACAGTTCTTGCATGGCCTGCTCACTCACCGGACATGTCACCAATGCCAACTATACTTATAAAGCACTTTACACAATCTACAGTTGACAAATGCGGCCCTCACACTGATTTTTTGTGGCCCTCAGGCACCTTGTTGGATTGGCACTCATCGCCAGAGATTATACTTTTTACAAGTTTTACACGTGATAAGTATATAGGACGTTTTTGTAAACAAAAGCTGTATTTGTTGGTACAACGACTCTCCCCAGTGAAGTGGATGATCTGCAACCAGTGACGGACTGGCCATTGGGCAATGTGGGCAAATGCCACTGCGGCCGCCTGGTCTCATCACTTGTTGTGGCCGCATCACAAACAAATAAATAGGCTAAATAAAGCGAGGAAGCGGCCGCCTATTGGCGCAATGGCTGCAAGCGGCAGCACCACCAGCGGCTCGCTCGCCGCTCATCACAACTTGTGGCGCACAACCATAAAAAGGCTAAATAAATAAATAAAGCGGAGATGCGGCCGCCTTTTGAAGACAAATGTGGCCTTTCTGCTAAAATTGCCAGGGCCTCTTTTTGGTGCCAGTCCGCCACTGTCTGCAACACACTTTTGGCCCTGTGTCACCGGTAATGACGTAATGTTTACATTTTCAATGTTACGCTAGTCTACAGGTGACAAACGAGACCAGATAAGTAGTGAGCAGATTTTATTTTGAAATACACCAGATCATCTTTCCTCATGAGATCTGACTTCCTGTTTGGCTAGTGTTTTTCCGTCAGCTTGATCCACAGTGCTCCGGGCTCTGGCAAATATTGACTTCTTGCGGATTCTTTCCGTTGCCCTTGGTAACCGGACCCGGACATCGCGGAGCAGTGTGAGTGTGCAACATTGGTTTTAATGACTTTTTAAGTTTGCGGACGCCGCACCGGACCTTAAACGGATTTAATGTGAGCCCAGCGTGACTGAGCTCTCTCCAGTGCAAATTAACATGTCCATCACTTTCAGTTCTGGAGATATCGGCCTTTTTGTCGGCCAACATAGGCCGATAGCTCATACTGAAAATACAGAAATATCTGCGGGCGTTACGCAACCTGCAAATTAAACAAAACGCAACCTCACAAAAAAGACCTGATTGGGGGAAAACTTGATTTAACCAAATATTGGACCTATAAAAGGCATGTGACAGGTTGTAACATTTTTCTATCACTTAAGTATGCTTGGGTAAGTAGAATTCCTTGTTTACACCAGTAAACTAACAGTTTTGCAAAGAAACGTTTTAAAAAGCCTTTTTAGTCCGTCATGAGGGAAAGCTACATCCCTCTGTTTGCGTGGAGACACTTATGGAAAATTCTCTCTCTGTATGTGTCCTTATCCCCTTGTCTAAGGGGCGCATTGAGTTGCCTTGTGTACGAAATGCGCGGTATAAATAAAGTTGCCTTGCCTTGCCTTGCCTTGTCTAATTGACATTTTTGGTAATTTTGGTAATAACCCTTTGCAGTTTTCAGATTTGTTCCCTGAGCCGCCTGCAGCAGGGGAACATGGCTCCACCTGTGCAGATAAAAGCCTGTGTTTTATGAGCCCGACTGAGACGGCTTAACAAGAGTTTGGTAAAGAGCAGCTTTAACAGTCTTGTTAGTGAGAGGCCCCGTATGCACCGCGAGACATACTTTCATTTACTCTGATTTATAACCACAGACAGGGAGGGAGCGGGTGAGGGGGCCATTTTACTCCCACAGACAACTTTTATATAAATCTACCTCATGGAAAAATGCTTAAATTGTCTACATCTGTATTTTTTAATGATACAAATTAGCAACACATGCAGTTTAGCCACAGAATGACGGGATATTAGCCTGGCTTTACATCAGAGCTCTTTGGGGTTTGGTCTCCTTATTGGCTACTAACAATCTATTGAGTGGATGATTGAATCCGTAGATATTCTTTCTTTATCAATCCCCATGAAGGAACAGGTTTGACTTGTGGGTAGAGGTCGACCGATATGGGTTTTTCTCAGGCCGATGCCAATATCTTTGCCCAATTTTGCAAAACATTCTATAATCCTGTGTATGATGCTTCTAAACTGTAAAATGTGTCTGTGTTGAACTGTGACAGCAGGGGGCGCTTTATGAGAGGCATAGGGCTGATTTATTCAGGACATTCATGTTTAGTCGGTACTTCAGAGAGAGCTTGTTTTGAAGACAGTCAGCAGATTCCAAAACAAAAAAACTATCTCTTATGGTACTGAAATTATAATCAGAAGTCTGCAACATGAAATATATAAATAGGGTCCGAGCCTCAGAGGTGGACAATTTTTTTGGGAGAGGCTCATTTTGAACCTCTGCTCCCCTGCTGTAAGAATGGCTATTTGCAGCTACTTTAAAGCAGTACTAAGTAACGTGTTTACCTTAATAAATCCTTTCCGTAGTCCCTCTGGGGGTAATACAAGTGCTAATGGGATGATTGGGGGGTCTTTCATCTCCCCCTGGTGTCTCTGGCCAGAAAACCACAATTGCAACTTGACTGCCACTGGGGCGGAGCAACCAATACACACTAATAGAATCACGAAGAAGAAGCTAACAGGCTAACGGGCAAAGCTAACTGCGGGATAGCACCACTTAAACAGTATTTACAGCCAAGTTTGAGTGAAAAAAAATATTCCCATTGTATAACTGGATGCACAACACCCCTCTCTCCCTTCACCTTTTCTGTCAGTGTAGTATTTACTCTCCCAGACATTTAATAAGTTAAAAAATCATAACTTGCTAAGACACCTGCAGTTGCGCTTATGGCCTCTAGGGTCAAGAGTTACTTAGTACTGCTTTAATGGTAAATGGACTCAACTTATATTGCGCTTTTCTACCTTCATTAGGCCCAAAGCGCTTTACAGCAAGGAACCAGCCACCCATTCACGCTCTCATTCATACACCAGTGTACGCAGACACTGAAGGCAAGGAGGGTGGACTCTCTTGGACGCAAAGACAGTGTGCACCTTCAGCAGCTGGGATTCGAACCCCCGACCTTCCTGCTTCCTGCTAAAATACTATCTGTATTCAATGCAAGGATAATTCAAGAAAAAAATGGCTTTATGTACAGTATGTGTTGCCAAATACAAAGTAATTAGACTAAGTTTTGCTTTTCATCCAGGGAAGTGTTCAGCTATTGCTCTGGCTAAATGTCCTGAATTGTACAAGTCTACACAGTATTGATCACTCTGGTCTACTTTCCTTCTCTTGCTCTCCTTCACAGTCAATAGCAGTTACTCATAAACTATAGAACTATTTTACAAAATCTGATTTTTGGTCCCTTACACTCTTGTTTAGTCGCTCTTGTCATGTCCCACATTTGGCTGCATGGTCACCCTCTGGCACTAACCTCGTCGTACCAGACCACACACTTTATCTTTACAAAGACGTGCGGTCTGGGACTCGTGTTGAGTGGGCATGAGTCAGAGACGCTCCTCCTTTTGTGCCTAGTCTGCAATCAGAAGGATACAAATGGTAAAAGTGCAAAACAAACCTTCCTTATCTGCACCTGCTGCTGACAAAGTGTCTGTGACTCTGCCTGCTCTGTCTGAGAACATCCAGGTCTCGTACACAGCACCATAGTAACTGTACTGTAAAAGTCGTTGTAGTAGCACCAATTAGTAAATAGTAGTAACGAAAGTAAGGAGATAGCAATGACTGAAACTATGCAGTAGCAGCTAAAGTTGAGGTATTACTGCAGTACTAATCATAGCTGGATTTAATTCTCTCTAGAAATCTAGATTTCTTTAAAAATAATAACATTAGGTTTGACTGAAATTGTGTCCAATATGCTTTTGAATATGTCTTCTTATTCCTTGGAATGTTTGCAACCTTTAATAATAAAAATCAAAGACATAAATCAGTCTATAAAGCTGCAGTGAGGATATAAACTCAACAGATTCAAGAGTTCCAAAAGGAACCGTGTGAGCTCTTTTCCATCTACAGCATGTTTACATACACTTTATAAAAAGACACGTTTGCATTTTTTTCTCACTGTCAGACATGAAACCAGAATTAACTTTTAGTACAATTTAAAAACATATTTCTATTTGCTAAATGCCAGAAGAATGAGAGATAGAATTTTCAGAAATGCATTCTTGATACTGCAGTTTATAATCTTCACTCACAAGATGCACCTCAGGTGCACTGTGGAGTGGGTCAGACTGTTTTTAATGCAGGCTAACTGATACCATAGAAATGCTTTAGCCTTGCTCTAGCCTAGCGCCACTAGACTCTTCAAATATAAGAACTGCATAAATGTAAGAAAAAATATCTCCAGACATCAACAACACTCTGGATAACTAGGAAATGAGGCCCAATGTCAAAAATCCTGAAATATCCCTTTAATCTCAATTAGTCTTTTTCCTGGTTAAATAAAGGTTCACTCACAAGGACCACAACCTCAGATAGATGCACAAGGAATACGTTTATGAAAGATTTACAAAATAGAAATGCCGTTCTGGGGATTCGAGAGGGTAAGCTCCCGGGCTCGTGTCCAAGTACCTGTAGGAGAAACAGAAGAAAATTAATAAAGGGAGGGAGGGTGGGGCCGGAAACCCAAAACGAGAGGACGAGGTCAGTAAACGGGGGGCTTAAATAGGCTGCCAGCCGGAAGGGGCGTGCGTAAGGTGTGGTCCTGCTCCCGAACCTCAGATAAATACTTATCTCCATTTAAATAAAATGTGTTGATGAAGTTTACATACACTAAGACTACTACAGTGGTCCCTCGTTTATAGCGGGGGTTACGTTTTAAAGATAACCCACAATAAACAAAATCTGCGAAACCTTTATTTTTTACAATTATTTTATATGTTTTAAGGCAGTAAGACCCCTCACCACACACTTTATACTCTTTTCTCACTAGTTCACACGGGTTCTTCTGTGCAAGTTTTTTTTAGATGCTGTTTTCAAACACATCAAATTAAATGTAATAAATATTGTCTTGATAATCTCACCTTAGTGTTCAGCGACCCCCTGCCCGGTCCCGACCCCCCCTTTGGGAACCACTACAGCCCACACCAACAACCCCAAATGCATTGTTGTTTGGATTGTTTTGCATTTGATGTGGAATTTATACTTTTTATAATGAAACGCTCCCAGAAAGACTCACGACCAAGTGAAACTGGCTTTGTGTCCCGAGCCACCAGTTGAGGAACACCTCTCTATACTACAGACCTACTTTTAATAACCTTTCCCTGGGAGCCTCCCCTGATGGGATCCAGGTTTAAACCCCCGACATGCGTCAAAAACCCCCAGACCCCAGCGAGGCACCTCCTCCCTGGGCTGATCATCTCCAGACCCCAGGGCCAGATGACTTCCAGAGAGGGTTGATCGCCATGGCAACGCTCCACAGACACCCAACTGGGTGGGCTAATCATTACAGGACGTGTCCATACTGTCACTTAATGGAAAAAACCTTCTTGAAACGCCCCGTCTGTGGTTTGGGCTGAAAGTGTGGACTCATGCTGTTCCTCTTTTGTCTCGCTGTAATGAAAGAACATGACATGAAGAATAATCGTTTCAATAAGCATTCTACATGTTGCTGGATGCCTCGGCACAGGACAGCTCGGATTTCTTACGTAACGTAACGGAGCAGGCCGTTTCTGGATAAATACACCGGGGTTTGATTAGATCCGGCTCAGTGTTATTCCAATAACAGGCTGGTTTCAAGTTATGACATAAATTGTGATGTGGAATATCGTTACCATAACCACGGGAAGATTTTAACAATTTTCCAAACCTGAGAGACCCCACGCAAGGTGTTAAAAAAAATCACGGTTCTAACAGTCTTTGGTCGTACAGTGTGTGGTGTTGCAGCCACACGGCAAAATCAGCACATCACACACGAAACCATCTGACTCGGGAACATTTCCAGGTCAGACGGGAAATCTCGCCAAACCTCTCGAAATCAAATGCGACTTCAGAGTAAACAAACATGGCCGACGGAGAAGAGGCAGTGGCCAGAGGTTGTAGTTTGAAAAAACAAGTCCCCGACGTCCACAGGACTTTCTGGTGTTGCCATGACGGCTGTTATAATTTTGGATTCCCCTCCGTACTTCCTCGGCGCTTCTCTTTCTGATCGGCTACACGTCACAGTCAATAGGCTGTGGCTCGTTTGTCCTCGGGGCTCACCACACGCCATGAGAACAATCTGACATGTTGAATATCGCCCATTTGAGGCCGAACCAGGCTCAAAGGGCCTATCTCACCGGAGAGCGCTGCAGAGGTGTTGTGGAGACTGCCAGCCTGTGCAACCCAGACTGATCGTGCACAGAACGCCCACAAAATACAGTAGCATATTTTATTGTTCAGCTTGCACTTGCTATTTAGCCCCTCTCTTTATAAATGACCCCCATATGCCTTATTTTTATTATGAAAACAAAACGAAAGGTAGTATGCAATAGATGTTTTCCTTTATATTTCTGTCAGTAATCTACAGAAAGGTGCAAACCAATATGAACCATCAGGGCCCCTGTGCTCCAGCGGAACGGGTCTCCTCATTATTCCTAAAGTCACGGCGAGGAGTCTTTCCAGTTTTAAAACGGCCTGAGGAGGAGCTCAGGGCCACTGTAGGAGCCACACAGAACAACAGCTATCGTGTCACATGGCTGGTTGCTGGGCAACGCTTAGGGGGCGTTAGTCACGTGGACGTAGGCGGTGAATGCCGTAGTTTTCAAAGATGACACCTCACCGGTGCCCAGGTAATGGTTAGAGAGGGAACCTGGGTAGCCGTATTTTTCGTTGACCGTTTCTTTAGTTTGTGATTACGCATGCTGAACCGTGTACATGATTCTATCTAACTAGTAACAAATCCACAAAGCCGCTGTTATAACGTTACATCAGCAAAGGCAAAGATGCGATTCAGCCGTGCTTCCTACTAACCAGCGCGTCATCTGAGGTACAGGACCCTTTCCCTTTCTATATTGGCGACATAGGCTTAGAGTCGCTACAGCCACGTTCAGGTTAAGAGCAGGCTCAAGAGCCACCTTTTAAGCTTAGCTTTGGTCTTATGTTGTACATACTGTACTGTGCTTGAAATAAAACTAAACTAACTAAGCTTTTATATTTATTAATTTTAAATCTATTTATTTCTTTATTTATCTATCTCATCTATCTTGATATTGATTGACATATGACATTTGTTTTAATTATTTATTTGTTTTATTTGTTTCCTCTGAAGGAGCCCTCTGCCCGGGAGTGGTGGTTGGCCGTGCCTTCTTTGGGCGCCCTGTGTCGGCGTCCTGTGTCGGCGTCCTGTGGCTGCAGCTGATGTGCTGCTCCCAGTGCAGACGGCTCTTCTGATGGGGTTTCCTCACCTTGCTCATCTGTACCCAGCCTTATTTGCCTTAAGTGTGTCATTTCTATTCCCTTGTGTGTGTGCATGAGGGATGTGTAGAGGGTGAGTGTGTGAGTATGTGACCATTGTTATATCTGTAAATACTGGGGGTTCTGAGTGAGAATGTTTTTAAATATTTTATTCTGTAAAGCACTTTGTGATACTCTTCATGTCGGTGGAGAGTCCTTGCCTCAAGTGGAGGAGTTCAAGTATCTCGGAGTCTTGTTCACGAGTGAGGGACGGATGGAGCGTGAGATCGATAGACGGATCGGTGCAGCGTCAGCAGTGATGCGGTCGCTGTATCGGACTGTTGTGGTGAAGAGGGAGCTGAGTCAGGGGGCAAAGCTCTCGATTTACCGATCGATCTACGTTCCCACCCTCACCTATGGTCATGGGATCTGGGTAATGCGAATAGACAAGATTGCGAATACAGGTGGGCGAAATGAGTTTCCTTGGCAGGGTGATGGAGAACACCCTCAGAGATAGGAGCACAGTTACCCGTTAGTCGCTGCTCCTTCACGTCGAAAGGAGCAGCTGAGGTGGCTCGAGTATCTGTTCCGGATGCCTCCTGGTCGCCTCCACTCGCAAGGTGTTCCGGGCATGTCCTGTTGGGAGGAGGCTCAGACCCAGGATACGCTGGAGGGACCATGTGCCTGAGCTGGCCTGGTGTCGTCTCGGGGTCCCCCAGAACAGCTGGAGGAGGTGTGTGTCGATCGAGAAGTCTGGGCATCTCTGCTGAGACTGCTGCCCCGCGACCCGGCCCGGATATAATGGATGGATGGACTTTGTGATACACCTGTGTTTGAAAAGGGCTTTATAAATAAAGTTTGATTGATCTCTACATTACATTTTTTCCATATTAATGCTTCACCTGCAGTGTCTCGACTTAAGCAACGCAGGCGTTAACTGTTATCATTAATTCCACCTTTGCTGTACTTCCTGTTTTTTATTGTTCAAAGCAGGGTTCATTTATTTGTGAGAAGCTATATTTCTACATTTCAGTGTTACTTTGTGTATTGACACAACATGGCGTAAAGTCATTCACGAACTCCCACCTGATCTCTCTCTCCTCTAAAACAGCTCTCTCTCTATCCCCAGCAGTGTTTGGAGTTATGAATTTATTTTGCACCGCTCCAGTGACCCCTGGCTGAACCCGGCTAAGTGAGGCAGACAGTCATTTGAATGTGAATGTGGAGAAAGAGTCTGGACCAAACAATGGCTGGAACTGTCCCTTTAACAACGACGACGATGCACTCATGACCCAAGCATCAGGCCAGGGCTACATAATGGAGCGTTCAGTGACGTCTTTGGCAGAGCCTCCAGTGCTCTGTGGAATACGGCTGTCAAATTAAACAGAAATTATGCTCTCACAAATCTTAGCTTTAATCGACGGTTGCATCTGTTTGGGCTCACACTCATGCCCAGTTCTTTTGGTAGTCTGTTATCGGCTCATGAGTACAGCTTTTGGCTGGTCATGACTGACTGAGTGAAAGGCTGGACTGGAGTATGCCTTCTTAATCCAGCGGAAACGCATGAATTTTGTACTGGAAACCACGTTAGCTACAACACGGGAGGGCATCCTGCTGCCCCGCTCCGGTGGACAGTAAACACCGCAGACAGAGGAGGAGGAAGACAGCAAAAGGGTGACACATGACATGAATATTCAGTATGACCATAAAAATGTATAAATTAGCTGCACCGTTGTACAAGCCGCAAGGTTCAAAGGGTGGGTAAAAAGTAGCGGCTTATAGTCCGGAAATTATGGTAATACATTTTGGCAAATAACTGTATTTTTCCTTTTAAAATCATTCTGTTTTTCAATGTACTTGTTTTGTTGACAAGCTTTGGGGGCCCCCAATGGGCCCCAGACACCACTTTGAGAAGCACTGCCTTAATGCATTTCAAATCAAACTGACAATATTTAGAGTTGAAATAAACATATTGCAAAAGTTGAAAGGGGTCATTCTACCTAAAGACGCAGAAGGTAGGGCTTGACAATCGATGGTCATTAACTAACAAATAACTTTCTGTAAAACTAAACTAAACTCAGATAATAATACATTTCTCATGACATATTCGCTACTAACTTAAAAGACCCTGTGCCTATTTCATTGTTTGTATGAAACAATGAAAGAGGAAGCCACTAAATTCTAATTTTAGTGGTGTCCAAACTCATTCCTAATTTCCAAACATATTTGTAGCCTCCCAGTTCTTCACAAGGACGACGTTTCACAACTTTAGGGTCACTTTCACAGACATGCGAGAAACCCACCTGTGAGTTAAAACAATTGAAACAAATGCTTTATAATTAGATGCACAATGTTTTTTCTACAAATGTAGTATGGATGGGTTAGAGTTAGGGCCTGGACACTGGTGGTGGTATGGGAGACCGGTGAAGGATGTAGCAGGTGAAGCCATGGACAGACGAGGTGGTGAATGGGCGGAGGTGGGTCGCAGCACAGCGGGGGAGTGGACGAGCCATGAACACTGGAGCTTAAACACACTGTGGGCGATGATTAATAATAATAATAATAATGCATCGGTTTTATATAGTGCTTTTCTGGACACTCAAAGACGCTTTACATTGCATTATTCATTCACTCCATACTCGGTGGTGGTAAGCTACTATTGTAGCCACAGCTGCCCTGGGGTAGACTGACAGAAGCGAGGCAGCCAGTCTGTGCCATCGGCCCCTCCGACCACCACCAACCACTCACTCACTCACTACATTCTCCAGGCTTCCTGGTGTTACTAAATGGTCTCCCATCCAAGTACTAACCAGGCCCTTCCTGCTTAGCTTCCAAGGTCTGACGGGATTGGGCAGAGCAAAGGCGGTATTGGCTGCGACGAAGGTGTGGCTCTGCGCTGATAAGAGAAAATGTGCTCGGTTAAGGCGGGGGTTAAGAGGTTAATCATCTTTTTGTCCTTAATAATAATTTTAAATATAATACCAAATAGTCTGTATTGTAATTAAAATAATTTAATATGATTCATGATAATTCTGTTCTGTGTCAAATGATTGTGTCATATTTTATCTTAATCTATTTTTATACATACCCGTATTTTTTTATAGTTACAGTATTTATCTCTACCACAAGTTTCATGTTGCACGATTGCACCGTTTGTGAACGTGTTGACTGACGATTGTGATTGTAAACCTCCTCAGGCCATGTCCCTGTCCTTTTGTACGAACAGCTGCAGCTCTGTCCACCATAAAGTTTACAGACGACCCCAGCCTGAGCAGATAAAAGGTTACGAGTCCTAGTGTGTGACCTCGAACACCTGGATCTGAACGCCCTGCAGACAAGACACTCTGTCCACCAGAGAGACAGAAGGGACTGTGACATTAAGAAGGTCAAGGTCAAGGTCAAGTTTATTTATAAAGCACATTTACAAAACAGCCATCACTGCCCCAAAGTGCTGTACACAGTACAAAACACAACAATATAACACGATAAGAAAAGTAAAAATGTAAACTGTAAAAATATGAAAAATGCTCAGCTCATCTTGTGTTAAAAGCCTGCGTAAAAAGATAAGTCTTTAACAGAGTTTTGAAGCTCTCAACTGATGTAGCCTGTCTAATGTTCACAGGGAGGGAGTTCCACAGTTTAGGGCCTGCTACTGCAAAAGCTTTATCTCCTTTAGTTTTTAAATGAGATCTTGGACGATCCAGCAAACTTTGGCCCGAGGATCGCAGAGCTCTGACAGGGGCGTGCAAAGACAACAATTCAGATAAATAAGGCGGTGCCAGTCCATGGATGGATTTAAAAAACAAGTAATAGAATTTTGAAGTCTATTCTAAAAGCAACAGGTAACCAGTGAAGAGAAGACAGAACAGGAGTAATATGTTCATGCCGTTTGGTTCCTGTGAGCAGGCGTGCAGCCGCGTTTTGGACCATTTGGAGTCTGTGAATTGACGACTGCTTTAGACCAAAATACAAAGAATTACAATAATCCAAACGAGTCGTGATCAATGCATGGACAACCTGTTCAAACTGGTTTAAAGGTAAGTAGCGCTTCACCTTACTTAGAAGCCTAAGTTGGAAAAAACTAGTTTTGACTACTGCATTGATCTGTTTTTCAAACTGGAATGAACTGTCAAAATGAAATCCAAGACTTTTGGCGGATAAACAGCAGTGGGACGCAAGTGGACCAAGAGCACTGCTGATAAGGTCAGCCTCACGAAAAAACACGATTTCAGTCTTTTTCTCATTCAAATTGAGAAAATTCAGTGACATCCAGTCTTTGACCTCTTTAAGACATGTCAATAAGGCGGCAGATGAGTTAGATTTGAGGTCCAAAGGCAAATAGATCTGTACATCATCTGCAAAGCAATGAAACTGAATGGACTGAGGGCGCGGAGTGGTCAGAGCGGGTTAGCTGAGGCTCATTGTTGTGAGTGTTACGGCTGTTGCCGCGACTCAGTTCGCTTTTAAGGATGTTACAAAACCAAGATGTTAAAATGGTAAATAAAGTTGTCATTTAACCCTCTTAACCCCCAGCTTAACCATTTTCTCCAGTTCAACTTTACCTAAATCTTAAAGCTTCTTGAAAAAAGCATCAAAATACGCAACGAAACAGGTGACGAAAAAGTGACGAAAAAGCAATAAAATCAGACAACAAAAACACAACAAAAAAGGAACAAAAATGCAACAAAATCAAGTGACAAAAAGTGACATACATAAACTCATGCAAAACAGGCAAAAGACACAGCAAAATCGCACAAAAACACGAGAAACAAGTGACAACAATGTGGCAACAATACCAGGACAAATCTTTGATCAGTTTCGTTGGTCTTAGCTTTCAAATTAGGCATGGCTCTGGCCTGTATGTTGTGAACTCTCCAGTCAAGAAGCTTTTAGAACTGGAGAAAATGTGCACGGTTAAAGGGATACTTCGGGATTTTTGACATAGGGCCTCATTTCCTAGTTATCCAGAGTGTTGTTGATGTCTGGAGATATTTTTTTCTTAAATTCATGCAGTTCTTATATTTGAAGAGTCTAGTGGCGCTAGGCTATATAAATGTCTGTGTTAATAGTCTGTGTTAATAGAATAATGTTTGAAATATAACTGACCTTGTATCACATGAATTACCGTATTTTGAGGGACTATTTTCTCACAGATCACCCCGCCGCTGCGTTAGCTTACAGCCACGAAGCTGATGCTGCTCAAATATAAGTTATTTTAAATGATTCTATTAACACAGACATTTATATGGTTAGTCTGGTGTTATAAGTGATTTACCTCAGGTGCACTGTGGAGTGGGTCAGACTGTTTTTAATGCAGGCTAACTGATACCATAGAAATGCATTAGCCTTGCCCTAGCCTAGCGCCACTAGACTCTTCAAATATAAGAACTGCATGAATTTAAGAAAAAAATATCTCCAGACATCAACAACACTCTGGATAACTAGGAAATGAGGCCCTATGTCAAAAATCCCGAAGTATCCCTTTAAGGTGGGCGTTAATAGAAGTAATGTAAAGGGGTACATTTAACATGGAGCCTAAAGCCAATCGTATCAATTGTACCCGATGACGTACCCGCTGTTCTTCTTTTAAAATAAACTTTCGAGCTAAACTATTTAACACGGTCTAAAGCTTGGATCCGTAAACAAACTAGAAGCTCCTGTCTGTCGAATAGCGCGTCATCATCTTGGTTCCCAAATCCATGCGCAGATTTGGGCCTTGGTCTCCAGGCTGCTGAGCAGTACATCAATTGTGCCAAAACTGATGCCATTTAAAAGTCCTCAATTTTGTTCCAACAGGCGTTAAAGCTACATTTCTTTGGCACTGTTCAACTTTATTTAACTTAAGTTCAGTTATAACACAAGATGCACGGTCCAAATTATATTCACTGCGCAGGTTTGGTTGATCATTTTGTACATTTTTGCTTAAAATCATTGTTTTCACCCACCGTGTCTCACCTTAATGTAAACAATTCGGACACGTGAAACAATGTGAGGTGTTATTCTCAACTCCTGAACTTTAGTTAAACTGACTCAAAGGAAACAGGTTTTGCCGGAACAGGCCAATTACACTAAACCTTAGGACTGTTCTGACGGCTTTATTTCTCATTTGTTTGTTTTGTGTTTCAGAAAATAAAAGGATATAAAAGCCGGTTCAACCACTATATTGTATAACAGAAATGCGAAAAATACTTTTTCACGTACAAGACCTTTTGAGGTCAAATGTAAGAACTTTTTGTTCTTTACCCAAAATGTGATAGTTGCGCCCCCTACAACCCCCTTAAATACTATAACTGTGATCTAAACTAAGTAAATGTCATGCATTCACAAATCGACAGCAGCATTGTCAGGATCTGCATTAAAAACCCCACTCAAAATATCAGGGAACATAACACACAAAACCTGGGGCTATGTCTGGAATATCCCATGTATTCTATTGTTTACGGAGCCGGACTGCGTCTCTGCCAGTGATGAAAAAAAACCTTCAGGGTCATTTTTGTTGATACATTTGTATTACTTTTTTTCAGTAACTAAGGAATATAACTATATATTACTTAACCTCTTAAACCCCCGCCTTCACAGAGCGCATCCATTTCGGCATTACCCAAATCTAAAAACTTTACTAGAGTTCACAGCCCATAGGCCAGTGTAACGCATCATTTGAAAGCTACAAAATGGATCTAAATGGATCTGTTTCCTCGGATTGTTGCTGTGTTGCCATCACTTTTTTGACTATTTTCATCATCACCCTTCTGTCCTGCGTTTTTGTCACATTTTTGTTGGTATTTTGTGGCTCTATTTTTGCATTGTCGTCACATTTTTGTTGCATTTTTGTCACTTTTCTTGACGCTTTTTTCAAGAAGCTTTTAGATTTGGGTAATGCCAGACTGGAGAAAATGTGGTTGGTTCAGGTAAAGAGGTTAAACAAAATACGTTAATATATTAATTATTACAATTCAAGTAACTCCAGTTCATTTGCAAGTAAGTAAGTAAGTAAGCTTTATTAATATAGCACCTTTCACAGACAAAAAGCCACAAAGTGCTTCACAACACAGTTCAAAAACATTAGAAAATACACACAATATAAAAGGCCAAGACAACACAAAATCATAGCAGCCCAAGAGTAGCTAATTAAAAGCCAAATAGATGAGTCTTTAGTTTGCTCTTGAAGGGGTCAACAAAACAAAAATGAGTGCAAAGAGGGCCGAAGATCATTCCAAAGCTTATAGGAGCAACAGCCTGGAAGGACCGGTCACCTCTAGTCCTAAAACAAGTGTGTGGAACCTTTAGTAGATTCTGATCCACAGACCTCAGAGCCCCTCGTAGGGGTGTAAGGCTGGATCAGATCACTGATGTAAGAAGGAGCCTGACCATGCAGGGCTCTGAAAGCTAGAGCCAGAACTTTAAACGTGACCCTATAGGACACTGGCAGCCAATGGAGTTCTCCTATTGGTGTGGGTCCGAATTCTCGCTGCAGAGTTTTGCACTAATTGAGGTCGAGAGAGCTCCTTCTTGTTCAGACATGAAAACAAACTATTATAATAGTCTAAACACGAAGACACAAAAGCATGAATGATAAGCTCCAAATCATTACGTGAGACCATATTCCTAAGATTATAGATTTTCCTTAGTTGAAAGAAGCAGGTCCTCGTCAGCTGCTTACAGTGCTGCACTAATGACATGTCTTTGTCAAAGATAACTCCCAAGTTTCTAAGACTTGGCTTCGCAGATTGGCCTTAGTCACCCAGGTACTGTATAATCCCTAGAACTGAATCATCAGGGACAATAACCAGTGTTTCTGTTTTGTCTGCATTGAGCTGCAGAGAGTTATCGCTTAGCCATTGTTTAATTTCCATGAGACAATAGAGCAAAGAGTTTAGCTTTCTGGATGTCAGACGGCTTAAAGGAGCAGTAAAGCTGGATATCATCAGTGAATAGGTGGAAAGAAACATCACTGAACCTTTGGATGATCTTTCTCAAAGGGATCAGACACAACAACAATAAAACAGGACCCAAAATGTAACCTTGAGGCCCTCCACACAACAAATCCGCAGACTCAGACCTTATTTGGTTAGCTGTAACACTAAAGCTACTTCCCGATAAATATGAGAACCATTGTAGAAGTGGCCCGGAAAGTTCCTCAGTCTTCTCAGCAGGACCTGATGGTCAACAGTGTCAAAGGCTGAGGACAGATCCAAGAGAAAAAGCAGATATCGCCGTTGTGAATTTGTTTCAGAAGGGTTTGGGATATTTGTTACTGTGTAGATGATACTTGTGAAGCTAAAGTTATTTAAATTTGATTAAGAACGAGTGACTTTATATTTTCATGGCACTGAAACAGACCTGGTAATGAAAAACACTGCTATGAAAGAAAAATGTTCAAGCATACGTTTTATTCAATGGCACTTGTCTGTTTATGCAAATGACCTCTTCAAACCCATTTAAAAGTAT
Source organism: Neogobius melanostomus (assembly GCA_007210695.1). Taxonomy (NCBI): domain Eukaryota; kingdom Metazoa; phylum Chordata; class Actinopteri; order Gobiiformes; family Gobiidae; genus Neogobius; species Neogobius melanostomus. Next base: position 166,025 of record VHKM01000736.1, on the reverse strand, counting down.
GAACAAATAAAATGCAGCACCAAATCAGGAGTTTAAGATCTGCAGTTGTGACAAACACGACAAAACACGAGAGAATGGGGGAAAGCAAAGGAAAAGGAAATCTTTGACTGCACTTTTGCTTAGAGGCATTATTACTATTTTCAGTTTATATTTTACCAAAGGTAACTCATAAGTAAGTCAAAGTGTAACAAATCTACATTATTTTTAAAACTGTAACTACTAATACAGAATATGTTACAATTTTATAGTAACTTGCCATCACTGATACCGATACTGGTCATTTCATATGGGTGAATGTATTTCAAATCAATATACGTTTCTAAATCTGGTTATTTTATTGTATTGTATTGAAATGATGGTCTTTTAACTGTTTAATGTCAATGTCAATGTGAAAATATTAAATACATAAATAATACTTTCATGACAAACAGAACCTAAACTAGAATGACAGATGACTCAGTTCAATCCTCACAGAACAATGAAGTAAATCATCCTTTTGTGTTTATGCTGCTGCACCTTCTTTTTACAGTACATACGCATATTAGTATCGATCCTTACATAGTTTTATATAGTAGTCATTCGGTAATAATAATATGCTACAAATCCGCCCATCCCTAATCTATCACACTGCTGACATGGCCTCAATTTGAAGTATTTTGTCTTTCCAAATATGTTTTTTTTTACCTGAAACCAGTGGCATGTACATAATTATTACCATTCCAATAAATAATTATCGCTGGAACAATGGTGTGACAGTTATGACGATTAATCAAAATTGAACTGACATAGCAATCTCAACTTTGGTCAGTCAAGTCAGTAACTGCAGCTGGCTTTGGAGTTTGGACGGGGGGAAAAAAAGATGTGTGTGATTTAATTGACAGGGAGAACATCATTTGTTATTTTTGTTTGAGCAGAGGTTTGTGTCTGTTCATGAATAAGCTAAATGTATTTGTTTTCCATTAGTTTTTTTCTCAAAGTCATTACCTCATTAACCTGCTACCATGTTAATGGCTCATGGCTCCCAAAATCAGCGAAAATTCTGGCGTTATTGGTTATTCCACTATCTGTTCCAACAGTCCTTGGCCGTTTCTTTACTAAACCTGACTTGAACTTGTTTTCAGCAGCTCCACAGAAGCGTAAGATTGAACCAGCCCACACTAATCCTTCAGAGCTCACACCAAAGGCACATTTCACAGCCCGGTGCCTCACAAAGGGCCGGCCCGGGACAGGCGCAGGGGGGCAGGCACATTATTCCTGCGACTGACGGGATCGGGCCCCTGGTGGTGATGTTTTGTGGTGGATTTAAAGGGGTAGTGCTCTCCACAGGTCAAGGTTGGGCTGAAGACACAATGACGGAGTGATTATCTCAATATAAAGCTCCACTTTCTCAAACACAATGGGGGCAAGCACCGGTCCCTGGGGTCCGCACCAGCTTTTGTAGTGGAGAGAGCGTTAGCATAAGTCAACACAGGACAACCTTAACATATTCTATACTCCTTTGGCCCTGATTTAGTCCAAGTTTAGACCTGCTTTCCTCTTGTGACGCATTGAACTGGGCTCCCACGATCATTTCAAGTTTTAATCAAATAAAAGGACTGTGTTATGCTCAAATGAGGCTTGATAGTTCACTTTATAAAAAACTGAAATATGCCTTGGTAAAGAAAATAAAGAGGTGTAAGAGACTGAGCTGGTCAGAATTTCAAATTGGCATAGAGCACACTCTTCAGGTGATAGTGGGAGTGGAATAAAACAATGAAAACAAGCTTTTAGTTTCTGGTGACGGCAAGCTTGCAACATTTTTGGTGTTGTGGTCATACCGCCTTTGCTATGCCCAATCCCGTCAGATCTTGGAAGCTAAGCAGGGAAGGGCCTGGTTAGTACTTGGATGGGAGACCGTTTGGTAACACCAGGAAGCCTAGCGAATGTAGTGAGTGAGTGATTGGTGGTGGTCGGAGGGGCAGACTGGTTGCCTCGCTTCCGTCAGTCTACCTCAGGGCAGCTGTGGCTACAACAGTAGCTTACCACCACCAAGTATGGAGTGAATGAATAATGACGACAGTGCAGCGCTTTGAGAAACTTGGTAATACAGGCTTGTAAAGCGCAATACAAGTGTAAGGCATTATTATTATTATTATTATTATTAGTTTGAGCGGCATAAAAACAACAACAGTGATGGGATTCACAGCTCTTTACTGGGAGCCGAGTCTTTGGGAGCCGTTCATTTCAAAGAGCCGTTCAAAAGACTCTCTTTTTAATATAAATCGATAAAGGCACTTTTTTATTTAACAATCTAAAATCACAATGGGACTGATATTTATGCTTTGAAAAACGTGTTTGTGAATAAAATCTTCTGCCACAGCTGGTAAAAAGAGGCTGTAACTGTCTGACAAATCATTTTTAGAGCAAAACCTTTTCACTTGTGTGGCCTGCTCCGTTATTTAGGCCGATTCTTGTGTTTGTTCGGGGGAGTTCTGGGTATAATTGACTGGGGAAAGATCTGGCTCTTTTCACATCACTACAACAAATGTTTGGTGCTGGTGTTTTGTTCACGTTTCGCGCTCTTGAAGATTCTCTCTCTCTCTCTCTCTCTCTCTCTCTCTCTCTCTCTCTCTCTCTCTCTCTCTCTCTCTCTCTCTCGGGACATATAATAAAACATCTTAACCCCCACTTTAACCGAATTGGCATTACCCAAATTTATACTCTTATCTACCGCCTGAACCGAGCACATTTTCTCCAGTTCGGCTTTACCCAAATCTAAAAGTTTCTCGACTGGAGAGCAACAGTGTAATGCCTCATTTGAAAGCTAAGACTTATAAAAGTGATCATAACGTTGTTGGCACATTGTCGCCGCGTTTTTGTCACATTTTTGTCTGTTTTTTGTTGCTTTTTCGTTGCTTTTCTTTCAGCTTTTAGATTTGGGTAAAGCCAAACTGGAGAAAATGTGCTCGGTTCAGGTGGGGGTTAAGAAGTTAACTCACTTTGTAGTTTGTCTTGTAATTAGCTTATGCTAATGTAAGAGGAGAGCGCATAAAAGCGCTTGTTGTGGTCAGCGCTGTTTGAAGGACACGCCTTTTTCCCCTAAGCCACGCCCTCAGGCTAACGCCGAAAGCACTGGCCCGTTGCTCGAATGACTTCACCTTGAGCAGTGCCATTGTTGCACCAGGCAGAAGACGAGCCCAAAGACCATTGGTGCATTAGTCTCATATCTAACAAGGCATGAGCCTAAGTCCAGCACATACTGTACCTTGTTTATGGAATAGGAAACATTACGTCAGATTATGGCACTGTGGTGAATACACAAAAAATAGCACCAAAAAAAATCAGAAAATACATATCGGAGCACTCCAGCAGTACAAGAAGACCGAAGTAAAGAACTGCGCAGGGACTGTTTGTTTCATCCGCTCCTGCTGAATTTCTGACCATTACTGCACACAACCGCAACGTGTGCGCAACTTGACCGCCCAATCCTGCGATGTGTAGGCTATGTCCACTCCCGCCCACAACCCGCTGCTGTGTCCGAATGTCCTCACTATTCCCTGTGAAAACAGCTGTTTCAATCGCGTGTTTCTCATGAATGAAAAGGCAAGAATAATCCAAACCGTTTTCTTCATTCATGTAAAATCCATGTGCGTGACGTCACGCAGCGGGGTGAAAGTAGTGGGCTTCTGTCCAAAACACAAACAGAATCAGTGACTATATAGTCTACTATATAGTGCGGGCCTACGTAGTGAATGGGGGGTTAGGGACTAGGGTGGACATTCAGACACAGCAGGCTAGCCTGTCTTGCACATACCCTGTTTTTTAGCCGCCCATTCCCGCCCGCAGCTAAGTTGAAACTGTCCATTCCCACGAGATTTGCACTGGGTCCCGCGGGACCCGATCCCAATGCAGACCTCTAGACCGACGTCAACAGAATTACTCAAAACTGTATTTAGTCCAGGCCTGTTTTTGAAGAGCGATCAACACTGAATGGTTAAATACTCCCAAAAGTACATTTTAATGTTGAAATCTACATAATTTGTCCATTGAAGGAAAATAACAAACTGTTAAACCAGATTTTGTGCTTATAATGATTATAAACTGCATTTTGTTTCCATTGTAGGGGCCCCAGATTGTTAGTTAGGTTTACGCTGGGGTGGTAACATTGTCATTTTAACCTGTTGCCCTGCTGTTTTTTGCCGGGTCATGTGATGTTCTAACAAGAACAAGGCGTGAGCGTGTTTGGGGTAATAACACGCACATCTGGACCGACTTCATGTACAGACGAGTCCATGTGTTTTGAGCTAAGGGGCTTTACTGAGCTTTTATGGTGGCCGTCCTCACTCCAGGCACTCAGGCTTGGGACAGGCTTCATGATAAACAAGCAACTCCACATCTATGCATAAAAGAAACAGAATTAGAAATATAATTAAATATAAATATAGAATGTAAAATAGTGTATGATTTGAAAAAGGTTCATCTGAATATTGGCCATAGAACTGTATACTGTTCAGACTTTTTAACGACTTTAGAATGAATTTGCCTCGATATTTTTGAACAATAGCTGAAAAATGTGACTGGAACAAAATATTTAAGGCCAAATCGAAAGGTCTACAGGACTAATTATTACTAAAGCATAAGTTAAATGATCTTAAATGAAAATGAATAAAGTCTGAATAAAGATAAAGAAAAGGCTAAATATCCCACTGTTTTAGAATCAATGGTCAAGAAAATATTCCCAGGATTTAAGATATTATAGCTTGTTTGACAAATACTGTAATAAATGGATTTCGACCAAAATAGTGTGAGTTATACAAAATGCCAGCAAAGGGTGCAATGCTTCTTCAGGGAAAAGACCAGAGGAATTTAAAGTACTCAGGCTCAGAATGAGTTTAAAAGTCAAAAGTCACGCCACACAGCACATATTGAGCAGAATAATTTAAATCTTAGTTGTTTCGACTCAGATTATTTCACTTCCGAGATATTTCTGACTCGTTTCGAAGTAGCGCGTTAACCCCAACAACACTGCTCACACCCCACTGATAACAGTTCCGCGACCCTCCAGTTGAGCTTTAAAATCTCATGAAAAACGTTAAGATCTCAAGATTGTCATTGTTTGAGTTCATTTCTCCAATTAACAGACAGTTATTGTGCTTCCCTGTATGACTTTATCTGCTGTTTATACTTCGATTTTCAGTGCTGACAAAATTTGACCAGAGTAATGGTGTTATCAGCAGCCGGTCAGCAGACATGTAGCATCCAGATATGGTCACCTGTCCGCGAAAGACCGATACACTTCCAAGTGCGGCCCAGAATGAAAAAGGTTTGGACAACCCTTGGGCAACATTGTTATTACAAAATGCTGGCAAACGTCAAAGCAGCCCTTTAACTTTTTCAGAATGCTCCTGAAGTTCACTCGTTGGTGTGCAGACACATTTCAAAGTTCCTTCAGGTGCAGCGATGGAATGCCTTTGCACACACTCGCTCCCTCTCTCTCTGCTTCCTGGGGATTACTACAGCAGCTCTTCTGTCTGAACAAAGGAGACGCTGCCCCTCTCCTCGTCCCACCGCCCCACAGCCCACACTCTTCAAACGCAGGTGGCTCCACTCTGCAGCCCCCGGAGCCGGGCTGAGAGGGGGGCCTGCCACAGTAGCTGCGATTCACATGGAAATAGGCCACGGCCCTCTCAATGGAGCCAGGGAAGAGGAGGGAAGAGGAGGCATCAGAGGCAGCCTGGGGGGAGCAGATACGCTTCATATTAGGAAAACTCTATTAAAAACATGGCAGATCCCGAACAGCTGAAAGGTCCGAGGAGCAGAGATGGGGAGATGTTCAAGTACACATGGAAAATAAAAAAAGATTCTACGGCTAATTAAGTTAATTTTAACATTCCCTAACATAAAGAGAGACACCTTACATCAGCCTTGCTCAAAATGATTTATTCTCACACACATGGGCGACATCCAAAGATATTTAATAAAACTCTAGATAGGACATGTCCACAGTATTACGTTGGAACAAATGGCAATTGACCTTTGGCAAAAGCCCCGCCCACTTAGTTACTGTTGCTAGGTCCATCAAACTTTCTGATGCCGATGTGAGAGTGACTCGTGTTAGTGACTCATATTGAAGCAATACAGTTGTGGTCAAAATAATAGCAGTGTGTTTAAAAATGTTAGTTAAGCACAAAATCTTCATAATAGATTAATTTCGATGCATTGGAAGCGTTGCCCATGGTTTTCTAAATCAAAACATGAAGATAAATGTATAATTTCTTCAAGTACTTTGTAGAACATTTTAAAAAATGGATATTGGGCTGTTCAAAAAAATAGCAGTGTCTGCATTTGTCTTTACAAGCTCAATATGTACTACATAAAATCAGTAAACTAATATTTAGTTGTATGACCACAGTTTATTAGAACTGCTTCACATCAGTGTTGCATAGAGTCAACCAACTTCTGGCACCTGTCAACAGGTATTCCAGCCCAACATGCTTTGACAACATTCCACAATTCCTTGGTTTTGTATCAGAAACTGCATTTTTGATGTCACCCCACAAGTTTTCTATGGGATTAAGGTCTGGGAATTGGGCAGACCACTCCATAAAATTAATGTTCTTGGTCTGGAACAAAGATTTAGCTTACTGGTGTGTTTGGGGTCATTGTCTTGTTGAAACATCCATTTCAAGGGCATTTCCTCTTCAGCATATGGCAACATGACCTCTTCAAGTATTTTGATATATCCAAACTAACCCATGATCCCTGGTATTCGATAAATAGGCCCCACACCATAGTTAGAGAAACATGCCCATATCATGATGCTTGCCCCACTATGCTTCACTGTCTTCAGAGTGGACTATGGCTTGAATTCAGAGTTTGGGGGTCGTCTGACAAACTGTCTGCAGCCCTTGGACCCAAAAAGAGCAATCTTACTTTCATCAGTCCACAAAATGTTTCTCCATTTCTCTTTCGGCCAGATGATGTGTTCTTTTGAAAATTGTACCCTTTTCAGCACATGTCTTTTTTGGAACAGTGGGACTTTGCGGGGGCTTCTTACAAGTAGATTAGCTTCACACAGGCGTCTTCTAACTGTCACAGTACTCACAGGTAACTTCAGACTGTCTTTGATCATCCTGGAGCTGATCATTGGCTGAGCCTTTGGAGTTCTGGCTATTGTCCGATCCATTCCAATGGTAGTCTTCCATCTTCTGGCTATTGTTCGATCCATTCCAATGGTAGTCTTACATTTTTCTTCTGCGTCTCTGTGTTTTTGCTTTCCATTTTAATGCATTGGAGATCATTTTAGCAGTTTTAACCCATCCAATCAACCTTTTAACAAAAGAACACAGTACTTCTGAACAATGTCTTGAACGACTCGTTTTTCTTCAGGATTAAGTGAAATGCATGTATAACATGTGCTGACTTCCTAAAATAAGGGCCACCTGATTCAAACCTGTTTTTCCACAGAATGATTGACCTCACCAATTGAACTCCCCACTGCTATTATTTTGAACACACCCCTTTCAATTGAATATTCAACTACACAGAAGTAAGAGCATGCATACCATGAATACTGGGTCTGTCTGTGTTTCTAAGAATCTACTGCACCTACTGGTAAATTGTTGTCCATGTAGTTCTATAATTTATACCAAAAACTCTGAATAATCGGGTTAGTCATGTTGGACTGCTATTATTTTGAACACTACTGTACCTGCACGATAACCTAAAGATCGAGGCAAAAGGGGTTACAATATGCAACAGAGGGATTCAATATATTAATGTATCTAGCGAAAGGTAAAGGACGACTATTGAAACTAAAGCATACAGGTCTCAAGCAAACTCAGAGAAACCTCCTGGCCAGGATGAATGAGAGTGTGTGAGAGTGTGGATGTGGGACGACAGATGGAAATTAGCCTAAGGCTCCGGTGTGGCTTGTTCATTAACATACACTGTCCCTACCAAATAAACCAATAAACTAAACTGAACTAATCCCTTAAATGAACTCAGCACAGCTTTGTGGACCACCGCCGCAGTTAAAGTTAGGCCAAACAGCTCCAATTTGTGTAACGTTATGTGACTGCCAGTAGCTATGATGTTAGCATGCTAAGGTGCTAGCCTAGCCTTACCTCAGAGCAAACGTATGCTGCTTATTTTCAAGACATTTAGTTGGGATTTGGCCGTCCACATTGTTTGATCCATTGTAGGCAGTGCTCAGGTTGTGTTTTCGGCTTTGGTAAAGAACTGGACTCCCCCAGACACACTCTTGTGGTACCTAGTGTCTGATTTACATCCGCCATAGGCAGATCGCTCCACCATTTTGCTTCTTCTTCATCTGGTCGGGTTTTTGGTGGTTGACTGGACAATTACCATTTTGGGGCGTGGTTTTGAGAAAAGTCAATTTGGGCAGCCATCTTGTGTCTGGCCCTTCTAACCCAGTGCAATCAAATGGAAACTTATTTCCTTGATACTGTTTTGATCTATTTAGATTTATTTCATGACTCTTTGATAATTGTGACTGACCTTATGTCAGATCTGGCAAGAAAATAAGTTTTTTTGGAACAGTCTTCATGAGGATGTGAGACAGGCCTCAACTCTGACAATGTTCAAATCCAGGCTGAAAACAGCTCTTTTTACCCGTGCATATGAAAACTGAAAGTATTTTATCTGCACTCTTGCCTTTTACTGTAATTGATTAATTTTATGTTGATGTTTTATTGATTGATTTTATCTGTGTTCTTGTAATTTTTCTGCAACTGTGAAGCACTTTGAATTGCCTTGTGTATGAATTGTGCTCTACAAATAAACTTGCCTTGCCTTGCCTTTTTTAAATTTTTTAAATTTTCAGAATTAGAATAGTTTTATTGTATGTGACTATGATTTTTTTCGGTTCAGTCGTGCAACACGAAAAACATACATTAACACATAACCTGATGGAGTAACGAGATTTAATAAACCAATCACAAACAATGAGTGTGTCTCACATTCTGCCTTTGGATCAATGAAAATGTAGCTCCTGGTTTTGAATTGGTGGCATAGGGGTTAGCCTCAAAGGCCTGTCACAAGATGGATGCTATGTTTGCCACGCCAATGAGCGTCACAACCAATCTAGGGTTTTATTAAATATCTTTGACATCATTTAAAGTAGCATCCACAAAAAACTAATGTTTCAGTCAACATTTTAAAGGAGCATTTTGTCACTGTTTATGCATCTTCAATGATTTCTCTTGATTTGGAACTTCAAGTATATTGGACAAAACTCACAGAGCAGAAGAATCTGATCGGGCGACAGCGAAACGTATGAAGAGGAATGACTTGATTTACAGCACACTCTGGGGAATAAGTAACCGACTTAAATTAGGGGTTGCTTTAAATAGCTGCATCATCTATCAAACAGAGCCAAACAAGTCAAATGTATTTAACTGATCAGAAACTAATTTCAGAAGTTGTGGAGTTAAGGAATAGTTGCTGGAAAGTTGCAATGACCAAGAGGTTGGTGATTCAAATCGTGTGCAGATTGCCGTTGTGTCCTTGGACAAGACACTTCCCCCTCGGTCTGTGTGAATGTAGACTGTGACTGAGTGGTTATTGAATAATGTAGCGCTTTGTAGAAGTTGTCCACACAGGTTTGTAAAAAGCACTATTGAAACAAGGGCGACAATGGCGCAGATGGTAGAGCGGGTCGACTCATGATCGGAAGGTTGGGGGTTCGAATCCCGCCTCCTGAAGGTGCACATTGTCGTTGTGTCCTTGGGCAAGACACTTCACCCACATTGCCTCCAGTGTCTGTGTACACTGGTAGCCCCCTAGGAGAGACCAACAGGCCCGGTTTGAACCGTGAGGCCGTCCTTCCGTGGACCCACCACCTGCAGAAGGAGCCATGGGGGCCGGTGCTATGTGACCTGGGCAGCTCCAACTGCCCCCACGACCCGGCAACGGACAAGTGGAAGAAAATGGATGGATGGATGGACTATTGAAACAAGGAAAACGGACGATCTTTGAATGAGATAAATGTCTTTAAAAATAGCTTGAATTAAGATACTTTATGTTCATTTGGGTCGATATAAACAAATCTATGCTCAGATAAGAATGTTAGTGCCAATGGAAAAAGCAGAAATCCCACTTGAGAATCAGACAATGACATTTAAATGTGTATCTTTCACTTTAAATTGTATATAATAAACTGGATTAAGAAACAAATGTGCTTGTTCCATTGGCAATAAAAGGTTTTATCTGATCTAAGACTGGACCAAACCTACTCACTCTTTAGATTTGGCCATCCCGCCTTTGCTCTGCCCAATCCCGTCAGATCTTGGAAGCTAAGCAGGGAAGGGCCTGGTTAGTACTTGGATGGGAGACCGTTTGGTAACACCAGGAAGCCTAGCGAATGTAGTGAGTGAGTGAGTGGTTGGTGGTGGTCGGAGGGGCTGATGGCGCAAACTGGTAGCCTCGCTTCTGTCAGTCTACCCCAGGGCAGCTGTGGCTACAATAGTAGCTTACCACCATCAAGTATGGAGTGAATGAATAGTGCAATGTAAAGCGTCTTTGAGTGTCCAGAAAAGCGCTATATAAAACCGATGCATTATTAGGCCCGAGAGCCTGACAGGGTCCGGGCCTGTTGTTATTGTACAGGCAGTGCGCGGAGCGCACTGAAGAAAGACGTGCGCGTAGCGCACGTCCCAAAAAGAGCGCGGAGCGCTCAAGAAACAGAGCGCGGAGCGCTCCCCATGCATTACACAGTAATCACGACACTCCCGGCACCCCGACCTGTCCGGTGATGTAAGCGTGTGCCGCGAAAGCGGCACATTTGTTGCTGCTCGAATAAAAAAAAGGTGAAAACCACAGGCAAGGCGCAACATGGATAAAAAAGTAGTCGATGACGAGCGCGTTGCGCTCGTCATCGACCATGGCCACTCACCAGCACTCAAAACACTGCTAGAGTGACTCAGGGCATCGAGGCCTATCCGATAATATAGGTCTTTGCCGCGAAAGCGGCATATTTGCTTCTGCTCGCACAAAAATACGGGAAAAAAAATCCATTGGGAAATATTGAGAAAGAAGAGGTAAAAGGCGAGCGCAACGCGCTCGTATTTGACAATAAACCCCACGGTTGGATTACTGGACGTGAGACCTTTCCGAATATATAAATATGCGCCGCCTAAGGCGGCGCTATATTGTTATTGTACGGGTTTTTCTTATTAGGCCCGAGAGCCTGACAGGGTCCGGGCCTGTTGTTATTGTACAAGCAGTGCGCGGAGCGCACTGACGAAAGACGTGCGCGTAGCGCACGTCCCTAAAAGAGCGCGGAGCGCTCAAGAAACAGAGCGCGGAGCGCTCCCCATGCATTACACAGTAATAACGACACTCCCGGCACCCCGACCTGTCCGGTGATGTAAGCGTGTGCCGCGAAAGCGGCACATTTGTTGCTGCTCGAATAAAAAAAGGTGAAAACCACAGGCAAGGCGCAACATGGATAAAAAAGTAGTCGATGACGAGCGCAACGCGCTCGTCATCGACCATGGCCACTCACCAGCACTCAAAACCCTAATACAGTGACTCAGGGCATCGAGGCCTATCCGATAATATAGGTCTTTGCCGCGAAAGCGGCATATTTGCTTCTGCTCGCACAAAAATACGAAAAAAAAAATCCATTGGGAAATATTGAGAAAGAAGAGGTAAAAGAGGAGCGCAACGCGCTCGTATTTGACAATAAACCCCACGGTTGGATTACTGGACGTGAGACCTTTCCGAATATATAAATATGCGCCGCCTAAGGCGGCGCTATATTGTTATTGTACGGGTTTTTCTTATTATTATTATTATTTTTCCTCTCCCCCTAAAAAGCCAGTTTCGGCAACTTCCCACTGATGAAAAGTCCTGAATTTTTGCCCAAAATTCAATTAGGTGAAAAAAAAAACTTCACATCTCCAAAATGTAAAAATTCAAAAAAATGGCGCGTCAGCGCCCCCTGGAAAAACCACGTTAACATTGCGCCCTATGGCCAGACCCCTCAAAATCCCGAAATCCCCGAAAATTTTAGTTCGTCGTAGACGAACAAAATTCGGCACAGTGATTGGTCACGTGAAGCCAAACAAAAAAAGATATTATGCGGTTGCTAGGCAACCATCAGGAGGGCGGCCATATTGGCCAGAAGAGCGATCTGGCGCCGAGGGCGCCATTTCGTGCCCTCGCATTTGAACGAACTCGTCCTAGGCCGTTGATCGCAGCGACTCCCCGTTCGCTCCAGATCATCTACACAAGTGGGACATCAAAAGTTATTAAAAACTTTCTAATAGGATTAACGGTGTTGTCATGGCAACGCCATGAATTCGGCGTCCATTTTTAGCGCTCGCCGCCGCGTTCAAACAGTCATAACTCCGACATACTGTGGCCGATTTGAGCGAAATTTGAATCGTTGGTCGAGTCGTCGACCCCGGATGTTTTGATATATGAAATTTGAAAATGGGCGCGTTAGCGCCCCCTGCAGAGCACCAAATAAAAATGAATGAGGAAAAAAATTGAACTTTGTCGTAGACAAACGAAATTTGGCATAGACATCTGTCACGTGACCCCGAACAAAAAACGTATTGAGGCCACGCCCCTTTTCCCACCGTGTTGCCATGGCAACGACCCGATGTCAACTTTGGCGTAGCCAAACCAAAATTGGTACACGCGTGCGTCATGACAGTCCGAACAAAAATGTACATTGCATGGTTGCTAGGCAACCAACAGGAGGGCGGCCATTTTGGGAAAAATCCAGTGATCTGGCGCCGAAGGCGCCATTTCGTGCCCTCGCATTTGAACGAACTCGTCCTAGGGCGTTGAACGCAGCGACTCCCCGTTCGCTCCAGATCATCTACACAAGTGGGACATCAAAAGTTATTAAAAACTTTCTAATAGGATTAACGGTGTTGTCATGGCAACACCATGAATTCGGCGTCCATTTTCAGCGCTCGCCACCGACTTCAAACAGTCATAACTCGCACATACTGTGGCCGATTTGAGCGAAACTTGAATCGTTGGTCGAGTCCTCGACCCCGGATGTTTTGATATATGAAATATGAAAATGGGCGCAATAGCGCCCCCTGCAGAGCACCAAATAAAAATTAATGAGGAAAAAATTTGAACTTTGTCGTAGACTAAAGAAATTTGGCACAGACATACGTCACATGACCCCGAACAAAAAAGTCATTGAGGCCACGCCCCTTTTCAAACCGTGTTGCCATGGCAACGACCCGATGTCAACTTTGGCGCAGCCAAACCAAAATTGGTACACGCGTGCGTCATGACAGTCCGAACAAAAAAGTACATTACATGGTTGCTAGGCAACCAACAGGAGGGCGGCCATTTTGGGAAAAATGTAGTAATCTGGCGCCGAAGGCGCCATTTCATGCTCTCCCGTTTAAACGAACTCGTCCTAGGGCGTTTAACGCAGCGACTCCCCGTTCGCTCCAGATCATCTACACAAGTGGGACATCAAAAGTTATTAAAAACTTTCTAATAGGATTAACGGTTTTGTCATGGCAACGCCATGAATTTGGCGTCCGTTTTCAGCGCTTGCCGCCGCATTCAAAGAGTCGTAACTCGAACAAACTGTGGCCGATTTCAGCGAAACTTGAATCGTTGGTCGAGTCGTTGACCCCGGATGTTGTGATATAGGAAATTTGAAAATGGGCGCGATAGCGCCCCCTGCAGAGCACCAAATAAAAATGAATAAGGAAAAAAATTGAACTTTGTCATAGACAAACGAAATTTGGCACAGACATCTGTCACGTGACCCCGAACAAAAAACGTATTGAGGCCACGCCCCTTTTCCCACCGTGTTGCCATGGCAACGACCCGATGTCAACTTTGTCGCAGCCAAACCAAAATTAGTACACGCGTGCGTCATGACTGTCTGAACAAAAAAGTACATTACATGGTTGCTAGGCAACCAACAGGAGGTCGGCCATTTTGGGAAAAATTGAGTAATCTGTCGCCGAAGGCACCATTTCGTGCACTCGCATTTGAACGAACTCCTCCTAGGGGGTTGAACGCAGCGACTCCCTGTTCGCTCCAGATCATCTACACAAGTGGGACATTAAAAGTTATTAAAAACGTTCTAATAGGATTAACGGTGTTGTCATGGCAACGCCATGAATTCGGCGTCCGTTTTCAGCGCTCGCTGCCGCGTTCAAAGAGTCATAACTCGCACAAACTGAAGCCGATTTGAGCGTAACTTGAATCGTTGGTAGAGTCGTCGACCCCAGATGTTGTGATATAGGAAATTTGAAAATGGGCGCGACAGCGCCCCCTGCAGACCACCAAATAAAAATGAATGAGGAAAAAAAATTAACTTTGTCGTAGACAAAAGAAATTTGGCACAAACATCCGACACGTGACCCCGAACAAAATTGTCATTGAGGCCACGCCCCTTTTCCCACTGTGTTGCCATGGCAACGACCCGGTGTCAACTTTGGCGTAGCTAAGCCAAAATTGGTACACGCATGCGTCACGACTGTCCGAACAAAAAAGTACATTACGTGGTTGCTAAGCAACCACCAGGAGGTCGGCCATTTTGGGAAAAATCGAGTGATCTGGCGCCGAAGGCGCCATTTCGTGCCCTCGCATTTGAACGAACTCGTCCTAAGCCGTTGATCGCAGCGACTCCCCGTTCACTCCAGATCATCTACACAAGTGGGACATTAAAAGTTATTAAAAACTTTCTAATAGGATTAACGGTGTTGTCATGGCAACGCCATGAGTTCGGCGTCCGTTTTCAATGCTTGCCGCCGTGTTCAAAGAGTTGTAACTCGCACAAACTGTGGCCGATTTGAGTATAACATGAATCGTTGGTCGAGTCGTCGACTACGGATTTTGTGATATAGGAAATTTGAAAATGGGCGCGATAGCGGCCCCTGCAGAGCACCAAATAAAAATGAATGAGGAAAAACGGACCGATGTCAACTTTGGCGCAGCCAAACAAAAATTGGTGCACGCGTGCGTCATGACTGTTTGAACAAAAAAGTACATTACATGGTTGCTAGGCAACCAACAGGAAGTCGGCCATTTTGGGAAAAATCGAGTGATCTGGCGCCGAAGGCGCCATTTCTTGCTTTTGCACTTTTACAAACTCCACCTACAGTGGCAGCGACATCATAACCACGTAGGGCGCGGCAGCGCCTCCCGATTATTTGGGCGCATGTGGCCACCGGCGTCAACCGGCCAAACGAGACCCTCGAGGGCCTCTAAATGCCGCTTGCGGCTTTAATTCTTATTATTATTTTTCTTCTATCCGTGTTTTTTTGGAATAACTCGACGAGTCGTCGACGAAAACTCCCCATTTTTTGCCCAAAATTCAAAATCACGGCGATACACAGTGTCAATAAGTTTCATTCAAAAATTCCAAAAAATGGCGCGCCAGCGCCCCCTGGAAAATCAAGATTACATTGCGCCTATGGAGATGCCCAAAAATTTTAGTTCGTCGTAGACGAAAAAAATTCGGCACAGTGATTGGTCACATGAAGCCAAACAAAAAAACATATTACGCGGTTGCTAGGCAACCATCAGGAGGGCGGCCATATTGGCCAGAAGAGCGATCTGGCGTTGAAGGCGCCATTTCGTGCCCTCGCATTTGAACGAACTCCTCCTAGGGCGTTGAACGCAGCGACTCCCCGTTCGCTCCAGATCATCTACACAAGTGGGACATCAAAAGTTATTAAAAACTTTCTAATAGGATTAACGGTGTTGTCATGGCAACGCCATGAATTCGGCGTCCATTTTCCGCGCTCGCCACCGCGTTCAAAGACTCGTAACTCGCACATACTGTGGCCGATTTGAACAAAACTTGAATCGTTGGTTGAGTCCTCGACCCCGGATGTTGTGATATAGGAAATTTGAAAATGGGTGCGATAGCGCCCACTGCAGAGCACCAAATAAAAATGAATGAGGAAAAAAATTGAACTTTGTCGTAGACAAACGAAATTTGGCACAGACATCCGTCACGTGACCCCGAACAAAAAAGTAATTGGGGCCACGCCCCTTTTCCCACCGTGTTGCCATGGCAACGACCTGATGTCAACTTTGGCGCAGCCAAACCAAAATTGGTACACGCGTGTGTCATGACTGTCCGAACAAAAAAGTACATTACGTGGTTGCTAGGCAACCAACAGGAGGTCGGCCATTTTGGGAAACATCGAGCCATCTGGCGCCGAAGGCGCCATTTCTTGCCTTTGCTCTTTTATCATTTCAACCTAGTGTGGCAGGTAGGGCGCGGCAGCGCCTCCCGGTTATTGGGGCGGTGTGCGGCCACCGGCGTCAACCGGCCAAACGAGACCCTCGAGGGCCTCTAAATGCCGCTTGCGGCTTTAATTATTATTATTATTTGATCTCTTAACTCAAGTCGGTTTATGTCATTTCTTCTGCACTTGCAACATAGAAATGATTAAGAATTAGATCAAGCAGTGAAACAATTTTATGAAATTGGGTTCGACTCTCGGAAAGAAATAAATGTGTGACACAAATATGTGGTGCCACCAAGGTTTGCAAAGTTCAGTGAGAAGATCATTTACAGTTTGTTCATATATACAGTATTGTATATAAATAAAGATCTTCTTCTTCTACATGTATATACAATATTTACAAAGTGCACTTGGCCTTTGTATTCACACCACCTGGACGGTAGTAGTTTTATGTATGAAAGTATAATGCAGTCCTCGACTCCGTATTCACAAGAATACATGAGAGTCTTAAAAAAACGACGTCTGGACACACGGGTCCATGAAGAGAGCGTTGGAGATGGTGGGAGCGAGCCAGTGAATCATTCGAAGGACAAAATCGTGTCTGCAAACCCGCCTACCGCACCGTTAGGGAGTCAGGGCGGATATTCATGTATTATGAGAGGTCAGGAGAGTACGTATAAATACTTTGTGTTCACAAATATTAACAATGCCTTATAACAATGATAACCATGGCAGTGTGGTAACTTAAACTAAATGCACAGCGTTAACCACATTCATATGTATTATAAAGGTGCCGTTGGAACATCACAATTACAAAATGACTACAAAAGGCATCTACATGTATGACGTGCTAATGTGAGAATAAGCAAGGTCAAATTCAATAGTTAAATATGACCGTTAAAATAGTGCAGTAAAAGCTAATGTCAGATAAACACACATTTCAGCCAGTGGCTAAGGTGCTTAGCATGTAGCATCAATACTAGCATAAACAAAGCCTCACTCACTGATTCCATTCAATAACACTGCTCATAATGTGAAGAGTCACTGTGGAAGCTTCACAGCTAGAAGGTCCCGGGTTTGATTCCCATCTAGACGGGGCCTTTCTGTGTAGAGTTTGCATGTTCTCCCCGTGTCTGCCTAGGTTTCCTCCGGGTACTCTGGTTTCTCCTACCACTAAAAACATGTACAATAGGTCAGGATGAATGAGAGTGTGTTTGAGAGTGCAAGTGTGGGACAACGGATGGAAAGCCCATGGCTACAATCTGGAGTGGTGTATTTTATGTTCCATGTGTGTTCATTAACCTCTTACCTTAACCGAGCACATTTTCTCCAGTTCAGTTTTACCCAAATCTAAAAGCTTCTTGACTGGAGAGTTTACAGCCTATAGGCCAATGTAACGCCTCATTTGAAAGCCAAGACCTACACAACTGAGCTAAGATTTTTCCTAATGTTGGTGCCGCATTGTCATCACTTTTTGGTCATAATTGTTGGTGCTTTTTTGTCATGTTTTTGTTACCTGTTGTGTCATGTTTTTGTCACCTGTTTTGTTGCGGTTTTGTCGCTCTTTTAACACTTTTTCATCCTCATTTACTGCTCGATTTTGTTGCTATTTTTACGCTTTTTTCAAGAAGCTTTAAGATTTGGGTAAAGTCAAACTGGAGAAAATGTGCTTGGTAAAGGCGGGGGTTATGAGGTTAATATGCACTCTCCTGACCAAACATATACATTAAAAAAAGTTATGGATTGAGTATAAAATATTGATCTTCATTGGATATAAGGCCCCACGTTATCAGTGGAGCTGCACAGGAAATGACATCAAATAATGATCAGGTATAACCTTCGTACTTTTCCTTTTTGAACATTTCTTTCCAAAACTGTGTCTCTCCCGTTGAGTTGTATCGGTAATGACAATGTTGTGAACCTAAGGTATTGATAATCTTGTTTCTGATGTCCTCAGGCAGTGATGAAGTTAAATAATTGCGTCAGAGGAAACAACGGCTCTGGGTTCTTCTGGGTCACTGCATCAGTTACAGCCCAGGCAGAGTAACACACTTTTACTGTACGTTCTCACTGTTTCTCTGCCTGCAGGACGGTTCCCAAAGCCTTTCACCTCTTTGCAGGAAACATTTGGACTTACTGTAAATAAGTACTTTATTTGTCGTTGTACAGTTGAAACTGCGTTCAGGTGTTAGTCCTGAGCCGCTGTGGGCTGACCTGAGCAGCATGTGTTTGGAGGTCGGGGAAACTCCTCTGAAACGCTGCACCGCCTCCTGGGTTTGTTTCTGTTTCAGAGTATGGTGTCCTGCACTGATCAGTTCCTCCACCTCCTCCTTCCTCCTGCGCAGCTCCCTCCGCTCCACAACAGTCTTTCACAATCTCCAGAAGAGCGTAGCAGATGAATATAATCCGTCTTTTTCTCCAGTGAACGTCCATTAGTTAGAACAATAGTAGGGATAGAAGGCTTGTGAGGCTTAGCTGTGAGCCTTCAAAGATTCAAAGATTTCTGTCATCCTTGTTGTGGAGCGGGGGGTGGGGAGCAAGGGGTGGAAGGAGGGAAGGGAGGGAGTTCATCTTCCTGATAGCCTGGTGAATGAAACTGTTCTTCAGTCGACTGGAGCTGGCCCGTGGATTCCGCAGTCTCCTCCCTGAAGGCATTACCTTGAAGAGACTGTGTGATGGGTGCGTACGGTACCTGGTGATTCTGAAGTCTTGCCCGGATACCTCCTCGTTTGTCCCTTTTTATTTTTACTGTAGCTCCTTTTGACATTTGTAGGTCTCAAGTGTATTGATCTCATAAGCTAGCTGTTTGTTTACTTTTTAAAACCAGTCAGACTCTCTCTCACAAAAACACAGCAAAGATGTACAATAGTATGCAGTAAAACACAAGACAAAAACACTGTTGTACCAAGAGAGAGGGAGGTTGCTGCCTTCTTTAAACGTTGCCATGGCGTTAGGTTTAGAATACTCTATATGCGTCAGTTACAAAACACGTCACTGATGCAGTTTCAGTTCTGCCATCTCTTAAACTTCCCCTCTTCATGACCTCCATTTCACGCACGCAGCGCTGATACCCGCGCTCATCCACTTTTAAAACTCCCATGAGATAGGCCGACCGCGTGAGTGCCATAATGATCATCCTCAAGTGGAACACATCGTTAAACAGGGAGTGAGGCGCGTCCCAACTACCAATCAGTGGCACCACGCTATTTCAGAGCAGAACAGTTGCCCGTGTTATTAAACGTGTGAAAGCGGAGGGGGAAGTACAGGAGGACTCAGAGCTGGGGTTTACCCAGGAGCGGGGAGAGAGAGATGGGGGACATGCATGGTCAGGGGAGTCATACTTTGTATTTGGAGACCTTTTCCTTTTCTGCTTTTGCTTTTCCAGACAGTTTGGAAGCACGACCTGAGCGACCACAGAGAAGTGCACAGGGATCAGTCCTATAGGAGGGAATACCCATGCACACAGGCCCGGGGAAAAACATGCAAAAAGAAAAGCCCCATTCCCGTGATTAGAGCTAAACCCTCTAAGGCAGGGGTGGGCAAACTAAGGCCCGGGGGACAAATGAGGCCCATCCATAGAATAGAAAACTCCTCCCCCCCGTTTACCATAATGACCACGTTCGAGGGGGAAATCATGGCAGATTTACAGACTCCTCCTCCCCAGCTCTGACGAAGCATGTTCCTAATAAGGGCATAAGGGCGGGATCTTCACTGTAGACTCCGCCCTTGTGTGACGTGTAGCTCCTGCAGCTCCAATGCTAACAGTCCGACCCTCATTAGTACGAGATTTCTTTCGAAAACCAGCCTGGTTTCTTTTTTTGTGACTAACCCAGCGTTATCACAGGAGGAATATGTAGCCGTAGAAAGTGTTAAAAAAATAGAAACCAGGCGTTAAAGTTGTTTTTAACGTGTCTAAAGTCCAATGCTTTTCAATGGGGGCCTAGCGGCTATATGGAGGTACTACAGCAATGGCGGCCTCCAGTGTTGCGGTCATAAAGCAGAGCAGCCAGCGGCCTTTGGGCCCACCTAGCCCTTCAAGCTCACGATGATAAAGCCCAATATGCACTGCCTAAAACGGGAGAATGACACCTATGTTTCCATTGACATGACTGTTGTGTTGCTTTTTAAAATGTGTTTTGCCAATTACAGTCTATTTGTGAATTGTACTAGTTTGAAGCAACCCTCTAGCCCTGGTCTAGCCCTGCATCAGAGTTTGCCAACACCTGCTCTAAGGACTAGCCCTAACCCTCAGTATTTCAATAGAACTGGCGCGTCTGCAGAGTCAATAAAGGTTTAAGGAGAGACACTACAGGCAATAATCTACAGTACTTTTTCAGTTTGCAGGTTTTGGCCCAGTTTGGTCTGTCCACATATAAACTTTCACCTGGAAACAAGAAAATATCTAATCTTCACAATAACCTGTTTAATTATTGCACAGATTCAATGTTTCTCCATAGGTTTACATGGAATATTGTAATTTCAAGGGACGATTTCTTAAAATGCCCTTTACTCACTGATGCAAACTTTCCAGTCTTGGACTCAACAATATATTGAAGTTTGTTTTTTTCACAGAGATTTTTTTTATATCTAATTCCTAACCTGATTTATTGAGTTTGAATTCAATAAAATAAGGCAAAATCTGATTTTTTTTTTTAACAGATTTTGCCACCAGTAAACCAAAATCCCCTCAGAAAAGTCTTTGCAACTAATATTTCAACAAAATGAACCCATACATTTATACCCCCACCTGTTCCATTATTCAGATTTTGTTGTCAAAAATATCGGCAATATTGGCCAAGTTTTATATGAAACCATAAAATGGCAGAAAACTTAGTTGTGATGCTTT
Source organism: Neogobius melanostomus (assembly GCA_007210695.1). Taxonomy (NCBI): domain Eukaryota; kingdom Metazoa; phylum Chordata; class Actinopteri; order Gobiiformes; family Gobiidae; genus Neogobius; species Neogobius melanostomus. Next base: position 144,983 of record VHKM01000736.1, on the reverse strand, counting down.
TTTTCTCATAAGTCAGTAATCTGCAGCAGTAGTTTCAAATAGATATCACTCAAATTAAAACATTTCTCTATTCACCTTCTCTATTCATCCTTGGGAAGGAATTTCCCTTTCCTTGTCTTCGTCTTTGTTGGTTTTAAATCAGTTTGCATAAACACAAAGCCCGGGTTAGTTCATGGGACTTAAGTGCTTTTCATATGTTCTTTCAAAACAATATTTTTTTTTTTACATTTCTGACATTGAATTGGTTGTATGTTTGATTGAAAACAAAATATTTGACTGAAATTAAGCCAAATATCAAAATACAGAATCCAAACTAACATCATTAAACCAGATTTTAAATGTTTTGCACCTTAAATTATTATAAATGCTCAGTACATTTAACAGAAGGGGGTCCCAGGTTGTTGGTTGAGTGATTTTGGGGGTCGTGGCCATGATTATAGTGTACAGTATATTATAATGCGCTTTACAAATAAGTTTCTCAAAGCGCTAATCTAATACTTGAATACTCTTTTGTTTTACGAAACAAGTTTAGAAATGACTCAAATGTGACTAAGACTAAAGAGGGCTTCCGCTGCGTTAGGAGATGACCTAACCGCTCTGAGAGTTGCTCCACATCACAAACCATCAGAGCGCGGCTTTAGTCCTCCAGCTGTTTCAGTGTCTTCATCGGGTGGTGAGGACTCGGTGGAAGCTCCACAGGCCCGGACACGGCCACCCTCTCCGCAGACGGGCCGCGGCGTGTGTGAAGCCCTCGGGTCACGGGTTTATATCACATGTCTCATCAGTGTGACTCCTGCAGCTCAGGATTACAGCAATTAGTGCCCTGAGATTGTTCCTGCAGGCGTCACAGGAACCCTGGACTGCGAGGAAATGACTGATCTCCAGCGCAAATCAGACTCCCAACCATAGACTGTTAAAAAGAATAGACACTCACTCCTCCCCGTTTACCACAATGACCACGTTCGAGGGGGAAATCATGGCAGATTTACAGACTCCTCCTCCCCAGCTCTGACGAAGCATGTTCCTAATAAGGGCATAAGGGCGGGATCTTCACTGTAGACTCCGCCCTTGTGTGACGTGTAGCTCGTGCAGCTCCAATGCTAACAGTCCGACCCTCATTAGTACGAGATTTCTTTCGAAAACCAGCCTGGTTTCTTTTTTTGTGACTAACCCAGCGTTATCTCAGGAGGAATATGTAGCCGTAGAAAGTGTTAAAAAAATAGAAACCAGGCGTTAAAGTTGTTTTTAACGTGTCTAAAGTCCAATGCTTTTCAATGGGAGACTAGCGGCTATATGGAAGTACTACAGCAATGGCGGAGCAATGGCGGCCTCCAGTGTTGCGGTCATAAAGCAGAGCAGCCAGCGGCCATTGCTCCCAACGCAAACCACTAAGCACAAAAATAAAAGAACGTTTTATCAAGTGAGTATGATCACCAACTGGCTTAAACAAGGCTCCATATCAGCCCAGTGTGTGAAGAGCGGAAGCAGCTCCAAACTGTATTGGGCTAAATACAGAAGGACGCAGAGATGGCTCTTGTTTTATTGAAGAGGTTAGGCATTTTCTTTGTGATTTGTGATTTGTATTGTAATGCTTTGAAAATCTAAAACGCTATGTTAGGCCCACAATGTTTAGAAAACTATGACACCTCATGTACTGCCTACACTGTGCCGTAATGCACCTTTAAACCCACACATACATCACATTTAAAGCACTTTTCATGAACCAAATAATCTGTTTCATATGGGAAAAGCCCAACAGCTGATAACAGGGATCTCGCTCGCCCAAGGCTTTCAACATTTCTACACACACTTGATACGTCACATTTTAGATATACTTTGTGACATCACTGTGTGTTTAGTAAATGTGTTTGCTGCTTAAAGATGTCAGATCAGTTGTTTTACTGCAGGTCCTTCTTGTAGCTGTTTGTTTGCTGTTTGAGGCTGAGCTCTGGCTCACAGACTGAACGCTAAAACAGGCTTGTGTTTGCTAGTGCTTTTTTTTTTTGCAGTATTTTTTAGTGATTACTTTGTCCAGTAACAAGTTACTTTGATCATACTGTAACTCAGTTATCAACGCTTTTGTGGAAAAGTAACACATAAGTATAACTAATGACTTTTTAACCTCTTAACCTCCACCTGAAACAAGCACATTTTGGCATTATCCAAACCTAAAAAAAAGACAAAAACCAACAAAGAAGTGGCAAAAATGTGACGCAAACAGAATAAAAAAGCAACAACAACAAAAAAAGCAACAAAATAGCAACAGAAAAGTGATAAAAACTCAACCAAAAAGTGGCAACACGGCAACAATGCAAGGAAAAAGATCTGTTTAAATCAGTTTTGTAGGTCAACGACGAGCCGTGCATTAGACGGTTATAATGCACGACGCGGAGTCAAGAACACCACGCTAATGAAGTGTTTGTCTGATTCAGCTGTGTTATGCGTTGCTATGGCGATGCTCGCAGCGGAGTGATATCCCAGTGATTTAACCACCGGACTACGTGTACGGTTATACCAAAATAATGCACGCCTGTTAGCACTCACCAGCCAATCAGAATCAAGTATTCACCCAGACCATGGTAGTAATCTCCCTAACAGGTTACATGAGCGCTCATTTACTGTGCACCAATGAAGCACGAGTGCATCGGACCCTATGCGCGGATAAAAAATCCATTCTTTGACCCACTGCCAAAGTCACATTTTGTTTGTCGAGCTGCACATTAGGAGCAGGGTCTGTATTGGCAACAGGACAGGCCAAAATGTTACGCAGTGTGGCTTTAAAATAAGACACGTAAAACAATGTTTAATATCTTGTGCTTAAAATGAGGATTATGAATCTCATTTCACTTCTCAAAAGAACACAAACTGTATTCCATTTGCAGACTCTTGACAAGGAAAAAGAATTAAATAAACATCAAACGTACAGCAGATGTGACTCCATTCTGACTGACAGAGGAGCTCACGAGGGGCTTTTAACATTTCCATCGATATTTCCCCCAAAATCAATGCCCAGCACCAGGCATTGATCCTGGTGGAAATGGACTGACACGTTTTTACGCAGCAGTGAGTACACGCCACACGGAATAACATGAGAGTCAGGCTGCTGAGGGAGGAACACGCTTCACTGAGCATGTGGCGTGTGCAAACTAGTCTTTGTTTAGAGCTGCATCAGGTCTGACAAATGATGATGTTTCCAAGTCTGAATAAGGAGCGAGGAACGTCAGGCTCAACGCTTTTATTTTCAACTTTAGGGACAGTTTGCTCATAAAATATCATTATAATTTCACCCGGAAACTGCAGCACTTAGTTCAATCTAAGTTTATGTTGGACCTGGTTTAGTCCTGATTGTATCTTTAGCTAGGCCTGGGACTTGGGACAGTTAGGATTGTAAACTTACACTGCGTTAGAGCCCAGGGCTGGACTGGCAGAACAAATCGGCCTGGGACTTTTGGGTCAATCGGCTCTCTAAAAAAAAAAATCATATTCAATGCAATAGTCGAGGCCATTAACAATACAATAAGGCCTTGAACTAAAACAGTATAAGCGACAAAACCAAGGACAATAGCCGCAAGTTGTTTCTGCTGAATTCAAGCGCCTCATAACACCCACGACTTTAATCTTATCATTTACAACTTGTGCGTTCCGTTAAGGAGGTTCCTCTCCCGACTGTGACACAACTAAACTTCACAAAACCAACCAGATTTAGGAAATGAAATGGTAAAACTCACCACGGAGTTAGGGAGGTGTGGAGTGAAAATAGAGGAGAATGCATGCTTTTCAGTCATGTGACTTTTGTTGTTATGGCAGCCATTTTGAATACCGAAGTAGAATTATGCAGTACTACAACATGTAACAATATCTCAACTCAGGATGAAAATGAAAGACAACTTATTGACAGTGGCATTTTTATGTACTCGTAATCATTGCTCAAGAAGATAACAGAATAAATACGAATAAAACACGGCCCCAGAGACACACGTTTATGTGAAGAAACCAGTGAGTCAGTGTTTAAGCTGCTCTAGATGTTAGGATGCTACCAGTTAGCATTTAGCTTTAACAGCTCAGCTCTGACCTCTCCAAGGGAAAGCCCTGAACCACAGACATCTAGCCTTGGATACAACCTGTGACAGAGGTCAGAGCTGAGACTGTAGTATTTCCTCAGTGTTCATAGATGTGAGACACACATGTGTTTATCGTGTTGAAGTCATTGACAGTTGGTTGACAGTTGCTAACCGGTAGCATGCTAACGTCTTGAGCAGCTTAAACACTGACTCAAACTGAGACTCTGTCTACATTACAAACTGTAAAAATCACAGAGAAAGGTTTTCTGTTTCCTCTTTGATGAGTTAATTTATTTAATTTTAATTTTAACTAATTTTAATTAGTCTTCAGAGTGAAGCAGAACTTTAATAAATCCTGCTGTAGCTCGACAGACAGCGCTGCCACATTAGCTGGTTATATCACATAAACGTGCGTCTCTGGTTCCGTGTTTTAACTGTTATCTTCTTGAGCAATGATTACGAGTACATAAAAATGCCGCTGTCGATCAGTTGTCTTTCATTTTCATCCTGAGTTGAGATATTGTTACATGTTGTAGTACTGCATCATTCTACTTTGGTGCTCAAAATGGCCGCCGGGAACTATGCGTGATGTCATTGGAAATGCATGTATAGAAGGTGAAAACATTGTAAATCCTTCTAATGGAAAACAGAAGCTATTTCCAAACTGCGGCACTGAAGGCGAGGGGCAGGAGCGAGTCACCTGACAACTCCCAACATTGGGAGACAAATGTTTGCACAAATGTCTGCACTTCTTTGCAGACATTTGTCTATAATGTATACAAATAGAGGCCTGCGGTTCTGTGGGTCCTGGGGGTGTTACAATAAACTCTTTTCACTTATTTTGGCTAATATGAGGTGATGTTATATCCGCGAGGGACGTTGCTCATTATAAGAGATTCAACCTGGATAGACAAAAGCAGTGATTAGGAAGCTTTATTGACATGTGTATTAGTTTTGGCGATCAGACCCGGGCGGTAGACATCGATGTATGCATGTAAGTCAGTATGGGTGAACAGATTTATTTATTATTATATTATTTATTTATTATTATATCTTCCTCGGAGCCTGGACACTGGTGGTGGTATAGGAGACCCGTGAAGGATGCAGCAGGGAGAAGCCATGGGCAGAAGAGGTGGAGACGGGGCGGAGCTGGGAAGCGAGCAAACCATGATTGCTGGAGGCTTAAAAGGGAACAGAGGGCGAGGATTGGCTGCTCACGGCTCTTACGCTGATGGCTGAGGTGGAGGTGTGACCCTCACAGAAGCATCCATTGGCTGGAGGTAGGTGATGCTGAAATTAGTCTACCAGGTTGAATTAACGCCCAGGCTTCATTTATCTGGGAACCACAACTCAAGACAGTGCCAACAGAGGGGTATAAAAGGCGCCAGATATATCATTTTAGACGATTTTAATCAAAAAAACACCTTGTATCGATCGTGTCTTATTATATTATATTTGTGAGTTATCTGGATGGAGTTATTAAAATGTTAGATTAAAAAGAGCCAGTCTTGTGAAATGCATGGATCCCAAAGAGTTTGCTCCCAAGAAAGAGCCGTACATCTGATTTAAGAATCTGCTTTGATAGTTATACACTGAAATATCTTTCAAAATTCATGATGTAAAACTTTGCTGTTTGTCCCACCGCTTATTAAAAGAGTATTAAGCAGAATGTAGGTTCATGAAAGCTTATGTTTTGACTCGATTAAATGGGCTTCACTCTTGTTTCTATGGGTCGGGTGCATGTCATTGTTTATTCAACAAAAAAACCTAATGTTTATGTGAGAATTCACAAAATTTCAAAGCTAAAGTTCCTGTCTCCAGAATATTTCCAGAAATGCATTGGGAATTTGCAACAACTCCAGGCACAGTTTGAGAACCCCTGTTTAGGTCGGAAGGATTGGTTGATATCTTGATTCCAGACCCAATTTATTGAGCTTTCAACCCCTAAAAACAAAACTTTCCCCAGTAAAAACTCAACTCAAAGATGAAAATAGCCCACTTTTTAATCTTACATGTCAACATAAACCCATTCATTTACTCCAGGCCCTGCCCTTCATTCTGATTTTGGATCATTTTCACTTTTTATGAACATATTAAATCCTCTTCCAAAGCATTTTGAATGAATCATGAATTGTGGGGAATAGGTCAGTGACGTCCTTAAATGTTCTTGTTTTCTTGTCCTAACCTTGACGTGCCAAACCCCAGACGTGTATTGACGTGTTCGCACCACCCAGTGTGATCTGCAACTCAAGAATGTCAAAACTACACTGACAAAGAAATCCCAAACTGCACACTGCAGAAATACATTTGTTAACCCAGTGTCTCGCTCCATTGAGCCTGAAGAAGGTCCCGGTTCAGGTTTTATGGTGGTTTATCAGTCCAGAATCCCCCTCCTCCTCAGTCTGTGTGACTTTAGAGGCTGAGTGCACCTTTTCGAGCTCTAATTACAGGTTACTGGTTTTGGCCTCGCTCCACTGTTGCAACAAATAGAACAGAAGCTACAGAACAACTAATGCACTTTCTTAGTCATGAAAAACTATGCACAAGGTCATTTTTGGCGGATGATGTCAGTCAAGAACAAACAGAGGAGGACTGGCCAGTTTGATCTTTGTTTAGTCTAAAGGCTTAGTTTGCTTTACTTGTTGTTGTAGAATAGTTACTCCATCAGCTGACCTATTTCCTGGACATTAGTTAACCTCTCCCCTCCTGGAGCCGTCACCTTAACGTGGTGGAGGGGTTTGAGCCTGAATGATCCTGGAGCTCTGTTGTCGGGGGCTTGGTGCTCCTGGTAGGGTCTCCCATGGCAAACAGGTTCTAGGTGACGGGTCAGACAAAGAGCGGTTCAGAAGCCCCTTATGAGAGACCAACAGGCCCGGTTAGAACCATGAGGCCGTCCTTCTGTGGACCCACCACCTGCAGGAGGAGCCATAGGGGCTGGTGCAGCTCCAACAGCTGCCCCCACGACCCGGCAACGGACAGGAAGATGGAAGAAGATGGATGGATAGATGGATGGATGGATAGTTAACCTCTTAAACCCCCACCTTAACCAAGCACATATTTTCGGCATTACCCAAATCTAAAAGCTTCTTGAAATCAAAATAGCGACAAAAATGAGACGAAAAAAGGGATGAAAACGCAACCAAACAGTTACAAAAAAATGTGATTTGGGTAAAGCTGTACTAGAGAGAATGTGCTTGGTTAAGGCGGGGGTTAAAAGGTTAAAAAAAAAAAAAACAACTACCCATTGTCTGTATGTATCACCTCGTAGATAAAGGTTCTTTAAGTGTTTGGACTTTGCCTTTTGATGCCAGAAGCTTTGTCAGCAACATTAATGAACCCCGGCCACAGGCGGATTTATAAAGACCAAGGGGAGGGTTTTAACTAGTGCTAGTTTCACCTTTTTTTTATTCCATCAACTAACCCACTGAAAACACACACATTTATTATTGGTTAACCTCTAACCCCCACCTTAAAGCCACACCGCGTAGAATTTTGACCAAAAAATAAAATTTAAACACAAGCTTTTATTTTATGACAGATATTTTCAGCTTTGAAAAATACCTCAAACAAACATGTGATTTTGCTGTGAGCGGCTCATGACATAACTTTACTGGGAGTGGGTAGGTCTCCAGCTCGTTTCCATGGAGATGTCGACTAAAGTCAGCAGAATTTGAGATTTAAACAGGTCCGGTTCCCATCCATATCCATTCTTTGATTACCCACTGCAGTAATAGCATTTTCTGTGTCGAGCTGCTCATTAGGAGCATGTTTTGTACCGGCGGCAACAGTATAGTCCAAAATGTTACGCAGTGTGCCTTTAACCGAGTGTTGTTTTCTTGAAATCTACAAGGTCAGAGCCTATAGGCCAGTGTAACGCCTCATTTGAAAGCTAAGACCTACAAAACTAAACGGATCTTTTTCCTCATGTTGTTACCGTGTTATCGTCACTTTTTTGACATTTCTTTTTATTGCCTTTTTTTTGCGTTTTTGTCACAATTTCATCGCTTTTTGTCATTTTTTGGGTCATTTTTCTGTTGCTCTTTTGCAGCGTTTTTGGTGCCTTTTCATTGCTTTTTTTGTCACTTTACTTTTGTCGGCTTTTCGTCACTTTTCTGTTACTCTTGTTGCTCTTTTGAATCAAAATCAAATCAGGACCAACCGGGTCTGGAATAGACTGGACACGAGATCACCACTTAAAGTGATAGTCTGTAAGTTTAAATATTTTACACATTTAAGAGATAACATGTAATTGACCGCCTGGGCCTGCAATTTGACGTAACCTAAGTAATATTAAATCATATTTTTTGAAAGTCCCGCCCTTTGCTGATCTCAGCAACAAATCAGAATCTCCGGCACCATTGCTTTGACCAATGACACGAGCTTTCCTTTCAGGTCCAGTGAGAAGCGTAGGAGGAGGAGGGAGCTTAATCAGTTACTTTTGAAAAGCTGTTTCTCGCTCTCCTCATTTTGCAATCTTACAGACTATCACTTTAAGTATAGCTTGTGGTACCATAGTTTTGAGAACCATCATCTTAAAGCGCGCCAAATACAGTAATCTCATCCAAAGAAGAGATAGTCTGAAGTAGCCAAATTACTTAACATTTTAATCATACCGATCTTAAAGTTATATTCTGTAAATTTCAGTGTTGAACAATAAAACCCAAGAAACAATATTCTTTGCTCCAATGCATTTTATTCAAAACAAGATATAGCATAAATTTATCAAATATCGTAACACCGATTTGTTTTCTTTAATGTTCATGTAAAAATCACTCAATCAACCAACCTACTGCGCACTCCCATACAAACATTTGACTGTAAACTCTGATTTAACTAAAGTGCTTGTAAAAAAATAATAAAATAAAAATCTAAAATAGCACACGGTGGCTAATGGAAGCTAACAGCAAAGCCAAAGGTTCACAAATACTCAGTTCACAGGGAGTCCAGTGTAAAAATACAAATGAGGAAATAATACTCATAGAAACAGACGTGAGGGTGCACTTTTCACCATCGCTCAAATACAGAGGCCGTCTCGCACTTTTCAACACCTTTTCTTAAATATTTTTGGTAATTTCTCGATCTGCGCTCCAAAACACTTTCCATACGCTGCAAAAAACATGAACCAGCAGGTAAAATGACTAAAGTTTAATGAGTTGATCCAACTAGTTCAGATTTAGTTACTTAGTGGATAGAAATGTTGAACTTATGACTTCTGACTTGTTTAAACAAATCATTTTTAGTTCAAGCCAAATATTGTGAAAGATCGTGTGTGTGAACAGTTTTTTTTCTTCAAACACTTTTAAGTAAATGCACTGAAATAAACATTTATCTTACCCCTAGGGCAAACTGATCAAGTTGGTTTATGTTGAAACCTGTCATTAAAAAAGTAAATCTTGCAATGTTTAAGTTATTTTTAACTACAATTTTTATGTTTAAGATGATTAAAACAAAACTGCTTAAATTCAACTCAATATATGGTTGAAAATATGACACAACCCGCGTAAGTTGACATTTGTTTATTTTTGTGTGTAACTAACTCTTAACTAGTTCACACAACTCAAAAAAGCCATTTCGCCTCATGTCAAGACTCACATTTTTGCAGCGTTCAAGCCTGCAGTGATTTTATATAGTCACATAAACCCATATCTACATCTCCATAAACTTCCACATTTCATACTGTGTCCTCTTTGAAGTCACCTCCAGAACCAACCAGACCCTAAAGCTCACTGTGCACTGATAAAACTCAGCAAGTCCCACGTAGAAACTTGAATCCATTCAGGACAACGGGATCTTTCATTGAAAGTACAAAGAGTGGACTCTTTTCAGTATCGCCGTGGTGAGGCGCTGCTTTTTTCATGTTTTTTTATTTTTTATTTTTTTTATTTAACAAATCGAACTCAAACGTTCTCACTTCTGACGACCTGCAGCCACTATCTGTATATACTTCACTATAGAACACTACCCAAGAAGACGGATCTATTGGGTGGAAAAGGAAAATGTCTAGCATTAGGCCAGTGGTTCCCAGTCTACAACCACAGCCTCTCAAAATGCATTCAAACATAAACATAATGGCCAATTAGCATTTACTTTAGACAAACAGAATTTGGAATGTTTTCTGCAGACATGCTGCTGCTGTGCCGCCAGCAGGTCGCCAAACATACGGTTCAATGCAGCGTTCATGTGAACCAGGTGGTTTGTGTTCATTTGCTTTTTTATGTCTTTAAGGATTTTGATGTCACTGAACAAAAACTTTTCATCTCTGATTAGCGTTTAACTGAGCTAATGGATAAGATTTAGTTTTAGTGTCTCAAAAGCTAAACTTTGGTTTGGTGTTTTTAGTTTTCTTTTGACTAGCATTAATGTCGGGCATGTTACAGCAGCTCACAGTAAACGTGCGCACATTAGACGATAAACAGATCAGCCGATTTCCGCATCAGGTGGGAGTTGGGAAGCTCGTTTTGACCCGAGTTCCCCAGTTATTTGCCCCAGCTGAGCGAGTGTTCATGTGTCCAGTAGATCATTAGGAGCATGTTTGGTATCTGTTAAGTATCTTGTGACAAACCAAACATATAACCTCCATCCCACAGTGCTGCACTGAATTAAAGGACACATTGTTAGAGAAATAACAATGTCTTACTACTGCTGGCTTATTTTTTCATTTTTTATTTTACTTTTTACCAAAGAAGCTGCTGTGAGCCGTTCGCCTGATCTACTGCTGCTGTAGCAAGATCCAAAAGAAAAAGTTCACAAATCTTGAACCTAAGGTCACGTTTGCTAAACTGCGCCTCCACATTTGCACGTTATCCATACATGTCTACTGAATGCATCATCATCTGAAACCCATGAATATACCACAGTCCACTTCTCAATACCGCCAATTCCTTCACATAAAGCAACAGAACAGTTTTTATTTGTGTCTCTGTCTTTCTATCTCTTCTTCTGCTGCCGTATCGCCTTCCTCCTCTTCTGGATCATATCGTGCAGTCTCTCTATCCCCTCGCGCAGGCCGTCCCCGATGATGGCGCACGTCGGCTGCAGGTGCCAGGGGGTGGCGGGCCCGAGCTCCTTGAGCGCCAGGAGCTTCTCGATCTCCTCCGCCCCCATGGCGTGCCTCAAGTCCTGCTTGTTGGCCACCACCAGCAGCGGCACGCCCTGATTCTCCGACGTTTTGGCGATCTTATGCAGCTCCGTCTTGGCCTCCTCCATGCGCTCGCTGTCCACCGAGTCCACCACGAAGATGATGCCGTCCGTGCAGCGCGTGTACGACTTCCAGAGCGGCCGCAGCTTCTCCTGGCCGCCCACGTCCCACAGGTGGTACGTGACAGTCCGGTGCCCGCTCAGGGACACCCTCACCTTCTCCGCGTTGAAGCCTTTGGTTGGCACGGTGTTGACGAACTCGTTGAACTGCAGCCTGTAGAGCACCGTGGTCTTGCCGGCCGAGTCCAGGCCGAGGATGGCGATGTGGAACGACTGGAAGAACGGCACGTTGGAGAGGAAGTTGGGTTGTTCCGATAATCCGTTCCCCATCCTGCCCGCATGAGGAAGGAGCGCAAGACTCCAGACGACGTCTAAATCCCCGAGGGTTAATCCACAAGGATGATTATATTCCCCCGAAAAAGAGCGCGGCGATTACCTGAAAGCATAAAACAGACTTAGTCATACGGGGGTTTGGCTCAGAGGTGGAGTCCAAATACATCTTATTGAATAACCATAAACTGAGCCAGCTGAATAGTACAAAGATGACGTGCAAATATTGTCCTCAAACAAACTGCAGAGACTTGGTGTTATGATCAGTTGTTTTTCAGCGCGTATCAACTTGTTCAACTCTAGGCCAAGCAAGTTGTGATGTAACATTAATAACAGACTTCTTTGATATGAACTTAATGGATGAACCAGATGGATTGTGTGTTATAGCTTAACTAACTTCAAAACTTGTCTACAAGTAGGTACTGTATAATCATACCAGTATGGTATCGAAAAGAAACTTTAGGTACTACAGGTATAGTTTTAGTTTATTTATTTGTTTGAGCAGTTAACCTGCTCAAAGGGAGTGGGCTGAAGCCAAAAGCTTATAAGCGCCCACCCCAAAATAAAAATAACATTACATTTAATATTTACAAGGTAACAAATCATAAACAAAGGAACATAGGGCAAAGTAACAATAAATGATGAATAAAACAAAACAGCAAAATAAAGAACAACAAAAGAATGTGCTACTTTTATGTTATAAAGGTGCATTAATACATATTATACTCTGAGATCTTGCTACTTCCCAGTTGTCAATACCATCCTTAATATAATTTAATTTGGGTTTAATTATCATTATTATTATATTTGTTTAATTGAGTTATATGTGAAGTATGATGTAAGCCCTACATAGTGTGGTGCATTAAAAAGCCAGGGTGTAGAAGTCTAGTCTTTGGTCTAGGCACAGAATTAAAGAAAGTGACTTTGTTGTTTCTGTTCAAATAAATGATTTTTATACTATTTTGCCCATGCTTTTTTTGTTATTACAGTTTTCTTATTTTTGGTCAATTATTTTTTTCTAAATTATTAGCTAGTTTCTTCATGACCATTTCCCCCCAATTTATTCCCCATTCTTGACTCATTTTCTCCGCCACAATTTCTCCTAACTCCCCCCCCAAATTATACTAAATTGTTCACACATTTCTTGACATTGTAGATGAATCTAATATTGTAAAGTTGCAGATCTTCCACACATTATTGTTCTGTTTTCTGGTTCTAGATGACAAATATGTGAGCATAGGTATTAGGGCTGAAAGATGTATCATTATTGTATCGAGATATGAACATTCAAGATATCAATATCGCAAAAGAAAAAATATATCGTTATCGTATTTATATTGAGATATGAACATTCAAAATATTAAAATCGAAAACGCAAGATATAAACGATATAGATTTTCATCAATAAAACTGCACTCTTTTGTATTATGATTTTATTTTTCTGAAAAGTATAGTTATATCGTATCGTATTGATAGAGATAGAGATATGAAATGTTGTCCATATCGTTCAGCCCTAATAGGTATTGGAAACAGTATCATTAAAGCCCTAACCATATGGGTTACAATATTACGTTAACAGCATAGACAAACGGGTTAAGTACTGACATTTCACGTGTTAGCATTGTGACGCGAGCTCTGTTAAAGCTGCTCACGTCAGTCAGCAGTTTTGAGTCAGTGAGCGGAGAATTTCACACTCAGAAAAATACTTGTATTGCAACAAAAAGTGTGAACGTTCATGAATATTATTAACCAAGTGTAAAAGCTACAAACTAAATCTCCTGTGTCTGTGAGATTGTTATGTTTGAAACCTGCTAACCCTGTACTTTAGACCTTTACCAGCGTGCGTGTACTCGCTTGAGATTCTCGTGTCAATGCTGCTGAACGTGATTAGAATGCACACATGGCGACCCGAATCATAAAAAATAAAATAAAATAAAAATCACAAATCCAACCAAAATACTTATCGCACAACTTGTCAGAAGACGTTCACACTTTCTTTAAACTCCTAAAGCCCAGACTGAATGCTTTACAAAAAACTACACCTTTTTTACTAAAAGTAGCGCTGAAGGTGACTGCTGGGACAAAAGGAGTTATTTTGTCCCAGCAGTCACGGCCAACATTAACCCCAGTGCGTTCATTCCTATATTACCCAATGACCAAATGCTAAAATCGAAACACAAACTTCAGATCAGCAACATATCAGAATTTTTTAACAACCTTAAGAGGAAGTAGCACATGGTAGTTCCTAGGGTGTGTTACTTTTGTGTTCGTGGTGTCAGTCTTTGTAGGAGGAAGTAGCTACTCTTAGCACATTATTTTCCATAAGGTGTTCAAATGCCAAAATATGTCAAACTTTTTTTTTTTTGCAAACACAGCCTAAAACAAAAGCCCCAAGATTTGTTCTCAGTTTTGGTCCATTTTGGTCTTGGTTTCATCCCAAATAAGCATTTGTTTGTCTTTGACACAATTCATGAACAAAAATTGACATTTTTGTTTAGGTTTTACCACCTGAATCAAACCGTGAAAGTTGAGTCAAATCTCTGAGCTGTTGCCTACACTCGTTTCTAGCTCTCACAGACCCTTCAGCACTAAAGAGCTACTGATCCAGCTTTTTAGATTCCGATACCGATACTGGGGGTTTGAGTATCTGCTGATATCCGATATTAACCGACACCCAGAGACTTTCTTAAAAGTGTCTTTCTCTGAGTCTTTCTCCATTTTAAGATCAATAAGTCTTATATTTTCTTGTCATGTTGTTACAGATAAATTGTCAATTACATCTATGAACAAACTAAAACCATTTAACAAGGATCCCTGGATTTTCCACACTATGCTTGTTACAGGCTGTTACATTAAACAAGTGATCAGATCATTTACAAGTATCTTCATTTATATCAGATATTCTTTAACAGAGCATTTCATGAACTAAAACAAACACTTGGCCGATTTTATTTTATTAGGCGACTTTAGGTATTTCTATCATAGTTCCTGATCCAGCCTTGATTAGTTGCCACTAGCATTGTGCACAAAATGTACACAACACAACTCCAGACAGTTCTCGCGTATCACTTTTCCTCCTCATTTCACCCCGCCCCACTGGTTTGCAACTCTGCCACCCAAATCTGAAACTCGACCCGCCAGGTTTCATTCTACACTCCCCGTTTCCCCGGCATTTGTTGTTGTTCAGGTAGTAAAGGGTAACGGAAGCTATCGGGTAACAAGCTACAGAACCCGACCACGAGCTCGAGGGGCCCTATAAAAGTGACAGGGGCCCCCGCAGTGCCAGGTAATAATTCTCCACGGGATTATCCGGCTTGCATTTCAACTAGCGCGCTATTAAGGGGACATTTTAAGATGAAGTTAGGAGAAAATACATGGTTATTAAATGCAGGAGATTAGGAAAAAGGATATAATGCCTCCAGAAAAAGTTAGGATTTCCTTCCAAGGATAGACAAGGCGCTAAAAGCTAGTCTATTGGTTTAGGACGTAGAACTGTTATGCCAACAGCAAGTCAAATGTAATGATTTGTAATGCCACAAATGCAATAAATATAAGTCTGGGCATCTTCTATTTCAAACAGAATGTAAATTTTCAGAACCAAATTGGACCCAACACGCAACTCTTGAGCAAAACATGTCAACAATTTCAGCCAAAACCAGCAGCAGAATACGTTTTAGACCATATTTTTTTTAATTTTCGGAATTAAAATAGTCGAGCAATGACATTATTTTCAAAGAGGTTTTGATTTATTGCCAGTTTGAATTCAATTCAAGGCTTTTTCACGACATTTAAAGCCTTAGTTTTAGTCATAAACATTAAAAGGAGGAGAATAATAAGGTTTTTAACATCTTCATAAAAAGCATAGGCTGAGCCAAAATCGTCATCCTTTACAAATGATTCTAAAAATTAGACCAACTCTTACGATATGAATGAATCTCGGACCACAGGGGTTTATCTGGTCTGGATGTGAAATGTCCAGACCAAGTCCAAACTTCCCAAAGATTATAATGGACTTCCATTTTGGCTGAATAAACAAAGACACTTTGAGGCGATGCAACTGATTGCAGCAACCCTCTAAAAAAGTCAGCCACTGGCAAATCGAAATAAATATTTAAAGTCTTTGCGTTTTACGACTAAAAACGACATTGTTACTGTATTGTGTGGCCGAGCCTGTCAAAAAAAAAATGAATATGTCACCTTCTGTCATTGACAATACAAGTTCGTCTGTCTAATGTACTTTATATTTTAGATTAAAATCTTCTTGGGCCACACCTCGGCGCCTCGCGACCAGGAAACCCACTTTGGGAACCCCTTTATGGAACAGACTGCTAATTCTCCGTGAATATCTCGCTTGCCTGTAAATTAGTTGGGAGTGGACACATGATTAAGCTCACACAAAAAAGGAAACGATAGCCTACAATTATTGCAAACAATTAGAAAAAACACGAGCCAACTCATTTTAATTGGCCTGTATGGGCTGTATATGCTGAGTAATTAGAACCTAATCAACTAAACGCGGTATGAATTAAATGTCCTTCTACTGACACATTACAGAACATTCATTGCTTTAGCATTACGACCGCTCTGTTGTTAATCTTTGTAAATATGCATGCTTTTGGAAAAACAAAGGCTCTCCGTGAGAAAAAGGAAATCCTTAGCCTTATAATAGCCTGGGCCGAGTGAAACCGAATGTGCGAGGTAGGGTTACAGATAGATAATCCAAAGAACACTACGCCGATTTACCGCCTTTGCAGGTAAATAGCTCCACAGCGGCGGCTAAAGCTACAGCAGCAGCAGGTCACCCACCGGTTTGAGCCTCCCCTCGTTGCCCGCGCGGCTCCAAAATCCACTCAGACACGACCTCAATCCGTGAAAACCCGCTCTGAGAGGGATCTGCCCTCCATATCCGACACGTAACTCCAATTTGTTCTGGATCCGAAAGCGTGCTCCGAGTCCCAGCCCAGCGCCCGCAGCCTCCGTGTGCTTGGTCCGTCTGTGTGAGTGGAAACGCGGAGAGTGGCTACTGCCGCGGCTCTGCGCTGTGTCTCTGTCTGGGAGCCGAGCCAGCGCCCGCCCACTCGCCAACGACACGGCCACGCTATTGGTCAACGAGGAGCGCGTGCTGGCAGGTGATAGGTCGAAGAGGCTGTCGCTCAATTAAGGCGACAATGAGTAAAGATCACCTGTTGCTCGCGCTGTCTGTCGCAGCTCATGTTTTAACCTCTTAACCCCCACCTGAACCGAGCACATTTCTCCAGTTCAGCTTTACTCAAATCTAAAAGCATAGAGCCTAAGACCTACAAAACTGATTGTGACCTTTTTGTTGTGTTGTCGACCCGCCACGTTTTTGTCACATTTTTGAAGCGTTGTCGTCATTTTTTTTTTGTTCCTTTCTTCATCGCCCTTTTCCCTTGTATTGCTTTTACTTGCTTTTTTAGTGATACAGTGTTGTCGCTTCTTTGTGGCTCTTTTTTGTGTGCTTTTTCATCACTTTTTCATTGCGTTTTTTGTCACTTGTTTATTGTGTTTTTGTCGCTCTTTTGTTGTATTTTCATCCTCGTTTTCGTCGCTGTTTTGAGGAAGCTTTTAGATTTGGGAAAATTGAGAAAATGCGCTTGGTTCAGGCGGGGATTAAGAGGTTAATTTGATTTTTTATTGATTTTCATATATTCGTGTTGTCCTTTTTAAGAGCCAGTTAAACTTGTAACTTCACACATTTTGGGAATAACAGTAATAACACAAATGTATTTATTATTATGTTAAATAAAACACTTTTAGGCTAATGTTAAAGGGACTATACAGGGATTAAAAATGTTAAAATGATGTATTTTCCTCCCTCTACATGTTCCAACAATGTCCTAATGTGTAGAATGAGTCCAGACCTGTTCACCACAACTGCCGCTAAAATCCTGCACTGTCACTCAAAAAGGTGTTCATTCGGGTCTGGAGTGCCGTCATGCACTAACTTAACATAGAGACTGCAGTTATGCGTTAGACCTGAGGTGGCAGTAGTGAGTACAAAAATGACCAACTTGCATCTAGTCCCTTTAATGTGGCACTGGCTATCAAGTAGGTGACTGCCTCAAATACACTGCCTGATCAAAATTTTGAAAAGGTCACCACTATGTGCCCAAAAAATGAGATCAGACGACTTGAACATCCTAAATGACCAGGTTATTCCATCAGTGGATTTCTTCTTCCCTGATCATGGGCATATTCCAAGATGACAGTGCCAGGATTCACGGGGCTCACATTGTGAAAGAGTGGTTCAGGATTGTCCCATTGAGAATCTTTGGGGTGTGCTGGAGAAGGCTTGGCAGTGGTCACACTCTCCCATCATCAATACAAGCTGCTGGTGGAAAATGAATGCGACAGTGGATCTTTTGACTTTGCAGAGGCTTATTGAAACGATGCCACCGTGAATGTGCGGGATTCAAAGGTGTCCACTGTGTTTGAACGGTATTTTTTCTTTTGCAGCAACTTTTTTTCTTCTGTTCAGGCAGTGTAATAGAAAAAGTGGGGCTAGGTGAGCAAGAGATAAGATAGGACTTTATAGATCTCACAATAGAGAAATTCACTTGTTACATCAGCTCTTAAGAAAGATTCAGGGAAAATGTGCAATCAAGTAATAGTAACTTTAAAACTTTAAAACTTTAAAAGGACAAAAAAAAAAAAAATTAAAACAGAATAATTTGGTGGGAGATGGCGTGACAGAAATAAATGTTTAAATATTTAAGTCACCAAAACAAAGTCAGGAGCTAAATGGTATATATATATATTTACTTTAATTTTACAATCTAAGTCTATACAATTTTATATTCCCATTAATCAACACGATATTTACATACTATTCTGTGGATTGTTTTAAGAAACATTTAAAAACTTACTTATTTAAGCAATTTTTTACTCCATTTTGATTGTTCGAACTTCTTTGTATGTCATTTGTTTTATTGTATCTCTCTGTAGCACTTTGAGATTTGTGTACAAATGTAAAGTGCGTTACAAATAAAATGCATTATTGTTATTATTATTACTATTCCTATTGGCTCCGGGGCACACACGCTTTAGCTGCATCCTGGCCCTTGTTTATTTGTGCGTTGTCTATCTGTTAAACCTTTGCTTGAAATAAACCTAAATGTCTGGTTCTGATGAAAAAAGAACATGTAGCCAAACTTGCTGATTATGAAATGTGTCTAATCATTTCAGATAAAGACAAAAATGAAGTAACGTAAATGTAAACAGCTGTAAATTGTTAAGGATAAGACAGTGTGTGGAAACATAAGCAATAGGGCTGGGACGATAACTTTTATCGCGATCCAATACACATCACAATACATCAGGCCTGATACAATACAAACTGTATTGCAATACAATATACTCCAATGCACAAAGTATCACATGTATGGTATTCCATTACAACTAACTGTGATAATTATTAATTTAATAGGAAAGCGCCAGTTGAGTTTCCATAATGTATGAAATGTAAAATCAGTCTTGAGCGCAAATGGTAGAAGCGTTGGAAAGGTCTGGCTCTTTTGTTTAAACCAATAACAAAACTATCTTTAAAGTGCATATGAAAGATGCTTTTGTAATTATGATTTAGTTAGATGGATAAGGGGGCCAGGACTCCCATGAAAAAGAGATTCTTAGGACTATCCTGGTGAAATAAAGGTCAGTAAATAAAAATAATAACATCTGTTGTAAGTAATAATCATAGTTTTATTTCAGTGAAGCCGTAATTTAATGAGAAAAGTTGGAAAGGATTTTAAGTTAATGGCACAGAAAGAGGGACAGTTCCATAGAATTCTGACTCATTTCTCATTGATATAACATGGTTGGCATGGCAACAGTTTATTTTTTATTTGTGTCACTTCCTGTCAGTGTCGAATAAGAAAGTGAAACAATAAACGTCGCAAAAAATCTCAAACTGAAGAAAACTGGGTTCAGTTTTTAAAATCTTAAATACAATTGTGTTAACTATGTTTTAGCAAAAAATGTCTAATGTGTCATAAACGTGTTTTGTTTGTTCCTATAACCAAGTTGAATATCAAAAAAAGTATTGCGATACATGGTTTTACGATACATAGTTTGTGATATGATACTCGTATCACAACAAACAAGTATTGCTATATTGCAAAACGATACTTTGGCCCAGCCCTACTAAACGATATTATATGAAGTTAGGCGACCTATTAGAATGAGATAACACTGTAAACGTTTTATTTGTGAGATCTATAGGCTACATTATATTGAACTTCAATCTTCAGTGAATGGAAGCCACGTTTAGATGAAACTGTTCTCTACAAACATCAGCCACTGTATTCAAACAAACAATAATCCCATGTAAAGCTTTAGAAAACTGCATCAAATCAATTAGGTTTAGGTGTACGACTTGGACGTAAACGACTGAACCAGAGGCGCCATTCATCTAGGGCTGGGCAATTAATCGAATTTTAATCTAATCGTGATTTTAATAAAGGTCGATCACGATAATCGCGTGGTGCGTTATAATCGAGGAGAATTGGCCAGTCCTGTCGCATTCTAGAAACAAATATGGACGGCGCAGTGCTGCAGTGCCTGTCAGGTCAATCCCAGGGAACAAACAAACAAAACAGGAAGCACAGGAGCATGGGATGAAGAGTTTAAACCTTCTAAGAGGAAAACTATCGATCGCTATTTGGACCATGTGGATTTGTTTTGAAGCTGCAGCGGTGGATTAGCTGGACTTCTAACGGTGAATTGTAAGTTTGATCGTCTTTTTTACTAATAAATGTGCGGTTTACTCATTTCTTTATGTACATATTAAGTTGTTAGCGCTTCACTCTGTGACGTCGTGGCTTTTTGCGTCTCCTTTGCAGATGTTTGTGTGTTGCTTAGCCAGGTGAAGGTGTGACATGGGGAGGCTGTACTGTGACGCTAGAAGTGTGGAGTTTGTTTTTGCCGATGAGTTAGCTGCAGTTTTCAGTTTGGCTGCAGCATCTGTTTACATGCTCGTCCAGGAAAGACCACATTTATTGTTTTTCTCTTTTAAACAAAAAAATCTAATCGAAAATCGAGATCGATCAATATGGGGAAAATAATCGAGATTATTTTTATTCCATAATCGCCCAGCCCTACATTCATCCAAACATAAACATGCTGTCTAAAGGCACAAAGTAAACTGTCAGGTCAATAGTGGAGAGTTGCATCAGACTCACCGTAGCTGCAGCTGGATTAGTCGGCGTGTCCTCCCTTTCTCTCTGTCTAAACCAAACTGAAATGTGTGTGTGTGTGTGTTATAGACAAGAGCTGTGTCCACCCTCGGCCCTGACAGGCCCCGCCTCTTTGTTTTTCTTCAAATCCATTGGCCACCACACGGGAAGCAGCCTCCCCCCCAAGCCCCTCCCACGCCCTCGGCCCAAACGCACCACTCTATTCCTCCCTGACAGATAACAACCCTTAACTGCCTCTTATGCAATCTACAAACTCTGCTGTTCCCAGAAGGAGCCCACTCTCTAGGAGGAAATTGCAAAAGATACAGTAAAAGTGTGTGATTCAAAGGTTAGTCAGAATTTGGTTTAAAAATGCGTGGGTCAGGTCAGGATACGATTAAGTTGGAAAATGTGTGGGCCTGCTACTATGAAACAACATTGTATGATGTGTAAGATGCGTCATGATTTTTTTTGTTTTGTTGTGATTTTTTGCCTGAAGGCAGCTGTCTTATCCATGAGAATAGGGCGAGTCGGTGTTTGCAAATAAGTTACGCTGTAAATCTCAGAATCAGAATTGGTTTTATTGCCATTGTTAGTGAGCAGGTTCACAAACTAGGAATTTTCTTCAGAGCAATCGTGACATGAAACATAAAACATATAACATAAAATTGAGATAAACAATAAACTAAAAACTATAAGGGCCTGGATAAAGTAGATTGAAAATAAAATGATAAAAAAACAATTTGACACAGAACAACATGGTGAATGTACAGATGTGCAGGTGCATTAAGTGTTAGCAGCAGATCTGAGTGTGGACATACCACATAGTGAATTAGAGCAGTGCAAATGGAACAGGTTATTACGTTCATGAGTCTGATGGTGGAGGGGGAGGGAGGTTTGGGTTTGAGTGGACCATAGCCTCCTGTCCGAGGGGAGAGGGGTGAATAGTCTGTGTCCAGGGTGAGAAGGGTCAGCTGTGATTCGACCCACATGCCTCCGGGTCCTGGAGGTGAACAGGTCCTGGAGAGATGGGAGCTCACAGCCAATCACCTTCTCAGCAGCACGCACAATGCGCTGCAGTCGATGCTTGTCCCGGGCTGTGGCGCCGGGGAACCACATGGTGATGGAGGAGGTGAGCATGGACTCGATGATGGCCGTGTAGAACTGCACCAGCATCTTGGTGGGCAGCATAAGTTTGGCTCCCATTTGAGGTCCTGGGTGATGGTGGTGCCCAGGAAACGGAAGGAGTCCACGATGGTGATGGGGGTGGGAGAGTCTGTCAGGGCGAGGGGGACGGTGGGGCTGTGACTTTCCTGAAGTCCACGATCATCTCCACTGTCTTCTGGGCGTTCAGCTCCAGGTTGCTGTGGCTGCACCAGGACACCAGCCGGTCCACCTCTCTCCTGTAGGCGGACTCTGGCGCATACGCTTTGCGCTGGTGTAATCATGCAACCATATATGTGAAAAAAACTTGATATCCGTGCGTATTTGACCTTGTAGTGACCCAGTGGCTGTATGAGTGGTCAGCATGACGCCTTTACTTTCCATCACAGTGGTCTCCAGGACGCTCCAGGATCACTTGTTTGGAAGGTTTTCACTGCTGACGGAGCCTCTCACCAGAAAACCTACAAATATTTTGTTTTCATAATATGGATCATTGTTTTTACAATTCTTTTCTTTTCATGGCACTTTCATAATTAGAATTAGGATGTAAGAAATGCATGAAAAGTCTGGGAAAAGTTTTGACCACAACCTACAATTTGAAATTTTAGCGCTCCCTGTTGCAATGTCAAATCAGGTATAGGTCCTTTAAGTATTCAAAGTAGAATGTAAAAAAAAGATCAGTTTAAGTAAGTCTTAATAAAAATAACTCAAATTCCCCACTGTACGGCAACACGACGAGGACAAACCTTCTTCCTTGGGTGACATTTGACAGTACATCTGCACCGCAAAGTGTGCTTTATTAGGCTTTTCAAATGAACCAAATACACGAACAAATCGACTTTTACTTTGGAACCTTTAGAGAAATGTAAGGTAGGGCTGGACGATATTCACAAAAATGAATAACTCAGTATTTGTGGGAGCTTTCTCGATAGCGATGATGAAGCGACCATGCAAACCATCAGAAATATGTAAAAATGTGCTGGCAAACGTAGCAAAAAAACAACATAATTGTCCTTTACAGTCTACAAAAAGGCAAAAGTCCTTGCATATCTTCCAAACAGTAATGTTGTAGCAATCTTTTAGACCCAGTGGCTCCACCTCTAGTAGAAAGTATAATATTTATTCTTTCAAATGTAGTGGAGTAACAAGATCTTAACACAAATACTACTCAGGTAAACTGGCTCTTTTCCATCTGCCATATTCTAAGCGCCAAAGTCTATCCATTCAATAAACTCCTCATTGCACCCATTTGTCTGTGTCTCGTCGAAAACTAAAAGTAGCCCGACACAAAGTTAATTAGCTCCACTTCCCCTTTGTAAAAACCTCCTGCGCTTTGATGCCGACAGCAGTGGGTCCACATAATGAAACATATAAACCCGCTCGTGTGTTTTTTCATTGTTTTTCTGACATGTTTTGTGCTCTTTGAAGACGCGGCTCGAGCTCGTATCTCCCTCCGACCCCCCGCTGTGAGATTGTACATGAAAAGACTCCACATTAAAACCCATAAAGCCACGGAACGCAGAGCATGAGCCCACGCCATTCTCCGCCGGCGCAGACAAAAGAACAACTGCCTCGTCACACATGCGCCACTTTAATGATGGTGTCCAAGTGTGGAGATATTTCAGGATATGGATTTGATTTGTTTATTAGCAAATCATCTTCACAATTAGGTGTTTAATTATCGCACTGATTCAGCATTTCTCCATAGAGATAAGGAAATTGTAACTTCAAGGCCCATTTACTCAAAATGCTTTTTTCTCACATTGTTTTGCGACAACATCTTCACATAAGTAGCACCTACAGACACCACATTTTCCTGTCTTACACTTACATGTTACTTTTTCAATATTTAATTCCTGCCTGATTTATTAAAGGGGCTGTGTGGAGTTTAGCAGTTGCCCCCTCAGGCCAAACGCGTAACTGCAGCCTCGATGATAAGCTCGTGCATGAGGCGCTCAGGCTTTACGAGCACCAGAAATAACAGTCCCGTCCTGGTCAATTTACAGATTTGCAGGCGTGACTTCAACTGAGGTAAGAAACGTTACTGTTTTGTAAGATATTTAGACCAAATCAGTTTGAGTGAATGTTTTCCAAGATGCGATACTTGAGCAAATGCAGCAAAGTGAATCGAGTGAAGAAGCCAAGTAATACATATAAACGAATAATTGACATTTGAAGGAGGAAAAAACAACAACTCGTATACTTTGTATGCATAAACGCAGACCTAATTGTAATAATAAAATATTTCCACCGTAACTCGTAAACTATATTGTAAACGGCACATGTTCACTTTTTGTAGTCGTTTCACTGCTTATAAATCCGTGAACAGTCATGCTTATTTTGCGGCCAAGAAAAGCTAACATTAGCTGCATTATTTTTGCCATTGTAAATACAGCACCATTACCACTGTTACTACTCAAATGGTTTGTAGGTACAGCACAATTACTGTTATTACTGACACTACTAGTCTGCTACTAATACTACACAACTTCTCTTTAGGTATAAGACTATTAGATCAACTATTTTGGTAACTTCCAAATATGATTATTTTATGGCTTGTTTCAGTGAAGTTTGTACAACAGTCGGACACCGTTGTTTTGAAGCATCAACAATACTTTTCCCCCAGGTATTTAGTAATAATTTCTTACCTTTCAAGCAAAAATAAGCTGCGGGTCTTTTGAGAGATTCTCTCAACATTTTCCGATGTTTACTCTGGTTCTTTGCCTACGCCGATCAGACTCCACTTTCACCTTTTTTGTCACACTCGAATAAACTCTTTGTTTCTTTTCGTTATTTGGGGTCTGGGCTGGAGTTTCGATGGTGCTTGAAACCGGTCTCTTATTCTCCGCTAAATCCATCCTTCTGAAGTTACCACTCGCGCTGCAGCGTCAGTATAGAGGAGATACAGCTAACGCTACAGCTGAGCGTGAACGCGCATGACGTTATTACGCATTACGCTGTTTGCTTGTTCGACCCGAGCATAAACTATTTAAGTGACTTTACAGGCATATAGAGGCAATTGCAGTGAAAAGGCCAGGGCTCATTCTACTCACCAGGGCATTGCTGGAGCATGTATGAGAAAGAAATTTTAAATTTGTATACATTTATTTGTGGTTAAACTTATGTATAGTGGTCATACCGCCTTTGCTCTGCCCAATCCCGTCAGATCTTGGAAGCTAAGCAGGGAAGGGCCTGGTTAGTACTTGGATGGGAGACCGTTTGGTAACACCAGGAAGCCTAGCGAATGTAATGAGTGAGTGAGTGGTTGGTGGTGGTCGGAGGGGCCGATGGCGCAGACTGGTTGCCTTGCTTCCGTCAATCTACCCCAGGGCAGCTGTAGCTACAATAGTAGCTTACCACCACCAAGTATGGAGTGAATGAATAATCAGCTGTGAAGCGCTTTGGGTGTCTTGAAAAGCGCTATACAAATCCAAGAGATTACTATTATTATTATAGTCCCTTTAAGTTTTGAAACCCAAAAAACAAAGATCCCAAATTCCAACTATCTATTTTCTTCCGCCGGGCCATTGAGGCGGCAGTCTGAGCAGAATTGCCCAGACTTCCCAGACTTCCAGAAATGCACACCTCTTCCAGATGTTCTGGGAGGACCCCGAGGCAACACCGGGCCAGCTCAGAGACATAAACCGTTGTTCCATATAGCGCGGATCTAACACACACACCACGATCTAGGTGCACGTATCGACTCTACCCAGCACACACTTCTATTTCCACCACACACACACCCGCATTTGTTGTAGGCTGCGCCCCACAGAGCTCTACAGAACGTCCTTAAAAGTTTTGTAAGCTGTGATGAGAACAAATGCTGCCTTCTGGTGGGGGTTATGGAATCATTCAGAGGTATCAAGACTAATAAAACAGAAAATAAACCACTAAAACATGAACTATGAAGGTAAGCTACATGCAAATGTTATGCTAACACCAGCTAAAGCTGCGCTAACAGCAGCTAAATGCTAATAACGGTAAAATCCCCTTATAGCACAGCGGTATGATGTTGTGAAATATTAAATCCGTATGACCTGCGTATCAATAGTGAGGGCTGTCCACTCTCCCGTTTGCCAATCAGAGGCCAGCAGTCTGTTCACGTCACATCGGTATGATTCAGTGCTTTGGCCTCAGAGATCGGTCCCAAAACTTATACCTAGTCAGATTGACCAGGCATTTGGCTGAGTCCTGGGTCTGAGCCTCCTCCTATGCCTGGAACACCTGCTGAGGGAGGCGACCAGGAAGCATCCGGAACAGATGCCCTAGCCACCTCAGCTGCTCCTTTCGACGTGAAGGAGCAGTGACTTTACTCCGAGCTCCTCCCGGGTAACTGAGCTCTTCACCCGATCTCGAAGGGTGCGCCCAGCCACCCTGCGAAGGAAACTCATTTCGATCATATCCGCGATCTTGTCCTTTCGGTCATTACCCAGATCTCATGACCATAGGTGAGGGTGGGAACGTAGATCAATCGGTAAATCGAGAGCTTTGCCCCCTGACTCAGCTCCCTCTTCACCACAACAGTCCGATACAGCGACCGCATCACTGCTGACACTGCACCGATCCGTCTATCGATCTCACGCTCCATCCGTCCCTCACTCATGAACAAGACCCCGAGATACTTGAACTCCTCCACTTGAAGGAAGGACTCCCCACCAACCTGAAGAGGGGAAGCCACCTTTTTCCGATGGAGAACCATGGCCTCAGATTTGGAGGTGCTGATCCTCATCCCGGCTGCTTCACACTGGGCAGCAAACCGCCCCAGTGCGCGCTGAAGGTCCTGATTTGATGAAGCCAACAGAACAACAGAACCCTCCCAAATTCCCTTTGAACAAATCTTTGTTATTAATGTCAATTAAAAAAATCATAAAGTTAAACTTGGTTCTATTCATTATATATATTTTACATAAATACATATAGGCAATATTTTTTGCATAAAATGCCTTAATTCCAGTGGTGGTCAAAGTACTTGATTTCATTACTGGGGTAAAAGTACAGATACTAGTGGTCAAATATTAGGATAGAAGCCCAGTGGCTCAGTCAAATTATGACTTAAGTTAAAGTACTGAAGTGTTTGCTGCAGAAAGAGTTCAAAAAAAGTATCAATTTCTTTTAAGTTGTATGAAAAATACCTTTGCGTTGTTAAAAACACATAAATGATGCAACAGGACAGGGACAAACCTTCTTCCCTGTTGTGAGTCAATGGCATTTGACAGTACATCTTCACAGCGCCACCTACTGTTTTGGAGTGTGCACTTTAAGGCTTATTAAAATAAAAGACACGGTCAAATGTACTTTTTAAAAGAAATAGAAGAAAGCAACATTTACTCTGTTACTCTGTTTATGTCTATATGAAAATGTGCAATACATACAGCTAAAGTTTAAAATAAATAAAATTTCTATATTTAAATGTTTTCTCTATTCAAAAATTGACTTCAGAGAAATATGTAACTGTAATTTTAGGTTTTGTGATCATTTGCGGGTTTGATTTCTGTGTGCATTGTCCTGTTGTCGTGTATAACTAATTCAGACATACTGTAGATTCACACAGTGCATGGCCTTTATATTTAGCCAAACATGACAGTAATGTGTATTTCAAACACGCGCAAGCTCTACATGCCGACAGCGGAGATGGGGAGTGGAATGAGCAGCTGTCCCCGGGCCAGAGGGACTCGCCCAGGCCTCCGCGGTTCACGCCCAGGGCAGGAACAGAAACACGGCAATTATTTTTCATTACTGGGAATGACACGTTTCACTTACAATGGAATACAGTATGTTGGTGGTGTTCAAACGGTGTGGTACTTAATTTCTTCAGATGGTACTGACTTTTGTCATTTTGATTGGAGATATTTTCATGTACGCTTTAGTTACGCATTTAAGTTATGTGTGTTTTGGTTTAGACATGATTTATACCCAGTTTAGACATTATTTAGTCCAATTTAGCCTATTTTTAAACCTGTTTTTGGAACTGTTTTAGTCCTGAATTGACGTTGATCTGCTGGTTGTACTTGGAAGGACAAATCAAAAGGTATTGAACAGGATATCACCAAAACATATCGTATCGCAATATTAGGTGATGCAATATCCGTATTGCAATAAACCACGATATATCGCAAAATCACTTAAGTCTTCATCTGACTGAGATCCACACTCAGCCAAAACATTTTTTAAGTCTGAGATTTTACTTTTAACAGAGGGAAAACTTTGGAGCTTCAGAGCTGCTTCATTCTGTTTGAACAGTGATCTCTTGTGGACAAACTTCTCTATTGCGACTTCCTATGAACATGATTGAAACCCCCACACAATCTAATCAATGTGTGCAGTAGAAGTTTCAAACAGGCGTGTGGCGTTTGATTATTTGCACATTAAAAAAACTATATTGATGTTTCAATAATCAGATCAATCATAGACCAATAAATAAAAGTCATGTTCTTTGTAACTTGGTTCTGTTCCACGGAGTTCCAGTGGGCGGGGCCGACTCTGCCGCTCTGTGCGATCTTTTTCTTTACGTTTCCCACGGCCAGACGTAGAAAGCCTGCACCATATGAACCCGGTTAAAAGAGAAAAGCAGAACATTTACTTATTTATCACTTATGGTTTACATCATCAAAGAATGGACCAGAAAACATCTGTGGTTTAGCACCGCTCAAAGCTGTCCAAGGTAACACACTGAAACGCCAGTGAGCCGCTTTGACTCACTGATTTCTGAGGCATTGACACTTTAGTCACGTGACCAGCTGCTTCACGCAATCTGCCTCAGGAGAAGCAAAACAAGCTTCGAGCGTAGGCTGTGTATTGTACATGTATTTAGTGGTAGGGGAGACCGGAGCGAACATACAAACTCCGCACAGAAAGGCCCCGTCTGGGGATCGAACCTTTGACATTCTATCTGTGAAGCACGAACGCTAACGAACAAAGACATGGTTGAGAACATTTAATAAACGAACACTGCAAGAAATGATATATTGATGAGTTAAACTAGTGGAATTAAGAACAGCTGACCTACATTTGTCTAATTCCATCCATCCATCCATTTTCTTCCACTTGTCCGTTGCCGGGTCGTGGGGGCAGCTGTTGGAGCTGCACCAGCCCCTATGGCTCCTCCTGCAGGTGGTGGGTCCACAGAAGGACGGCCTCATGGTTCTAACCGGGCCTGTTGGTCTCTCATAAGGGGCTTCTGATCCACTCTTCGTCTGACCCGTCACCTAGGACATTTTTGCCATGGGAGACCCTACCAGGGGCACGAAGCCCCCGACAACAGAGCTCCAGGATCATTCAGGTCAAACCCCTCCACCACGTTAAGGTGGCGGTTCCAGGAGGGGTTGTGTAATTCTTACCATGTAAAAAAACCTGCAAGTGAAAAAATATATATTTTGCTTGTTTCAACTAAGGTTAGATTTACTGTCAAATTTCTGAAGTGCAATAACATAATTGATCTCATCTTAGGGCAAAAATACTTATTTCATTGGCACATACTGTACAAAAACGTAGCCCATCTTTAGATTCCGGACCACCTAGTTCCGGACCAACTGAACAATCAGGTGCTCTGTTTTTTTCCCCCTACATCTAATACATGTACAATAGGCTTCACTCAAAAAGGGATTCTGACATGGGATTTATAAAGGTCAAATACTAAAGTGTGTGAATACTGGCCTCATCAGTAAGCGCGCTCTCCCCGCTCTAAATCAATATCCATCCATTTGCTCCATTCGAATATGCTTCTAAACACCTTCCACAGAAACAAAAAAGGATTTCTGGGGGAAGCCAAATCGTGTCTTTTTATCCCATGTTGAATGGCAAAACTGTTTGTTTGTGAAAGTCTAACTCTCTGTCAATTAAATGGACCAATCAGCAGTGAGACGATAGACTTTTGAGCTTTTGAAATGGGTTCAATTGCTATGAACTCTGTGTTTGACACACACACATGGCCACAAATCCTTAGGTTTCAAGTAACAAAAAGCTGCTTTGGGCACTGGTGAAAAACTGGGACAAATCAATGATTCAGTGGAAATCTACGGGGACATGGGGCAGAGGGCTCAATATTGGGACTGTCCCAGGTAAACTGGGACGTTTGGTTGCCCAGACATTGTCAGACATTGCAAATTCTGAACAATCCAGATGTTTTCAGCTTTCAACGCCTCGACCACATTTAGGAGATGTCAAATCCTAGAAATCATTAATCAATCTACAGGCCTTTGGAGATTTTACTTTCGATACAAATTAGCGAATAAATGTGGCCTCTGAGCTAAATGCTAACTCAAACTCAGTTACGTTTTTGCTTTTTATGGGGTCGGATTAGGGCTGGGAGATAAATCGAATTAATAAAATGAATTCATGCTTTTAAAAACAGACGATGTGGAAAAAGGCTAAATCGTAAAATCGTGTCCGCCGCTCCATGTCCCCCCTCACATGCGCCGTGTTGCCAGTTTAGCAGCGTGTTCAACCGCTCCGTAGCGACTGTTTTCTGAAATGTCACCCAAAGAGAACCCAGAGACTTTCTGACGATCTCTGCTGCTTTACAAAGGCGTTGTGTTTTCGGAGTGCGCAATAGAGTTTTCTTCTGCTAAAACTGAGTTTCCCCCAATCTGATCCTCTTCTTTCTCTCACCCTGATGCTCTGAGCGGAGGCACAGCAGCAGCTTAACTCCGCCCCTTTCCCCTTGAGTCTCCATGGAGACGGTTGTCAATCACAGCAGAGGCATGAGGATGAGAAAATTAAAATGCTTTTGAAAACTCCATGGCTTATTTAGAAGTTTTACTTTTGAGAGCAGACAAGGAATATTTAAAAGAGAAATACAATTTTCTAATGGGCCTAATTGTGGGCTATATTATGAATCTAAATATTAATGGTCTGGACTCTGAACAGTTGTCTTATTGTGAAAGATCAGTAGACCTTTTAAAAAAAAATCCAATAAAATCAATTAAAATCGTAATCGTCCAAACTGAGTAACAAAATCGAGATTTTCATTTTTGGCCATATCGCCCAGCCCTAGGTCGGATACACGAAAACATCATCTTCCAAAATGTTAATGTTAAAGAAACCACAGAAATTAAAGCCGCAAGCGGCGATGTAGGCCCTCGCCCCTGGCGCAGCCCCCTTGCGACCGCCCCCCCTTGCTACCGCCCCTACTCTCGCCCAAACCTGCTCTCCCCTCAGCCTCACACACAACCTGTGTGCTCTCTGCTAACTCTTGCTCTGGCCCACTCTCGCCTTGCCTTCGTCACACCTTAGTCTTGCCCCAGGTATCTATGATGCCAGCCCACGTGCATTAGGCCCCGGCCTAATGCCCCTCCATTTTCTCCATTGTTTTCGACATTTTCCCCCAGTTCTTCCTCTATTGTTTTCCTACTGTCCCCCCATGTCTTTCTGTGTAGTTGTGCATATTTCTAAACTGTTCTTTCTTCGTTTTTAATAATTGGGACCATAGGCGCTGATTTATGTTCTTCCCAGTAGATGCCCAGTCCAAACCAAAAAAAGAAAAAAAAAACCTGGTTGAGTTTGAACCAGCAACCTCCTGCACCAAAGACCAGCAAACTATCTCTGAGCTATAACTCTGTGTAATGGTGTGCCTAATGTGGGCTACTACTATTATCTAAATGACCAGGGCGAAATTAGATCCCACCATGCCACTGGAGGAGAGAGGTCATTTCAGGTCACTTTCCCCCACCCCCCTCCATTTCTTGATTGTTTTCGACACCCTCCCCAGTTTTGCCTCAAGTGTTTTCCTAGTGTCCCCACATTTCTTTCTGTGTAGTTCCACATATTTTGAAACTGTTCTTTCCTCGTTATTAATGAGGATTTAATAAAATATTAATTAAAAAAAAGAAAAACAAAAAAGTCATGGTTGGGTTTGAACTGGCAATCTAATGAATGCAAACCCTGCACTCTATAAACAGAGCTAGACAAGCACAGATACTTTAACAACCGAACTGACAAATATCTTATGAAACGCCTTGTGCTCATGTAGTCCAGGCTCGGACAATGTGTGGGTCATTTCCCCGTTTTTAGTGAGGGTGGGGCCATAGGTGCCGATTCAGGTTCTTCCCAGTAGGTACTGAGTCACAAATAAAAAGAAAAAAAAAAAGAAGTCACTGTGGGGTTTGAACCGGCAATCTAATGGATGGGAACCCTGCACTGTACTAACGGAGCTATACAAGCTTAAGCAACAACACTGCGGATTTTATATTAATCTTATGAAACAGTTACACTTGTGTGTTCACAGAAAACGAAATTACAGTTCAGGCAATATTTATTGAAACATTTTGTAATTAGGGCTAATTCCCTGGGCGCCCAAAGATCTGAGAAGGTGCTCCAGCCCCACAAAAGTCTCGATAGATGACGGAATATTTTGGTGACACCAAAATAGTACGAGGAATACACGGGAGACGGACAGGAAACAGCCTATCTGAACTTCCTGTGATTGTACTTTCCAAAAAAACTGATTTTGGAGCCAAAAACGTTCAAATTAAAGCTTCTTCCTGTAACAGAGGGGTAGTAAAACTATGTAGGAGTCTAAAAGTGTGGCTTTTGTGAATAAAGGGGGAATTTGGGAAAAATGGACGATTTTCAGGAGAAACTCTGACAGAGGCCATCATGCTGCCAGAATAGGAACTCTGGCTATTTTCACAGAGGATGGGCGGGCCACTTACAAGCCACTTAAAAGCCATCTTAAGCCAGCAGGTGGCGCTGTTCGGCCACTTTGCTGAGGCATAATTTTGCAAGGGTATAATAAGTGGAGTGGTTGCCTTGACCCCCACATATTATACATCTTCGGAAAGCTCTGAGTGAGGCGCATGTGATTGACAGATGTCTAGATGCGCTGTGCCAAGTATGATTTGATTTAGCTGAAAAACCAGGGACTAGTTCGTTAAAACATAAGTTGAGTCCAGCCGGTTTTCCAATTGCAAGTCAAAATGGCCGACTCCCTGTGCGTCCGGGCGTGGCGCTCCAATGGAGTTTTTGGTTTGTCCTGATGTGCCCTTTCACTGTACCCAAGGATTTGGGCCTACGCCCAAAAACGCATGTTCTTTTTGAATGGGGGTCAATTTTGAGGGGGCGCTGTGGAGCCATTTTGTTTTGGGCGTGTGCATGTCGCCCACTGACATGCAATTTTCGCCGACTCTGATCACTGTGCCAATTTCTGCGTGTACTTTTGCACGGGAAGGCACTGAAAAACAGGATCTTAGAGGGCGAATAATAATAATAATAATAATAATAATAATAATAATAATAACAAGAAACCGGGGGAGAACAATAGTCCCTTACCAGGACTTCGTCCTGGCTCGGGCCTAAATATACAAATGCCAACACAACGGACATGCCATACTTGAATACAGGTAAGCGAACGGCGTTCATGTCATTTCTACGGTGCCTTCTGCCAGGACCTGGTGAGTTTCTCCTCCATGCGCTCCATAAAGGCGCTGTACGCTCCCCTTCTGCGCCTGTGTCTCTGGAGGAAAAACAAACGTCAGCAGGAGAAGTTAGCTTTCAAACACTCCTTCATGACTCGCTAGATTCTGGCGTGTGGCGAGGAGGGCGCACTGACTGTGTAGGATGCAGACTTTGGAGGCCAGGGACCGAGCGGGAGCAGCAGGCGAGGGTCCCACTGGGGCTCGGCGGGTCTGAACGTGTCCATCTGCGATCTGCTCTCCCTGACGACACTCGTGTGCGATGGGTTTTGAACTATGGTCAATTAAAAAGTCATCATTTAAGGTTTTTGTTTAAAGAGAAACAAAGACAGACTATGGAATGACTTCACAATATCATAAAGAGTATATAATAAGTCTATGGTTGCAACTGTAGCAAATGTAAAATGCAGTAAAATGCAGTTTTCAACTTGGTTTTTGGCTATTTCCTGTCTTTACTTGGGCTATTCTCATGAAACTTGAAACTGGTGCAAAGTTTAACCTATTAACCCCCACCTTAACTGAGTTTCTCCAGTTATTATCCAGGCATAACCCTAATCTAAAAGGTTCTTGAAAGAAAGCGTTGAAATAGCGACCAACCCAAGATAAAAACGGGATGAAAAAGAAACAAAAAGAAACACAAGCGTGTAAAAAAACCAAAAAAACAAAGGTGGCGACAACGCTGCAACAACGCATGGTAACACAACAAGGAAAAATCTTACATCAGTTTTGTAGGTCTTAGCTTTCAAATGAGGCGTTACACTGGCTTGTATAGGCTGTAAGAAGCTTTTAGATTTGCGTACAGGAGAAAATGTGCTGCATTAAAGTGAGGGTTAAGAGGTTAATGTCTTCTCTGCAGCAAAAATGAGAAGAATTTTCTCCTAATGGTGTCTCAAAGTGGTGACAGTATTTAAAAACAGGTGCAAGATGTCGGTCAGTAGAAAGGACTTTCAGCCAAAAGATGAATAAATAAAGCGTAGGAGAAATGAAAAACAATGTACAAGTTGTTGGTCAAAGGCTACTGGTTAAATTTCACTGGTAATGTCGTGTTGTCCTATGTTTAAGGTTTTCACTCTCCAACCTTCAATGACTTGTCCAAAAGCTGCATTGTTCAAGCGGGGCCACCTTTTGCATGTTTGTGTTGTTTCGTACTCACTGGTGTCCAGAGCCTTCAGTCTGAGCTTGAGGTCGCCTGGATCTTTGTCAGATCTGGTGATGAAGTCTGGAACGTCTTCATCCAGCTGCGCGAGAGTGGAGGAAGGAATTACAGATTAGACCAATGGCGCCATCTGGTGGACCGTATACTCCAACCAAAGGAAATGAAATGTTTCATGAGCACTTTGTTGTTTTTGAGATTTCTTTTCCATTCCAGGTCACTTTTGAGCGAAAGGATGAGTAATTTTGTGGTCTTTTGTATTTGTAAACTTTATTTCTTTGAGCCAACCTTCCACCATTTTATTTTTGTTGTTGCTGCGCCTGGGGTAGTGATGTAGCGTCCATGATGGAATCATCTTGTTGAAGTGAATGATTTGAATCGGATCTCATTTTTGAGAAGAGCCCCATCTTTTTCTGTATGTTTGTTGCATGGAATTTTGCACAAATTTAACTGAGCAAACTCTGGGAAGATGCCACGAGTGAAAGGTTTTTGCATAATAAGCTACTTGGTAAGGAAGGTGTTTGAGAGAATACTCCTCCTGAACAAACAGCTTTCAGACAATAAGTTTTCCTGATGAAAAAAAGAGAGCCATTAACCATTTCAAATGAATGGGTACCAGGGATTTGGCTCCTAAATAGAGCCTTAAATCCCATCACCACTTCAAGATCCATGGCCAAGTCAGGAGTATCTACAGTAGCTGGAGCGTTGGTCCATCATGGATGTTAGCGCTGGTGCTTCACAACAAGAAGGTCCCAGGTTCGATTCCCGGCCAGTGGGGGTCTTTCAGCTTGGGGTTTGTATGTTCTCCCCGTATCTGCGTAGGTGGCCCCTGGGTACCAGTGATGTGAAGTTAATGACCGAGCGGCTCTTTAATAATATGGACCGTTCCAACCGGATCTTATTTGTGAAAAGAACCGTATCTTTTTTTTCAGTCAATTTGACCCAGAACTCCCCTGAACGAACACAAGAATCAGCCCAACCACGGAGCAGGCCACACAAGTGAAAGCTTTTTGCTCTAAAGTCAAAGCTAAATGCACTAACATTGATTTGTCAGACAGTTACAGCCTCTTTGTATTAGCTTTGATTCGCAAACACATTTTTCAAAGCGTAAATATCAGTCCCATTGTAGTTTTTTGAAAAAAATTGCTTTTTATTGACGGCGTCTTAGATATTGTAATTTATCTGGCTGGTGTTATTTTAATTGTATATTAAAAAGAGCCAGAGTTTTGAACGGCTCTTTGAAATGATTGAATCCCAAAGACTCTGCTCCCAGTAAAGAGCCGTATATCCCATTCCTGCTGGGCACTTCGGTTTCCTCGACCACTAAAAACATGTACAATAGGCCAGAATGGGTAGTAACTGAATACATGTATTTAGAATACTAGTTTTGAACATACTGGACAAGCCCCGGGATGTTAACATGCACAAGGGGCGCAACATCCACAAGAGGCACAACATTTACAAGAGTTTGCTGTCTAAACACTCACGGGTCTAAAGTCGTATGGTTTTGGATTTTTGTAGCGCTCCGCTGGATACTTCCCTGTCTTCACAAACTGTAATTCTTCCTCCAGCCCACCAGGGGGTCTGTGGAACGCCCTGAACTCTGCCGTCTCCATCTTTCTCCTCTCCTTCTCCGGTGAAATTTTGGGAAACGTCACTCTCTTCTCCTCAGCGGGCGGCCGTAGCGACACTCTGGACTTCTTGTCGCGAGGTTCACGTGCGCTCCTGTACAGTTTCACGGAAAAATCTGGCGCTTTGACGCTCCAAATGTCACCTCGGATGTCGGGACCTTCGGAATTTTGGAACTTCGGGAGAGAAAAGCATCTGCGCCTTTCGTATGGAAGACTCTGCCGGGTTGAAAACTGAAATTTATCCTCAAACAAAAAGCTTGATGACATGTCAAAAAAAAGTGTAGTGAAATTGTGTAGAGATGGTCTAGGGGTTAAAGCTGCATATGCAGATCAGCGTCATGAGAGCAACTCCCGGCTCTGACAAAATTCCTTAATCATCACAAGTCACATTGCTCTGTCCAATAAGGCCGACGAGGAAAGAGCACATCTTCACACGTTAAATGGTTTCCTTTAAAAGATGGGAGCCTGAGCACGCACACTTCTTGTAAAATAAAAACACTGCCTGGAAACCCACCAGTCTCGGCCGATATCAATAGTTCACACAATAGCGTGAACAGTAAACATCCAACTGCAGCCCGGCAACAGCGCGGACAATGCACCTTCTGTAAAACCCTGCTATGTGACAAACAATGACGTGGCAAAGTCTTGGGTTGGTCTATTCTGCAGTTCCTTTATTCATCAAGCCGCTTTACTCGGATCACATGTCAGCTCGGTGGAGGGTCAATTTTCTTCATGGTCTAAAGACCAAGGGCCGGACCCTCCAATCACAGGCTGAAGAAAATGCCAGTGTTGTACATCATTATGGGCTGAATGGTTGCTCTGCTATAGAATTGACAGTATTTTGCATATTGCATATTTGTAAAATTAGGGAAGGGAAGTGATAAGTTTATACTGATATCAGTGCCATTGATAAATTCTCTTATCGATCCGATTCTCTGATCAATTTAAAATAATAAAAAAATAGGCTAAGTATAGATTTTATAATATGTTCATGCTTCTATGTGCAAGCTTTTATTTAAACAGAGGGATAATCCCATTTTGACATAAACGTCCTATCATACAAAGCATTTAAAAAAGCTATTTTAAAATGGTTATTAAAATAAGGTGATATTATAATTTATTTATTATTTTATTTGGTCGGGACAGTGCATGTTAATGAACACACATGGGTCTCATGCATGTAAACAAGCCAAACCGGATTGTAGCCTTGGGCTAATTTGCATCCGTCGTCCCCCATGCGCACTCTCAAACACACTCACATTCATCCTGGCCTATTGTACATATTTTTAGTGGTAGGGGAAACCGGAGTACCCGGAGGAAACCTACGCAGACACGGGGAGAACATGTAAACTCCACACAGAAAGGCCCCGTCCAGGTGGGAATCGAACCAGGGACCTTCTAGCTGTGAAGCACGAGCGCTAACCGCTGTACTACCGTGCCGCCGTATCATAATAAAGATAACACAGTGTAGTTTCTCAGTCATGTGTAATTAGACTAAAAAAGATGAATCAATTCAACTGGACTTACTTTGAAAAACAGTTCCGGAGGGGCCCCAGACACGGCCTGGACCCGAGCCGTGTCTGGGGCCCCTCCAGTGCAACATCCACGCCCACCGCGTCTATATCTGGTGGGTGTGGTC
This sequence comes from Neogobius melanostomus, assembly GCA_007210695.1. NCBI lineage: Eukaryota > Metazoa > Chordata > Actinopteri > Gobiiformes > Gobiidae > Neogobius > Neogobius melanostomus. The sequence goes on along the minus strand of VHKM01000736.1, from coordinate 107,209 downwards.
TAGAGCTAAAACAACTAATCCATTAATCGACAACTAATCGATTATTGAAATAGTCGTTTTGTGGTTCACACAGACTCAAATGACATGAACATGTTGTATTTTTGATGAAAACTTACTTGTTTTTATTGTTAGTAAGTGAAGCTCCAATTTTGAACGTTTTCCAGAAATATTGACTTACTTATTTACTTGTGCACTGTAACAAGTGAAGATTGAAGACATTGGGCAGAAGTCAGGCAACTTCATTAGGCCAAGGGAAGTTTGTTTTATTTTGGTTTGAGCTAGTTTGTCCTCTTCAGGCCAAAACTGTCTACATTTTCAGTGACAAAACCTAAGTAACAGAGCCAGGGTTAAATGTATGGTTTTATTTTGTTTGAATATGTTTGTGGATCCGAGTGTGTACACTTGCACAATCAGTAATATGAAACTCACTAATCCGTCTCGATTGGGATTTGTTACCCACGTATGCCTGTAGTTTAGACGTTCATTCAACTCTGTTTTATGACTTCAAGCATTTACTAAAGGCCCTTAGCTGCCAGGACGAGCTGTTTCAAAGGAAATGAACAAAAGTAAAGCCCTCAGCTGAGAGAAATTATGCCAATATGACCAGAAAGCACACTTAGACTAATCAGAATCAGAAATGTTTATTTGCCATTGTTAATGAACAGGTTCAACGTTAATGAACAGGTTCACTACCAGGATTTTTTTCCAGTTCAATCATAGATCATGAAACATAAAACATTTAACACATAACTGAGATAATAAAGTATATACAGTGAGGAAAATAAGTATTTGAACACCCTGCTATTTTGCAAGTTCTCCCACTTAGAAATCATGGAGGGGTCTGAAATTGTCATCGTAGGTGCATGTCCACTGTGAGAGACATAATCTAAAAAAAAAATCCAGAAATCACAATGTATGATTTTGTAACTATTTATTTGTATGATACAGCTGCAAATAAGTATTTGAACACCTGAGAAAATCAATGTTAATATTTGGTACAGTAGCCTTTGTTTGCAATTACAGAGGTCAAACGTTTCCTGTAGTTTTTCACCAGGTTTGCACACACTGCAGGAGGGATTTTGGCCCACTCCTCCACACAGATCTTCTCTAGATCAGTCAGGTTTCTGGGCTGTCGCTGAGAAACACGGAGTTTGAGCTCCCTCCAAAGATTCTCTATTGGGTTTAGGTCTGGAGACTGGCTAGGCCACACCAGAACCTTGATATGCTTCTTACAGAGCCACTCCTTGGTTATCCTGGCTGTGTGCTTCGGGTCATTGTCATGTTGGAAGACCCAGCCTCGACCCATCTTCAATGCTCTAACTGAGGGAAGGAGGTTGTTCCCCAAAATCTCGCAATACATGGCCCCGGTCATCCTCTCCTTAATACAGTGCAGTCGCCCTGTCCCATGTGCAGAAAAACACCCCCAAAGCATGATGCTACCACCCCCATGCTTCACAGTAGGGATGGTGTTCTTGGGATGGTACTCATCATTCTTCTTCCTCCAAACACGTTTAGTGGAATTATGACCAAAACGTTCCATTTTGGTCTCATCTGACCACATGACTTTCTCCCATGACTCCTCTGGATCATCCAAATGGTCATTGGCAAACTTAAGACGGGCCTTGACATGTGCTGGTTTAAGCAGGGGAACCTTCGGTGCCATGCATGATTTCAAACCATGACGTCTTAGTGTATTACCAACAGTAACCTTGGAAACGGTGGTCCCAGCTCTTTTCAGGTCATTGACCAGCTCCCCCCGTGTAGTTCTGGGCTGATTTCTCACCTTTCTTAGGATCATTGAGACCCCACGAGGTGAGATCTTGCATGGAGCCCCAGTCCGAGGGAGATTGACAGTCATGTTTAGCTTCTTCCATTTTCTAATGATTGCTCCAACAGTGGACCTTTTTTCACCAAGCTGCTTGGCAATTTCCCCGTAGCCCTTTCCAACCTTGTGGAGGTGTACAATTTTGTCTCTAGTGTCTTTGGACAGCTCTTTGGTCTTGGCCATGTTAGTAGTTGGATTCTTACTGATTGTATGGGGTGGACAGGTGTCTTTATGCAGCTAGCGACCTCAAACAGGTGCATCTAAATGTAGGATAATAAATGGAGTGGAGGTGGACATTTTAAAGGCAGACTAACAGGTCTTTGAGGGTCAGAATTCTAGCTGATAGACAGGTGTTCAAATACTTATTTGCAGCTGTATCATACAAATAAATAGTTAAAAAATCATACATTGCAATTTCTGGATTTTTTTTTTTAGATTATGTCTCTCACAGTGGACATGCACCTACGATGACAATTTCAGACCCCTCCATGATTTCTAAGTGGGAGAACTTGCAAAATAGCAGGGTGTTCAAATACTTATTTTCCTCACTGTATCATAAATAATAATAATTGACTATAAAAATAGTGCGATTGCTGGAACAGGTTATTCCATTCATGAGTCTGATACAGAGTTATTGGTTCTTGTTATTGTTCATCAAAACTGTTCATCAATAATGATGATCAAAAATCAATAAGGGACAGAAAGTGAAAAGAATGAAAGAGAAGAGAGGGGAGAAAAAAAAGTAAGAAAAGGGAAGTGAGACAGATCTGTTCCCCTCAGAAATCGTGAGAGAAATCTGTCCACCTCAGACCCAGTGATCGTTTTTCCTCTGCTCCTCCTGACGTCTCCTGTTAAAGCCATTACTCCTCCTGCCATGAACGTTGGGCATCTTATGGTCGGTATCCATCTTCTTGTTCTTCTCTCTCTGGTTCCTGTGGTCTTTCCAGGGGTTGTTTTTGCTCCGTATATCCTGCAGTGCTGTGCTCCTCTCTGGCTCCTTGGTTTTCAGCTGAGCTGGTTGAATTTTGTTCGACTCCTGTTGTGTGGCTGCTTTCTCTGCCTTCTCATACTGCCTTATTGTGTCTAAAAGGATCATTTTCCTCTCTGAATTGTGGCGTTGTCCTCCTTCAAACTCACCACAACTTTGACACTGTTCCAGATTCTCATACAGCTCCTCAACCTGTCCCTGGAGAACGCTTACTTCCTCCCTAAACTCGTCGGCCTCTGCCATAGTGTTGTCACAGGCTGCCTTCATTTCTAAATTCTCTTCTCGGTGTCTCTTAAGAATCAGGTCGGTTTCCACGTTCTCTTGGAGTTTCTTGGATTTTTCCAGCTCTGCTTGGCCTCCTGGAGCTGTGTGTCCAGCCGTAATATGGTCCTTGATGTTTGTGCTTTAGACCTGATGACTTCTTCTGTGAGAACCTGTTTTTCAGATTCAAGAGACTTGTTTTTCTCCACAAAGTCACTGATTAGTTTGGCTTTGTCTTGGAGATGTAACTGTAGTTGTTCTAAATCATCTGTAGTCTTCTCACAGGCAGCTTTCAATATTTGTGTCTCTTCTTGAAGCCTCGATTACGATTAGTTTTAAAATAGTTAACGATTAGACTCTTGCAGAGCGTGGAGTCTGTCTCTCATGCTCTTCTGCAGGCTGTCGTAATGTTCGGTCACTTCATCTTGGAGCATGATGTTCTTCTGTTGCTTCTCCATCAGCTTTTGTGTCGTCTGATGGAGCTGGTCTTGTAACTTCCTTTTTGTCGAGCGTTAGCTGCAGAGTCTGGTTAGCTCTCTGCTGTGAGTACAGATCTTTACAGAGGACTTTAATCTCTTTCTTCAATGCAGAAATGGTCTCCTTGGCTTCCTCTGCGGCGGTTTTATTGGCCTCCTTCATGGACAGCTTCTCCTGTAGAAGAGTCTTCATTGTTCCCTCCATCTGGTGGACATCCTTCGTCAGGGCAACGTGGTTCGTCTCAAGCAGCGCAAACTGTTGAAGCTTGAGACGACTCTCGGTCAGCTCCTGCTCCTGTCGTAGCAAAAGCGATATTTGTCCGACTTGGCCCTCCAGGTCTTTAATCTTCTTATGAAGACTCGCGTCTGCTGCTCTGAGCTGTCCGTAGTTCGTCTTAAGGGCACTGATAACCATGTTTGTACGGTCTCTCTGGTCATCCATTTCCTGTTGTAGGAGGAGAATTTTAGCATCTTGCTCTGACACGGAGGCTCGAAGCCTGTTGTTCTCCTCATTCAGACCCTCGTTTTGGGTGTTTAGAGCTTGGACAGCTGCTCTACTCTCCCTCAGAGCCTCGCTGGTGATGTACAGCCTGTCCTGTGAACGCAGGGTTTTCTCATCGAGATCGCTCACTAACAAGTCTTTATCTTGACGCTCGCTTTGCACCTGCTTTTGTAAAGACAGAATGACCCTCTCCGCTGAACAGATCGAAAGCTGTAGTTCCTCTATTATATATGAGCACGGCATCTGAAGAATGCATTTTCATGTTGAAATGAAAAAAACTCTTTACGTTCGTGCAAAACGCTGAAAAATGCGTTGATAAACGACGAAATGCTTCGGAGAACGTGTAAAATACGTTAAAATGCAGTCCAATGTGTAGAAATGCGTAGAAATGCATCAAAATGGTGTCAAATGTGTGAAAGGCTTCGCTTGTGTAGCCGTTTTCTGACTGACTATAAATATATTTATCACACACCAATAAAGTCAAGCCAAAATATGGTCCATATGGATGTTTTATCCAATCCACTTTATTTATATAGCACATTTTATAAACAAGTGTTTCCGAAGTGCTGCACATAAGATCGGCAGTATAGGAAGAACAAATAAATAAATATCACAGAAAATTGTTCAGTAGAACCGAAAAACGGCACTCATTGCTACAATTAAATATTAGTATGCTAGCGCTAGCTATATATATTTTTTTAATATTGGCATGGCAAGTGTGGGCCTTTGAACCACTTTGCTGCTCTCCATGCCTTTGTCTCCATGTCTTTATTTATTACAAAAATATATTCATTAAGTGTTTCTTAAAGGCACACTGCATAACATTTTGGACTATACTGTTGCCATCATACAAAACATGCTCCTAATGAGCAGCTCGACACAGAAAATGCTATTACTGCAGTGGGTGATCAAATAATGGATTTGGATGTGAACCTGACCTGTTTAAATCTAAAATGTTGCTGACTTTAGTCACATCTCCATGGAAACGAGCTGGAGATCTACCCACTCCCGGTAAAGTTATGTCATGTCTTAGGAGAGCTGAGCCGCTCACAGCAAAATCACATGTTTGTTTAAGGTATTTTTCAATGCTGAAAATATCTTTCATAAAATAAAAGCTTGTATTTCAATTTGATTTTTTGGGTAAAATTCTACGCGGTGTGGCTTTAAAGTAATGGTGGAGAGTTGGACTATTAATGTTAACGCATATTATACCATGGTCAGTGAGAATTCTAATGCTAACTGGCGTGGATACGTTTTCTTATAACCGCACAGTTAGTCCGACAGTTAAATCACTGAAACCACTGTTTCCATCGTAACGACAAACGATTGAGCTGGAACTAGTTTCAGGTAAAACAGTGTAAAAAGTGAAATGACTCCTGCCCAGGACTTAAACAAAAAGCCCAAATGAACAGTTTCAGTTTGTGGGACCATGGTATAAGCAGATTAAACATTGAGGAGCCGTGCATTATAACTGTATAATGCACGGCTCCTCATTGTTTAATCCTTACTTTACGTTTGACGATGCAGGTGCCTCGCTTCCATATGTATGGTCAAGTACACCGTAACAATGGTTAAGGGCTTTTCAAACTCCGTCAGGTCTGGATGTGGACCTCGAGGTTATTTGCTTCGGACCCCGGTTGCACTGGGAATTGAATTGCAATAGCAGAGCTTGTTGCATTACAGTAGGTGCAGCTGCAGGTTTGGCCTGTAGGGGCAGCGTATAAACAGGCACACAGTCTGCTGGAATGGCGCTACTGTTTAAACACAGCTGCTAACAATCAGGCGCGCCGGAAGACGTTTTCGGCAGGGGGTGCCTACAAAGCGCTGAAGTCCGCGGAAAAGACTCTGCGTATTTGTTCGAAGTGTGCGTTTTACTGCTGAAGGCTTGAAAGACTGAAAAGTGGATGCGCCCACAGCACTGACCGAGCCACGCGCTCTCCTGTTTATTCAAAACATGGTCCAAAAACAGTAGAGTGTATGTATAGTAATTGTGCCCCCTCGTGGATTTCATATGCCCCCCTAGACTGACGTCTGGCGACGGGACTGGTGCGGGGGGGGTTATAGAATTATTATTATTATGTAACACAAGGCAGAGCAGACTCTGTATTCTACAGGCATCTAATGCAGCAGTTTAGTCTGGAGCATCAGCGCTATAAGTCAAGCTAAAGTTAGCATTTGATCTGTTGTACAAAAACAACAGGCCACAGAAAGGTTTTATACAGTCACTGACCAATGGGACACAACGGCAAAAGTGTTCATAAATACCACACACCTTTTATCATCCCGAAGACTTCACCGAGGAGCACTTTGAGACGCAAATGTGGGCAAGCGAGGTTCATGCAGAGCGAGGGAGGGGGAGAGTGCACATGGGTCGCAGTTACAGCGTGCACATTTCTCGTTACACAAATACACTTGTGAACAGTTTGTAGATTAAATATGTGCAATAGTGCATGGACAAAGAGAGTCTGTGTGTGGATAACACAACAGCAGTTTCCCTTGTCATTAATGAGAAGAGCTGTGTCCAGTATTACGATCTTGTCAAGACAAATCTGATTGGCCAATATGCATTGAAATAATAAACGTTTTTTTTTATTATTATTAAAATTATCCCTCTCTTCATCCTTCACCCAAACAAGGCTTTAGGCTTACAGTGTTGTGGAACAGAATGAAACGGCTACCAGATATATTCATAAGCTATCATTTTATTGTCATTGCAATTTTTCAAGCTTCGCCACCAGGGGGTGCTGCAGCACCTGCCGCACCCCCACTTCTGGCGCCCCTGCTAACAATACGCTCTTGAGGTCCCATCCAGATTATTGGCTTGGATCAGAATCATTGAATGCGCTCAGCCAGAGGTTTAGTTTGGGAAAAATTGGCTTTTAAAGTTTGGTAAGAAAATATAGCAGTGATCTGGTTAAACAGAAACATGAAGAAAAGAGAACTTTATCATAGTGATTGTCCATTCTCAACCATGATCGTTATAAAGAACTCCAATCACAGCTGTCTGAGTGATGTTTGTTTAGATCGACCCCTTTTGTACCACGGAGCTTTCAGACAGTGCCTTATCATAGGGGCTGCTTTTTACTCTTGATTATTTTTATTTATTCCAATATGATGCATATTTTGCTCAAGTTAAAATGCACTCTGATGATTGAATTATTATATGTTCAAATGCATTTTAAATTTTTGCTATTTAAATTAGGCAAGAGTGTAACGTTTGGTAAATATTGGGGGGGTCGAGAGGCAATCCCTTTCAGCGGGCCTAATTAGTTACATTAGTTAGGTTTGAATATTGGGGGGGGGCTGTAACCCCCCTATCCCCCTCCGTATTTTACGCCCATGAGTACAACACAGATGAACAACATGTTTGGTTCATGAGGTATTGACAACCCTCTCTCAGTCTATTTCAGTATTGTCTTCTGTCACTGTGGTCCAGTTACCGATCACGTCCACTAGATGTCGCCATTTTCATGTTGATGTCGGTGAGCAGACACGAGTTCCCAGATGGGAGGCACATGTTCCACTTTGGGAGAAAAATGAAACACATGTCTTCAGTACATGATTTCTGATGGAGCACAGTCCATTCCTCATTTACTGTTTTTGACAGAAATCTCCAATCACAAACCTGCATATATTGAACGTTGTTAGCGTTTTAGGTAAAAGTTTTTCAAAGTTCTTTCACATACTGCTTTGATTCCGGTTGGCGGGCTAAAAGTTGAATAAAGTTATACGACCATGGCTAACTGTTTAAATTCATCTTCCTTACTCCGTCAGAGCACTTTGACAGCAGTAGAAATCAGGTACAGGTCCTTTAATAGCAAACAGTAGGGGAGACCGGGGCTATTTGTCACACAGGGTTAAATGTCACATTGCTTTATATAGCCACACTAGGGGGCGCTGTATACTGGTACTGATATAATATGTGTGTTGATGCTCTTCTTCTCTTCCAATAATATTTTTTCTCCTTTGGACTGAAGACATGAAGACATTGTTTTATGCCTTTTCCCAAACTTGAATGTTTTGTAGTGAGAGGTTTTCTTTAGTTAGTGCCAGAAACAAAAGACACTGATGTGAAAGACAGAGAGATGTTAGCTTTGATTTGAGCCATTTGTTAGCGATCTTACATTATTGATAAAGTGGACACTCGGGGTTAGTTGTCACACGGACTGAGGGGTTGGTTGTCACACAGACTGAGGGGTTGGTTGTCACATGGGCTGAGGGGTTAAGTCTCGTCCACAACCGGCCGTACGACTTTTTGGTCGTGCGATTTCTGGCGTTTCCCAAATCGCTGCGTTTATTTTTTGTTGGTGGAGAACGTAGTTGTGGTGTTCAGACCGCGCACCCAACGTGCGTCACACGGAGCTGCTCGGACGTGCGGCTGTCGCTTCATTCATACAGCAAACGCACGACCAACCTGCAATAAACGTACTGACCGTGGGTTCCATGTGGGCTTCGTTTGCAAGAACTGCACACGATCTGTACGTCGTGTGCACCAACGCCGTGCGTTATCTCACAGATTACCGGGCAATTTGGAGGGGAATAGCCTATATATTTGGCCCTTGGATACAGAGGCGCATGTTTGGGCTGTATGACACACTTTTCCAGGAGCTGGAGAGCGAAAGCCACGGTGACTACATGTCTTATATTCACATAGATCCAAAAAAACCTTTGGTGAAGCTGCTGTGCGTCACACCAGCATAACGCCTTTCTCTCTCCTCCCTCTCTGACTCCTGTTCTCTCCTCGCCTTCCCTCTTCCCCTCGGCATATTGAAAATACTTTGTACTTTGTACCTGGTCAGAGGCAGCTCTGAAGCTTTAAACATCGGAGTTTTCGTGTGGTAGATGCTCTCACCGAACGGGCAACTCACGAACGACTTATGCGACATGTATAGAGGACTCACGAGATATCTGAGCGTGCGTTGGCCTCACTAATGGTGTGCATGTGGCACACGACACATATATGAAGTCCACAAGTGCAGCATACGGAAAAAGTTTCCTCCAAAACGTACGAAAGACATGCGCTGGCCGTACAGACGACTCACGCAGACGTACAGCGTTCTTGCAATCTGAAAAAAACCTAAGCGCCCATAGAGTTTGTTTAACATGTCAAAGAACCTCTGCGGCGGGTCTGCGGCTCCAAAATAAACACGTCACACGTGCGCTCTCCGTGCGTTTTCTTGCGTTTTGTGCACGTAGACCGGCCGTAGAAGCCTGTACGGCCGGTTGTGACCATAGCTTTAGTTATCACACTTACTGAGGGGTTGGTTGTCACATGGGGTATAAATTGTGCCATTTTTGTATTTTTTTTCTTATAGGTGACTTTATTTTAACATGAGCTTTTATAGAGGCCATATGTGTGGGTTATTTGACACCACATAGGGCATTTTGCAAAAAATAAAATAAAAATCAACAGTTAGTTCAAATTTGTGTTATGAACACATCTGGCATTGCATTGCAACTATTTTTAAACTTATTTAGTCATTTTATCTCAAAAAGCAAAAGAGTTACTGAGGTTTTAACTGCATTAAAAACAATAGTGACAACTAACCCCAAGCCCCGCACAGGGAACACATTGTCACAGTCGATTTTATTGTGTTTGACGGTTAATAACTATTTATCACAATATGACAAACAAGGAAGCGAGGTCGACTTCCAGTTAAGAGTTGGAGCTTTCATTTAATGCAGGTCTGACTCTATGACTATGTACGAGTTCTCATTGACTCCACTTGAGTAAAAGGGAGTCTGGTCCAAAGCAGCCCCCTCAGAGCTGTGTCTGAGGTATGTGCACATCTGGGATACGCATTATTGGAACTCACCCATTTCCTTGCTTCAAATCCAGGTCAGCCGCCGCAAACATGGTTCTCCCAGTCGTCTTTTCAATCCACTCATGATCCGTTTGGACAATACAGAGGCAAATAGGAAAAATAACAACATTAGGACAACAACTTTTGGGGCCATTTTGAATTTTAAAGGTAGTTTTTGGGGGGAGTTTTTCCTCCTTTTGTTTGACCTGTGAACGTCTGGAAAACTAATCAACCGTTGCCCCAGTTTTAGAGCAAGAAGAACAGCAGCCTCTTTAAGTCGAATGTTCTTAAAGAGTAACTAAACACCAAATCAAGTTTTTTTTACTGATAAACTGTCTCAATGGGTGTCTCATAGTGTTGTCTACTGGTCCCTGACATTATTCTGACATTATAGCGCAAACATGTGTTAAATCATAACTTTGGTCTGAAAACGAATGGGTTGCGCCCCCTTCAGGGTAAACTCTGCTACTAAATTAGAATTTCCTGATTGGCTGGAGAGTGTCCACGGCCTCCACAGAACGTCATAAGCCGCACCAGCTCCACACATCGTCATCAGGTGCTGCCCATTGTCCTGCCCCTGTACCTGTGGTTTATAACCAAGTCCCTCCCACGTGATCAGTCTGCTGTGATTGTGCCAATGCAAAGGCCCACACACTCACCCCCCGCATGTCACCCCCAAACTTCAGAGACCGCCTCTTTCACAGCACTTTTTGACTTTTGTTTGTGGGTGGGGAAAGGCTTTGGCACGCCCGTTTAGTTACTCTTTAAAGATATAAGATAATTAAATTCAATAAAGCAAATAATGTAATAGCCTAAAGCTGACGATGTGATTAGGGCTGGTTTTAGGAATAAAAAAAGGCCTAATGCAGTGGTTCATATGCAGTGGAAATATGAATGCACACACACATTACTCTACACTAGGGCTGGGTACTGACACTTTTTTCAATTCCAGTACTTTTTAACCGATAACTTAACAATACAGTTTCCAATACCTGTAAAGCACTGAAATATGTGTCGTCTAGAACCAGAAAACAGAACAATGTGTGGAAGATCTGCAAATGTATGCTGCCGCTGGACCAACAGCATCAAAACTTGGTCTAAAGATATATATTTTTCAGAATCTGCTTTTGATATTTTTATTTCTTTCAATACCTAAACTTAGCCCTAGAAAGGCAAAGTGTCTGCGTATAATTTCAGATTTGATTCATGTAGCCTATGTCATATTTACACCAAGGGTAGAGTATCCTGTAATACTTAAAATGAGTCATTTTGAAGAACCACTCAGGGGTGGTAGAGTTGCCAAAAATATTTACTCAGGTAAGAGTAACGTCGCTTTAAAATAATTTTACTCAAGTAGAAGTAAAAAGTGGTGGCCCAAATAACTCTTATTAATAAATAAGAGTAAAAAAGTACTTGGAGAACATTTTACTTGAGTACTGTGAGTATTGAGTAACTGAGTGCAAAACTCTTGTTCATGTTTCAGTAGTGACATAAATGAGAAACAAAACATAAAATCATGTGAAAACTGTAATATTTTCAAAGAAAATACCATAAAAAACACAAATAAATTATTATGAATTAACATAACAATAAATACATCTATTATATGTCGAAATGAAGATTTGTCACTTAAAGACTTACTCATAGTGGCCCAAGTTACTTTTTTTTTTACTCAGGTAAGAGTACGGATACTTTTATTATTACTTAAGTAGAAGTAAAAAGTACAGTATGAAAAAAACGATACTATACTATATACTCGTGGCCATACCGCCTTTGCTATGCCCAATCCCATCAGACCTTGGAAGCTAAGCAGGTAGGGCCTTGTCAGAATAGTTTTTTATTGCCATTGTTGAGAACAGGTTCACAAACTAGGATTTTTTCTCGGTGCAGACGTGCAACATAAAACATATAACACAGAATTTAGATTAAGAAATAAGCTATAAAACTTTAAAGTATAAGGCTTTAGGGGCATGCATAAAGAATATTATATAAATAAGATACAAAATAAAAAGTAAAATATGGTAAGACGACAACAATTGACATAGAACAACAGCGGGATTATATTTACAGATGTGTATAAAGTAATGTGATAAAGTGATATAAAGTGATAAAGTGATAAGTGATAGCACTAAGTGTGGACACACCACACAGTGCAACAGAGCAGATACATCCATGAGTCTGTAACTGAGTTATTGGGTCTTGTTATTGTTCATGAGTCTGATGGCGGAGGGGAAAAACTGTTCAAATGGTGGGAGGTATGGGTCTGGATAGACCGTAGCCTCCTGTCCGGGGTGATAGGGGTCAGCTGTGATCCGACCCACACGCCTCCGGGTCCTGAGGTGAACAGGTCCTGGAGAGATGGGAGCTCACAGCCAATCACTGTGGAGGAGGTGAGGATGGACCACACGGTGATGGAGGAGGTGAGGATGGAGCACATGGTGATGGAGGAGGTGAGGATGGACTCGATAATGGCCGTGTAGAACTGCACCAGAATCCTGGTAGGCAGCTTAAGTTTTTTCAGCTGCCGCAGGAAGAACATCCTCTGCTGGGCCTTCTTGATGAGGGAGCAGATGGTCGGCTCTCATTTGAGGTCCTGGGTGATGGTGGTGCCGAGGAAACTGAAGGAGTCCACGATGGAAATGGGGTGGGAGAGTCTGTCAGGGTGAGGGGGACGGTGGGGCTGTGTCTTTCCTGAAGTCCACGATCATCTCCACTGAGCGTTCAGCTCCAGGTTGTTGTGGCTGAACCAGGACGCCAGCCGGTCCACCTCTCTCCTGTAGGCAGACTCATCACCGTCCGAGATGAGGGTGGTGTCGTCCGCAAACTTGATCAGTTTAACGGACTGGTGACTGGAGGTGCAGCAGTTTGTGTACAGGGGAAGAGCCAGGGGGAAAGTACACAGCCCTGAGGAGTTCCAGTGTTTGTAGTCCGAGTGTCCGAGACGATCTTCCCCAGCCGCACGTGCTGTCTCCGGTCCGTCAGGAAGTCAGTGATCCACCTGCAGAGGGAGTCGGGCATGCTGAGCTGGTAAAGCTTGTCTCGTAGCAGTCCAGGGAGGATGGTGTTGAAGGCAAAGCTGAAGTCCGCAAACAGGATCCTGGCGTAGGTTCCTGGTGAGTCCAGATGCTCCAGGATGAAGAGGAGGGCCAGATTGACTGCGTCGTCCACAGACCTGTTGGCTCTGTAGGCAAACTGCAGCGGGTCCAGGAGGGGGGCGCTGATGTCCTTGAGGTGGGGCAGGACCAAGCGCTCAAAAGACTTCATGACCACAGACGTCAGCGCCACCGGCCTGTAGTCATTAAGTCCTGTGATCCGTGGTTTCTTAGGGACAGGGACGATGGTGGACGATTTAAGGCAGGACGGCACGTGGCATGACTCCAGGGAGGTGTTGAAAATGTCTGTGAAGACGAGAGCCAGCTGATCCGCGCAGTGTCTCATGGTGGAGGGGGAGACGCCATCCGGCCCAGGGGCCTTCCGTGGTTCAGCTTCAGGATCTGCCGACGCACTTCCTCCTCACTGATGGAGAGAGCAGGGGGGGATGGAGGGTCTGTAGTGGCCTTTGATAAAGTGCTGGGGTCGTTGATGGTGGAGGTGATGATGGGGGGAGAAGGGGCAGCTGGAGTGTCTAGAGAGGTGTCAATGGTGTCAATGGTTCAGAGCCTTGGGCTTGTAGTTAGTGATAGCCCTAAGCCCCCGCCACACTGCTCCAGAGTCATTGGAGGAGAATTGTTGTTGGAGACGGGCTGAGTATGCAGATTTAGCTTTCCCCACCTCCCTGCTAAAGCGGTATCTTGCCTCCCTGTAATTCCTGTGCGCCGCCTCTTTCCCCTTACGCAGCTGTCGGAGTTTGGGTGTGAACCAGGGCACAAGAGTAAATGTATCAGATACCCACCTCTAGAACCAGGAATACTTATTTTTAACCATTAACCCCAAATTGTGTAGTTAAAGCATTACTGTATATGGTAGAGAGCTCTTATTGGCTATAATTCTAAAGGATCAGACACAGGTCCATCATGGCCCTATCTCACACTACTATTTTAGGGCGCCATAGTACTAGTATAGTGGTTAGCACTCGTGCTTCACAGCTAGAAGGTCCCGGGTTTGATTCCCACCTGGATGGGTCCATTCTGTGTGGAGTTTGCATGTTCTCCCCGTGTCTGCGTAGGTTTTCTCCGGGTACTCCGGTTTCCCCTACCACTAAAAACATGTCCCCCAGGGGAAACTGAACTACAACCGAGTGTGGGGTGAATGTACAATTGTCTCATGTAAAGCGCTTTGTGACCATGTCTGTGAAAGGCGCTCTATAAACAAAGTTCTTCTTACCAATTGCAAGTGTCTTCTGTGCTAAATATGTGACTTTTTTCTCCATTGGTGTAAAGTGGACATCTTAAGTGTTTAAAAAATATGTAACATTTAAGACTTTGACATTTTATTCTAAACAAAAAATGATGTGGAAACTGAATTTTCAAAATTGTCCCACTTTACCCATACTCACCCTATATTTGAAGTGTTGTGCATATAGAGTGGGTCGTCTCCTGATCAGAAGGTCGGGGGTTCGAATCCCGCTTCCTGAAGGTGCACACAGTCGTGGTGTCCTTGGGCAAGACACTTCACCCCGCTCGCCTCCAGTGTCTGCGTACACTGGTGTGTGAATGAGAGAGTGCTTTGAGTGCCTAATGTAGGTGGAACAGCGCTGTTTAACCTCTTACCCCCCGCCTTAACAGAGTGCCTTTTCTCCAGTTCGGTTTGACCCAAATCTAAAAGCTTTGTGACTGGAGAGCAACAGTGTACTGTCTCATTTGAAAGCTAAGTCCTACAAAACTGATCCCAACTTTTCTGTCGTGTTGCCACATATTTGAAGTGCTTTAGGCGGGGTTTTTCTTAACGTGTTTTCGTCATGTTTTTGTTGCTTTTGTCACTCTTTAGTGACTTTTTTCATCACTTTTTTGTTGCTTTTTTGTTGTTTTATATTTGGTGTTGTAGCTTTTCCGAAGCGTTTTTGTTGCTCTTTCGTCGCGTTTTTGTTACATTTTCATCCTTGTTATTTTGACGCGATTTTCCAAATGTTTTTGATTTGCGGAGAAAATGCCCTCGGTTCAGGTGGGGTTAAGAGGTTAAGTTGAGACCATTTATGGTGAAAGTTTCATGGCTTTATAGTTTTCCATTTCAGAAAAAAAAGAGCGAGTAAAACAAAGGCAAACTTCGTCCATTATCCACCGTCTCCCTCTCCCCCCCTCTGTCCCCCTCTCCTCCTCCCCGCCCTCTGCGCTCTGGGACTGGGCTGGACTCTGCCTCTCTCTCGCTCCAGCGGCAGCAGCCTCAGCAGCTCTGAGCCTGTCCCGCACACGGACTTGACCATGGCCCGGGCTGCCCTCCTCCTGCTGTCTGCGGCCGGTGCTCTGCTGGCCCTGAGCGCGGTGTGCGTGGCCCGCTCGGACGCGCCCCGCGGGGTGGCGCTGGGCTTCGTGTTCGACCCGCAGGCGCAGTGCGAGCCGCGGTGCGAGCACGGGGGCATCTGCATCCGCAACAACACGTGCTTCTGCTCCCGGGGATACGAGGGCGAGACCTGCCAGTTCGGTGAGGATCAATCCGCTTTCACTTTGGAGCTTTAGTCTAGCTAGATCTGGGGTTCACAAACTTCCCCCAAATATCAATGTGCACAACTAGCAGAGGTGGGTAGTAGCTACAATATTTACTCAAGAGTAACATTACTTTGAAATCATTTTACTCCAGTACGTGGCGGCACGGTAGTACAGCGGTTAGTGCTCGTGCTTCACAGCTAGAAGGTCCCTGGTTCGATTCCCACCTGGACGGGGCCTTTCTGTTTGGAGTTTGCATGTTCTCCCTGTGTCTGCGTAGGTTTCCTCCGGGTACTCCGGTTTCCCCTACTACTAAAAACATGTACAATAGGCCAGGATGAATGTGAGTGTGTTTGAGAGTGTGCATGGGGGACGATGGAGGCAAATTAGCCCAAGGCTACAATCCGGTGTGGCTTGTTTACATGCATGAGACCCATGTGTGTTCATTAACATGCACTGTCCCGACCAAATAAACCCATAAAAAGCAGTGACCAAAATAATGACTCAAGTAAAAAGTAAAACAGTACTTGGGGAAAATGTTAGTTGAGTTCTTTAACTGAACTGTAAAAGTTTGATTCATGTTTCAGTAAATGATGAGAAACAAAATATGAAATAATGTGAAATTTGTATTTCAAAGAAAATATGAAGAAAGACAATAAGACTTGACCTAAAGCTGCCAAAAAACATGGATTTAGAGCTCTGTTTTGTACCATCATTTTTCTCAGAATCATCTTTGGCGCCTAACATTAAGTCTATCACAGTTAATAGGCAACTTTTGGACAGTCAGATTCTTGTCATGGCCATGGTGTCAATTTGATCTTTACGAGTTTAATAAATAAATAAATAAATACGTGGCCACATATAGCGCCTTTCTTCCTGCTTTAGGTACTCAAAGTGCTTTACATCATGGAACCACTCACCCATTCACACTCTCATTCATACACCAGTGTACGCAGACACTGGTGGCAAGGAGGGTGAAGTGTCTTGCCCAAGGACACAACGACAGTGGGCACCTGCTGCTTGAACTGCTGACCCTCCGGTCACAGGGCGACCCACTCTACTCTCTGCACCACTGTAGCCCCCTTTATAATGAGGTCGATTGGAAAAGCAACACTATAGATAAGTTATTCAAACTTTGAGGTAAGCTCGGCCTAAATGATAAACACACAGACTAAACCAGGCCTGTGTGTGCAGGGGGTTCACTCTGGTTTACCCTGGGTCACTGAGTCCATTCTTTGACTTACAGTCTGACATGTTTTCCCACAGCCACCTGTTTTCCCAAATGTAAGAACGGAGGAGTGTGTCTGAGGCCAGGGAAGTGCCGATGTCAGCCTGGATACGGAGGACGATACTGCCACAAAGGTAACTGCTCGGGCGGCTACTTTACAAAAACTACACAGTATCAAATACATATTTCTATACAGTGCGTCACATGCAGGGCACTTAAGGAAAGACCGATCCCGCGTCTTTAAACGGAGGGGTGTTCAAGAGCAGCTGATCAGGGAAACTCCCTGATCTAAGCTCAGATGAATTTGTAGGTAAATTGAAAACAACTAGTCTAAAATATCCTGTCTCCAGTGTTGGAGAGAATACTTTCAAATTGTATTTAGTTACAGAGTACTGTATTCTGAATACTTAGAATACTTTCACATTGATTTGCATTATATTCATGTATAAATGCAACAACAATTTGTTGTTGAACTTATTAGGGATGCCAAAAAGCCACGCCTCAGTCAACCTCTTCTCTTTTTATAAGCGACGCCCTCTAGTGGCAGCGCCACTCAGAAATAGCCATCGAGTTAGAGTTTGCGCTGTCCTTGTGCCAGGCACAAATTCTGGCCCAAGGTGTTTAAAAATATTTGTGTTTTGGAGGAGAGACAGACCATGAAAAGTGAGGCATTACAAAGCTTAACATTTCCCTGGAGCCAAGCTGTATTAAAACAGCCCACGCTGTACTACCGTGGGCGGCACGGTAGTACAGCGGTTTGCGCTCGTGCTTCATAGCTTGAAGGTCCCGGGTTCGATTCCCACCTGGACGGGGCCTTTCTGTGTGGAGTTTGCATGTTCTCCCCGTGTCTGCGTAGGTTTCCTCCGGGTACTCCGGTTTCCCCTACCACTAAAAACATGTACAATAGGCCAGGACGAATGCGAGTGTGAGAGTGGGGGGACGACGGATGGAAATTAGCCCAAGCCTACAATCCGGTGTGGCTTGTTCATTAACTTGCACTGTCCCTACCAAATAAACCAATAAACAAAAGAAACCACTAAATACAACTATGAAGGTAAGCTACATGCAAATGTTATGCTAACACCAGTTAAAGCTGTGTTAACAGCGGCTAAATGCTAATATCAGCAAAATCCCCTTGTAGCACAGAGGTATGATGTTGTGAAATATTAAATCCATATGACCTGCGTGTCAATAGTGAGGGCTGTCCACTCTCTCATTGCCGCACAGCAGTCTGTTCACGTCACATCAGACACGGGTCAGGGCTTTGGCCACAGCCGGAGGTCGGTCCCAAAACCTATACCTGGTCAGACCGGTTTGGCACTGGCCTTTGTTATGGAAAAGCTCGACAAAGCAGGTGAAAGAGCCATTCGGCTGACACGCGCCTGCATGTGGAAAAGAGCCTTTAGTGTCTCCACCTGACATGCTCCTGGAGTGTGGAAAGGAGGGGCTCGGATGTTGGGAGAATAGGGGTTTGAAGGCGGCTTGACTAAACACCGGTGGTCCTCTACCAACACAGAGGGGGGTGAAGCGCATTGCCAAGGGCTAAAAATTACAGTTGCCAGTTTACACAACTTGTAGTTCGGGCAATTTGAGCGCTGAAAACTAAGCTTAGACCTACAAAACGGATGTAAGATTTTTCCTTGCATCGTTACCGTGTTGTTTTTTGTCACATTTTTGTAATTTTTTGGTTGTGTTATTGGTTGTTATTGAGGCTTTTTTGTAACTTTCTGGTTGCTTTTTTGTTGCATTTTCGTCCCTGTTTACGTCTCGTTTTTGCCACTATTTTGACTCTTTCTTTCCAGAAGCTTTTAGATTTGGGCAATGCCGAACTGGAGAAATTGTAAGATGGGAGTTAAGAGGTTAAGTCAAAATGAAGGTCTTAAGGCTTGTAAAACTTACTTGAAAATATCAAATTCCTTAACTTAATCTGATGTTTGCAAATCAAATCAATCAAATAAATAATGACAAATCAATGTGTAAATTTGTTGCATTTGTGGCAAAAAAGTAATTGAAATGGATTTGCTGCTACCTGTATAAACAATGTAGAATAACAATACGATTTGCAACCTTTCCTCTTAAAGTGCCCCTTCACCAATGTAAAACTGTCAAACTCTTGTCATGAATAGAAAACATGTCTCGTTCTGCAGTGACGTGTGACGGAGGATGCTGGAACGGCGGGGAGTGCACGGCGGTGAACGGAGTGCCCCGCTGCATCTGCCCCTCCAGCTGGACCGGCTCCAGGTGTCAGGAGGGTGAGCCTACCACGAAAAACATGTACAATAGGGGCTCCTCTGGAGCCAGGACATGGATGTCTATCTCTGAATAAGGAATAGCAAAGAAGTTTAAATTTAGAGATGTCAGTTTGAAACGTTTGCCGTAGATTCCTGACATAGAAATAACCCAACAATGTCATTCTGTCACATGTACTCTAAGACCTTTGATGCACAGATTGGCCAAAATAGTCTATATTTTTTAAGACAAAATATACAGCGGGAACCATATGTTTACATACACTTCATAAAAAGACACATTTAATTTTTTTTCTCACTGTCTGACATGAAACCAGAATTAACTTTTTTTTTAGGTCAATTAACATTTTAAGAAATATTTCTATTCGTCAAATGTCAGAAGAATGAGAGATAGAATTTTTTTGAAATGTTTTTGTTTTTTTTAAGTCAGAAGTTTACATACACTAAAATTACTATACCTTTAAACAATTTGGGAAAGCCCAGATGACGATGTCATGACCTTGGAAGCACAAGTCTGGTTCATCCTTGGGTGTAATTCCAAGACACTTGAAGGTTCAGGTTCATTGGTTAAAACAATGATGGAAATGACCAGTCATCATACAGATCAGAAAGAAGGCGGGTTCTGTGTCCCAGAGATGAACGTGCTGTGTCTGAAATGTGAATATCGACCCAAGAACAAATGCAAAAGACCTGGTGAAGATGCTGAACCTGGTAAGAGTTTGTCATTATCCAGAGTAAAACAAGAACTGTACCGACATGGGCTGAGAGGGAACTCTGCCAGGAAGAAGCTCTTACTCCAAAAGAAACATTAAAAAAAGACAGATTGGAGTTTGCAAATAAAAAAAGGATAAAGACTTTAATTTTTGGGGACATTTCCTGTGGTCTGACGACAAAAAAAACAAAAACGACAAAAAAAGGCCTTAATGACCATGGTCAGGTTTGGAGGAAAAGGGGGAATCTTGCAGGCCTGACAACACTGTGAAATACGGGGGTGGAAGTTAAAGCTTGGGCACAGATGGGTCTTCCAAATGGACAATGACCCAAAGCATATGGCCAAACTGGTTACAAAGTGGCTTAAGGATAACAAAGTCAATGTTTTGAAGTGGTCATCACAAAGTCCTTGATCAATCAAGTTGATTAAGTATGGGCAGAGCTGAAAAGGCAAAGTGGCCTACAAATGTGTCTCAGTTACACCAGTTCTGTTTGGAGGAATGGACCAAAACTCCTGCCAACTATTGTGAGAAGCTTGTGGAAGGAAATCCAAAATATACAGTTTAAAGGCAATTCTACCAAATATTAATGAAAGTTATGCAAACTTTTGGTTTTGTAAAAAGTAACAGAAAATTGTGTAGAAAAAAAAGAAAGAAAAGAAAGTTAATTCTGGTTTCATGTCTGACAGTGATAAAAAAATGCAAATGTATCTTTTTATAAAGTGTATGTTAACATATGGTTCCCGCTGTAAATAATGGACAGAGCCAGGTTTAATTTGTTCAAATGTTTGATTTGAACACTAACTTTGACCACATTTTCCAAGACTGGAAAATGTGGTCAAAGTTAGTGCTACTTTCGTGCAGATGTTGTTGCAACAAAGTACTTGGAGATAATGTTACTTGAGTACCATGAGTAAAATTTGTTTCCCATTGAATGTCCAAAAATCTGTCTTGAATTCGCTTGTATGCGTGTTCATTAACATGCACTGTCCTAATTAAATAAAGAAATGAAAAATTCCTTCTAAACTGTGTATTCCAACTCTCTTAGTCACTGTAGCAAACGCTTAGCAAGGACCTAATGTTTGTTCTTCTGGAGAGAGTGTAGAGTTGTGAATCTGTTGCCCTCATCATGCCTCTCTGGTCTTTTCTGTGCAGCGCTGTGTCCCCAGGGCTGCAGGAACGGAGGGGTGTGCATGGCCCCCGGCATCTGCAGCTGTCCCGACGGATGGCTGGGAGGGGCCTGCCATACTGGTAAGACATCACAACACCAAATGGATGCAAAACGGTTAAGAAAGAATCTATTAATAATCCAAAGGCACGGGAAGCTCATGGACTATTTTTTCAACTTTCAAAAGACGTGACGTTCGGAGACAATGTGAAACTTCTTCTAGACCAGGGATGCCCAAAGTGGGGCGAAACAATTCTGCTGGCCCGCCAGAGAGTGACCTACTTTTGCGCTGCGTGTTGTTCATACTAACTCTCTCCCATTCATTCGCAATAGTAAATATGGATGCAGTACACTTTTTGGCCACGGCGTCAAATTGGGGGCGCTGTTTCACTCCTTTCGCAAAGTTAAGGAAACACTGATGTGGTGTCTTGGTGTCCATCAATCACAGAGCGTTGTATCATCAACTTTCCCAGTTTTCCAACTTTTATTGCAAAAAATTATTGACATCAACAAAGATACGTGTTAAAAATTGACTTATAAAAGAATTTATGATGAACTGACACTTTCAAAATGATCTAATATGGCATTTTCTTTGAGTTAACAAATGAATAAGGTAAAGTCACTGTATGTGCTGTAGATAGGCTACAGGTGTTTTTTACATTTTGCACTATATTGCTACAATTGTTGATTTTGTTCTACTAAAACTAGGTTTCTGCCATAGGTAACATTTGTTTTACATAGTATGTTATTTGCATAGATATAATCAAATGCTAATATATACCGAAAAATAAAATAAAGTAACTATTACTTGCAGTTATATGTGTTTCACGCTTGACATCGCCATGTTTGGCCCGCGGCCCACAGGCACTTTTTAATTTTGGCCCTCAGAGACAAAAAGTATTGGGCACCCCTGTTCTAGACCAAAGCAAAGGTTTCATGCTGCAAACCCCTCCATTATGACCCCAAAACAATCCATGTTTTAAAACATTCATAATAATAATAGAGATACTTCAAATGTGAGATACTTAAAATGTGTTTACATTTGAATAGATGCATATTTGCCCCTCCTGGAGCCTCCACCTTAATGTGGTGGAGGGGTTTGAGCCTGAATGATCCTGGGGGCTCTGTTGTCGGGGGCTTCGTGCCCCTGGTAGGGTCTCCCATGGCAAACAGGTCCTAGGTGACGGGTCAGACAAAGAGCGGTTCAGAAGCCCCTTATGAGAGACCAGGCCCGGTTAGAACAATGGCCGCTGGCTGCTCTGCTTTGTGACCGCAACACTGGAGGCCGCCATTGCTCCTCCATTGCTGTAGTACCTCCATTTGGCCGCTAGGCCCCCATTGAAAAGCATTGGACTTTAGACACGTTAAAAACAACTTTAATGCCTGGTTTCAATTTTTTCAACACTTAATATGGCTACATATTCCTCCTGAGATAACGCTGGGTTAGTCAAAAATAGAAAATAGAAACCAGGCTGGT
This sequence comes from Neogobius melanostomus, assembly GCA_007210695.1. Lineage (NCBI taxonomy): Eukaryota > Metazoa > Chordata > Actinopteri > Gobiiformes > Gobiidae > Neogobius > Neogobius melanostomus. The sequence continues at coordinate 84,942 of VHKM01000736.1, read as the reverse complement.
TTTCCAAATAAAAAATTGTTTAATCTCCTACTTAACGGAGGTCGGACTGTTAGCATTGGAGCTGCACGAGCTACACGTCACGCAAGGGCCGAGTCTACAGTGAAGATCCCGCCCTTTTGCCCTTATTAGGAACATGCTTCGTCAGAGCTGGGGAGGAGGAGTCTGTAAATCCGCCATGATTTCCCCCTCGAACGTGGTCATTATGGTAAACGGGGAGGAGTGAGGAGGAGCTGTCTATTCTTTTTAACAGTCTATGGGTTAGAACCATGAGGCCGTCCTTCTGTGGACCCACCACCTGCAGGAGGAGCCATAGGGGCTGGTGCAGCTCCAACAGCTGCCCCCACGACCCGGCAACGGACAAGTGGAAGAAAGTGGATGGATGGATGGATAGGTGCATATTTGACCGCCACAGGGAACGAGGAGGGGCTTTCATGCTCAATCAGGAGGGGAGGGAGATTGATCGATTACTTTAAAAAGGTCTTTCTCTATTTCCATCCATCCATCCATTTTCTTGCACCAGCCCCTATGGCTCCTCCTGCAGGTAGTGGGTCCACAGAAGGACGGCCTCATGACTCTAACCGGGTCTCTTGGCAAGGCAAGGCAAGTTTATTTGTAGAGCACAATTCATACGCAAGGCAATTCAAAGTGCTTCACAGTTGCATAAAATTACAAGAAAACAGATCAAATCAATAAAAACTCAACATAAAAATGAATCAATGACAGTAAAAGGCAAGAGTGCAGATAAAATACTTTCAGTTTTCATATGCACGGGTAAAAAGAGCTGTTTTCAGCCTGGATTTGAACATTGTCAGAGTTGAGGCCTGTCTCACATCCTCATGAAGACTGTTCCAGATTTAGCTGCATGAAACTGAAACGCAGCCTCACCGTGTTTATTATTGACTCTGGGAACCACCAGGAGACCCCTCCCTGAAGTTCTCAGGGCCCGAGATGGTTCATACGGCTCTAACATGTCAAAGATGTACTTTGGTGCTAAACCATGAAAAGACTTGTACACTGTGGGCCAAAACAATGACCTGGCAGCGTCCTCCAGGCTTGGGCGCCTTCAGGGGACAAAGATTGAATCTTCATCATCATGGAAGGATTTTGTTTCTTTGACTCCTCCTTCAAATAATTGTTTTCTTTATAAAAAATGTTATTATCTTACTGTCATCAAAGGAGTGGTTAGTGGCTGTAAGATGGAGGTGGACTGCAGACCGAGGGCTGCTGGCGCTTTCTTTGCTGCATTGGTAGAACCTTTTCTACAGCTGTTGTTTCATTTCTCCAATATAATGCTCTTTGTTTTCTCTTCTCTGCAATGAATAGATAGTTAAGTACATTTTCTGGCATGTCTACTACAAGTAAAATTTACATTTCAGCGACTTTTTTCCCCAGATGCAAAACTGCGCGTGCCGTTCAGTCCTGATTACTGTGCACGAGTGTGAACATGTCATTCCCCTGCTCTTTTAACCGTTTTTTCTTGTCCTTGCAGCTGTGTGCGGTCAGCCCTGTCTGCACGGAGGGAAGTGTATTTCTCCAGGGAAGTGCCGCTGTCGCCCTCCGTACTCCGGGCCTCGCTGTCAAGACAAGAAAAAGACCTACTAACGTGACCTGACCCTGTGATTCAGAGGTCACACGGGCCGCATTTAGTATCCAACTGTTAAAGCCATCAGTGTTTGTAACACTGTGGTATTACAGTGTTTGTAACACTGTAATACCACAGTGTTACAAACACTGTGGTATTACAGTGTTGGGTTTAGTTTTCATTTCAGGTGGAAAGTGTCATGTTTTGTGACATTCGTGACAGTCTGCTCTTTGTAATTTTTTGAAAAGTAGGGAATTTTTTTCAGCCTGTTTTATTCGGTTTCGCACAAATATAAATGACCAAATTCTAGGGCTGCACGATTTTGACTAAAAAACCTAATAGATAGATAGATGGATAGATACTTTATTGATCTCACAGATGGAGAAACTCATTCGGTGAGCGCATCAGGCAGCTGCACCCATTCCGTGCGCACCACTCTTTTCTTCGAAAATTACAGTGAAGTTAACGCAAGTCATAAGCACATACACACACATTAAACACATTACACAATATTGGATGATACACAGTACGTGCTGAAAGCACAGTGGACATTTTTCTTCGGTACAAAAGGGAGGGGTGGTGGGGGCTAGTAGTGAGGTGGACTCAGAGGGAGGGAGGTAGGATGGGGGGGGGGACACTTTGTGTTGGGCAGTTTGAGGCTTCTCCGCAGGAAAACCTTGAATGTTTATGTCCGTGTATGAGCCCGGCCTCAGTCCTATCAGTCCTTTCACCCGTGGCTTGGCCTTGGGGGATGTTGACATTGCACAGGGAAGATAACAGCCCAGCTGCTCTCCTGTGTTCCATGGAGGGTCAAATTATTCAGTTTAACTTTAAAAAATGTTTGTGCTTTTCACTAGTCGTCAACATTATTCAGACATTCTCAGCAGGTAGTGGCCTTCTCAGTCCATCCAAAGTTCTGCAAAGCCCCGAGGTCTGTCCCAAGACCTCCCGAGACATCTCCCCTGACTTTGCCAAGGCAAGGCAACTTTTTTTATAGCGCGTATTTCGTACACATGCGCCTGTAGATGTAATCCATCTTCCGTAATCCCTCCTCGTAACGAGAAGAAAGGTCCTTAATTAGTTCCTCACTTTTCGCTACTTTCCGTTCTAACTCCATCATATTGCCGCTCACTGCTTCAAAACAGTCTTTGATTTTGATCGACAGCAGTGGGGTCTCCTGCTAATTGTAATTTGTCTAACAGATATACATATATAAAGCTATGTTTTGTTTTTCATGCTGTTGAGCTGCATATATACGTACTTCTAAAACAGCTGGTAAACATCGTGGTACTCAGTTATTACATTTCAGCTTCATCAGCAAGAAGATCCAAATCTGCGAGATTCAAAGAGGCATTTTATAGAGTTGTCAGAAAAACATGCTTTAATGTCCTCTGATAAATGTAGCGCTATCACACCCTTTCTTCTGCCCTATTCATTCCATAAAAGCGTTCTCTGAATCACAAGCTGCAAAACGCTCAGAAACTGTCCAAAAAGATACCGCGCTGGTGATACTGGCTCAAATGGCTCTGTATATTTTCATGTCAAATACAAATGTATCAAAACTGCTATGTCAGTGCAGTTTGACTGAAAAGGAGGATCTTGTAATATCTTCCCCTTTGTTAACGTTCTGTTATTTAGTCTTTTGTTTTTTGGTATACAATATTTACAATGACCATCAAAGGAGTTCCAGATATAATTTAGTGCCTTTTGCAATGGGAGAAACATGGGCAGAATTAAACTGGAGTTATTGTTGGTGCGGCCCCCAACTCAATTCAGGTTACTCATGTGGCTAACATGCCTTTCAATCAAATAGCAGCGGTGCAAGGTAGGAACAAAAAACAAAACAAACCTCAGCCCTTTGAGCTCAAACCTCAGTGTCGATTCGATGAAGGGTAATCGTGCAGCTCTATCAAAAGAAAACATCCAACGAGCAGAAAGGTTTTTGCACAATGCATGATTTGGTCAGGCAGTTGTAGCCGCTTTTTGGTAATTCTGGTACGTTTTATTTACATGACATTTCACTGCAAACATCTGAGAAAAACTGTTTTTTAAACGGCTCTTTTTAATCAAGCGACCCCAACGATTCGGCTCTCATCTAAGAGCCATAAATCTCATCACTATCGCATAGTTTTCTGCGTAAAAATGGGAGCGCGCCTCAAGCGGATGAAACGTGGAGGTGGTTTACTGTCCTGAAGTCCAAATATTTGAATATTTGAACCAAACAGAGACATAGTATACATCAGACACCTCAATATTGTCAAAAATAATAGCGATATTCACCATGCTAAAGATTGTTATGGATTTGCTTTAAATCACAAATTAGCAAATTTCATTTGGAACTGATGCAGGTATTGTGTTTTTGCAGCGCATTTAGTATTTTACTTAATATTCGAAGTATTTTTTACCTCAAAGAGTAGTAGTAGCAGTAGTAGTCACTGTAGCCATAGTAGTAATAGTGTTAGTAGTGTTAGTCTTAGAGAATATATCAAGTACTTGACTTAAGTCTGTATGTAAAGTGAACTTCCGAATTCAAGTGTATATGACTATGTATTTTTATTGGGTGTAAAACAAGTCTCATGTAAATGTGCCTTTGAAACAGTCCATTTGGAAGTACACAAACAAATATATTCTCAATAAAGGATATTCATAACTTCCTCTTCCTCTGTGTGACTGCCTCAATGCCATTTGGTACAATCGTTACATAACAAAAAACAACAACATTCTGTATTTTTTGGGGGTTAAAACTAAGCACGATCTTCCATGGTTTGTATCTTAGCGTTATACTGTAAATATCCCTCTCCTGTGTGTTTCTCGGTTCAGTTTCCTTAATGCACTGACCATGTGTCGAGCCATGAGGTAGTGGCGTACAGGGAACAGACAAGTGCAATACATTAGAGCGCTTCCTTTTACATGCACAATAGCCGACGTCCAACCACAACCACACACACACACACACACACACACACACACACACTTTCACCACCACACGCGTCCACACACACTCACACGCTAAAGGCTGGTGTTCTTCATCTGCGCACATCCCTCCGCTCCTCTCCCCGATCACGCATGAGAAGCCTGCAAACATAGGACAAGACCTGAGTTATTAGTTAAATACATCATTTACTGTCCTTGTGAAGGAACTTAAGTTGCATCAAAAAATGTGGCAAAATTGGCTCCTTCACCTTTGAGGCCTACGTCATGAGCTCGACCATGAGGTTCTTCTGCAGTTAAGAGACGTACACACCTAACCGGTTGCTTGAGAGGCTTGCAATCAGACGCTCGCTGTGCGATTCTGAAAAAACTTAATGCTATTACTGAGCACTAATTTGTGAGTGAACATTGTTCACCGATTCTTTGCCTGTGCTTTGGAATAGTTTTACTAGCCTGCCTTTCTCTGACACTTAACGCAAACCTCCTGAATATTATTTCAATATGTGTGGTTTGAGTGTGCAGTACCTGTCTGTCCAGCCTCATGTCATGATAAAATTCCCTTTAAAACATGTTTGTAATCCAGTGCGTTCTTGTGTCTGCGCTTTCATAAGTTTATTGAAACGTATAATTCCTCTGATCCAAGTGCCTGGGTTTCGGGAAAGTCATTTAAAACCACAGCTGCTGCTTTGTCATGAAGCTTTAACTCCTCTTTTTACAAGGCGTTTCTGTTTCAATTGTGTCTTTATGATGTAGAGGTGCTTATGTTGCTCTAAATTCAGATGGTCTGTGTCCTCTTTCCCCCAATGTTAGACTCCTCCTCTCTTTGCACACCGCCTCGACACCCCGCCAAGTCATCACGCTCCTGTGTGCGCGCATTTCACGTTGACAATACACAGTAATCAGTCGCACCTGCCGCGGGAAATCGTATTTGGTGTGTATGCACCTTTAGGAACTGGAGTGTACGAGGAGAACAGCAGTGGGCCAAGTACTGAGCCCTGTGGAACTCCTAAAGAATTGTTAGTCAAATGGGAATTTACCACATTGTCCTGAACACACTGATTTTCCCCACTATAATATTTAAATCGCTGTTCAGTGTCCGTTGAGACATTGAATTGATGTCATTTTTTAAGTAGAATAGCCTCACTGACCGTGTCAAAGACTTTACAACATTGCCTTTGCCTATGCTCGTTTTTCCCCCCAATAGATAAAAGGAGCTTTGGCTACACCTTCTCCGCGGCAAGACAATTCAAACTTCCAAAACCAGGGAAGGAAACAACCAGGAAATTACGTTGCCAACAGCTGATTCCTAAAAACTACAACAGCAACACAATGGACAATAATATACACTCCTGCGCTGCAATGATTTTGATGACATTACCAACCGGACAAATATAATCCGAAAAACTAAATGTCAGAATGATGTGTTAAATAAACCACTCTATAAATGCCACTGTTCAATTATCACTGACTCTTATAGTTCCAAACATGAACCACTGTCAACACGGTGTGAGAGAGTGTGGTCATTTCCCAAGTTTCACTGCAGTTTGATGTAAAACGCTGCGTACGCATCATTGTCAGGGGCAGATCAATTATATTTGTAGCTTCTGGAACCAGTGTGGGTTTTGGAGGTGGGCGTGGCTCACCTTCACGGCACAGGTGAGTCCTTTGAATCCTCTTCGGCAGTGGCAGTAGTCGGGCAGGACACACCTCCCTCCGTTCAGACAGGGCTGAATACACACCGCTGAGCACACAAACACCCGACCCAGTCAAACTCCATGAACGTGAAATGATGCAGCAACTGGGGGTGAACTTACGGCTCTGACACTGCAGGCCCTCCCATCCGGCGGGACACTGGCAGGTGTTGGGTCCAATGCACTCCCCGCCGTTCTTACACTTCTGCAGGCAGACCGCTGGAGGGGGACCAATATTATGTCACACCCAGCACGCACGTGGCAGTGGAAGAGGAGTTTGTCAGTATTGGATGTCAGTGTTGGAGCTCCATCATATTTATTGTAACAAAACATTTCAATAATATTTTCTTACAGCACATGTGTATGCATTTTACTGTAATGAACAGCGCTTCAGTCTTATACATTACATTTACGAAGCCAACATTGGTACATTCCTGAAAGAAAAACTCTAGCGTCAGTAGATTACATTTTTGGGTGTGCATAGCAAAATGTGATGGGGTGGGTTAAATGTAAAGGTGCGTACAGACCAAACGCTGACTCGCCACCAACTTCCATGTTAACCCTATGTAGACGTGCTTCGAAATGTAAGCAAAGCCGTCCGCGCATATGAAGCGTTGCAAATGCGAGCGGATGAGGATTAACGTGCGTCAAAGCCAGTGAGAACAGCGCGGTACAGAGCAGGGATGCCCCGCCCACTGCTTCATGCACTCAAGTAATCACAATCTACACGTGCGTTCATGTACGCCTTGTTAACCAATCAGGGACTGGGCTCAAATAGTGAGCACAAGCGTCACCTGTTACCTGCAGCAGTGGCGCAAAAAGGGCATACACCGGGGCGCCGAAAGGACGGGGCGCCAATAGTGATGTGTCGGTCACAAACGATCCGGCTCTTTTAAACGAGTCTTTACAGTGAACGATATGAACGGGTTCGTGGAGGTGAAGTATTTTTTTTTTTATTCCTCTTTGGGGTGGGGCGTCACTTTAGTTGTGCATGCTTATGAAGAGTTATATTTTTAGTGATGTTTTGATGTTTTGGCTATTTAGCAATCTTAACCAGAAGTTACAGACTCGAGGGGGTGTCCGAGCTAAACCCGCTACCCAAACAACAACAGGACAATTTAAAATGGCGGCGAAGGGCGGAGCCAAACGTCACATGACGGCTCGGGTACCAATGGAAACAACGAGACGTGGTCTTAGGCTACTGCATGATGGGAAAAATGTGACGTATACTCTGTTTCCCCCAGAAAAAGTCAGTCTCTCCCCTGGGGAACGGAGGACTGGCAGACTTCTTGTTAGGGAAATGCTGTGCTTAGATTCTAATGTCAGGGAAATAAATCTTCGTAATTTAATCTCCTGAATCTTGGTCATCTTTATAACTGGTATGTGTTAATTAGCTGATAGCTTAGTGATGACGATGCATCTAAACTCCTCTTCCAGTCATGAATGCGCAGTGCTGTCCGGGTACGGTAAAACTTACAGGAAAACAGACCAACAACAGGCATTAAGATGTATTTGTTATTTAAATGTATCCGTGGACAGCACAAGAGGAAAAAGTTAATTCTTCACTTATTTTGCAAAACAAATTACGATGGCCAGAATGCAAAACCTCCTATGTGCACAATGTTGCAAGAAATGTAGGGGGGGAAAAAATACTTATTTGCACTTTGGGAGGCAAAAATACCTTGTATTGTTGACACATATTGCAGAAATAGGGTCTAAGAACAGTAGAATCTGCTTGAATATCTTTAAAAAAAGACCATACTATAATGGAAATAAATGTTTTCTTTGTTTACTGAAAAAAGTGATTTTTTTCAGATAGGAGGTTTTGCATTCTGGCTTGCTGGAGTGGGGCAGAGAGGAGTGCAGAGGGACTGTCATCTCCACCCCCCACGAGGAGCTCAAAGTGAGCATAAGGCAACAAGTTTGAGAAATAAAAGTCCTAATGAAATAATAAACACTGTTACAGAGGAGATCGCGTTGAAGCAAAACACCTCTTTCACTTGCGTTTTATTTTGTCCCCTCTTGCGCGAGGGAGAGAGAGGGAGAGGACAAAACACTGCTCTGCTGCCTGTGCTCCAGCCCTGCTCTTAACTTCATTTCTGACTGTGAGGTGCAGCCTCACACTGGACCCTGGCTCCAGTCAACACAACAGCCTAAAGCTTTAGTCCTGACACTTGGTCTTATGTTTTATTAAGCTTTTGTCACAGTTTGACCGTACTGTGAACAGGGCGTCACGAGTCGAGTCGCAGTAGTCATTTGCGCTAGTGAATGACACTTATTACGGACTTATCAGCTGTTGGCATTCGGGGATAAATTGGCCGATACTGAACTGGGCCGCACAGCGATCTCTCTGTGACTGAGCTGATGCTGCAGCCTCAGGACAGGGATCAGTGTTTTGGTGACAGTGTTCCCGGTTTGAGTGGCCTGGCTGTGGGCGGCCGTGTGAGCTCAGAGCGTGTCTCTCTGAATGAGAAGCGCGAGGGGAGAACGCGCTTTAGCGTCTCCATACTTAAAGAGATGATCAGTGGCGTAGCGGTACCAAGGGGCCCCAAGCAAGAATGTCGGTAGGGGTCCCTCTGGTGGCCGCTCTGTGTACTGCGCACTGGGAGAGAGGACGTCATTTGGGCAGGAGTGGGTCACCTGACAACTCCCATAATCCAGTTCACTGCATAGGTTTGACCCCAGAACAGAAGGCAGAGATTCTTTAGGTCATGAAGAGAGTTACAATAAACTGGTTTCACTATTAGAAATATCATCTGGTGGAGCCATGAGTAAAAAAGTATGTCCACTGCTCATTATAAATTATTAATATTAGGGAACCATGACTCACTAAAGCATGCTGCAGGATGGAGGAGCGAACCATTATGAATGGAGGGGGGTGTAAAATATGTACATGCTTTATTCATCAAAATAGAATAGTACATTAGGATGGCTATATTTAGGGCCCACAGTCTTACAGCATAGAAGCCTTTTCATATATTGGTCTACCGTATCTGCTGAGAAGCATGATCTTATTGGGCCCTTGTCAGCCCTGGGCCCTTAGAATCGTCCTAACCTTCCACCCCTTTCCTAGTCCACAGGGCACCAAATTATTAGTTTTTCCACTCACTCTTTCCACAAAACTAAATTTATTCCACTAGGAGAAAAGAAGAGAAGTCTTTGCAGTAGTTAGTTACTCACGGACGTTGCACCTGCTGCCGCTCCAGCCAGAGGCGCAGGAGCAGGTGTTGGGACCCACACATTTGCCCGTGTTCATGCACATGGGCTCACACACACCTGAACACACATAACGCACACGAGTCACGCATGAGTCTGGTCTGTGATACCTGACCGTCTGCTGACTCACTCTTCTGACATCGTTTCCCCGTGTAGCCCGACGGACAGGAGCACACGTTGTTCCGGATGCACTGGCCTCCGTTTTTACAGGGAGGGTTACATAAGGCTGAAAGAGAAAAGGATTTAGTCATGAAGCAAATGTGTACAAGGCGCGACACTGCAGGTGAAATCATTGTTCTGTCCCAGTCTTGATTCGTTGACGTTAGCATTAGCATGTTGCTGCTAGCTTTAACATACTGTTGATACCATAGACATATTATTAATAGACCGTCAATACTCACTCCTCCCCGTTTACCATAATAACCACGTTCGAGGGGGAAATCATGGCGGATTTACAGACTCCTCCTCCCCAGCTCTGACGAAGCATGTTCCTAATAAGGGCATAAAGGCGGGATCTTGACTGTAGACTCGGCCCTTGCGTGACGTGTAGCTCGCGCAGCTCCAATGCTAACAGTCTGACCCTCATTAAGTAGGAGATTTCTAAAATTTATCCTACGATAACCAGCCCGGTGCCTCTGATTGTGTCTAACCCAGCGTAATCACAGGAGGAATATCTAGCTGTAGACAGTTCCAAACAATTAGGCACCGGGCATTAAAGTTGTTTTTAACGTGTCTAGAGTGCAATGCATTCCAATGGGGGCCTAGCGGGCATATGGCGGTACTACAGCAATAGCGGAGCAATGGCGGCCTCCAGTGTCGTCGTCGCAAAGCAGAGCAGCCAACACCCATTGGTTGATACCCGCGGCTTTTTGCGATCAAAAATACATTTGCAGAGGTTAAAACTAACTCAGCGATTGAATTCTCTAGGCTCTGCCCTTCAAAATGTCATACAGCATGTCTATTTATTCACTTCGATTTAGTCGGTGAAAGTTGTGTTTTTAAAGCGGTGAGAGCCAAAACTGGTGTCGGTTCAGTATCGGATATTTGTAGCCGATACCCGACATTGTATTTTCTCTGGTATCGGCTCTGTATCGGATCGGTGCATCCGTAGTTTTAACGTGTCATTTATGAGGTTCTGTCGCGTTGCGGGCCATAGTTATTCAGGAAATCACTACTGCATGAAAAATTCTTGTTTTCTTATGCCATGTCTCGCCTTAATGTGTTTGAATGGCCTTTAAGGCCTTAACTCTGACCCAATGACATTACATTATTGTGACTTTCTGTTGACCACTGACCGATCTGACAGTGCGAGCCGTAGAAGCTTCTGGGGCAGACGCAGGCATTGGGTTTGGTACATGTTCCTCCGTTTACACACAGAGGGTCACATAATGCTGGAAAACACACAACAAGAATTAGGACCTTTGATTTAGTCCTGATTTGAGGTTTTTACTCTGTACCTGAAGCACATGTGGGTCCGTGCCAGCCCGGTTCACATCTGCAGACGTCTGGAGCCACGCACTGGCCGCCATTCTCACAGTGTCGGCTGCACACCACTGTTGACCACAGTAAAGGGTAAGAAAGAAAGACATGCTTACTTTTACATTTCACAAATTAAATGCTGTTTATTAAAAAGACAAGCATTTGTTGTTTTTAGTTTTAAGAAACAAACAAATCAAACAAAACTTTGGAAACCATTACAAATTACACTTGCTTTTTAGCCAAAATCTTATCCAACGAATAAATAAATAAATTTAAGTTCAAGTTAGCATAACTGAATAAAGTAACTAATAACTGGCTCATCGGCTACAAGTCAGTCTATGAGTTAAGTATGTTTGAACAAAATGCCTTTTACTCGTCTCGGTATTTGGTATCCACACGCACTCTAATGAAAGTGCTCGTATCGGTTTGAGAAAAAGTGATATCGATGCATCACTAATCTGTCCTATCTAAAACATGCACAACAAAAAGCCAGCAAAACAAAATACTAAAAAGCAATAATTACAGTAATTTCCGGGCTATAAGCCGCTACTTTCTCCACACTCTTTCAACCCTGAGGCCAGGGCGGCACGGTAGTACAGTGGTTAGCGCTCTTGCTTCACAGCAAGAAGGTCCCGGGTTCAATTCCCACCTTGACGGGGCCTTTCTGTGTGGAGTTTGCATGTTCTCCCCATGTCTGTGTATAGGTTTACTCCGGGTACTCCGGTTTCCACTACCACTAAAACATGTACTATAGGCCAGGATGAATGATATGTGTGTGTGTGAATGCATGATGGTGATCAGAGGGACCGTTGGCGCAGATGTGTGCAGTCATGACAGCGCTTCTGTCAGTCTCCCCCAGGGGAAACTGAACACCACAGAGTATGGAGTGAATGTACAAATGTCTCATGTAAAGCGCTTTGTGACTATGTCTGTGAGAGGCGCTATATAAATAAAGTTCTTCTTCTTCTAAACAACAAGAGGGCTAATGTAGAGATTACAACTTAACGGCCTTAAAGCAGTACTAAGTAACCCGTAGCATGTTGCGTTTTTTTACTCATTAATTGTGAGAGTAAATACTACTCTGACAGAAAAGACAAAGGGAGTGAGGGATATTGTACATCCAATTACACAATGGAGATCATTTTTTGTGTTTAAGTGGGGCTAGCCCGCAGTTAGCTTTGCCCATTAGCCAGTTATCTTCTTCTTCGTGATTCCATTAGTGTGTATTGGTGACTCCGACCCGGTGCAGGCAAAGTTGCAATTGTGGTTTTCTGGCCAGAGACGCCAGGGGAAGATGAAAGACCCCCCAATCATCCCATTAACACTTGAATTACCCCCAGAGGGACTACGGAAATGATTTATTGAGGTAAACAAGTTACTTAGTACTGCTTTAAGGGGGTGCTGTAGCACAAGGCGCAGGAGAGAGAAAGACTGTGTAACGTGTTGCCTTTGTCTGGTTCTTTTCTCCACTCACTGATTTCACATCTCGGGCCCACGTAGCCGTAGGGGCAGGTGCAGTGGTTTCTGGCGGTGCAGGTTCCTCCGTGTTGACACGGGGGCTCACAGTGCGCTACAGAGATAACCATTATAATTACATACAGCGCACATTTAACGTCATAAAAGAAGGAGAAATCATGACCTCGTTCACAGGTGGGTCCGATGTAGCCCGCGGGACACTCGCACACATTGGGACGAACACACCGGCCCTGGTTCTTACAGTCAGGACGGCAAACCGCTGGTGGAGGGAAGATTTCAGTGAGAATTTGAATAAATAGGCTATTTCAAGTTTTGAAACATTTGACACTCAGCTCTTACCGATATGGCAGCTGTAGCCGGTGTAGCCTTCTTTACAGGTGCATGTGTTGGGCAGACTGCACTCCATGTTCTTTCCACACGGGAACCTGCACACAGCTGAACACACACATTTAACCTCTTAACCTCCACCTGAACAGACCATATTTTCTCCAGTATGGCTTTACCCAAATCTAAAAACTGCTTGAAAAAAGCGTCAAAACAGCGACAAAAGCGGATGAAAATGAGGATGAAAACGCAACTAAAGAGCGACAAAAATGTGATGCAACAGTGACAAAAAAAAGCCACAAACACGCAACAATAAAGCAACAAAAGTGTCACAAAAAGGCAACAATGAAAAAGTGACTAGAAAGCAACAAAAACATGACAAAAATAACGCAACAATAAATGTGACGAAAAAGCGCATGGGCAGCACGGTCATGCAGCGGTTAGCGCTCGTGCTTCACAGCTGGGGCCTTTCCGAAACCGTTCCCTCCTCCCTCCCCCTACACCCTTCCAGTCAGGCCTCAGTGAGGGCACCTTCAGAGGTTCACTCATCAGAGAAATTCAAGCTGTGACTTTCAGACGCACTCTCCCTCTCTCCCACCGACTCCACAGCCCATAATGTTGCAAAAATCACAAGTTCAACTGATCATACTTTTAAATGATTTTTACGTTATGAGTTTACAAAGTAATTCAGATTCAAATGTGTCGTATTTACATGATATATTTTAGCTTCTTCAAACTCACAAGTGAGAACTTTTCCTCTCCCAATAAAATCATAGCAGGTCTCATTGTCGCTTTCTTTTCATTAATAAATGTCTATATGACGGTAAAGCTGTTAAAATGAACACTTAGGTGCTCCTAAATAAACATGGAACTGATGTTTGGTGCGTGTTGCTCGTGGGACTGCTCTCTGGTGTAACACACACCTGTTACGTCTGCATCGATGCTGACTCGCTGTGAAGGAGCTGATCAGCCCCTCACTGAGTGCTCCGTTTGGAACAGATCTCCACTCCGCGGGCAAGCGCAAATTGAGTTTTAGGGGGTAGAGTGAGGGAGGAGGGAGTGGTTTCGGAAAGGCCCAGGTTCAATTCCCACCTGGGCGGGGCCAGGATGAATGAGAGTGTGTTTGAGAATAGGGCTGGGTTTGATTAATCGATTAATCGAAATCAAATCGAATTTCCTTTGAACAGGATATCGATTAAAGAAACACTTGAATCGATTCCAAGGTAGTGTAATTCAATCGACAATAACTTCGGAACAAAATGAGATAGAGACTTCCTTTTTTGCACCGTTCGTCGTGGTCCGTTCTTCCTTTTGAGTGCTCATCCCTGTAGCCTCCGGGGAGCAAAGTTACAGCATAGCAAAACACGTGTAAAAAATCTTCCAAACAAAGATTTAGTGGTTTATTTATAAATCTTGTAAAATTTTGCCAGACTTCAGTCTGCTGTCTATAGTGGCAGCCATGTTGTTTACTGTCAAAGGCCTTATTGGCTGTGCCAGTGTATCATTACACACATGGCCACATGGGGTGGTGTTCAATTCTTGTAAATATTTATATTTTCACTAATTTATCAATTTAGAGTTAGTGTCTACTATTTGCGGCATTAGAATGTCGTCCATATAAGATAACATAAGATACTGTAGTCTTTATTGATCTCACAATGGAGAAATTCACTTGTTACATCGGCTCCAATATCCAAGTAAAATTGGTACCGTGTGATATCCTTAACTGAATTGGAAAAAATCAAACTGAATCGTGAATCAAATCAGGGGCTTGTGAAAAGAATCAAATCGATTTGGGTAATCTGAATCGATACCCAGCCCTATTTGAGAGTGTGAGTGGGGGACAACGGTTGGAAAATTAGCCTGAGGCTACAATCGTGTACAAGCATGTTTACATGCATGAGTTCCATGTTCCATTCATTAACATACACTATCCTGACCAAATAAATAAACAAATAAAAAATAAAGCAACAAAAGAGCAACGAAAAAGTGACAAGAATGCCACAAAAGAGTGACAAAAAAGCAATGAAAAAAAAAGTAACGGCAACACGGCAAGAGGGACAAGATCCAGGTGGGGGTTAAGAGAAGAAAAAAAAGTTTTTTAAATAATATTAAGTGATAGACATTACAAACACTGAGTGACGGACATACTGTATATGGTGCGTACGACACAGAACACAATAGAAAAGACAAATGGAATACAATTGGAAAGGAGGATTGTGCGTGATTAAATGAGGCTGACGCTAAATTAAGTGAAACTTGCAAACAGAACTAATGATCATGTGTTGTCACTGACACCATGACATAGTGGTAGGGGAAACTGGACACAGGGTTTGAGTGCATATTGCAGGCAGAAAAGCGCTATACGTTTATAAGTCGCAGCAGGCGTGACGCAGCAGGCATGCTGCCTTAAATTGTAACATTTTGATGTGAAAAAAAAATATATATATATATATATATATATACAAATAATATTTATATATTATATATATATATATATATATATATATATATATATATGTGTGTGTACAATGAGAACCATATGTTTACATACACCCCATAAAAAGACACATTTGCAATTTTATTTTTTCATGAAACCAGAATTAACTTATTTTTCTTACGTCAATTAGAATTTTAAAAAATATTTCTATTTGTCAAATGCCAGAAGAATGAGAGATATAATTTTCTACACCATTTTTTATTACTTTTTACAAAGTCCGAAATTTACATACACTATTTACTATACCTTTTAACAATTTGGGAAAGTGCAAATGACATGCCCAGATGTCATGTCCTTGGAAGCACAAGTTTGGTTCATCCTTGGGTGTAATTGGCCGTACCGCCTTTGCTATGCCCAATCCTGTCAGACCTTGGAAGCTAAGCAGGGAAGGGCCTGGTCGGTAATTGGATGGGAGACCGTTTGGTAACACCAGGAAGCCTGGTGAATGTAGTGAGTGAGTGGTTGGTGGTGGTCAGAGGTGCCGATGGCGCAGACTGGTTGCCTCGCTTCCGTCAGTCTACCCAAGGGCAGCTGTGGCTACAATAGTAGCTTATCACCACCAAGTATGGAGTGAATGAATAGTGCAATGTAAAGTGTCTTTGAGTGTCCAAAAAAGTGCTATATAAAACCGATGCATTATTATTATTATTATTATTATTATTATTAATAATTTCAAGACACTTGAAGGTTCAGGTTCATTGGTTAAAACAATGATGGAAATGACCAGTCATCATACAGATCAGAAAGAAGATGAACGTTCTGTGTCCCAGAGAAGAAGAAGGTTCTGTGTCCCAGAGATGAACATGCTGTGTCTGAAATGTGAATATCAACCCAAGAACAAATGCAAAAGACCTGGGGCCTCATTTATAAAGCTTGCTGCACAAAATGAGGCCAGAACTTTGCGTAGCTGCTCCTCTGCGCCAAAGGTGGTATTTATAGACAACAAACTGAACGTGAAACATTGCGCTCCTCCACGCAAACTATATAGCTGCCGTACAAGGTACACACTTTTCAGAAACACTGCTGAGAGACGAGGAGAGGCGAGGGAAGAGGGAGGAGAGGACAGTTTGAGGAAGTCATGTTTAGTCACTTTATAGAACTAGTTAGAACTAGTCAGAAATGACAAACTTTAGAATGAAATGAGCGACTTGGTGCGCATATACGTGCACGGTCGTGAATGCTCATACCCGTGCACATATGCACACTGGTGCTGAAGCCTTTTAAACAGGAAGCAGGATTGATCCCGCTGTACTGTGCTTTAAGTGACTCATCTCTGGACATAAGTCTGACCCACTGGGTTTAGGTCCAAAGCTCGGGTCACATGCCCTTTAGACACGAGACACGTCTTAACGCATCGGCACCGCGGCTCCACTGCCCACTCCCTCCTCAGACAGCACCCGGACACTGACCTCTCCTCACTCACACTACCCGGACAGAACCGCTGCTTCGTCCTTCACAGAACCCGAGCTCACGTACAGCGTGCGTAATGGTTTGGATGAATGAAATGCCCCACAGTTGATTGTGTGGTTACAGGCAAACCCAAACCTCTCTATTGAAAAATACAGCCGACATATAAGGCTCTTCTTTATGTTAAACTTGTGTTTTGAAAAGTTTTATTGATGGAATTTACAGAAAGATGACAATACGTGTGACGAGAGAAGCAGATCTCACTCTTCATTAAAACTCCTCGAGCCTGTGTCGTCCCTGCACGAGCTGCTGCAGTGTCAGCCCCTCCCTCTCTGTCTCTCTGTCCCTTCGGTTAAACCCACTCATTACCGCCTCATGTTTAGGGAAATCTCATTCATAAGTCACTTTGCATTGCCTTTCATGGTCAAATAGAGGCGGGCAGAGGGCGTGCCGTGATGTCCGCAGCTTTCTGCTGCACGTGGAATCAGCGAAGGAAAGATTTCGGTCAGGCGTGCGTACCCGCGCATACGCAGGGTAAATCAGAAAAAAACTTTGCTTACGGAATTTTTCGTTACTTTCCTACGCACTTTATCATGCACAGTTTGGTAATTGAGGCCCCAGGTGAAGATGCTGGCTGAACCCGGTAAGAGTTTGAAACAAGTACTGTACCGACATGGGCTGAGAGAGTACTCTGTCAGGAAGAAGCCCTTACTCCAAAATAAACATGAAAAAGACAGATTGGAGTTTGCAAATAAAAAAAGGATAAAGACTTTATTTTTTGGAGACATATCGTGTGGTCTGACAGGATATGTCAGACCGGGAAAAAATAATAATAATTTGGCCATAATGACCATCGTCATGTTTGGAGGAAAAGCCTGACGACACCATCCCAACTGTGAAATACGGGGGTGGCAGCATCATGCTGTGGGGTTGTTTTGCTGTGGGAGGGGCTGGTGCACTTCACATAATAGATGACACGATGAAGAAAGAACACTATGTGGAAATGTTGGAGCAACATCTCAAGACATCAGCCAGGAAGTTAAAGCTTGGGCGCAGATGGGTCTTCCAAATGGACAATTCCCAAAGCAAACTGCCAATACTGGTTACAAAGTGGCTTAAGGATAACAAAGTCAATGTTTTGAAGTGGTCATCACAAAGTCCTGATCTC
The DNA here is from genome assembly GCA_007210695.1 of Neogobius melanostomus. Lineage (NCBI taxonomy): Eukaryota > Metazoa > Chordata > Actinopteri > Gobiiformes > Gobiidae > Neogobius > Neogobius melanostomus. The sequence goes on along the minus strand of VHKM01000736.1, from coordinate 67,168 downwards.
AATCCAGTTGAAAATGTATGGGCAGAGCTGAAAAGGCACAGGCACACAAGGTGTCCTACAAATGTGTCTCAGTTACACCAGTTCTGTTTGGAGGAATGAACCAAAACTCCTGCCAACTATTGTGAGAAGCTTGTGGAAGGAAATCCACAACAATATACAGTTTAATTTGACCAAATATTAAAGAAATGTATGCAGACATTTGGCTTTGTAAAAAGTAATAAAAAATGGTGCAGAAAATTAGATCTCTCATTCTTCTGGAATTTAACAAATACACAAATAGAAATATTTTTTTTAAACTCTAATTGTCCTAAAAAAACAAAAAACAAGTTAATTCTGGTTTCATGTCAGACAGTGAGAAATAAATGCAAATGTGAACATGTGAGAGCCATATGTAAACATATGGCTCTCACTATATATATATATATATATATATATATATATATATATATATATATATATATATATATATTTATTGTGTGTAGCTGCGTATTTAACTTTTCAGTGACCCAGCAGCTGTATGAGTGGTCAGTATGGCAATTTTATTCCAGTTATTTTTTTTTTTAGGATTTCTAGTAGGTTTTCTGGATGGAATGTACATGTAACCATGGAGACAGATCCAAACGCAGTGTAAATCTTCCAGAAACCCTAAAAAACAACCACTGGGCACCTGAAAGGTCAAATACACACTAATATTGAACAACTTTTGTTTGCATAAAAAATGTATAATGCACGGGGACTATACGGAGTTTAAAAATGTTAATATTATGTATTTTCCTCCTACATGTTCCAGCAATGTCCTAATGTATAGAATGAGCCCAAACCTATTCACCACAACTGCACCAGTAGTGAGTATAAAAATGACCAACTTGCATCTAGTCCCTTTAAATATGACTGAATACAATAATATACTTGTACAATTGTCTAAATCAATTTTATTTGTCAACTAAATCTAGATTAAAACTAGGGCTGCACGTTTTCAAGTTTTTCATTAACCGTTAACCGAGGCCCTTAGCGGTTAATACTCGGTTAACCATTAGTGTGCGCACTAACCAACCCCTCCCCCCCCTCTGTTACGTTCTACTGACAGACACGAAAGGGTTTTTTCATTGTTAACATCTTTATCAAATGGCTGGAACACATTGGAAATGAAATTAATTTATAGAAATAAAACGCAGTGGTAATGACAGAGCAGTCAAAGTAGGTCACTGACTTGCGTTCACGTGGCCCTACAGTATTTTTATTTATTTTACCTGCAGTCATTTAGTCGCTTTTTTTGCAACATTGTGCAAAGCAACAGTCATTCATGTGTACAACAACAACAACACTTATCTCTCCACCACGTTTTAACAATAACGAGAAAGGGGAGTTTTGTGCCTTTAGCTTACCTAGCTACCTCCTAAGTGATGCCCGGGTGTCGGCTGTTGAAGTTGAAGTATATCTAAGCACTGCAATGCAATACTTGCATTTTGATCCATCATTCTCGGTTGTAAAGCGTTTCTCCCATGCTGTGCTGTTTATGGCCCGCTTCATATTCAAAAGTTAAACTAGCTAGCCATGCGCCATGACGGCTTCTCGTGAACAAATGTTTGGGAGCGCTCTGGCGATCTCTGGTGGTGCAAAAATTTATACACGCCAGTTAACCGAGCAAAATGCTTTTACTCGGTTACGCAGTTTTTAACGGTTAACCGGTTAATCGGTTAACCATGGACACCCCTAATTAAAACTAAATAAAAATATGTACACTATAGTGGAAAACTGCAGCATGACTTGGAGCCAACACTCTTTACATTAATATAAAAAGTGTTCAAGTTTCTTTAATCTCTGTGTTTGTTTTCTAATCAAAATAACTTGACTGTTAAGGACTGATATTGATATTCCAACACCTTAATTCTGCTAAAACATACACTGATGATTATGATCAATCTTGAGCACCTTTGCATGTGACTCCATCCCCCGTGTATCCAGAAGGACAAGAGCTGCACTTGGACAGACCAGCGGCATCGGGCTCACAGGGCACTCCCGGGGTCAGCTGCGTCCTGCTGGGTTGGGCTCGCGGGACGATGGGGGTCAGGGCGATGGCATGGTTCCTGTCTTTGGACGTGTCTTTGGGCCTGAGGGGTCTCAGGGAGGCCTGTTTCCTGGAGGAGCTGGTCGGAACCAGGCTGTGCGATCTCTCAGCTGCTCCCTGCTCTGTAAAACACACCAGGAAATGTGTCTTATTCCATTCATGTGTGTCTGGGGGAATTCTTCGTCTGTCTCGAGCACTCAAAAGTGTTGTTTCTAACCTGCTAATGTCATTTTCGGCATTTAAAAACAATTCCAGGATAAATTAAACTCTGAAATAAGCTCCAAGGCATTAGATATTTTTCACAGTAATTTTTAACTTGTCATAGGTAGGGATGGATACAGTTACATTTTCTTTGATAACGATACTTAGTTTTCGATACCAATACCTGAACGATACTTTATCCAATACCTATACAAAAACATTTGTCATATTGAAACATAAAAGAGATTAATAATTATTATTTTCCTTCTATTTAATTTCTTAACTTCCTTTAACTACAAAAGGGCAGAAAAATATGAAGTGCCTCTTGGGGCCCTGGACCCCACTTTGGGAAACACTGCATTAGAAATGCATCCAGGAGACTTAACAATTGAGAGAAAACTGAAATACAGTATGAACTACAAAACCTTCTGGAGAACTACTCTATTCGGAGCATGCAAAGGTCTTTCTCAGAAATAACTATTTTACAAAAAATATTTTATTCTACTTCTAGGGGAAAAAATCCAGGGGTAAAACATAAAAAGTATAACAGAATACTATTTAAAAGGAAAGTCAATTTGAATGATGTTTTGCAGTTTGAATATGAGCTCATTTTAGCTTTTTTTAACAACACACTAGAAAGTTAGCCTGGGAATACCCAGGCTGCTGTGTGTGCTCGAATAATTTCGAACTTCACAGCAGCCTGGGGACCATGGCCGAAATCTTCACATGGATTTGGGGATCAGTCAGAGAACGAGGAGGGACGGCAAGACGGTCCCGGTCTTACTTGTTCTCCTGCATGTGCGGCCGTTTCCTTGGAAACCGTGAGGACATGGCCCGCAGGCATATCCCGCTGCCACGTGGACGCTCTCGAAGCACTGCACAGTGGGGTGACAGGGTGTCCTGCTGCAGGGGGAGGCAGAGGGCGAGGCGGAGAGCTTATGCCGCAGTGACAACTGTGCTCCTCCTGAAACAGCAGAAACAACAAAATAATAAATGTGTAAGAATCATTCACTCTGATTTATAAAAGGAATGTGACGTACGTGAGCAGTTCTTCCCGTCCCCGGTGTATCCAGTAGGGCAGTGTCCACAGGTGAAGGAGCCCAGGGTGTTGTTACATCCCACTCCAGGGAAACAGGGCTGGGACAGACACTCGTCCACATCTTCTCGACAGGTGCGACCTACAATTACACAATGGCAGAACCATACTGAGGAAATACTGGATGTAATTATGTTTTTTTTTTAAGTAATACGTGAGCGTCTACGGGCATAAACATTTCAGAATCAACTTTATTGTCATTGTGTTACTACACAACACAATTTGATTGAGGCTCGAAGTAGGTGAATTATAAACACAGAGCATTCAGAATACAATCAACAATTAAAAAGTACGATAATAATAATAATAATAATAATAATACATAAAAGTTGTATAGCGCTTTTTTGGACACTCAAAGACGCTTTACATGGGGAATAAAACAAAACAAAAAAGGGCTTTAAGGAAAAGCTAGTTTGAACAGGTGGGTTTTGAGTACTGATTTGAAGTTTGGTAGTGAGTCAGAGTTTCTAATGGGCTGTGGGAGTGAGTTCCAGAGGGTGGGGGCGGCGATGGCAAAGGCCCGGTCCCCCAAGGTCCGGCGGTTAGTGTGGATGATGGGGGTGAGGCAGTTGGTGCCGGCCAAGCGGAGGTGGCGGGTGGGTTGGTGTTGTTGCAGGAGCTCAGTGAGCTAGGGCGGGGCCAGGTTATGGAGGGACTTGTAGGTGAGGAGGAGGAGCTTGTATTGAATGTGATATTGAACGAGTAGCCAGTGGAGCTGTTGGAGGACGGGTGTGGGTGAGGAGGCGGGCAGCAGAGTTCTGGATGTATTGCAGTTTTTGGAGATGAGTGGTGGGAAGTCCATAGAGGAGGCTATTGCAGTAGTCGAGTCTGGAAGTGATGAATGCATGGATGAGGATTTCAGCTGTTGACTGGGTAAGGGAGGGGCGGAGGCGGGCAATGTTGCGGAGGTGGAAGAAGGATGTTTTAGTGATGTGGTTAATGTGTGTTTGGTATGAGAGGGTGGAGTCCATTATGATGCCGAGGTTGTGTACGGAGGGGGAGGGGGTAACATTGTGACCGTCGATGAGGAGGGTAAAGTTCTGGACAGAGGAGAGGAGAGATTTGGGGCCGGTGATGAGGAGTTCTGTTTTATTGCTGTTGAGTTTGAGAAAGTTATTGTCCATCCAGGTTTTGATATCGGAGATGACGTCAGTGATGGTGGAGAGGATAACTGGGGTGATGGATTTGGTGGAGATGTAGAGTTGAGTATTGTTGGTGTATCAGTGAAAGTGGCGTCCATGGTGGCGGATTATCTGACCGAGGGGAAGCATATACAGTGAGGAAAATAAGTATTTGAACACCCTGCTATTTTGCAAGTTCTCCCACTTAGAAATCATGGAGGGGTCTGAAATTGTCATCGTAGGTGCATGTCCACTGTGAGAGACATAATCTAAAAAAAAAAATCACAATGTATGATTTTTTAACTATTTATTTGTATGATACAGCTGCAAATAAGTATTTGAACACCTGAGAAAATCAATGTTAATATTTGGTACAGTAGTCTTTGTTTGCAATTACAGAGGTCAAACGTTTCCTGTAGTTTTTCACCAGGTTTGCACACACTGCAGGAGGGATTTTGGCCCACTCCTCCACACAGATCTTCTCTAGATCAGTCAGGTTTCTGGGCTGTCGCTGAGAAACACGGAGTTTGAGCTCCCTCCAAAGATTCTCTATTGGGTTTAGGTCTGGAGACTGGCTAGGCCACGCCAGAACCTTGATATGCTTCTTACAGAGCCACTCCTTGGTTATCCTGGCTGTGTGCTTCGGGTCATTGTCATGTTGGAAGACCCAGCCTCGACCCATCTTCAATGCTCTAACTGAGGGAAGGAGGTTGTTCCCCAAAATCTCGCAATACATGGCCCCGGTCATCCTCTCCTTAATACAGTGCAGTCGCCCTGTCCCATGTGCAGAAAAACACCCCCAAAGCATGATGCTACCACCCCCATGCTTCACAGTAGGGATGGTGTTCTTGGGATGGTACTCATCATTCTTCTTCCTCCAAACACGTTTAGTGGAATTATGACCAAAACGTTCCATTTTGGTCTCATCTGACCACATGACTTTCTCCCATGACTCCTCTGGATCATCCAAATGGTCATTGGCAAACTTAAGACGGGCCTTGACATGTGCCGGTTTAAGCAGGGGAACCTTCCGTGCCATGCATGATTTCAAACCATGACGTCTTAGTGTATTACCAACAGTAACCTTGGAAACGGTGGTCCCAGCTCTTTTCAGGTCATTGACCAGCTCCCCCCGTGTAGTTCTGGGCTGATTTCTCACCTTTCTTAGGATCATTGAGACCCCATGAGGTGAGATCTTGCATGGAGCCCCAGTCCGAGGGAGATTTACAGTCATGTTTAGCTTCTTCCATTTTCTAATGATTGCTCCAACAGTGGACCTTTTTTCACCAAGCTGCTTGGCAATTTCCCCGTAGCCCTTTCCAACCTTGTGGAGGTGTACAATTTTGTCTCTAGTGTCTTTGGACAGCTCTTTGGTCTTGGCCATGTTAGTAGTTGGATTCTTACTGATTGTATGGGGTGGACAGGTGTCTTTATGCAGCTAAAGACCTCAAACAGGTGCATCTAAATTTAGGATAATAAATGGAGTGTAGGTGGACATTTTAAAGGCAGACTAACAGGTCTTTGAGGGTCAGAATTCTAGCTGATAGACAGATGTTCAAATACTTATTTGCAGCTGTATCATACAAATAAATAGTTAAAAAATCATACATTGCAATTTCTGGATTTATTTTTTTAGATTATGTCTCTCACAGTGGACATGCACCTACGATGACAATTTCAGACCCCTCCATGATTTCTAAGTGGGAGAACTTGCAAAATAGCAGGGTGTTCAAATACTTATTTTCCTCACTGTAGAGGGGGCCGAGCACCGTGGGTGACGGGGGACGTGTGGGAGTTGCAGTTGTTGACAGAGACAAAATGGTGACGGTCGGAGAGATATGAGGTGAACCAGAGGAGTGCTGTGCTGGAGATGCCGATTGATTGCAAACGGTGGAGGACGATGGTATAGTCTATTGTGTCAAAAGCAGCGGAGAGGTCGAGGAGGAGGAGGATGGATATGGAACCAGTGTCAGCGGCAAGGAGGAGATCGTTACTTTAAGAAGTGCTGTTTCTGTGCTGTGGTGTGAACGGAATCCGGATTGAAATGTTTCGAAGAGATGGGAGGGAGTGGAGATGTTGGTGGAGTCGGGTTATGACGGCGTGTTCCAGAATTTTTGAAAGCAACGGGAGTTTGGAGATGGGTCTGAAGTTGTCCAGGTTGTCAGGGTTGAGGTCGGGTTTTTTCAGGAGGGGTGTGATGGAGGCAAGTTTGAGTGGGGATGGGACAGATCCAGAGGTAATGGAAGTGTTGATGATGAGAGGGCTGAGAGTTGGCATGCAGGTTATGAGGAGGGGAGATGGGATCGGGTCAAGCTGGCAGTTGGAGAATTTCATGATTGTGAGAAGTTTGGTGTTGTCGGAGGGAGACAGAGGAGAGAAGGAGGGAAGGCTATGGAGTGTGAGTGGTGTGAGTTCATGTTCAGAGGGAGGAGAAGCGGAGGAAGTGGATGCAAGTGAACAGTCTATGGTATGGACTTTAGTATGGTAGGATGACAGGAAGTTATTGCATTTGTCAGTAGTGAATGTGGAGGTTATATTGTCCTTGGGTTTTGCAAATGTGGAGAATAGTGTGCCGGGGTTGGAAGAATTTGAGTGGATGAGTTGTGAGTAGAAGTTGGACCGGGCAGTTTCGAGGGCGGAGTTATATGTGGTTACAGCTTGTTTGTAGGCTTGGGCATGGACAATGAGATGTTTTTTTTTTAATGGAGCCTTTCAAGTTGTCTTTTTTGTTTTTTGAGATTGTGGAGGGCAGCTATTTGGTTGAGGCATGAGGAGATTGTGTGGTTGTAGACGTTGACGAGATCAGAGGCAGTTGGATCAGAGGGAGGCGCAGAGCTGGTGATGGCATGGGATATAGAGGCAGAGAGAGATGGGACTGATTGAGTTCAGGTTTCGGAATGTAATTGTTCTTGAGTGTTTGACGGCGGGAGAAGGAGTAATGATGTCCAGAGTGAGAGGGTGTGGAACAGACCAGGTCCAGGATGTGTCCATGACTGTGTGTGGGAGAAGTGACGTGCTGGGTGAGGTTGAGGCAGTTTAAAATGTCCAAAAAGTCAGATGTTAATTTAGCTGTAGGGGAGTCAATATGGATGTTGAAGCCACCAAGGAGGAGAACGTACGAGGAAATGGAGGACAGCTGAGTTACAAAAAAGAAATGATGGGCAGTTTTTGGGGGGGGCGGTTGATGACTGCAACGGTGAGAGATTGGGAACCAGGAAGTCTGAAAGCCAGGTGTTCAAAGGAGGATACAGCCAGGATGGAGATGGGGCGGAGGGAGATGTCGCTGCGATGGATAACTGCGATGCCGCCTCCTCGCCAGTCCAGACGGGGGTTGTCGATGTAGGAGTATCCAGGTGGGGTGGTCTGATTTAGTGCAATGTAGTCCATGGGTTTGTGCCAGGTTTCAGTGAGACAGAGTAAGTCCAGTTTATTGTCAATGATGAATTCACAGAGGAGCAGGCTTTTATTGTTGAGTGATCTTGTATTGAGTGCTGTCTGAAGAGGCTTTTGTTGTGAAGTCCGTGCAGCGGAAGTTGAGACGGGCAGGAGGTTAGATGAAGTCACGTGATGAGTGCGCAGATGACGTATGCGCATGTTGTTGTTGTGCCGGTGTCGCAGCGGGAGTGAGCTGCGGGCGGACCAGAGAGATGGAATACTGTTTTCACCACTGAAGTTGTAGAGAAGATTGTGACGGGAGCCTCGGTGGATGTAGGGGTGACGACGGAGAAGACAGTGTTGTTGCAGAATTGTTGTGATATCCAGTGAAGAAGGTGCGCGGTGGTTGAATCTGAGGAGCTGCGAGGACGTGTATCGAAGCGCCATGGACGGAGCCGAGGATGGCAACGGCCGCCGAGAGGCCAGCAGGAAAGCCACGAACAGTAGCCGCATTGCTGACAGGCTGCTCCGGAGTGCAGGCCGGCCAGTAACCGGGTTGTAGTCCGTTACTCGAGCAGAACACAGCGGGGTTGGGTCGTAGGCAGCCCCGGGAGCTAGCTTGATGGTTGTCACAGCAGACTCACACCATGAAAGGCGGCAGATGCGGGCGACCAGCCAAAGACAGAGTCCAGATCTTGAGGCAGGATCAGATACCACCGGTACCAGGCGAAATGGGTATGTAAAAAATGTTTTGTTTCAAACAAACTTTTTCGACCGGAGTGAGAACCTGCAATAAATAAATTACTTCGATAGTCTTAGGACCAAAGGTCTATTTAACTCAGAGATGGCCGTCGGGAAAAAGCTATTTCTAAGTTTATTGATGTGAGACTTGACGGCCCGACTGAGGGCAGTAGTTCAAGAGGTGGTAGCGCGGATGGGAGGGGTCTTTCACAATGTTTTTTGCTCTACTCAGTTAGTGCGATGATGCTAGTTCTTCCAGCGAGGGCAGTGGGGAGCCGATCACTTTTTCAGCAGACTTTACAACTCGTTCCAGAGCCTTATTTTTTTCTGGTGCAGCCCTCAAACAGCGCTGTGACTTAAGTGAGGACACTCTCAATGGTCACCCAATAGAAGGACACCAACAGCTTCCGGTCCAAGTTGTTCCACTGGAGCACGTGAAGAAAGTGCAGTCAGTCTCTGATGTGCTTTCCTCACAGTGTCTGTGGTGTTGGCTGACCATGAGAGGTCCTCAGAGATGTTGACACTAAGGAGTTTGAGAGAAGGCAAAAGTATTATGCTAAACTAATATGAGAATCACATTCATATCTACAATGTGGTCAGGACTGGCCCAAGCCTTCGTGGGGCTCTAGGTCCCTCACACAGCGACCCCTCACAACATCATTGCTATCTTGGCCAGTTGATTCAAATTCCACAAAATGAGACCTCCAATATAACCCCAACCATGTCTGAAAAAGTAAGAATTTTGAGGAGACAAAATTGGGAATTCTAAACCTGTAGTAGAAGCTTAGGTGCTCCAGGGATCACCCTGGTGGTCTCATGGCCCTAAGCAGTTGCATAGTCTGTTTCATGAAGTTTTGATCACCTTTAGGCGCTGGGAGGAGTTAATGCAAGTTGAATAAGAGGGAAGGAGGGAGGGTAGGGAAGAGATAGAGTTCAGTTTCCTGACAGCCTGAAATGTCCTTCAGTCGGCTGCAACTGGCCTGGAGACTCTGCAGTCTCCTTTCTGAAGGCGGCAGACTGAAGAGACCGTTTGAGGTTAATGGAAGCCATTTGAACAAGGACATAATCAGACCAAGTCCAGTGAAAGTGGATGGAAAGTTTAATTTTTAAGTTCTGTATAGAAAACATTTTTCGGTATGGGAACTCCCTTTTAGGGCCTGGACGATGCACTTTAGGCACGATACAATATTGTGGTGCAATACAAAATGGCCGATACTATGTGCACCGCGATATAGTGCTGACCTCTCTTGTCCTGGCAGAATTCTTGTGCACTATTGACGGTGGAGGCAGCGCAGCAAATTCAGCCTGGTAGACTCCAGGAGCATCACCTGCCTTCAACCAATCAACACCTCACACCTCCGCCGCAGCCAATCATCACCCAGGACTCCATATTTCACCCTTCTCCTTCTCCTTACTGGCTGTGCTGTAACCCACCTCCGCCCCGTCACCGCCTCTGCCCGTCATGGTTTCTCCCATCGTTCATCCTTCTCCTATCTCCCATTCCGCCACCCGTGTCCACAGTTTCTCACCCCTCTCTACATGGCCTTGGTCTGTTACCTGTGGTTCCCGGTGGGCAGATGCAGGTGAAGGCGTTGGCCGCGTCGATGCAGCGTCCGTATCTGCAGGGGTTTGGTTTGCAGTCATCCACGTCCTCCTCACAGCGCCCCCCTCTGAAGCCTTCGGGACACGCGCACAGGTACTCTCCACCGCCAGGGGGGACGAGGGGGCTGGACACACATGAGCCGCCATTTTGACAAGAGCAGGGCAGAACAGACACCTGAAGAACACAAACTGATTAGACTTTTCAAACAAGTATTGCCATTTATGGTTTTCGGATTCAAGTTTCAGTTTGCGATGTATATTTTTAACATCTACTGTACATTTGAGCGAATTCTGATATACAAGCTACATAACTACAAGAGGTGCTCAGTAACAAAGGGTTTTGAGGATATAAGAAGTATTTTTGTTGTGAACTTCTTTCCTGTACTCCACTAAATTATAAAGATAAATATAATACTTTCTACTCCACTACATTTCTACATAAGCCCCAAAGTAAAAAAAAAAAAGGTGAAAACTAGCCACATATCTTATTCTGGAGTGTGTATTTTAAGGCTTAAAATGGGACAATATGTGGCGCTGTCCAGTTGGACTGTCAATGCCAATGACCGCAAGAAGATCTGTCCCCGTCGTGTTGCTGTCCGGGTGGTTAACTTGGGCACTATCTTCATGTTTTTGGAAGTATTCATGTTTTTACTTGATTACTTCTACAGCAGGTACTTCAGTACTTTCACTGAATAATTTGGCTGTGCGACATTTACTTTTGTTATTAAAGGCCTTAACGCCGCCCTCAGCAATGTCTTTTTTTTTTGTCAGTAGCTGGAGTAGTGAACTTTGCTCTGAACCTGGCTTTCCCTCCTCACCCAGCCTCCTGCTCACGCTGCTCTGATGATCGATTCAATGAGATTCGAAAATGTAATTAATCTTGTGAGCAACACACATTTATCAGCATAAATAAGATATGTAGCAAAGTAAACATTTTGAGACTTACTTGCTATACAGCAACTTTCATGTAAGTGTGTTTTTTGTTTTGTTTTTTGTTTTTGGGCATTTAGAACACTAATGTTCCATTTAGAACCAAGTTTACAGTGCAAAGCTTTTTTCCCCCCCACAATCCTTGAATGCCTCACAGCCTCTCGGTGCCTATAAAAGGAGGAAGACCTGACAGCTCCCTGTAAATATTGGATTATTAAACAAACGGACATTTCATGAGGATGTTTCTTTTGTAAACTTCTGTCATAATGCTTAACACTGACTGTGTTAGCCGCTAACTGTTTTGGCTTTTGCTGCTTCAAACATTTGCGATCCCTGCACATGTTTGTGTTTACATGGTGAGGAGCAGGTGTGGGATGTGTTTGGGGTGCACTGTGAGGAAGGTGGGGCGCTCGTCTGCTCCTGTGGGACAGAGTTCGCTCACTGTTTGAAGGTGGTGCATCGAGCGATGGAATGTTAGAATGTAACCACTCCGGTCCGACAAAATGGAACAGCTGAGGGTAGCTTTAAAGGTGAATTATGGAACTTTATATGTGAACAAAACACATTTGTGCATATTTGAGTTTTTAGTGACCCAGCGGTCACAGTGGCTCTAGGATCAATTGTTTGTTTTCTTTTCACCAGAAAACCTACAAAACAATTGAACCTGGAGAGTTTTAGAGACCACCGTGATCGAAAGTAAAGGCGTCATAATGACCACCCATGCAGCCACAAAAAGTGAAATTAGGCACAAATATCAAGTTCCCTCCTGGAGCCGCCACCTTAACGTGGTGGAGGGGTTTGAGCCTGAATGATCCTGGAGCTCTGTTGTCGGGGGCTTGGTGCCCCTGGTAGGGTCTCCCATGGCAAACAGGTCCTAGGTGACGGGTCAGACAAAGAGCGGTTCAGAAGCCCCTTATGAGAGACCAACAGGCCCGGTTAGAACCATGAGGCCGTCCTTCTGTGGACCCACCACCTGCAGGAGGAGCCATAGGGGCTGGTGCAGCTCCAACAGCTGCCCCCACGACCCGGCAACGGACAAGTGGAAGAAATGGATGGATCAAGTTTTTTTTTGTCACATAAAATAAAATACCATTTATGAACCCCGGCTGAGACGAACATCTAATGAACTCAAGTGAACAATAGAGATGTGGAGGGTCTGTGGGAGCTAGCAATGAGTTAGGCAACAGCTCAGAGATTTAACTCAACTACCTACGATTTTCACAGTTTGATAACAGTGTTTTTCAGGTAGTGCAGCTTTAATTTGGGTGCGATTAATTTAATGACTAATGCTATTATCCTCTTAACCGCAAAACAGTTACAAAAAAGCAACAAAAAGCGACAAAAGCGTGACAAAAAACGCAACAAAACAGTGGGGAAAATGTGCTCGTTTATGGTGGGGGTTAAGGGGTTAATGCCCCACGGGACTCTGCCTCGAGGGGTAAAATGCTCAGGGACTGAACTCTGGATGTACTTAGCTTTCAAATGAGGAATGCCAAGTTCAAATATGCTTAGATCCTCAAACCACTTTCAGCTGCAGTTAAAGTACTTTTTTCATGGTGTAACCCGGTGGTTCCAAAACCTCTATTTTCCCATTGTCCAAATGTCATTTGTCACTACAAACATATTCTGCCCGTGAACGCCTGTAATTGGTCTAAAAAGAAAAAAGATGATTCCTCATTGGTTGACACAGCTAAGCCCGCCTCCCCATTGCCGTATATGACGCACAGAGCGAGAGCTGACTCGCACACAACTTGAACCTGAACACTGAAAGTGGAGAAAAACTCTCACTTGCAGAAAAATTGAACATTCCCAATCCAAAAGCAACACCAGAGACCGAGGGGAGAAGGATCCGACGCCACTTCTGCTGGTTTCACCAATAAAAACGACTTGATCTGCAGCAGACGTTAGAAGCAGACTGGATCTCTTTGATGCGCAGAGTTTGGAGGAAACTGGGAACTGCTTGCTGTGTGTGTGTGTGTGTGTGTGTGGACAACCTCAACGGAAAAGCAACTGACACTAAGGCGCTCGGCTAGGTTTTTCTGTTCATGCTGGACTTCGATCTGGAATTCTTCCTGATGACTGAGATAGCGAGTCTGTCCAATTGGGGAACCGGTCATTCTCCCACCACGAAATGTTGCAACTGTGCGGTAGGACCGTACGGCACCATCACCAACGACCACTTTGGACTGACTAAAACTCTACGACTACTAAAGCATACATCTGAGCACAGATAGGGACAATTTTAAAGGGTACTTTTTTATTTTTGTGGATATTGTTATTGAATGTGTGTCATAAATTAATATATTTCAAATTAACTTTAACCAGTGGCTCCACTCATTCTTATGCACTACCACTTTACTAATGTTACTTTCCCTTCTGTACGAACCTAGTCATTTGGCCCGACTACTTCTTATAACCATAAGTTATCCTGTTATTACCCTGTCATCCCAGGGTTACATACCGGTTACAATACCACTAAGCGCCACATCCTTAAACAAAAGAGCCCTAGCAGAGTATCATCACCTGTACGCTGGCCGTGGAGTGGGCGTGGCAGTGGTCGGTCACAGACACCCTGAACGTGTGCGTGTCTGCAGCATCGGCTGAGGCCCTCCATGTGAGCAGTCCAGACGGAGATACAGCGGAGCCCTCTGGACCCGAGTCCAGCCTGAAGAGCAGAGCGGAGCCTTCGGGGTCCCGGGCCTGCAGCTGGAATCTCAGAGTCTCCCCGTGGAAGGAGCGGAGGGCGGAGGACAGAGGCTGGAACACGGGGGGACGGTTCTCTGTGGGAGGGAAAGTCAGTGTACTATGACCACACTGGGACAGGCGTTTGACTGCACTGGGCAATAAGCAGCCAAAGAGCACAGTGTAGACCAGCAAAGTCTCAAATCATGGAAACTACACCGCTGACAAGTGTTTAAATGCCTGAATAGTCATGTGTCGCCAACTCTCCGCTGTTCTCACTCTCGTTCATTGTCAGGGCCCTTTCAGTCCTTCCACCAGTGCCTCGGTCAGTGGGAACTGTGTGTTCTTAGAATTTAGAACATCCTTTGGACATCCTGAATGGATCCAGACTGTGGAACTCTCTGCCCTCAGACCTAAAACTGCAGACTGACATGGACAGCCGTAACGATGCATGCACACCGAATGTGTCAAATTGCTCGTTTCTATTTGGTCGCTTGAAAAATGCAATCAGTCACGTGTATCGCATGTATCGCTTGTGTTCCTTCAGAAGGAGCTGCTGCTGTTGCTCAACTTGGAGAAAACCTCTGGGAAGCCTCCTGCCTGTGACTGTGGGGACTTCTATTCTCTGTGTTTTGCTCGCCCACAAACCCAACTCATACAGCCTAAACATTATTTCATATTCTTTAGGCCTTTTGCATAATAATTAGGGCCGGCACTTTTTTCGATAAACAATATTTTGTTGCTTAAGCTTATGCATTCAGTCATTATTCAATGGTATACTAAAAATCCTTATGGAAAAACTTCTCACTGTTCTCAGGTCAAATATTTATATGTGATTAATTTCGATTAATTAATTACAAAGCCTCTAATTAATTAGATTAATTTTTTTAAATCGAGTCCCGGCCCTAAGTGCAGTACCTGTCATATCATAATAAAATCCTGTTTAAAACATGTTTGTAATCCAGTGCGTTATTTATTGCGTCTGCGTCTGTGTCTTTTGTTGTCTTACATTTATTGAAGCGTATAATTCTTCTAATCAGAATGCCTGGGCTGTGCTGTCATAAAGCTCTTCCTCCTCTTTTCAGACGGTGTTTCCATTCCGTGTCTTTATGATGTAGTAGAGGAAGTGTGTTGGCCACTTCCTCCTGCTAATGGCGTGTTCACTAACATGCACTGTCCCGACCAAATAAACCAATAAATAAACCTCTACCCATATGAACACAAATGGTTTTCTCCTCTCACTGTTGTCATACTTCATCTGTTTGTGTTTATTTGAGCCAAACAAGAGCGGGGTGGTGTTGTTTACGTACTCTCAGCCGCGGACCATGCGTGAGGTGCGGACAGTGGGCGGCACGTGAGGCAGGGGCCGCTGGGGCTGCTCTCGCCCTCGCTGTAGCAAACGCCGTCGATGTAGCACATCTTCTCCTGGGAGTCGAAAAAACCAAGAGCTGCGTGTGAGAGAGAGACAGCCAAGAAACATACAAAACCCGGCAGTCTGGAAGAGGAATTTAGTCCAAAAGTTCACTGAAGGTGAGGAAAGTGCTTTGGTTTTTAAAGTTCTTTACCTGAAAGAGTGGGACTTACCCTGAGAGTGCAGAGGGGGGCGGCGCTGGCACTGCAGAGCTGGCACATCCCGTCGTACAGCGTCGCGATCTTGGCGTTACTGTAGCTGTAGCCGTCATTTGAAACCTGAAACAATCGCTCATGTAAAATCAGACAGGACGGTAAGTCAAACCTTTCAGAAATGTGTAACATGTTTCATTTGTCTGGATAAACTTCAAGGATTACTAAGGAGTGGACTGCACAGGAGCATTGGGTTTCTTCAGGCAGAGGTAATAGTTAGAGTTAGGTGTTTTCTTGATTTAAAAGTGGTTACATCCAGATATAATTTTGCAAAAGCCCCACCCCCTTATGTTTGCTAGCTCCGTCATGCATCATAACGGGGGAGAAGTGCATGCAAGTGTCTCGTTTCGGTGTAACATAATGGGGGTTGGAACAGGACTTCTCATGTGCTCAACTGCAGCCGTCTGGGATGAGGTTTAGGATCCCCCTCTGTGCACACAGCCGCTATGAAAGCTCATTTGTACCACACTCCATCACATTAATTAACAAGAACAACTAGTGTGACTGTGTTAAGGCGGGCCACTGTGGGTGTTTTTTTGTTTTGCTTATCTGTGCCTTTTTGTAATGTATTCATGTCTCCTCCAAGTCACATTTTACCCTTGGGAAACAAAAATCATTATTGTCCAGCATAGACAATATATTTAAGCTGTCCCGTGTCCCATTTTTGACAACCCTAGTTTAGATAATGAGTTGCAAGTCCACACCTCTGGAATATGTAGACACCAGTGCAGAATTATCAAACCCTAGTGCAGTGTATTCAAGATGACTTTGTGAGTGCGACATGTGGCAGGTGATGGGAGTTCAGTAAACACATTTGTCTTTGGGATGAGTGAGCAGACAGCACTGACTCTGATCTGCCAGCGGGCCCGCGGTCTCTGGGCCGTTGGGGGGGTCCCGGGGGGTGCTGGCTGTCCTCCGGGGGAAGCTGGCACTCCAGAGCTGTCACGTCCAGGAACGAGGCCAAGACGAACACAGGCTCATCCAGAACCCACTCGCCTGACACAAACTTGGCACAAAGAGAGAAGACAAAGGGACTCGGTGGGTAAAGACGTTTCAGTGGTGACAGGGACAGGTCTTTTATCGACTTAGAACCTCCTCAAACCTTCACCGCTCTGTGTGCTTGTACCAAACTCTGCGTTTTTCAGTTTATGAAATATTTCAGCTGCAGCAAGCCAAAGCTTCTACACAATGTTTATACAAATAATCATTATTGCATTATTAGTTAGGGCTGGGTACCATTAAAAACTTTACTTTACTTTACTTTGATAATACTTGTTTTTTCCGATACCGATACTCTTTCTATTAGAGTTCGACCAATATGTTTTTGTTATGGCCGATGTTTTTTGGCTAGGGCTGCAACTAATGATTATTTGGTAATTGATTAATCTACCAATTATTTTCATGATTAATCAATTAATTGCTTTGCTATGAAAGGTGTATGAATTTTTTATTATTTTTTTCAATTTTTTTATCACATAACGCTAAAGTGGCATCGCTTGAGGGTGTGTTGATGGAGTAAACTTACAGTGAATGTTTGTTCGAGGCTCTTGGAGCTAATTCTGCTTTCTGATTGGATGAGACACAGATGGATATTTATGACTTTTTCAATGTACAAAACACTACAGACCCTAACTTTAAAAACAATTGTGTATTTTCATATAAAATACACAATTATCATGTCATTTTTGCTCTATTTGAGTCTGTCGCGACCCCCATTATAACAGTTAAAGGGGTTCGTGACCTCCCCACCTGGGTCACACCATGAGAAACAGGAACATTAGCCTACATAATTTTTAAAAAACAAATGGCTAAAATAAATTCATCAAATTCTGAACAAATAATGGCACTGTTACAATAAAATATTATATTATATACTAATAAAATATGTATTTTTTATCTGGCGACTCCCCAAATTTATCTGGCGACCCCCTTGGGGGTCCCGACCCCCAGGTTGAGAACCACTGTACTAGAAAATGGTTACCATAAATTTCAGCCAATTAAGCACACCTTACTATCACGGCACTTCAGAGGCTTTTCTCAAACCGTGCGGGGCTTTACACACGTGATTTATACATTTATGATAAATAAAAGAAGACACGTATGTCCATGTTGTAAGAGAGAGAGCAAACCTGGCTCTCTTTTGTAAGTTAATAGTGAGTTGGCGACAGACACGAGTTTAACATGCTTCCCCTGATGCCTGAGCCCTGACGATGGTTTCTCTGTCTCCACGGCTTCTCTCGTCCAAACAAACAAAGTTCACGGCGCCCCCTGTCTGTCATGGCCAAACCCGCCTCTGTGCCTCTGCAGGAGGTTAAAAGCCTGTGTTTCCTCCGCTGCGCCGCGTCTGGATTCAGCAGAACCGTGGCGCGGGGTCCAGCATCGCCGCTCGTCACTGTAACCTCGGTGTGCGTTCTCTCATAGAAAATAAAGGAGGCGGCTCTTTTGCCGTGGGTCAAGGCGTTTCGGTGCGTTGGTGCGAGCAAAGCCCTCCACATTTAGGCTAAAGTGAGCCTTCATCATTTTAAAAGTTACTCATCTACTATTCCTCAGCCAAGAGCAGCATTGATTAGAAGTCCCGTCTCACTTTTGCGTTTACTGCTAGAGACGCCTCTAGTGCCTGTTGGCGGCGACATATTGGCCACACAGTCATATCGGCCGCAGGGTTCAAAGCGTGGGAAAAAAGTAGCGGCGTATAGGCCAGAAATTATGGTAATCGATTACTAAAATAGTTGTGGACTATTTCAATAATCGATTAGTTGTCGATTAATCGATTAGTCATTGTAGCCCTACTTTTGGCCGATATTTTTGGCCGATTTTTCCAAATTGTCTGGTCTATAATCCCTTGGCCGCTCCAGCAGAGGCCAATTATATTTTATTACTTTAGGTGATTCAATCATAGTGTCTGTACCAGCTTTGGTTAGCTGCAGTTTTGCACGACGATCAAAACTACAAGTGCAGAGGTTAAAACAGTCTCAGCTTTGAAATGATTGAATTCTCCAGGTTCTCTGCATCACAATGACATGCAGCATGTCCATATTCACTGAGGTTTAGTGAAAAACTTGTAGCTAACCAGTTTTCATTGTGATATTTCTGTTCCCTTGAGGTCTAGGAAGTTGTGGGAGGACTCGTTTAAAAGCCAAGACTTCGCGCTCTTTCCAATGCAAAAAAACTGTAAAATCCCTAAATATCGGTCAACTATTTGTCATCTAGAACCAGAAAACAGAACAATAATGTGTGCAAATGTACAATATCGGGTTTCTCTCTACTCCCCAACTCTGCTAGTTGAGTAGAGTAATCGCTGGTGCCTAAGGCCAAGCAGAGTAATGTACCTTTTCTTTGACAAACTCACACTTGAGCTCATAGGAGTCTCTGAAGCCCAGGCCGAACACTCGGACGCCGCTGCAGTCGCCCTGTCGTACGTCACACAGGCCTCCCCTCTCCAGCTCGCTGATCTCCGGGATCTGGTCTTCACAACCAAACACTCATGAGCTCAAGGAAAAAGGTTCCACTTTACACAAGCGTATTCAAATATCAATCATTACTTTTCCAAAAGTGATGTGGCCTGTGCGTGGGTGTATATTTGTAACTGTTAAACATGTGACTGTTTCATGTGTTTTACAGCCTCCATGAACACAGCACGGGGGGAATGTTAAGTACTTTACCAGACAGGGCGCTGCAGTCGTACGAGCCGAAGCCGGGGAAGCACACGCAGCCCCACTCCGAACACTGGCCGTTCCCGTTACACAGACCGGGACACCTGGGCAGAGGAAATTCATTCATTTCACAAAGCCTTGGTCACCATTTCAAAATTGCCTTGGTTTATGTGTACGGACAAACTTCAGTCACTAATAAACATTAATCACTAATAACACAGCTGCTCCCACATATCTGCCGAAAGACTAAAACTAAATAAAAATAAAAATTAGATGTCAAAATCATATTCTCGGCCTCATGGAGCTTCTCTTACATGAAGGAACCAGGTCTATTTTTTTTCCCTCTTTATTGATAGTTTCAGCTGTTTTTGATCAATATGGCATTTTCTAACCAACAAAATTTAAGATAGTGATAAAGATAAACACCTACAATGAAGAGAATACCCGCTCTTTAAAGTGTATATGACACATGAGACCTTATTGGACACTGACAGAAAGTGACATAGATAGAGGCAAACCATTTTAAACTGTTGCCATGCCAACAGTGTGTGTTATGTCACTTCCTGTCAGTAGCTTCCAAATTCAAATAAAACTAACTTTTCATTAATTTGCTGCTTCACTGAAATAAAATTATAATTATTACTTACAACAGATGTTATCCATCTAAACAAATCATATTTTCAAATGCAATAAAACCTGTCATGTGCACTTTAAACAGAACTAAGTAACTCATGCCCCTAGAGGCCATAAGCGCCACTGCAGGTGTCGTAGCATGTTGTGTTTTTTTTACTCATTAATTGTCCGTGAGAGTAAATACTACGCTGACAGAAAAGTCAAAGGGACAGAGGGATATTGTACATCCAATTACACAATGGAGATCATTTTTTTCACTCAAACTTGGCTGTAAATACTGTTTAAGTGGGGCTAGCCCGCAGTTAGCTTTGCCCGTTAGCCTGTTAGCTTCTTCTTCGTGATTCCATTAGTGTGTATTGGTGACTCCAACCTGGACAGAGACACCAGGGGGAGATGAAAGACCCCCAATCATCCCATTAACACTTGTATTACCCCCAGAGGGACTACGGAAAGGATTTATGAAGGTTACTTAGTACTGCTTTAAAGAGACTAAAAGCTGTGTCCTCTGTCCACACTGTTACCTTTATAGTGCACTGTATCATGGTCACCCCATGTTGTAATGGCACCCCAATGACCAGAGAGAAAAAACTAGTGCACTCAAAATTTCCCACAATGTATTCTGAAAAGTAGTGAACAGCGAGGGTCACTAGACGGGTCATTGAACTAAACACAACCTGAAAGAATGAAAACAGCTGTTTTAATCGAGTGTTCCGTATTTTATAAATAAACTATTGAACATAAATCATCATAGTGAAAGCTTGAGCTGTTATATGATGATTATGCCCCTCTAGGGCAAAAAGGCAATAATCCAAGTGGAATGGTGGGCTCAGATTTAATCTTTACTCCAATCTCCTTCGGGGACAGCCGACATGGCAGGGCCAGTCCAAGGAGATGGTACCTCAGCCAACAAAAGAACAATAGGCAGGTAATTAGCAGTGATCAGCCATGAATAGGACAGATAATGAGCAGTGATCATCTATGAATAGGACAGGACTGATCGATACTGGGGTGAGCAGGTTGTTACAGACGCTTTACTTCAAAGGTGTTTACCCACAGGTGAGAGTAGCTGTGATTAGAGGGGAGGAGCCGGGCCTACCCCAACTCCTCCCTGTGGTCTTTATCTAAGCTGCGTGCTGAGCGGGACTTTAGTCCGCTGACGAAGCCTTTTGTATGAGAGGCGAAACATTCTAGACTTCAACTACTGAGTACAGAAGATGACTCAAGTACCTTCATTGAAGATATTGGACTGATATTTATCCATAAATGTTCTTGAATTTGGCCGGTCTTTATCACAGAAACACCAGATTTTAATGAACTTGTAGTAAATTGTCTCAACTTATATAGCGCTTTTCCATCTCAAAGCGCTTTATAGCAAGGATCCACTCACCCATTCTCTCTCTCATTCATACACCAGTGTACGCAGACACTGGAGGCTAGGTGGGTAAAGTGTCTTGCACAAAGACACAACGACAGTGGGCATCTTCAGCAGGCGGGATTCGAACCCCTGACCTTCCGATCATGAGACGACCCGCTCTACCATCTGCGCCACTTATTGCCCCCCTTAGTAGATGTAGTCACTCATTCTGCTGGCGTTTCGACACAGGGCTCACTACTGTCTGCACGGCGAGGAGACAGTAGTGATCCACGTGTCTGAACAGCACCAGTGTCGGCCTTTAGAGTGAATGTGGGGTTAGGGACGAGGGTGGGCATTCAGACACGACTATTGTAAACAGCGCAGTGAAAGGACCTGCCTGAGCACAGCCAGCGCCTCTGTGAACTCTCCTCTCCTCCTCTGCTCCGCCAGCCTGCGCTCACACTCGTTCTCCAGCAGGGGGAGCGTGCCGTTGAGCCACGCCTCCTCCTCGTCCTTCAGCTGCAGGTCGGACACGCACATGGCCACCGCCCGCTCCACCGCCGCCTTCGGGAGCAGCCGCGTGCAGCCCAGAGCCACGCTGGAGTTGGCCACCGCGTCCCGACACCGCTCTGCTGCCCGCTGCTCGCTCAGGCCGGAGTGCGTCGGCCATGTCGGCGGCGAGTCGGGCTGGGCAACAGAAGGTTCGTGGTCCTCAGGAAAGAAATAGGCGAACCCTTCCAGACTTTGGCGTTGAGGCGCGTATCGGAGGGGTTTCTGTTGTCCGGTCATGTACTCCGCGGTGACGTCCAGGACCGGGATGAGGTTGGACACCAGGACGTTGCCCCATTGAGAGCAGGAGCCTTCAGGATTTTTTGAAGGTGATTTGGCTCGGTTGGATGTCAGAGGAGGTTTGGTTTGGCAGTTGCAGAAGTTGGTTGGGCTTGTGGAGCTCAGAGGAGGTGATGGCACGGAGTCAAAGAGGCTGCTGCCCGGAGGAAGTCTGCGAAAACAATCAAGAAACAGCACTGTATTAGTCGTTGTAATCAAGAAGGCTGTATACGAGCGCTCCAAAAACAATATCAGCATTTACTAAGAAGCTGGGAAAGTGATTTCACTCAGCCTCCTGGAATGTGTTACCAACTGAGAGAACATACTTTTACACACTTGTTGAGCCTGGTGAAAAACTGCCTACTTCACTGTTGTTTTTGGCAGCCCTCTTAGTTTCAGTCTTAAGTCTTTTGGATGAAAACACTTTTAGTTTTAGTCACACTTTAGTCGTTTCTAAATGTGATAGTTTCCGTCTAGTTTTGGTCAGTCTCATTAAAAAAGTAATTCATCCTTTAACTCCCACCGGAACCAAGCACATTTTCCCCAGTTTGGCTTTACCCAAATCTGAAAACGAAAACGCGACTAAAAAGTGATGAAAAAGTAACAAAGAAGCGACAAAACAGCGAGAAAAATGTGCCGGAAAAGAAACAATAACACAATGAAAAAGTGACAGAAACACAACAAAAAAGTGACCAAAAAAAAGTGTCAAAAAGCGATAAAAAGTAACAAAAATAACGTCAAAAACACACGGCAACAACAAGAAAGGTTTCGATGAGTTTTGTGGGCTTTCAAATGAGGCGTTACTCTGGCCTATAAGCTGTAAGCTCCAGTTGAGAAGATTTTAGATTTGGGTAAAGCCCTCGGTTAAAGCGGGGGGTAAGAGATTACATAATTAGTATTTCAACAAATTAATTTGGATAAAATTTCTCCAAATTCATTTGTGAAAGTGGGGAACTTCTTGCTGTGAAACACGAGCGCAGTTGTGCCGCCTAAAAATTCTGCATCAGGTCAGGTTTTTGTGCCAAGTGGATTTTGTGGGCAGCACGGTAGCGCAGTGGTTAGCGCCTCAGCTTCACAGCTAGAAGGTCCCGGGTTCGGTTCCCACCTGGATGGGGCCTTTCTGTGTGGAGTTTGCATGTTCTCCCCGTGTCTTCGTAGGTTTCCCCCGGGTACTCCGGTTTCCCCTACCACTAAAAACATGTACAATAGGTGAATCCTCCACCCAGGTGATTCTGACCATCAGCCTGGCTCCACATCATGGAGATGGGTCCCCGGGCGCGGCACTGCTGTCGACCACTGTTCTTTAGAGTTGCCCCAGCGGCATCGAAGGATGGGTCAAATGCAGAACAAATTTCCCTACGGGGACAATAAAGTATAAAAACAAACAAACAAAACATTTTCTTTTCTTTTTTTAAATCAATTTTTCACCCAATTGGATGCATTTTTTTTTATATTTGAGTAGTTTTCACACAAATGCAAATGATGTTCCAACCAACTCCAGTCTCCCTCTAATGAGACAGCCAGCCAGCCAGGGCGAAGACAATACCCTTTGTCAGCATTTGGCCAAGGGGTAAAGAATTGACCTGATTAAGCAAATCCAATGTGAAGTTTGGATCAAAATCAGCTCACAAAACCTAGATGCCAAATTTTTGGTAAACCAATTTTCTGGACGCCTGAGATACAAACGTATATACAACCTTAAAGTAGTAGTCCAGTAAATATCTTTTGACACCCTAGGTCTATAAAGTACTGTAAATGCAAAGTAGAAAAAATATCCGCACAGCCATTATTGACGTTTCAAAGCCCTTTGTCAGACATGAATT
Source organism: Neogobius melanostomus (assembly GCA_007210695.1). NCBI lineage: Eukaryota > Metazoa > Chordata > Actinopteri > Gobiiformes > Gobiidae > Neogobius > Neogobius melanostomus. Next base: position 43,438 of record VHKM01000736.1, on the reverse strand, counting down.
GGTACCAAGACGCACCTGCAGATATACAGAGACTGACTGGCTTATAAGCTGTTGTAAATACAGCAATTGCAAAATAAAAGTCAGGCCAATAATATAATAACCAGCAACCTATTGGCTGGTTAATTGTTATTACGCTATTGGCTTAACAGTGTTACGTTATCGGTTCCTATGCAAACACATGTGAATGAAACACACACCTTCAGGTTTGCCTTTCATATGAACAAAGTGACATGGTTCAGAGCGGCCCTCACTGACCTCCAGGCAGAGATGAAGCTGTCCACGTCTGGGACCTCCGCGCTCTCGGCTGAGTGGAAGTCGTTGTCCGTCTGTCCGTCGTACGTCCCACACAGGCCCTGGGTGCGGCCCTTGTCTGCGCCCGACGCCCTCACTGTGAGACTCATGCCCCAGGACGACACATCGGCCCGGACAAACGCTCCGGACGACAGGGTCATCTGAGGACACCAGAGTATACGCTCAGGGCTGGGGTGGACAGAGCAGAATTCATCTAACACTTCCTGTAAGATCATGGAATTTTCATTTTCACACTTAAAAGTAAAAGTGTCAAAGTCCAGTTCATTTATATGACACATTTAGAAATGGATGACTAGGTTAAGTCTCTCTCTATTGAGGCTGTATCAGTGAACAAGCTTGCTTCAGTTTTGATTAAGCCTACGTGTAGGGCTGAACCATATCGGAACGTTCCAGTTACACCGGTGTAAACTGTAATACCGCTGTACTGTACACAGTGAGTCAGGAGGGAGCTTACAGCAGCATAAACATGACTGTGGAGGCGCTTAAAAAATGAAATAGAATAAATGAAGCTTCTTTGTACCTTGAGATCATTTTTGCAAGGAAAGGGCTTGGGCTTTGACTCTTGAATGAACTTCAACAAGCTAAGTAAGTAAGGGCTTTATTTGTCATTATACAATTGTACGTTGAAATTGCGTTCAGGTGTTAGTCCTGAGCCGCTGTGGGCCGACCTGAGCAGCATGTTTCTGGAGGTCGGGGAAACTGGAGTACTGCCTCCAGTCTCTTCTGAAACGGTGCAGCACCTCCTGGGTTTGTCCCTGTTTCAGAGCGTGGTGTCCTGCACTGGTCAGCTCCTGCTCCTTCCTCCTCCTCTTGCACAGCTCCCTCCGCTCCACAACAGTCTTTCAACATCCTCTGGGAAGAGCTTAGCAGTTAATCTGTTTTATTCTAAAGTGATTGTCCATTAGCCAGAACACTAGTAGGGATAGAAGATTTGTGTGGATTAGCTGTGAGTCTTGGCCGGATACCTCCTGGTTTGTCCCTTTTTGTTTGCTGTAGCGTCTCTTGTGACGCCTCCACTGTGCTGCAGGTGTGGGGGCTCTTGGTGCCACTTTAGTGTTTCAGAAGAAGAAATGTGTATCAAATGTCATTAGCTCATAAGCTAGCTGTTTGTTTACTTTAGAAAAAAAAAGCTGGGTCCTTCATGGCTAGTATGGCTTATACCATGGTCAGTGTGAATTCTTATGCTAACTAGAGTGCATTATTTAGCTATGCAAACCAGGGTTTCCCCCAGGAAATGTGTTAGTTAAGGTGGTGTTTGTCGAAATGTTTTTATTTTATTTTTTTTAAGATTTAGTTAATGCGGCAGCCCAGTGTTGTTTAGGCGGCTGCCTAAACATGAAAGCGCTGCGGGAAACCCTACAAACTAAATCACTGTTATATCCCTCTACCGCAGGCATCCTTTGCACACAACACAACTGGGTCAGATTAACGGTTGATTGGCAGGTGATGGTTCGAAGAGAGAATCTGAACTACAGGCAAAGTTTGTTGTAGCGAGTTTCAAGCTGCATACAATCTGCTTTTAGCTTGCTAGCAGTGTTTTTTTCCACGCAGAAGTCGAGAGAAAGTTAAATGTGTCCTGTTCATGCCTGGGCTCTTGTTGCTTCTGATTCTGCCGGTGCGGCATACACTGATGTTTTAATGCACTTTGCGGAGTAAATTCTGCTCCTCATTGTTTAATCCTTACTTATATTCATTTGCTGAGCTATATTTTGCAATGCAAGGCAAAATATATAGTATATAGTTGGCATTTGGAACCTAATAGTCTCATGATTTCAAATAGCATTTCTACTAGCATTCCTTAGCATGGCTAACAACAACACGGCAAACAAAAGCACCACATAAATGTGGTAAAAGCTAATATCCCCTTTAGCTCCTCTACCTCCCTCTTCTTCTGCGTATGCGCGTAACCGCATGCTCTGGTTGCCGTGGCACTGGCAGCAGTTTGGATGCAGCGGAAGAGACAGGAGATGCTTTGAAAACCGCAAAAATGTCATGTTGAAACCAAAAATAAAATTATGTCAAAAATGTTTATTTAAAAAAAAAATTTAATGTACCATTAATTCATTTACCCCATGTTTTGTCAATTAGATCGCTAAATATATGGTTATCATGATATATCGCTTAAATATTGTGACATACATTTTCGGCCATGTCACCCTGCCCGACCTATGTGATGAAAAGTGAAACGTCCACTAGAAAACAACCAGTACAGATGACAACTCAAACAATCCTGTACGACTGAGAGCAAGGCAAGGGAAGGCAAGTTTATTTGTAGGGCACAATTCATACACAAGGTAATTCAAAGTGCTTCACAGTTGCAGAAAATTACAAGAAAACAGATAAAATCAATCAATAAAACATCTACATAAAGTTAATCAGTTACAGTAAAAGGCAAGAGTGCAGATAAAATACTTTCAGTTTTCATATGCACGGGTAAAAAGAGCTGTTTTCAGCCTGGATTTGAACATTGTCAGAGTTGAGGCCTGTCTCACATCCTCATGAAGACTGTTCCAGATTTTAGCTGCATGAAACTGAAACACAGCCTCACCGTGTTTATTATTGACTCTGGGAACCACCAGGAGACCCCTCCCTGAAGTTCTCAGGGCCCGAGATGGTTGCACAGAGCCTGCACAAACTACTTGGGAGGAGGCAATTGTCAGGCTTTGGGCCAGTTTGCCCTTAAACTTTCGCTTGAAAACAGATTCATTGCCCGATTTATACAATGATGTGTTTATTTACTGAGCTATTTCCTCTAAACGCACTTTTCTCAGTCTTATATTTTTAAAGTTTTCAGAGGGACTTTTCAATAACTAATTACTACCCGATTTATGAGATATGAACCCAAATAAACAGGTAGGGATGCACCGATCCGATACTGGTATCGGATATCGGAGCCGATACTGAAAAAAATATGATATTGGATATTGGCTACAAATATACGATACTGAAGCGATACCAGTTTTGGCTCCTTAAAAACATAACCTTTACCACCTAAATCTAAGTGAATATGGGCATGCTGTATGTCACTGGAAAGCATGTTTGATCGCCGCACAAAACGCTGCGGTTAGAATCGAAGCAAGCGAAAACTAATCAAGGCTGGGACAGAAACTGACATAGAAATACCTAACGTATCCTAATAAAATCAAATCGACCACTGCTGAAGCCAAGTGTCTGTATTTTAGTTTAAGAAATAACTGATCTAACATATTTGTAATGATCAGATCACTTCTTGTGAGTTGTTTATATTAATGTAACCTAAAGCCTGTCATATACCCAAGGATATTTAGTGTAGAAAAGCCCAGTGATCCTTGTTAAATGTTTATCCAAGAGTTTATCAATAGATATAATTGATATTTGATCTGTAACACCATGACAATACACTGTGGCTTTATTGATCTTAAAATGGAGAGAAGAGTCAATTCAATTTTTCACTCAGAGAAAGCCACTTTTAAGAAAGTCTCTTGGTATCGGTAAATATTGGCAGATACTCAAACCCCAGTATAGGTATCGGTAGCAAAAAGGCTGGATCAGTGCATCTCTGTACACAAGGACAGAGTTTTTTTTTTTTTTTTTTACAAATTGTTTCACTAACTAGCTTATTCTACAGTTAAACAAATAAACACATCTTCGCATCACTTCATTTACATTTAAATAAACAAGAAACCGCCGCCCTATTTCCAGAAAATGAATCAACCACAAATTAATCGTATTTATAATTATAAAAACTATAATTAAAAGTCATATTTGTGTGACAGTGTTTGGTCCAAGGTAGTGCTGCCCTCGGCTGTTCAGACTGAATTCTTAACTGTTATTGGCCTCTATGGACTGACACTGCACCCTCATTAATATGCATGACGTCGGTCAATAATATGCATGATGTCATCAAAAGTATCGATATCGGAATAAAAAATATCTATATCATATCATTATTGGGATATGTCGCCAAATCGATATAATGCCACAGCCCTATTGTACGTAACTGTTCTGATTAAAGCAGTAACTCTTTACTCACGGTGAGTTTACGGCCCCGTGTTCTGATTAAACAGTAACTCTTTACTCACGGTGAGTTTACGGCCCCGTGTTCATATTAAAGCAGTAACTCTTTACTCACGGTGAGTTTACGTCCCCGTGTTCATATTAAAGCAGTAACTCTTTACTCACGGTGAGTTTACGTCCCCGTGTTCATATTAAAGCAGTAACTCTTTACTCACGGTGAGTTTACGGCCCGTGTTCAGATTAAACAGTAACTCTTTACTCACGGTGAGTTTACGTCCCCGTGTTCATATTAAAGCAGTAACTCTTTACTCACGGTGAGTTTACGGCCCGTGTTCAGATTAAACAGTAACTCTTTACTCACGGTGAGTTTACGGCCCCGTGTTCATATTAAAGCAGTAACTCTTTACTCACGGTGAGTTTACGTCCCCGTGTTCAGATTAAACAGTAACTCTTTACTCACGGTGAGTTTACGGCCCCGTGTTCAGATTAAACAGTAACTCTTTACTCACGGTGAGTTTACGGCCCGTGTTCAGATTAAACAGTAACTCTTTACTCACGGTGAGTTTACGCCCCGTGTTCAGATTAAACAGTAACTCTTTACTCACGGTGAGTTTACGGCCCCGTGTTCAGATTAAAACAGTAACTCTTTACTCACGGTGAGTTTACGGCCCCGTGTTCAGATTAAAACAGTAACTCTTTACTCACGGTGAGTTTACGTCCCCGTGTTCAGATTAAACAGTAACTCTTTACTCACGGTGAGTTTACGCCCGTGTTCAGATTAAACAGTAACTCTTTACTCACGGTGAGTTTACGCCCCGTGTTCAGATTAAAACAGTAACTCTTTACTCACGGTGAGTTTACGGCCCCGTGTTCAGATTAAAACAGTAACTCTTTACTCACGGTGAGTTTACGGCCCCGTGTTCAGATTAAAACAGTAACTCTTTACTCACGGTGAGTTTACGCCCGTGTTCAGATTAAAACAGTAACTCTTTACTCACGGTGAGTTTACGGCCCCGTGTTCAGATTAAACAGTAACTCTTTACTCACGGTGAGTTTACGCCCCGTGTTCAGATTAAAACAGTAACTCTTTACTCACGGTGAGTTTACGGCCCCGTGTTCAGATTAAAACAGTAACTCTTTACTCACGGTGAGTTTACGGCCCCGTGTTCAGATTAAAACAGTAACTCTTTACTCACGGTGAGTTTACGCCCCGTGTTCAGATTAAACAGTAATCTTTACTGTTTGGTTTAATTCTCTTTACTCACGGTGAGTTTACGTCCCGTGTTCAGATTATAACAGTAACTCTTTACTCACGGTGAGTTTACGGCCCCGTGTTCAGATTAAACAGTAACTCTTTACTCACGGTGAGTTTACGCCTCGTGTTCAGATTAAAACAGTAACTCTTTACTCACGGTGAGTTTACGGCCCCGTGTTCAGATTAAACAGTAATCTTTACTCACGGTGAGTTTACGGCCCCGTGTTCAGATTAAACAGTAAATCTTTACTCACGGTGAGTTTACAGTACGTCCCGTGTTCAGATTAAAACAGTAACTCTTTACTCACGGTGAGTTTACGGCCCCGTGTTCAGATTAAAGCAGTAACTCTTTACTCACAGTGAGTTTACGGCCCCGTGTTCAGATTAAACAGTAAATCTTTACTCACGGTGAGTTTACTTCCCGTGTTCAGATTAAAACAGTAACTCTTTACTCACGGTGAGTTTACGTCCCGTGTTCAGATTAAAACAGTAACTCTTTACTCACGGTGAGTTTACGTCCCGTGTTCAGATTAAAACAGTAACTCTTTACTCACGGTGAGTTTACGGCCCCGTGTTCAGATTAAAACAGTAACTCTTTACTCCCGGTGAGTTTACGGCCCTGTGTTCAGATTAAACAGTAACTCTTTACTCACGGTGAGTTTACTTCCCGTGTTCAGATTAAAACAGTAACTCTTTACTCACGGTGAGTTTACGTCCCGTGTTCAGATTAAAACAGTAACTCTTTACTCCCGGTGAGTTTACGTCCCCGTGTTCAGGTTATAACAGTAACTCTTTACTCACGGTGAGTTTACGCCCGTGTTCAGATTAAAACAGTAACTCTTTACTCACGGTGAGTTTACGCCCCGTGTTCAGATTAAAACAGTAACTCTTTACTCACGGTGAGTTTACGGCCCGTGTTCAGATTAAAACAGTAACTCTTTACTCACGGTGAGTTTACGGCCCGTGTTCAGATTAAACAGTAATCTTTACTCACGGTGAGTTTACGGCCCCGTGTTCAGATTAAAACAGTAACTCTTTACTCACAGTGAGTTTACGTCCCGTGTTCAGATTAAACAGTAACTCTTTACTCACGGTGAGTTTACTTCCCGTGTTCAGATTAAAACAGTAACTCTTTACTCACGGTGAGTTTACGGCCCCGTGTTCAGATTAAACAGTAACTCTTTACTCACGGTGAGTTTACTTCCCGTGTTCAGATTAAAACAGTAACTCTTTACTCACGGTGAGTTTACGTCCCGTGTTCAGATTAAAACAGTAACTCTTTACTCACGGTGAGTTTACGTCCCCGTGTTCAGATTAAAACAGTAACTCTTTACTCACGGTGAGTTTACGGCCCCGTGTTCAGATTAAAACAGTAACTCTTTACTCCTGGTGAGTTTACGGCCCTGTGTTCAGATTAAACAGTAACTCTTTACTCACGGTGAGTTTACTTCCCGTGTTCAGATTAAAACAGTAACTCTTTACTCACGGTGAGTTTACGTCCCGTGTTCAGATTAAAACAGTAACTCTTTACTCCCGGTGATTTACGTCCCGTGTTCAGGTTATAACAGTAACTCTTTACTCACGGTGAGTTTACGCCCCGTGTTCAGATTAAAACAGTAACTCTTTACTCACGGTGAGTTTACGCCCCGTGTTCAGATTAAAACAGTAACTCTTTACTCACGGTGAGTTTACGGCCCCGTGTTCAGATTAAAACAGTAACTCTTTACTCACGGTGAGTTTACGCCCCGTGTTCAGATTAAACAGTAACTCTTTACTCACGGTGAGTTTACGGCCCCGTGTTCAGATTAAAACAGTAACTCTTTACTCACGGTGAGTTTACGGCCCCGTGTTCAGATTAAACAGTAACTCTTACTCACGGTGAGTTTACGCCTCGTGTTCAGATTATAACAGTAACTCTTTACTCACAGTGAGTTTACGCCCCGTGTTCAGATTAAACAGTAACTCTTTACTCACGGTGAGTTTACGTCCCCGTGTTCAGATTAAACAGTAACTCTTTACTCACGGTGAGTTTACGGCCCCGTGTTCAGATTAAACAGTAACTCTTTACTCACGGTGAGTTTACGGCCCCGTGTTCAGATTAAACAGTAACTCTTTACTCACGGTGAGTTTACGGCCCCGTGTTCAGATTAAACAGTAACTCTTTACTCACGGTGAGTTTACGGCCCCGTGTTCAGATTAAACAGTAACTCTTTACTCACGGTGAGTTTACGTCCCGTGTTCAGATTAAACAGTAACTCTTTACTCACGGTGAGTTTACGGCCCCGTGTTCAGATTAAACAGTAACTCTTTACTCACGGTGAGTTTACGCCCGTGTTCAGATTAAACAGTAACTCTTTACTCACGGTGAGTTTACGTCCCCGTGTTCAGATTAACAGTAACTCTTTACTCACGGTGAGTTTACGCCCGTGTTCAGATTAAACAGTAACTCTTTACTCACGGTGAGTTTACGCCCCGTGTTCAGATTAAACAGTAACTCTTTACTCACGGTGAGTTTACGCCCCGTGTTCAGATTAAACAGTAACTCTTTACTCACGGTGAGTTTACGTCCCCGTGTTCAGATTATAACAGTAACTCTTTACTCACGGTGAGTTTACGCCCCGTGTTCAGATTAAAGCAGTAACTCTTTACTCACGGTGAGTTTACGTCCCCGTGTTCAGATTATAACTGTAACTCTTTACTCACGGTGAGTTTACGCCCGTGTTCAATTAAAGTACTCTTACTCACGTGAGTTTCCCGTTCAGATTAACAGTAACTCTTTACTCACGTGAGTTTACGCCCCGTGTTCAGATTAAACAGTAACTCTTTACTCACGGTGAGTTTACATCCCCGTGTTCAGATTAAACAGTAACTCTTTACTCACGGTGAGTTTACGTCCCCGTGTTCAGATTATAACTAACTCTTTACTCACGGTGAGTTTACGGCCTGATAAGACTCCGTGATGCGGACAGGGCTCTTGTTCAGCTGTCTGTTTCTGACGGACAGCTGAGGCTTGGTTTCGCCTAGTTCTCCGTTGCACATGTCGAAGGCGACGACGTCGGCCCCGTCCCTGACCACGAAGCCGCAGACGCAGGAGGCCGCGTGCTCCACGCTGCCGCACTCCCACTGCCGCACGTGCACCTCCACCGGCCACAGCGTGCTCCTGTACAGGACAAACGTGCCGATCTGGTAGTTTTCATAAGACCTGGAAGAAATAATATGATGTAAGCTTAAGAATTGGAAAAGATCATATTTACATTTTCAACCACTTCTCTTTGTGTAAAAATCCTCAATAAAGCCTCTCTCAAACATATCTTTTTAAATATTCTGAACATAATTTTAGGATTTTTCAAAAAAGCTCATAATAATGTATAGTTTCTTAAGAGAAAATTAGTAAAAGTAATTCAGCCGTACTCAGGGGTGGTAGAGTCGCCAAATATTTACTCAGTTAAGAGTAACGTTACTTTCAAATAATTGTACTCAAGTAGAAGTAAAAAGTAGTGGCCCAAGTAATTACTCATCAAGAGTTGGAGAAAGTTTGACTTGAGTACTGTGAGTACTGAGTAACTGAATGTGAAAGTCTGACTCATGTTACAATAGTGACATAAACAAGACATGAAATCATGTGAAAATGTTAATATTTTCAACGAAAATCCCATAAAACATATAAAAAGAAATCATTAAGAATAATTAATTAAACAAAACAAGAAATGTATCATACATTTTATGCCTCAAAATGAAGATTTGTCACTTCAAGATTTACTCAGTGTCATGAGTTACTATTTTTTTACTCAAATAACAGTACAGAACCTTCATTTTAATAGGAAGTAGTTGAAGTAATAAGTACTGTATGAAAAAAACAAAAAACACAAAAGTATAATTACTTCAAAAGGTTACTTAAGTACATGTACTTGAGTAAATGTAACGGACTAACTAACCCACCTCTGGCTGTACTTATAAAGCATAAAGGTCCCCTGCCCTGAACTAAGGCCATTTGAGGGCTGAAATGATCAGGAAAAGTCAGCTTCAGAGGGAGAGAAAAAGGCAGGCAGCAGTGACTAAAGTTGAGTCTGAAATTGTTTCACTAAACTTTCATGAAATTAGGAAGTTCTTCTTTCCGCCAAATGCTAAATGTTTTGGTTGTCTGTATTTCAATTATGCTCGAAGTAAAAATACAATGAAATTAAATGTAAGCAGCAGTTAAAGTTTGGAGTTTGAGAAGGAAAAAGGCTAAATATGCACGATTATATAAATGAAACAAAACACAAGGCTCAAACAAACTCAAAATGTCCCCTCGCTCGTAGCTTATAAATCTCTACTAATCATCGTACTGTGGTTACCTTTGATCAAAGGTGATGGTGTGAGGGTCAGTGAAGGTGTAGCAGTAGGCCGCTGGGACATCTGTCACTGTGATCTGAAATGAAGGCACAGAGGCCACTAGTTTCATGTAAAACACTGTAATTTTAAGAGTTGCAAATAGTACAACCACAAAGGCTGCAGTTTAGGTTCCTTTCTCAAAAACAAAACGATCTCAGAGCTCTCTCTTTTTAGCATTTTTTTTCTGTTATTATTTCAGGATATTGTTCTTTGGAAATATCAGGATTCAAATTTTTACTTCATTAAATCATTTTGAAGAAGCATTACTCTTATCTTTTTCCCCATACATAGATATGATAAGAAGTTATAAAATGCAGAATAAAATAAATCAATCAATCAATATCAAAATTCCCAGCAGCAGCTTAATAAGACTAATTTGCGTATGATATGCCGACTTTGTAATTCATGACATCTGCCCATTCCTCACTCCTCGAACAATCACCTGAACTCCTTCTGGAGAGTATCCGCTCCACAGGAAGTTGTCTGTGACGATGGGTTGTACGGAGATGTTTGTCGTCCTGTTTCCGTCGGTGATGAAGTCAGTGACTGGGCTGAAGTGAAGGACAGCGCGGCTACAGATCCCGTCAGCGCACGGGCCGGAGCTCAGGTCCACCGCACAGGACGAGAGAGACACGTCTGCGCCCAGAGACTCTGCATCTGCAACAACATCACAGATCACACTCTGGTAAAGACCTCGGGCCGAACTACACTCACTTTCACGCCTCTTTTTTGAACAAAGAAATAACGTATTTTTTATGAATAAGCACTGCATGAGAGGACATTTGGATTACTGCCCTGACGAGGCAAAATAGATCAACTTTATAACATCCAGGTATGTCTCTCTTCTGCCCCTCCTTCCCTTCCTGCTGCGCGATAAAGCTTTCCTCTCCATGAGCTGATTAAAGTCATTTCTCCTGGCCACAAGAGAGAGAAATGACCAGTGCGTGGCATCAGGGAAGTGCACGTGCGTGTCGGCGCATTGACAGGTCGATGCTCGTTGTCATGGGAATAAGTTCTTTGAACAGCTGATCGTTGTTACGTAGCTGATGGTGCGATGTTTGGTGTGTGAACACGGACTGAACTGACGGTCCAGGTCGACCCACAAGGTGCTCCAACACTGTGTTGAGTGGGTCACGAGCCTTTCCCAGAATTTGTTTTTAAAAATGTATGTACAGGAAAAGTATAGAATCATTTCATTCATTTCATTACTTATTTGAATAGGACAATGCATATTAATGAACAGACAACCAGTGCTGTAAATATGCCGGCTTTAGCTAAATCCGGCATATTTACAGCATCCGGCCTCTTCCCAGTCCTCCCCGACTGGGAAGAGGCCTCTTGGAAGACCCAGGACACACTAGTGACACGAGCTGGCCTGGTGTCGCCTCGGGGTCCCCCCAGAACATCTGGAGGAGGTGTGCGTGGATCGAGAAGTCTGGGCATCTCTGCTCAGACTGCTGCCTCCGCGACCCGGCCCCGGATAAAGCGGAAGAAAATGGACGGATAGATGGATGTTCAAATAGGTGGTTGCTGAGCGGTCAGACTGGTCAGCACTGACATTAGGATGTTCTCCTGTTTCTGTAAATGTATTATCTACTTGAAATGTACAATCAATAATGACCTTTAGGGGGCAGTAACAGAATTCAATGTGTTTTAATATGTGTCGTAGGAATTATGAAAGGACTGATGCAAAGTGAAATGCAGTAATTGGGTAAGTGCTGTGTGAGTTTGATGACTGGTACATGTGAAAATGTCTGACTCTGATGTGTCTGTGAGTGGGGTTTTATGCTGAGGGATGTTTAGAGCATTGTCATATTGTTGTACTAATGGGGTTCTTTCCCGAGTTCCAGTTGGACAATAAACAGTGTTATACCTGCCAAAACTTTGGGCAAAACAACTAACTCTTAGTACTCCACATGCGCGTGGAGTACGTGTCTGTTCTGGACATATCCAGCCGCTGTGAGCCGCTAAAGCAGAGACAGAGACAGATTAACACACGACCAGTCGACTCGTCTATAATGATGTCGACTAATGCCGCAGTAGTGATGGTGACTGTACCTTGAGTGTTTGTAGTGATCTCCAGACTGAGAGAGCATTCCTCTTGGTTCAGGCACAGAACTGGAATAGTGCTCTCAAACACTAACTCGTATGATCTGCCATCCTCGGGCACACTGCTCACCTCTGGTCTGACCTGCACACAACAACGTGGTCAAGTGCCTCCATGAGTCACACAAAATGATAAGATCAAATATAAAGCAATGAGTGCAGCTTACTGTAATTCCAGCAAAGAACTTCTGACTCTCCACGGAGGGGCTGCGGACATCGGGGGAGTCCAAGAAGAAACTGGAGCTGGAGCAGTAAATCTGACAGGAAAAGATTTGTGCAACACACTTTAACCATTGATGGGTCAATGGCTAATGTTTTACGTTGTATGTTCTTGTTGATATTATTATGGCATATTTAGCATAAGGTCTAAAATAAGTAGAACAAATCTCAAAATGAAATGATCTGTGGTTTGTTGGCCGAATATTATAAATATGATCAGAAACATCAAAATATGAATTCAAGAACATTTCACATGTATAATATAAGAGTAATAATATTATACTAGTATTATACTAGTAGTTTTAATTCATAATAATAAGGAACAAATTATCAAATTAAAAGATTGGTGACTAGTTGTTATTGGCAGTGATGGGTATTTGTAATTATTGAAGAGAAGGTTAAAGAGTTTTCTTTCCTTGTCTTCGGATCAGCAGAATTGTGATGTTAAAGCAGTACTAAGTAACTTGTTTACCTTAATAAATCCTTTCTGTAGTCCCTCTGGGGTTAATACAAGTGTTAATGGGATGATTGGAGGGTCTTTCATCTCTCCCTGGTGTCTCTGGCCAGAAAACCACAATTGCAACTTCCCTGCCACCGGGATGGAGTCACCAATACACACTAATGGAATCATGAAGAAGAAGCTAATAGCCTAACGAGCAAAGCAAAATGCAGGCTAGCCCCACTTAAACAGTTACAGCCAAGGTTGAGTGAAAAAATATTTCCATTGTGTAATTGGATGAACAATATCCCTCTCTCCCTTTGTCTTTTCTGTCAGTGTAGTATTTACTCTCACGGACAATTAATGAGTAAAAAAACGCAACATGCTACGACACCTGCAGTGGTGCTTATGGCCTCTAGGGGCACGAGTGACTTAGTACTGCTTTAATATTGCTGATTGTATAAGACAAAATAACTGTACGTGTCATATGTCTTCTTGATTATAGTAAATGTATCTACTGCTCATGTACAAAAGGGGGTAGGCGCCAACAAATTTAAGCTTCTGCCTACTCCTTTTGAGCATCATATCCACGTTATTTATTTATTTACTTATTCATCTGCGCATGTATCTCCTTTGGCTTTGCTTACTGTGCTGAACTCTTCTCCTATGTAGAACTTTGTGGAACTCAGATGCTCAAATAAAAAAAGATGATGATGATAGTGATTTAGGACACTTTTGCCTTTTTGCAAATAACAACCAAACAAATAATTAGGTGTTGATTTGATTAAAATTCGATGTCTCAATGAATGAATGGGGGTGGTCAGAGAGACCATCCCCATTCAAGCACATACAGTGAGGAAAATAAGTATTTGAACACCCTGCTATTTTGCAAGTTCTCCCACTTAGAAATCATGGAGGGGTCTGAAATTGTCATCGTAGGTGCATGTCCACTGTGAGAGACATAATCTAAAAAAAAAAATCCAGAAATCACAATGTATGATTTTTTAACTATTTATTTGTATGATACAGCTGCAAATAAGTATTTGAACACCTGTCTATCAGCTAGAATTCTGACCCTCAAAGACCTGTTAGTCTGCCTTTAAAATGTCCATCTCCACTCCATTTATTATCCTAAATTTAGATGCACCTGTTTGAGGTCTTTAGCTGCATAAAGACACCTGTCCACCCCATACAATCAGTAAGAATCCAACTACTAACATGGCCAAGACCAAAGAGCTGTCCAAAGACACTAGAGACAAAATTGTACACCTCCACAAGGTTGGAAAGGGCTACGGGGAAATTGCCAAGCAGCTTGGTGAAAAAAGGTCCACTGTTGGAGCAATCATTAGAAAATGGAAGAAGCTAAACATGACTGTCAATCTCCCTCGGACTGGGGCTCCATGCAAGATCTCACCTCGTGGGGTCTCAATGATCCTAAGAAAGGTGAGAAATCAGCCCAGAACTACACGGGGGGAGCTGGTCAATGACCTGAAAAGAGCTGGGACCACCGTTTCCAAGGTTACTGTTGGTAATACACTAAGACGTCATGGTTTGAAATCATGCATGGCACGGAAGGTTCCCCTGCTTAAACCGGCACATGTCAAGGCCCGTCTTAAGTTTGCCAATGACCATTTGGATGATCCAGAAGAGTCATGGGAGAAAGTCATGTGGTCAGATGAGACCAAAATGAAACGTTTTGGTCATAATTCCACTAAACTTGTTTGGAGGAAGAAGAATGATGAGTACCATTCCAAGAACACCATCCCTAATGTGAAGCATGGGGGTGGTAGCATCATGCTTTGGGGGTGTTTTTCTGCACATGGGACAGGGCGACTGCACTGTATTAAGGAGAGGATGACCGGGGCCATGTATTGCGAGATTTTGGGGAACAACCTCCTTCCCTCAGTTAGAGCATTGAAGATGGGTCGAGGCTGGGTCTTCCAACACGACAATGACCCGAAGCACACAGCCAGGATAACCAAGGAGTGGCTCTGTAAGAAGCATATCAAGGTTCTGGCGTGGCCTAGCCAGTCTCCAGACCTAAACCCAATAGAGAATCTTTGGAGGGAGCTCAAACTCCGTGTTTCTCAGCGACAGCCCAGAAACCTGACTGATCTAGAGAAGATCTGTGTGGAGGAGTGGGCCAAAATCCCTCCTGCAATGTGTGCAAACCTGGTGAAAAACTACAGGAAACGTTTGACCTCTGTAATTGCAAACAAAGGCTACTGTACCAAATATTAACATTGATTTTCTCAGGTGTTCAAATACTTATTTGCAGCTGTATCATACAAATAAATAGTTACAAAATCATACATTGTGATTTCTGGATTTTTTTTTTTAGATTATGTCTCTCACAGTGGACATGCACCTACGATGACAATTTCAGACCCCTCCATGATTTCTAAGTGGGAGAACTTGCAAAATAGCAGGGTGTTCAAATACTTATTTTCCTCACTGTATATCATTCATTCTGGCCTATTGTACATGTTTTTAGTGGTAGGAGAAAGCCAGAGGATTACAATTTAGATTGGGTCTAAGCAGAGGCATGCTGGGTAATCAGGAGAGTCGGGATCTGACCTTGTCCCCGAGGCGCAGGTTGAACCCGTCCAGCTCGATGTGTGCCCACATGTGGAGGGTGGTGTCCCGCCTGAGCTCCTCCCTCTCTCCCAGGGCCGAGAGGCGGGTCCAGGCCACGCTGAAGCCCACCGAGCTGTCGGAGCGGCCCTCGAAGCTGCACTTCAGGTAAACTGTGTTCCCTCTGGCCTCCGGGACGATCTCCACCGATGACGGGACGGGAGGCTGCTTTGCTGGCAGGAAACGCAACACACAATCAAACAAATGTTCATGCACTGTACATGAAATCTACCGACAGGTCGAAAAGGGATGATATTTTTGCAGTCAATCAGAAAAAGGCAAATGCTGGAAAACATCTCCATTATATATTGCTTTGGCTTGGACAAACTACAAAAGAAGTCCGTCCCATATTGGGAGCATTGGTATCAGTAACCGATCCAGGTCTTTTGAGAGTATTGGATCGATTTAATGACCAAAAGACGGCCGTGAATCTGCAGCCCTAAATCTGCAGCGGCTTCGGCCTGCAGGTTTACGGCAGCGCTGCTAATGCCATCGCTAAGCCGCTAACACTCACTGAAGACGATCAGCAGCCGCTACAAACATCATAATGACAGAAAAAAGTTTCCCGTTACCTTTGCATTGTCCAACAACAGAGATGTGAGTTCTCTTGTTGGTACATGCTTTTGTTTAAGCATAGTAAGTAGCCATGTGCTCCTAGTGCTTATGTCTTTTACAGGCCTTATACATACTGCAATAGACCTTTAGAAGCAGATAGAGCTGAAACGATGTCTGTTGCTTTAATGTTCTTTTGTTGTTTTTGTTTTTTGGTCTTCAGGCTATAAATAGATCTGTGGAACAGCAGACGAGAAATCAAATGCATGTTGTTGCTTTGTTATCTGCTGAATGAAACATAAACTTGAGAGTTTTTTGTCTGCATGAGTGTAGCCGCGAAGCTGATTTGGCGAGTTACCAGGGCGACCGGGCCCGGTGGGTACATGGGGAGACACATGCTCAGCTCATTAACAGCAGCTGCCGGGGGCCCAGCGGTGCATTCCTCACCGCCTGGCAACTCCCCGACCTCCACCTCTCTCCACAATCTGACCTGAAACACAACAGCAGCTCACCCTGACACGTCCCGCCGCTGTCCTCGCCATCGGGGCTGCAAGGGAGCGCACTGTCCAACGTCTCTGTCACAAGCACAGAATTAACACAATTAAAACAATTGACATGATGGAAAACTTGTATACTTTTACTGTCTTTGGTTCTCAGGACAATTATCCCTTCAGACGTTGACAACACTATGAGCCCCACGCTTTGGGTTTCAAGATCCTGTGGCTAAAACCAGTTTGGAAATGGACTCTCCCCAGCATCTGTCCACAATCTAGTGCCGTATCCAGTAGTTAAAGCTCTGGAGGTTCATAGTTTTAATTTTTGAGTGCCTATTCTGTTACAGATTGTAGGCTGTGGGGTTTATCCAAATAATCCACAGCCTCATACAAACAATGCAAACTGTTGTACACACATGTAAAAAAGTAAAAACCTGTGGTACTTTGGTATTTTTCATATAAACAAAAGGATGAGTATCTGCGTCTGCTCCAAGTGGTCAGGGGGAGTAAGAAAATGACATCAATATGCAGCTAGAGCTTAAAGGGATACGGAGTTTAAAACTGTTAAAATGATGGATTTTCCATCATTTTAACAGTCATCCATCATCATTTCCATCATCATCAATATACACTCACCTAAAGGATTATTAGGAACGCCTGTTCAATTTTACATTAATGCCATTATCTAAACAACCAATCACATGGCAGTTGCTTCAATGCATTTAGGGGTGTGGTCCTGGTCAAGACAATCTCCTGAACTCCAAACTAAATGTCAGAATGGGAAAGAAAGGTGATTTAAGCAATTCTGAGCGTGGCATGGTTATTGGTGCCAGACGGGCCGGTCTGAGTATTTCACAATCTGCTCAGTTACTGGGATTTTCACGCACAACCATTTCTAGGGTTTACAAAGAATGGTGTGAAAAGGGAAAAACATCCAGTATGCGGCAGTCCTATGGGCGAAAATGCCTTGTTGATGCTAGAGGTCAGAGGAGAATGGGCCGACTGATTCAAGCTGATAGAAGAGCAACTTTGACTGAAATAACCACTCGTTACAACCGAGGTATGGAGCAAAGCATTTGTGAAGCCACAACACGCACAACCTTGAGGCGGATGGGCTACAACAGCAGAAGACCCCACTGGGTACCAATCATCTCCACTACAAATAGGAAAAAGAGGCTACAATTTGCACGAGCTCACCAAAATTGGACAGTTGAAGACTGGAAAAATGTTGCCTGGTCTGATGAGTCTCGATTTCTGTTGAGACATTCAGATGGTGGAGTCAGAATTTGGCGTAAACAGAATGAGAACATGGATCCATCATGCCTTGTTACTACTGTGCAGGCTGGTGGTGGTGGTGTAATGGTGTGGGGGATGTTTTCTTGGCACACTTTAGGCCCCTTAGTGCCAATTGGGCATCGTTTAAATGCCATGGACTACCTGAGCATTGTTTCTGACCATGTCTATCCCTTTATGACCACCATGTACCCATCCTCTGATGGCTACTTCCAGCAGGATAATGCACCATGTCACAAAGCTCGATTCATTTCAAATTGGTTTCTTGAACATGACAATGAGTTAACTGTACTACAATGGCCCCCACAGTCACCAGATCTCAACGCAATAGAGCATCTTTGGGATGTGGTGGAACGGGCGCTTCGTGCCCTGGATGTACATCCCACAAATCTCCATCAACTGCAAGATGCTATCCTATCAATATGGACCAACATTTCTAAAGAATGCTTTCAGCACCTTGTTGAATCAATGCCACGTAGAATTAAGGCAGTTCTGAAGGCGAAAGGGGGTCAAACACAGTATTAGTATGGTGTTCCTAATAATCCTTTAGGTGAGTGTAATGTGGTCATTATATTTAATCACAATAAAATATACCTTTATGCCTGGCCTTTTACTTTTGAATAATTGTATTAGATTTAATGGTTTTACTCCTGACCAAGATTGAAATCAATGTATGTTCAATAAACTGCTCTGCTCTGAATAGGACAGCGTTTGATTGATTTATTTATATATTAGTGGCCTGAGCGCACAGTGCCTGCAGCCTGGTCCTGACTGGACTGTGCAGTGAAAGTTCTCGCGGCTGCACAGAGTTCACAAACTTTCACCAGGAGCCTCTGGAGGACGTCTGAGATGGTCAATGCCCTTTCCCTTTCCTATTTCAGCGAGCGCAAACCCACCCTGAGCGCAGTAGGCCATGCAGCCCTGGGTCGGCTGCAGCAGATAGACGTAGAAGTCTCCACAGTTCCGGACAGAGACAGGGAGGCGGAACATGCAGCAGTCTGTAGAGGTGCTGGGGTGGGGCTGCCATGCGGCGCACGCCGTGAGCTGCCGGACCTCCCACAGCCCGGGCAGGGTCTCGCCATCGCCCAGGGACAGCCACACAGGAGCCTGAGTGCCACAGTGGTTCACCTGCACATATGCAGACACGACGAGGAGGGAGACTGAGCATGAGCTGGTGATGCGACGTTTGTGACCCAAACATGTCAAACTGGGTGTTGATTTTGAAATGAGCTTTTTTTAATGCAATGTTGCTTAAATGTGTCTGATCAAACACAAGAAACAGCAATTTCCTATACTGTCGGCAACAAAATCTGAATAAAGGATGGAGCCAGGTTTAAATGTACGGTTTTATTTCATTGACCTTTTCAGAGGGGATTTTGGACTTCTTGTCTAGTTTTGAAAATAAGCTGTTTTTCGTGAAAAAATCTGTAAAAACTTAAACGTTGTCTTGTTGTTTTTTTAATTCAAACTCATCAGGCTAAATCAGGCTAGGGATTAGATATTAAAAAAATCATCTGGAAAAACCTTCAAAATATTGTTCAGTCCAAAGCTGGAAATTTAGAGTCTGTAGGAGATGTGGTGATACTGTCGCCACGATGTGAGAAAATTACCCTTAAAATGCCATTTTCCCAAATAAATCTTTGGAGAAACATTGAATCAGTGTAATAATTAAACATGTTATTGTGAAGATTAGGTATTTTTTTGTTTCCTGGCGAAAGTTTATGTTAAGAGACTAATTTGACCCAAACCTTAAAAAATAAAATAAATAATAAATAGTTTTGCCTGTAGCAAAATCTGAGCAAGCTATTTCTCAGACAGCATGATTTTGTTGTTGTCTGGCTTCATAAAAGTAAATATAGAAATGAGCGGCCTTTTTGATCGGCTCTTTTAAAACGAACAGATCCTGAGTGATCATGTTCATAGGGCAGGGCATATCGGTGTCTCCCATAGAATAAAAGTGGATAAAAGTTTCTCCGCTCCACACTGCTGTACCTGGACGCAGCGGGTGGGCATGCGGGCCGGCTTGTTGAACAGCTGAAACTGGTACCAGCCTGGAGCGAGTGAGTGATCACAGAGTGGCTGGTGCAGGGACGACTGCTGCAGCCAGCTGGACCTGAAGGTGGCGCTGCGGTAGGGCTCCTGCAGCAGGGAGTGGCCCCCGGGAGCACACTCGGCGGGGGCTCTGGGGAGACAGTCACAGCCAATAGACGTCAGCGCTGTTCATTTGGCAAACCGTGTATAGTATATACGACGTGGAAGTGTTTCGAAACTGATTGAATAAAATGTTTTCAGTTTTTGCCAGCCCAGAGTCTTTATCCTGATACAGAGGTCAGTAACAAAGTAAACATACCTCAGTACTGTACAGAAGTAGAGCTTTGGAGGATCTGTACTTGACTTGAGTAGTAATTTGTGTTAAGCACTTACTACTTTTACTCCACTACATTTGAAAGATAAATATAATACTTTGAAAAATATCTCATAAATGTACAAACATGAGTGTTCACTGTGAGCGGCTCAGCTCTCCTGAGACATAGCTTTACCGGGAGTGGGTACGTCCCCAGCTCGTCTCCATGGAGATGTGACTAAAGTCAGCAGAATTTGAGACTTAAACAGGTAAGGTCCTCATCCAAATCCATTCTCTGCAGTAATAGCATTTTCTGTGTCGAGCTGCTCATTATAGGAGCAGGTTTTGGACTGATGCCAACTGTATATAGTCCAAAATGTTACGCAGTGTGCCTTTAAGTAATGATTTCAAGGAATAGGCCACCGTTTTTACATACTGAGATATGTTCTTACCTGAGCTTAGACGAGTTCATTTGTACCTGTCTGGTCTCCACGTGTGCCTTCCATAACGTAAACACAGCACAGACGGCGTTAGCATTTAGCCTCTCTCTTCTCCTCTATAGCTCCAAACGAGGTGAAGATAGAAGCTACCAAACTCTTCCACGTTTTCCCTATTTAAATATGGTTACGTGAAGTGTTACACTATAAAGTATAATTACACAAAATTAAACAATGTGGATTTTCTAAGCGGATAAAAAGGGAACTACATATTGTAAGGCGTAATAATACCAGGAGTAATTCGGCATCCGCACAGTGATATCTTCACTTTACTGTGCGGAGGCCGAATTACTCCTGGTATTATTTCTATTGTTATGGTATTGTTATGGCTGTAACTCCTTTCTACTGGCCAACATCACGCTCATGTTTTTGAATATATTATCACCACTTATGGACTCCTTTATGGGGAAATATTTAGACCATAGTTCACATGTCCTGGAAGAGATGACTCTGAACTTTGTGACAGTTTTTGTTTCATGTCAATTGGCCCAGAAATTACAGAGAAATTGGCCATAAACTAAGACTCTTTAGAATGTTGTTATGTCACAGGAATGCAACCTGTTATTTAGAAATAGATCAGCTAAAGATCAGATTTTTAGTAAAAGGACAATGTGTTCTGTTCAAAACAAGGCTAAAAACTGTGAAATCTATACATTTTATTGCAAAATGGCATTCAAACTACCTTCCTTTCAAATAATATTCAATTTGGAATCAGTTTGAACTTCTTTGTGAGTTGGAATTAATACCCCTGGTTGGGAAACACTGACTTAGACTGCTGTTCCTACAACAGGCATGGCATTTTCTTACTGCGTCTAATGACATGGACTCTGGACAATGGGAATAATGGAAGAATAATTCACTTCACAAATGTCTATTGTTTTATTATAGGTACTGAAGAGTGTTTAATCTTCAAACCACGGCTAAGAATCGAACATGGCTTGACTGATAAAGACTGAGCACCGTCCATCATTGTCTCCAGCACCTGTCCCCGTCGCTCCTGCTCACCGTCCATCACTGTCACAGGGGGCTGTTGACTTTACATGACACACTGACCCACATTTGTTTTCTTGCATGGCCTTGGGTACTGGCCTGGACTGGATATTGCCTCTACATTGGCCAACTTTGTTTGTATCCAATCCAATTCAGCACATTTTCAAATGTTTCCAAAGTGCTGCACATCATGACAAACAGGAAGTACAGACGTTTTTGTTTTTGCTTTGGCTCATAAACCCACTCACTGTCATTGTGCCCAGCTTTGGGTTGCCAGATCCAATGGCTAAAATCAGTAGGCAATAAACTAGGAGGGCTAAAGCCAAAAACAGAGTCTTTATTCTCAGATAAGTGTTGTATTCCCTGTTTAACGTTTGAATTTCCAAACAAATGAGCATAGCTCCCCTTTTGTCAATGAGAATAGCTGAAGTTGTCCATAACACAATACAATTAAGTTTCACTTTCTACATTAAAAATGGTTGAGATGACGTACACAGGTGGTGGACAAGGAGGAATGAGAATCCGGTGAGTTTTGTGACACCTCAGAGTGAATCATTGTAATCCCTTTCTTTCCGAAGTAGACAGATAACAACATGCTACATGTTGTAGCATTAAAAATAGAAAGCGAGTCATGGCTTACCTGTTTGGACATGAGGCAGCAAAAACACAAGCAGCTGAAGAACATAAATGTCACGCTTCATCGTTTGCACTGCGTAAAGTCCCACTGTTCTCGCCGCCCAGAGTGATCCGTGCTCAGGCGGACACACACAGACACAGGCGGTGAGGCCGAGGGGCTGCCTGGGGGAGAGCAGACCGAGGAGGAGGGTGTGCGGTGGTGGTGAGGAGCCGCTGCCGCTGCGGTGACCCTCCGCCTACGCAACATCACAGCGAGGACTACAGGACCTGGAGGTCCCACACCTCTGGCCCGGGCATCGGCTGGAAAAGATCGGTTATAACCTGCTGTAGGACACGTGCAGGGCTGCACGAGCCGAGACGCACGGAACCAGCGCAATTCAAAACTGCTCTACTGTAGGCAAATCAAAACATCACATACGGCTGACCCTAAACACACCGGCCGCGTTTTCTGCGCGTTTATGACCCTGCTCTGCGTAAACGCATTGCCTTTTTGCCTATATATATATATATATATGGGACCCGAGCTTGGAGAAAAAGAGACCGCCCGCGGAGGGTGAGGAAGAGTGTATATTATATATATATATATATATATATATATATATATATATATATATATATATATATATATTTATTATTATTATTATTATTTTTTCAGGGGTAAGATAGATTCACGATTCAAGATTTTTTATTTGTGAATGATTTGAAATGATATTTCTCTCATCCTTGATTGTGGAGCGGGGGTGAGGGAAGAGGGGTGGGAGGGAGGGCAGGGAGTTCAGCTTCCTGATGGCCTTGTGTATAAAACTGTTCTTCAGTCGCCCGTAGATTCCGCAGTCTCCTCCCTGAAGGCATTACCTTGAATAGACTGTGTGATGGGTGCGTAGGGTCCCCTTTGCGGGTGAGACGGGTGGAGTACATGTCCTTAATGGAGGGGAGAGGGGCTCCACAGATCTTCTCCGCTGCTCTCATGATGCGCTGGAGGCTCCTTCGGCAGGAGGCGGTGCTGGCGCCGTGCCACACAGTGATGGAGCTGGTCAGGATGCTCTCTATAGTCCCTCTGTAGAAGACCACACAGTGATGGAGCTGGTCAGGATGCTCTCTATAGTCCTCTGTAGAAGAACCACACAGTGATGGAGCTGGTCAGGATGCTCTCTATAGTCCTCTGTAGAAGAACCACACAGTGATGGAGCTGCTCAGGATGCTCTCTATAGTCCCTCTGTAGAAGAACCACACAGTGATGGAGCTGGTCAGGATGCTCTCTATAGTCCCTCTGTAGAAGAACCACACAGTGATGGAGCTGGTCAGGATGCTCTCTATAGTCCCTCTGTAGAAGAACCACACAGTGATGGAGCTGCTCAGGATGCTCTCTATAGTCCCTCTGTAGAAGAACCACACAGTGATGGAGCTGGTCAGGATGCTCTCTATAGTCCTCTGTAGAAGAACCACACAGTGATGGAGCTGGTCAGGATGCTCTCTATAGTCCCTCTGTAGAAGAACCGCACAGTGATGGAGCTGGTCAGGATGCTCTCTATAGTCCCTCTGTAGAAGAACCGCACAGTGATGGAGCGGGTCAGGATGCTCTCTATAGTCCCTCTGTAGAAGAACCGCACAGTGATGGAGCGGGTCAGGATGCTCTCTATAGTCTCTCTGTAGAAGAACCGCACAGTGATGGAGCGGGTCAGGATGCTCTCTATAGTCCCTCTGTAGAAGACCGCACAGTGATGGAGCTGGTCAGGATGCTCTCTATAGTCCCTCTGTAGAAGTTGCTCTTGCGGAGAAAGTAGAGACGCTGATTACTTTTCTTGACCAGTGATGTAGTGTGCATGGTCCAGGAAAGGTTCTCTGTGATGTGCACACCCAGGAACTTAGTGCTGGTCACCCTCTCCACTGCAGCACTGTTGATTGTTAGAGGAGCATGCTGGATCCGCGCTCTTCGAAAGTCCACAACAATCTCACAACAAGATAGGAGTCATATGATCATATCACTGTTTACCCACTTCCTCCCTGATCCCACATGGTGATTGTCAAGGCTGGAAACAGGTGCATGCAGATTCTATAGAGAAAAAGGTAAGAAAGTACATTTTTTTGACCAAGACTATATTTTATTTAGTGCTTATACTATTGCACATAAAACCATATGATTTACATTAGATTAAATTGTCGTTTCTCAGGCAAAATGTGACGCACATTTCCCCCGCTAATTTCAAACCACTATGCTGATACCGCTCGCTAAACAATGGCTGACAGGGGTGGGGTAATAACACTTACTTGATTTGAATACTTTTACGGGATGCCTAGACAGTGGAAAAGAAAAAGTGACAGAGGTGTGCATGCAAATGTAAAAAAATAAAGCATCTGATGAGGTCAGAAAAAAGGGCAAGTCAGTCAGATCAGTTGCGAAAGCACATAGGATTTTTCGTGTAACACTGAGCAGATACTAGCCTGGCGTCAGACTAAAATCACAAGTGATATTTAGTCTGGGGACCACCAATTCATTTTCTCGTAGGAGAGTTTACGATTGTCCAAGCCGTTTATTGTGCTGAATGTCTCTCATTCGTCTGCACGTTGTCATAGCCAATCGTATCATCGTATCAGATGACGTATGACGTACCCGCTGTAAACTATTTAGAACACGGTCTAAAGCTTGATCGAAAGATGGCGTCGCGTCTGCTGCTGTCATGTTGGATCCGTAAATACACTTTTTTTAAACTACAAACTTCCGTATGTCGAATAGCGCGTCATCGTCTTGCCGTCCCTCCTCGTTCTGTGATTGGTTCCCAAATCCATGCGAAGATTTCGGCCATGGTCCCCAGACTGTTGTGAAGTTCGAAATGATTCGAGTGCACACAGCAGTCTGGCGTTAGCCAGGCTAAGCAGATACTGCAAAACACAGCAGAAGCTGAGAGACCAGGGTCCAGTGATCATCCCAGTGTAGGTCACACTGAAGCATCTACAAAGTTTCCTCTGAGGTGCAGGAGGAAGTGTTAGCTGATTATTTGACTCAGACAGCAGACCTGTATTATGGACTGACTCCACGTGAGGTTAAGCATATGACAGCTTAGAAAGTGAGAGACATTGTTCTTTTATTTAAATAAACCTCTATTTGAAGCATATCATATGACATGGCCTATATTTTTATTTCTTTTGTCTAACTGTTACAACTTACCCCAGCATGTGACACCCCCCCATTTCAAATTTTCACTTCTTAAACTAATCATATAATATGTGACTATAATATGCGACGTACAGTCAACTCAGCTTCCGGTTGACCACAAACAAATAAAACAATATAACAAAATCAAATCAGGCTTCGTTTGTAATTTGAAATGCCATTTTTCGTTGAATGCATCATATACAAAAATCCAAATTCAAGCCATTTTGACTGATTTCGTTTCATTACCAAAAATGACAAACGTTTTGTTTTGGTTAAACTGTTTTGGTTTTTAATTTGAAAATCAATAAAAGGAAATATGCACGAACACTTTGGAAACGAAAAATGAATTATACTTACACATACTATACACAGACCGAGAACTTCAGAAAAACAGAAACAACAGTATTCAAGAAGTCAAATGAAGAAAGTGAATATGTCCTTTGGATTGGTTTGGCTGTTCTTTTATCTGGAAACAATGGAGCCAAATAATAACAGGATACTGGACCGGGTCTGGTTCGTTCAATCGATTTTCAATTTGAAACAACAATGAAATTACTCCGAAACGTCTGCTATGAGCATTATTCATTTCATAAAATGAAACAAAATCACTCAGAATGGCACGAATTTTAAAATTTCGATATGATACTAAAACGGAAAAATTCAAATTCAAATCACAGGCTCAGATCATATATTATTTAACAGGCTCAGATTATAATCGTCATTATTTTTGTTTTATCAATTTGCGTAAAGCCAGACGTTCGGCTGTACAAGGGCTGACCTGAAACACTGGGCTTGTCTTTCTAAAAGGGAGAAACTAATGCAGAGATTGGAATATGACACCCTCTGAGATGGATTGGACCTACAGTATGGTGCTTTAGCTACAATTACGCTCGGAGCTAAGTACAGCGCTGTAGTTGGCCAACACGCCTGTAGTTGGGGAGGTGTTCCATGCGAGTAGTGGAGGAGAGAGGATCTCCGGGGAGTGCGATCTATGCGCCCCAGGTTGTGCCTCAGGTTGTGCCTCCTTCCCAGCCTGTGAACGGGGTGCTGGCCACTGGGCACAGCATTGTAGTTGGCTCCGTGCGTAATTGTAGCTAAAGCGCTCGTTCCAATCCTATCTCAGACTACGCAAATATTGAGACCTCATCTAGGTGAACACACGACTCATGAATTGTTATGGAGGAGAGTCCTACTTGTGCATTGGCCACCTAGCATAGCGCTGTACTACTACTGTAGGTCCAATCCATCTCAGAGGGTGTCATATTCCAATCTCCGCATTACTTTCTCTCTTTTAGAAAGACAAGCCCAGTGTTTCAGGTCGGACCTTATGAGCAGTGGTGGAAGAAGTACTCGATATTCTTACTTAAGTAAAAGTGCAGATACAGGACCAAAAATGTACTTAAGTAAAAGTAAAAGTATCTGATAACATTTTTACTTGAGTAAAAGTAAAAAGTATGCATTGTAAAATGTACTTCATAAGTAAAAGTAAAAGTATTTAAGAGTTTATTGTGCAGGATTTTTCAAAACGAGTAAACCACTAAACCAGGTCAAAAACAGGAAGTAAACCAGGTTTAAACCCAGACTAAACTAGGTCAGGTCTAAACCAGATCTAAACAAGGTCTAGAGGAGTAAACCACTAAACCAAGTCTAAACTGGGACTAAACCAGTTCCTCGTAGAAAGTACAGATACAGGCTCTAAAATGTAGTGAAGTAAAAGTAAAAAGTATTCATCATAAAATGTACTTAAGTAAAGTAAAAGTACCTATCATTTGTACTTTTTACTTGTACTTTTTACTTTGTTACTTTCCACCACTGCTTATGAGGTGTACAGCCGAACTTCCAGCTTTATGCAAATCGATAAAACAAAATAGTCACGCTCTGAGCCTGTGATTTCAATTTTCATTTTTCCGTTTTAGTATCATATTGAAACTTTAAAATTCGTGCCATTCTGAGTGATTTTGTGTCATTTTATGAAATGAATAATGCTCATAGCAGACGTTTCTGGGTAATTTTTTCATTGTTTTCAAATTGATTGAACAAACCATACACAGACCATACTAAGATATTTCATTCATTTATTAATTAATTTGAGCAGTATAGTGCAAATGTATTTTACAGAAGGGCAAAACAAGACAAGTGCTCTAAAAAGGAGTAGGAAAAAGTTTTAAAAAACGTGTATAAACCTACCACTCAAGTTACCTTGAAGAGAGCTTACAGACAAACAAGAACAAGTTTATTTTAGCAGAGCAGGAAGTTGGATCTAAACATGGCACATATCAAACTGTGTTTCCATCATTATAAATGTTTTGGAGAGAAGAGTGATGGACTAATCAAGGAAAAGCTTCTGCTTAAAGAATAAACGGCTAAATGTCAGGCTAAACTAGAAAACAGAGATGGGTCTCAAGTTTCCAAGAGGCGTGTAAATATAACATGAACTTAGCCTGATCACTGAAGTTAGACCGTGTAAAGGTACGGGGCAATTGTCACGTTTGACGTATCATTATAAAACAAGCTTGTGCCCACTCCTCAATGAAGATGTAGGTCATGTGTGTTTGACCCAGACATGGGAATGATGCAAAGCCTCCTTTGGTGTCGTGTCAGTGGTGAAAAGTGGGACAGAAGCCTCTTCCACATCAGCCTGATGTGTGCCTGCAAAAGCCATCACTGTTTCCATAAATACAGCAGAGGTCTGTGAAGTCGGCAAAACTACTTACTTTTTTGTTGAAGATTACAAAAATTGAGTAATTAAAGTAATCAGAAACTATCCACCTCCACGCGTCAACAGTTTCGAAGCATAAAGAACTTCCTTGATTAACCATCATTTCATAATCACTTTATGCAATTGTGTCTCATTATAATCAGTTATAAAGTTATCAGAGGAAATCTCCCTTATGAAGGTAATGCAGACACCACGCTGACAGGAAATTAACTGGAGTCAACGTAGCTCAAACAATACTGTCACTTTTTCATCTTCACCGTCAGACAAATGTATCTCTATGTCTTTTGTGGGTTTTATGTTGATTGGTCTTCACATTATCGGATTACTACTGAGCTTCTGTCTGTTAATGGAGCTATTACGTGCACCACATTTACGTGTTCAGTCAGATGTTTTACTCAAAAACAATCAGAAAATAGTTGCTCTTTCCATAACTTAGTTTTATTGACTAGTCAAGTGGGAAAGAAGAGGAGTGGCATGCTTCTTTTAGTGACTTTCAGTTACAAAACAAAAAGAGTCATTAATATGGTAAAGTAACAATATTTGACAAGTCTGGAGCATGTAGCAGCACCAGGATCTAGTTTGTGGATAATATAACCATAATGGAAGCATAGGACAGGGATACTATTGCTCACATGTACTGAGCTAATTGTCCTTTTACTTTCAGCTTGAAATTTAGTATATTTTTAGTGTTTCCAATATTGAATGAAAGTGAGTGCCAGACCTCTCTTGTACAGAACCGTTTTCATTGAGTTACTATTGGTTCTGGGAACAACTAAAGAATTTGGGTATGGCCCCCTGCTATACGCTTTACGCACTGTGCTTCAGCCTTCATATACTCCAACTGTGGCGCCACACTGAGGCCACTGTGACTGAATGGCAATGAACAGTATTTGCGCCACTGAAAGAGCCGTACACAGCAGAAAGGACTGAAGGAAGGCACAGAGAGAGAGCGGAAAGATGCATCTCTTCACGCATAGTCTGAACTTCCGCTGATACATCAGTGTGTTTGGGCTAAAAAATAAGATTCCAACGCTACTGACCAATGGTGACCAACTCGATTCTGATCCGCACCGGTGCACAAACAGTGCTGTGGGGATGACAAGCCGCAGGTCGGGGACATGAGGAACGGATAGTTTTTGGAGCAGAGTGCATGATTCAACACTATGCACACTCTACAGCCGCGCAGCTGTCTCTGTGCACGTGGAGGCAGTGAACACTGAATGACCGACCGGGTGGGCCACGGACAAAAGTGGCAACTTGTATGGTTTGGAGGCATTATTCTTTTTCTTATTTCTTGTTTATGTTTATTTATGTACTTATTTTAGTTACCAGTTGCTTGGAATGGGCTATATGCACAGTGCCCCGTGTGATTTCCGTGTGGAGTGTTAAATGACAATATAACATGTAAACAACTCCAATAACTACTCCACTAACTACATACAGGCCGAGGCTCGTTCAAAACTTTGCACTAGTTAGAGTTTCAGGGGAAACAGAGGTTTCCCCCAGTGAAGTGGTTACATCTCACGTAATATTTTTAACCTGCTCCAGTCACATACGAACTTTTACTCGCTGCCCTTTACAAAATCCTGAGCTATCTCTTCATTTGTGTGTGACCCTGCTAATCGTGAATGCAAAGATAGGGGAGAGGAAGGACAGCACGATCTTATTGTCCATCCGGAAATCACGTGGGTACACTGTGCAACATTAGCTAAAGGCTAATGTGACCTGACGGGGGCGCAGTATCTTACCACGATGTTACCATTTCAGCCCCAAATATCCTTTGGCTAAACTCAAATTACCATTAAATTGTTGTCAACGCCAGCCCAGAGTTATACTGGGCAAATGAAAATATCCCCACGCTAAAAGGCAAACACAGGTTCGTATTAACTGAGGACAGAGACAGTAAACAGTTTTGGTTAATTTATTACATTAGTGTTGGTTTTGTCACGTTCTGGGTTCGGGGCTAGCAGGCGGAAAAAACCCAAATGCAGAGACAGCCACAAATCCAGGTAGAACGCAAATTTATTGATAACAAAAAACAAGCCAGGAAGGTACTGGCGAGAGCACTCACTCTGAGGGACGAAGCAACAAGGCACAGATCAGAAAACTCGAGACACCCAAAAGGCGAGACACCCAACACATGCAATGAACGGACAAAAGACAAGGGAAAACATGGGGTATAAATACACAAGGTAAACGGGGAACAGGTGGATCACATTAGGGAGGGACAGGTAATCAAGAGAAGGAAGGCAAAGCAAAATGACACAGACCAAGAATGTCAAAATAAAACACACCAGACAGAAACACAGAACCAAAACAGGGTAAACAAGACAAAACTAAATAAATCAAACCCAAACCATAACAGTACCCCCCCTCAAAGGGACGGCTCCCAGACGTCCCAACACAAAAAAGTCCGAAGGGCCCGGAGGCGGGAACCAACAAAACCCCAACGGGGCACAGAGAGTCCTGGGGGGCATCGGGTCTGGAGCACCTCGCCGAAGGCAGCGGGTCAGGGGCTCCGGCGGAGGCTGCGGATCTGGAGGTCTCCCCGGGGGCGGCGGTTCCGGAGATGGGTCTGGGGGCTCAGGCGGAGGCAGGTCCGGGTCTGGGGGCTGCGGAGGTGGATCCGGCGGCAGCCGCGGAAACTGAACCGGGTGCAGCAGGGGAGACTGGTCAGGCGGGGGCAGCTGCGACTGGACAGGCCGGGGCAGCTGCAGCGGAGCCCGGTCCGTGGGCTCGGGCGGAGGCGGCTGCGCGTCCGTGAACTCCTGCGGCGGCGGGAGCACAGGTCGGTTCGCGGACTCTGACGGGGGCTGGAGCGCAGGCGGGTCCGCGAACTCCGACGGGGCTGGAGAACAGGCGGGTCCGCGAACTCCGACGGGGGCTGGAGAACAGGCGGGTCCGCGAACTCCGACGGGGGCTGTAAAACAGGCGGGTCCGCGAACTCCGACGGGGGCTGGAGAACAGGCGGGTCCACGAACTCCGACGGAGGCGGGAACAGAACCTCCGCTGCGCACCCTGGCAGTGGAGGCAGGAGCAGGGACGGGTCCTCTGGCGTAGGCAGAGACAGGTCAGGAATCCCCGGAGACGACAGCAGAGCAGGGATCGCCGAAGGCGGGTCCAAGATCCGGGAGGTCCAGGGCGGCAGAGTCAGGTCCTTGAGCTCCGGAGGCGGAGGCAGGTCAAAAATCTCCGGAGGTGGAGACAGAGGTAGGTCCACGAGGCTCGGGCGAAACGTGGACCGCTCCAGCGCATTCTCCTGGTTTGGCGGTGGCTCCGGAACAAGAAGAGCCCACCCTGGGCTGAGACTGGTACCCAGCGGTGGCTCCGGGACAGATGGAGCCCACCCGAACCAGGATCTGGGGCTGGCAGCAGCACATGAGGCGATGGGAGGCGGCTGGCGGGGGAAGAGACCCGAGCTCCTCGCCGCCTTCTGCGAGCTCCACGTCTCCTTCCTTCCCGGCAGGTCTAAAACGCAGAATGGAAAACGCAGAATGAAAACGCAGAATGGAAAACGCAGAATGAAAAACGCAGAATGAAAAACGCAGAATGAAAAACGCAGAATGGAAAACGCAGAATGAAAAACGCAGAATGGAAAACGCAGAATGAAAAACGCAGAATGAAAACGCAGAATGGAAACGCAGAATGAAAACGCAGAATGGAAAACGCAGAATGAAAAACGCAGAATGAAAAACGCAGAATGAAAAACGCAGAATGGAAAACGCAGAATGAAAACGCAGAATGAAAACGCAGAATGAAAAACGCAGAATGAAAAACGCAGATGAAAACGCAGAATGGAAAACGCAGAATGGAAAACGCAGAATGGAAAACGCAGAATGAAAACGCAGAATGAAAAACGCAGAATGAAAAACGCAGAATGAAAAACGCAGAATGAAAACGCAGAATGGAACGCAGAATGAAAAACGCAGAATGGAAAACGCAGAATGGAAACGCAGAATGAAAAACGCAGAATGAAAACGCAGAATGAAAAACGCAGAATGGAAAACGCAGAATGAAAAACGCAGAATGAAAAACGCAGAATGAAAAACGCAGAATGGAAAACGCAGAATGGAAAACGCAGAATGGAAAACGCAGAATGAAAAACGCAGAATGAAAAACGCAGAATGAAAAACGCAGAATGGAAACGCAGAATGAAAAACGCAGAATGAAAAACGCAGAATGGAAAACGCAGAATGGAAAACGCAGAATGGAAAACGCAGAATGGAAAACGCAGAATGAGAAAACTATAGAGGTGCAATAGTGTAATAGGGGTGTAATAGTGTAATAGGGGTGTAATAGTGTAATAAGGGTGTAATAAGGGTGTAACAATGTAGTAAGGGTGTAATAGTGTAATAAGGGTGTAATAGTGTAATAGCGGTGCAATAAGGATGTAATAGCGGTGCAATAGTGTCCTAGGGTGTAATAGCAGTGCAATAGTGTAATAAGGGAGTAATAATGTAATAAGGGTGTAATAGTGTAATAAGGGTGTATTCGCAGTGCAATAGTGTAATAAGGCTGTAATAGTGTAATAGCGCTGCAATAGTGTAATAAGGGTGTAATAGTGTAATAGGGTGTAATAGTGTAATAAGGGTGTAATAAGGTGTGCACAATGTAATAAGGGTGTAATAGTGTAATAAGGGTGTAATAGCAGTGCAATAGTGTAATAAGGGAGTAATAATGTAATAAGGTTGTAATAGTGTAATGAGGGTGTAATGGGGCGTAATATTGTAATAAGGGTGTAATAGGGGTGTAAAATGTAATAAGGGTGTAATAGCAGTGCAATAGTGTAATAAGGGAGTGATAGTATAATGGGGTGTAATAGTGTAATAAGGGTGTAATGGGGTGTAATAATGTAATAAGGGTGTAATAGCAGTGCAATAGTGTAATAAAGGAGTAATAGTGTAATAGGGGTGTAATAGTGTAATAAGGGTGTAATAGCGGTGATTTGATACAGAGTAATGCTATATGGGCTGTGATGATGGTGAATAACATGGCAATAAAATAGGTATAGCAAACACAATTATACACTTGTTATAAAGTGTAACATACTGTGAATGTTGACTCAATGTAATGCATTGTTGCACCTGTAAATATGGAACCAACTTAATTGTTAATTGTTTTGTAAGATAATAAGAACTAAACAGTGTTATTGTTGCAACCACATTATTATTTAAGTATATGAACAGGGGTGGGAGTCAATAAGCTTGTCTTCTTCCCACTTCTTTTCGAGCTAGAATGTTATTTATTTATTATTATTATTTTTAATATCATTTCTGGTGCAGACGTATCTCTGCTTGCTGCTTGCTGCTGCCGCTTGCCTCTTTATTTGCTTTTTAAATCATTCTATTTTTGGGCACATGTCTTGGATATGATTTTATTCTCTTCTTTTAAGTGAACCAAGGCTTTTACTCATTTTAATGCCATTTTTACAACTCATTTGACGAACCAGCGACGACAATCTTGTCACATGGCTGAGGGAGGAAGGCAAACATCGCCTTGTGAAAGCTGTCGGATGTATCAACAAGAAATTTCCCTACTACGGGACAAGATTTATGCTCTAGAGACGGAAAGAGGACTTAATGACACGCTCCCTGTGGAACCCGGTAAGAAGACGGAAAAAACTGATACTTGCAACCTGAAGCTAAACGATACCATAACATTTCCGAAACTAAACAGACAACTTGGTGCTAGGCCAAAGCAAAGACAACATGCTCGTAAAAATGCACCTGAAATAAAGTTAACAAACAGATTTTCACCTCTCTCAGAGAATGTGTATAACAAGCAAAAAATGTCAGAGAAAAAACAAGGAACACGAAGTCAAAACAAAGATGGAGAGAAATACTGTTCCAAGTGTCAAGGCCAGAGATACCCTGTTGCTTGGGGACGGAGCCATATCTAATATAAACAATGAGATAATGACTACAGTCACTTATCCGTCTGCTACAGTTTCTGACATCATAGATGTTCTAAACAAGGAAATTACAAACAACCCTGGAATAAATAAACTTGTTTTACATGTGGTGCTGTGGACACAAGAAACGGAGAGTCTGAAGTCCTGAAAGAAAAGTTTAATAAACTTTTTGAGAGACTGGATTGCCTGGACAAAGACGCGATACAAATTTTCATCAGTGGACCTATCCCAAACATCGACGGGAGAATAAACAAATTCTCCCGGCTGTTTCAGTTGAATACATGGCTGTCAAAAGTCTGTAAGTCAAGAGGACTTACTTTCATAGAGAACTTTAATCTTTTCTGGAAACGCGACGATCTGTTTAAAGGAAATGGCCCACATTTGAGCAGAGGTGGAGTGAGACGACTGACGGAAAATCTCCTCCACGCTCTGCAGAATCCGTGGAGGCCTGAGCAACAAGAGAGAGCAGAGAGGAGCATGAGAAGAGCTCCTGGCTCACCAGCAAGGTTTCGCCTGCATCCCCAATAAAAGATTCAGTCACAGCTGCATCATCTGCACCTACAGTAAAGGACTCATCCACAGCTAAGGATCCAGCCACAGCAGCACCAGCAGCACCTACAGTAGAGGACTCAGCCACAGTTAAGGATCCAGCCACAGTTAAGGAATCAGCTGCGCCGGAAAACATCTCAACCATAGCAGCGGCGCCACCTGCATCTGCATCTCCGGGGAAAAGCTCCGCTTCAGCACCACCTGCATCTATAGTAAATGATTCAGCCGAAGGAGCACTTTCTTCAACTCCACCGCAGGCCTTGAGCCCGACTGGTACATCTACACCCTCCAGAGATTTTTCTGAATCATTCCCATCACCAAAGTCACCTATGGGATTTCCCAGCCATTTTGAAGCCTTGATAAAACAAGGGATTCAAATGACTCCCCGCACTCCAGTCATGTCAAGACCAAGGCTTTCATCCCGAAGAAGCATCATGCCCCTCCCCCACCTCCGATTTCCAGCTGCTTCACTGCTGCTGTCTAGGACATTAAGGGCCTCTGCGTTGCTACCATGCATAGCAAACTCAAAACCAACCAGAGGTCCATAGAGGGAATGTGTTCTTCTGAAACAATTAGTATAGTCAAACAACATAGATTAGATAAGAGGGCAACAGTCAGACCGTCCAATCAAAGAACTCTAATCCATATCCCTTGCAAAAAGATTCCATCCACTCAAACACAGATAAATCTTAAACATGCTGTACTCAATGCCAGATCGTTAAAAAACAAGTCCTTTTTAATAAATAGTTTTATTTCTTCTTATAATCTAGATTTTATGTTTTTAACTGAAACATGGCTTGACAAAAACACTGGTAACGCAGTTTTGATTGAGTGTAGTCCATCAAATTTCAATTTTGTGTCTGAAACACGCCAAAACCAGAGGGGCGGGGGTGTCTGTGCAATATTCAGGGACAATATAGTCATCCACAAATTGTCATTTGGGGTTTTTCTATCATTTGAGTATGTGTCTTTCAAAATGGAGATAAAACAATCTTCCATTCTTTATATGACTATTTACAAACCACCACAGAATTGTTTTATCGAAGACTTCACTGAATTACTTTCATTTATATGCACTGATTTTGATTGTTTGGTCATTTCAGGTGATTTTAATGTGCATGTGGATGTGACCAATGACAGGCATGCAAAAGAACTTAATGCTGTTCTTGAAATGTTTGGTTTAACTCAGCACGTGAGTGAGGCGACCCACAACAAAGGTCACACTCTAGATCTAGTTATTACAAAAGGTGTTAATATATCAAATGTGAATGTTGTTGATGTTGCTTTATCTGATCATTTTTGTGTCTTTTTTGACTTGTCTGTTACACCAAAACCAGTGGTTGGGCCTGGAGTTATTCAAAGAAGACACATAAATGATACAACAAGGACACAGTTTATGGAAATGATCAGATTTGTAAATCCTCCATGTTCAAATGTTGATAATCTGTTGGACTCTTATACATC